>OX456526.1:49991805-50714305 GCA_949748255.1 Eustalomyia histrio | reverse complement strand
ACCATATCATGACTGAATTGATGAGGCTATATTGTTTCTGTATTTATTCGATTATGTATAATTATATATAATATTATATATGTGGATAAAAAATTATAATATTTAAAACAAAAAAAAAAAAAAAATACATAACTTTGGGAAACAAATATAATATGTAACATAATTACAAGAATCTAGATTTTAACAAACTACGTAATTATATCTTACACTCAGAAAAAAAGTTAGTAGAAAAATGTGTAAACGGTTTTCAATCCCGCTCTACTATTTTTGTACTGAATTTTAGTAAAAAATTATTATTTACCAAATCTTTTTGCTATTTACATTTTACAAATTACAGAATATTTACAAATTTTTGTTGCTAATTTCAGAAATCATTTTACAAATTTTTGAAAACCGATTTGCTAAAATTAGCAAATAATATTACTAATTTTAAAAAAGTGAATATTGAAGGAAATATTATTTCTAATTAAAATTTACACCTGCAAACTTAAATTTCCTTAAAATGTTACATATATTAAAAAAGGGATCGAAAGTGAAGACACCGTCTAAAAAAAAGGACATCCACTTAAAATAGCACTAAAAAGGTTTTTAGTTCTAAAAATCCGCCCTAAAAACAATTAAAATTTAACCTTAAAAGTAAAAAAAAAATTGACCAAAATATTTTTCAAACAGAAATTACCAAATTAAAACAAAATGATTAATTCGTTTTTTAAGAAATATATTCGAAATTTTTGATGCTCGATAAGAAAAATAAATTCAAAGCTTTTTACTAATATTAATAAAATTTAGTAATTTTTTTTACTGATTTTAGCAAACAGGATTTAAATTCCACTTTACAAAAAGTCTACTAAAATTTAGTAGCTGCTACTAATTTTTCTACTAATTTCATTGTACTACACGTCAGCAGACATGTGTTGCTAAGATTAGCAAAAAATAACGCTGGGCTCAAATTAGCAGAATTTCCCGTAATAACAGCAAAACTTTCAGTTGCCATTACAGACTTTTTTTGGTGAGTGTAGTTTATATTAGATTATTGTGTACCATAATAAAGTACACTACCACTCGGAGACCCATACACACAGGGCAAATATCAGTTCAGTATCAGTCACAATAGAAATACCCTGCGGGAAAAGGACCTATCTCAGGACACGTCTCGTGATCGTGAAGGGGGTCAATTGCCCTCTGTAAAATATCACAGGACTGGCCTAAAAGAACATGTCATGACTTTTAAGCCAGTCACGTGGTAGGTACTTTAGGAACCGGTCTCCTTTTTACCTATCTCGTGATATGTATTTTCAGAACCGATCCAGTTTTCGCCTATCACGAAAACTTTTAAATTTAGATGTACATACACTCAGAATATTATGTAGTTAACTGTTTGTAGTTTAATAAAAAAGTATTCCGTTTCATTTAAAAATAAAGGAACATACATTTATTTTTCAAAAAAATATCTATATTAACTTTTTTATACATTTATTCGAAATAATTTACTATCATTTACAATTTTTTTCAGTTTCATTTATTTTTTTCATTTGTTTGAAATTTAATAAAAATTTACAAAACGGAAACTTGTGGTTTATTTGTGTCCGTAACAGTTATTACAAATTTAAATTTTGTTTGCTGTCTGTTTCAAAAAAAAAATATTCAAAAAATTTCAATTTGTTTTTTATTTAAATTGGTTGTATATATACAAAATTTTTCAATACAAATTACAAGAACTTCATAAACACACATACATACACAAAAACATTCACACAAAAAATGTTTATAGCTTCATATGCATACATACATTTTGTATTATAGGTGTATATTAAAAAAAAAACAAAAAATATAAAAACGGAAATAATTTCAAATAAATGAAAAAAACAGTTATTTTTTAAGGACTGGTAGGTAAAATTTTGACATTTATTTTAACTGATTATATCATTTGTTTCTTACGGATGTGTCAGTTGATTAATCAACATTTAAAAATAAATAACAAATGACATTTAATTTAAATGAAAATTAAGTAGACCGGTTTTTAAATGAAATATCATTTCTTTTAAAGGATATTTTCAGTTATTTTAACTTACAAACTTTTTTAAGTGTATGTATATTAAGGAGTGTTGTAGCATTTTCCTAATATTTCGTTATTATCATCTATGATTTTTAACAACAAAAAGAAAAGGTAACTGAATTATAACTTTTTTCAACAGATAACCGCCTTATAATTAAATAATTTAATAGTTGTTTTTATAAAAAAAAATGTCCCTAAAAACTTTATAAGAAAAAATCGTCAGAATCAAAGGGATTTTTTATAATTAAATGTCCTTAGAATCTGAGGGTTATTCTATAACGAAAAGTCCTCCAAGAGTTTTTGTGGAAAAAAGTCATCAGAACTAAATGTTTTTTAACGAGTCTAATTTATTTGAATATAACTGATCTGAATGAGGTAATGGACAATGAACTTAACACCAACAAATCTTTAGGATGCGACCAAATTCCACTAAAAATGATAAAAGATCTACCATTCATTGCCATATCACAATTACTTCTTATTTTTAATGCCACATTGAGCTTTGGTTATTTCCCCCTTAACATACTTGGAAAACTTCAAGCATAATTATGATTCCAAAATCGGGTAAGAATAGAACATATCCCTCATCCTACAGGCCTATAAGCCTATTGCCATGTTTATCAAAATTATTTGAGAAATTACTGCTAAGGAAGATTTCACCATATCTCTATCCCATCACGGCGTGATACCTCTTCATCAGTTCGGTTTTCGCAAAGGTCACAGCACTATTAAACAAGTCAATCGTGTACTGTTCTACAATATTTTTAGACGTTGCTCAAGCTTTCGATAGAGTCTGGCATGATGATCTACTATTTAAGAAAAAGAATTTGCTTCCTTTAAACTGTCATAAAATAATGGAATCATATCTAAGTAATCGAATCTTTCGTTTGAAATACAAAAATGCTACTACGAATGATTATCCTATCAATGCAGGTGTTCCCCAAGCAAGTGTTCTAGGACCAATATTATATAAAATTTTTACGTCTGACTTACCAGCCGATCAACGCCTTTTAACATCAACATTTGCAGACGATACAGTAATACTATGTGCACATAGTACACCTTGTTGAAAACTGGCTCTCAAACTGGCGTATTAAAGTAAATGAGCAAAAATGTAAACATATAATATTTAGCCTACGGGTGGGAGATTGTGCTCCAGTTGTACTAAATAGTGTTCCCATACAGTCTAGAGAACCCAGCAAAAAAAAAATTGCAAAAGAAGAGAAAAAAAAAAGTGATTTTGATTCCGGTGTTGTGAAAATTTGGATCGGAACCAATGATTTTTACATAGGGGTGTCATAGGGTGGAAGTTTTCTTTTATGATCCTTTGTAATTGCATCTAAAGCCCTTCTTATGGTTTAGTGATTAATTTTGAAATTCAAATTTAATCGGGCTTTAGACTCATTTTCACAATCTTCCTTTAGCTTCTACCTGAGAATTTAACTGGCACATATGTTGTTGTTTCCCATATAAGTTTGAGTTTGACTGTTGGTTCAATTATAACGGGACATTCAGTAATCGGACCTTATTTATTTAATTACTTTATTCGAAATTCTTGTAATTTTTAACTTTTTGTAGCAATAATAACTACGATTTTAAGAATTTAAAATTTGGTAAATTGTACGTTAAAGATTGAAACAAATCACTTTAACTTAAACCATAGTGTCAAATTTTTATAGAAATATCTATGTTAATGTTAAACTTTGGTTGTTTTCAAAATAATTTCATTAAAAATCACATTTTTGGAAGTTGTGAGAAGGAACTTCCTTAGAAGAGAAAAATCAGGACTAAACGATACTTTGGAATCAATATAAAATTAATTCCTTAAGAATCACTTCCATTTATTTTTGCTAGGAAGTTATATACCAGAGCATTCACCCTGATCGTCGCCTCACCTGGCGTGCACATTTAGTAGCTAAAAACGCAGTTGAGACTACATTGGCTTTTAAACTACAATTCTAAATTAAGCGTCTGTTATAAGGTTCTACTGTATAACAGTTATGGGGTAACGCATGTAAGACCAACATTGAAATTATTCAGAGAGCGCAGTGCCCATTGGTATATTAGAAACGAAAATTTGCATAATGATTTAAATTGTAGTGTATCGATAACCACTCACATCTCTAACCATTTTTATACTATACATAATAACAGCTGATATCTAAACATTTTTATATTGTAAACAATAACAGCTGATCCAAATAAAAACATTAGATGTAAACAAAACATAGAACATAGAAAATAAGTATAATTAAGTACCGTTATTTTAGTTTATAAGCAGGACGATTTTGTTAAAAAAAGATAAGTTTGAAATCGTAACTCAGCCGAGTAAATTGGTTCCTTGTTTTTATTTAAACTAAAATACACTATCACTTATTTTTGTGCTTTTCCTTGGCGCTTTTTAGTGCCGGCGTAAAGCTTAGAAGCCAGTGGCGTTCTTAAACGCCGGCTACAGAACCCTAGGTAGGGTAATCTATTATAAAAGGAGTGCAAGACATTAAAAAATTTTCCGATGGTAAAGAAAGAGATTGCTAGTTTGATGATTTAATATAAGCAAAAACTGTAACTTCATCCAAATCCACTTGCTAGAAATTTGCTTGTCATCAGAATTTATTCACGCCTTAGACGAAATGATGTCCATATAATCTAAAAAAAACAAAATCCCTTCACACATAATGGAGATGCGCATTACTTATTAACTTAGATTTAACAAAAGTCTGAGTTAAAGTGTTTAGTTTTAAGATTTTTTAACTTTTTGTTAGTGCTCCATCTGAGTAGATCCAATAATTTTATAAATAAAGCATAAAAAAAATGTTTTTTTTAAGAGCAAAGTCTTCAGAAACTGAGGGATTTTATATAGAAAGAAGTTCTCAGAATTTGATTTGTTTTATGTTATAAAAATCTGATGGTTTTTCTATTCGGGAAAAATCCTTAGAATTTGATTGTTGTTCTATTGCAGAAAGTTTCCAGAATATGAGGGTTCTTCTTATAGAAAGTATTTTTTCATATAGAAAAAACAATAATTCTTAGTACTTTATCCAAAAAAAAAAACACTAGAAATTTAAATTGTTCAGCGACTTTTTATAGAAATATCTTAGGATTTTGAGAACACTTTTTATTGGAAAATCTCTCGTATTCTAAAGACTTTTATGTGGAAAAACTTGCAGATTCTAAAGACGTTTTCCTATAGGAAGATTTGTTGAATGTTTTGGTATAGAAATTTCTTTATATTTTTAAAACATTTTCTTTAGAAAATCCCCAGAATTTTTCCTATAGAAAAATACTCAGATTCCAAGGAATACCCTCAAATTGTTGTATTTATTCCTAAAAAAAACCCTCAGATTTTAAGAGATTTTTCTATAGAATGGCCATAAGATAATTTTTTGCTACAAAAAGACTCTCAGATTCCAAAAACTTTTCCTAGTAGAAAAACTTATAGATACCGAGGACTTTTTTCTGTGGAGAAACTTTCAGTATCTAAGGACTCTTTCCCAAAGAATATTTTGTCATTAATGTTTTTATTTATTATTAAATTTATATCCTATCATAAATTTTTAAAGTTTGGTAAAGAAATATTAATCAAAAAAAAATAAATTAAAAAACACAAAAACAAATTTTTTATCTCCGTGGCTGGGATTCGAAGCCATTGTTTTGAACCACATAGTTATATCTTATATCTAAATAATACTCTATGTAACCTTATTCAACAATATTTCATATATTCATATATTGTTGCACCATCCATAGATTCATTGTGACAAGAGAATTTCTCAAATTATTAAAATTATTTGGTTGTCGCAAACAAATGTATTCCTGGGTCTATTGGGAAATTTTCTTCCAATCGAAAGTCTGTTTTATTAACCGAATTTCCGCTCGCACAAACAAAAATATCGATGACCAAAACCGAACCATGCGGTTGAAATAAATTTCAGTTATCACAATGAATCTGTTTTCTCTGTGTATATAATTATATCTTATAGCACATGAAAAATATTTTAATATGAGGCAATATACTACATCACAACTTATATCATATCAAAAAATATTTCTTATATTTTTGAAAAGAGACTATATATTATTATATCTCAATTATGTGATAGCATATATAAATATATATGGTTTTGTATAGCCATATATAAATATATATGGTAATATATAATTATATATAATGCTATACGATATAATATATACCATATCTTATCATATAAATCATATCTAATTTTTTTAAAGAGCAATATATAACAAGATGTGGTTATACGTGTATGTATATGGCACAATAAAAGATAATTTAAAAAAAAAATTAATGTAATTTACAATTATATATGGTAATGCATACCAACATATGTATTTATATATTTTAATATATTATTAGATTTTATTCGGGTAAATAAAATTTGTTTTTTTTTTCTATTTCTTTACTGATACAACCAACATATAAATTATTGTGCAATACACACTATTTGCTGAATATGAAAAAAAAAATTACAAACTTTCCATTTTCTACTTGTACACAATCCTTGAAAATTGGTTAAAAAAATAACAAAATAAATATTCAATACACAACATTTATTATACCACCACGCAGTCAGCACAAACATTTCTACATACATAAATATTAACAACAAAAGAAGTTAAAACAAATTTAGTACAAATAGAATACAAAATAGAACATAATTTATATTCACAACAGTCAAGTCAGTAAAGTAATACTTACAACTGACTACCAGATCCACTGATAGAAACATAACTGGATAGAGAAAAAAATAAGTCTGTATGAAAAACATTGACCAAATGATCATTAGCAACAAAATAATACAAATTAACAATACAGGGACACTGAAATTCTGAGAAAAAAAAAAAACATTAAAGTCACAATTTACAATGGACTGAGAATTGCAAAAAACTGTAAGGAAAATCTTTTAAGCAGATTTTATTTAAATAATAATAATTGTTGGAAAAAAAGAAAAACATGGTTTTTATTGGAATTTCAACAAAGTTTATTAACCAGAATACTAAATTCTGGTCGTAATTTATTAATTTTTCAAATTGAAGTTTTTTTTATTGTAGATCTCTACTGTTGTAATGTAATACTTTTTTTTATAAAATTATTCTCGCAAATAAAAATTGTGACGTTTTCTACATTTTTCTATGAATTTTGCTAGATTAGAAGCTCATGAGACAAGCTCTGGTATGTCATTACGGTTTTACACCAAAACTTAAACCGACATAGGAAAAAATTAGTAATAGCAGCTCATTAATTTTTGCATTACCAATAACCAAGCAAAAACATGGTAATAACTGGAATGATAGGTAGTTACCTTTTTTATTACTTCAAAATGCAAAATAATGACCTACTAAAAATGGCTGAAAGAAGTACTTATATGTACACGCAAAATAATGTTAGTTGCCATTATATTTATTAATTTATTTTGAAAAACTACAACAAATAGAAAATTACCTGCTGCTAAATTGATTTTAATATTTTAAAGCCTTTGTATGAGAAATAGCACTGAATTATGAACTTAAATTTTTGAGTTCAAAAAGTAGATATTTTAAAGGTTTTTTTTAAATTTAAATACAAATTATTCTTATCGATTTCTTTAAGTAATAAAATTTTACTTGATTAAGGTAAACTATTTTTTTATTAAGAATAACTTCTTACTTTATTATTATAGATAACCACTTATTTCTTCACTATGAGTAACCATACTGGTAATTCATTATTCTCACTTTTTTTGTAAGCGAGAGGTTAACGACCACCCATGAATTTTGGGACATAGCGAATAAAAGTAATTAAGCGAGTAAATAGCCTGATAACTGGTGAAACCATTTGTTTGCTGCGTACTCCCTTAATTACTTGGTAATGTCCGTTTTTGCTGGGAATGACCTACCCGTGCCCACTGCATTTCTTTAAAAGGGAAAATAATAAGTTATTAATAATGTGTTATGCAGCTCATTACTTTTTAAGTGAAAATAATGAGTTACTAGTAATGTGTTTTAATTACTTATTTGGCAGTTAAAATCTATTTTTTTAATATCCATTTTTATATTGTTATCAAAAATCAGTTTTTATTATATGAATTGTAACCAGTTATTTTTGCTTTGCCTACACTCTGAAAAAAAGTTAGTAGTAAAATTTGTAAACGATTTTCAATCGCACTCTACTATTTTTGTACTGATTTTTAGTAAAAAATTATTATTTAGCAAATCTTATTGCTATTTACATTTTACAAATTACAGAATTTTTACAGAATATTTACAAATTTTCGTTGCTAATTTCAGAAATCATTTTACAAATTTTTGAAAACCAATTGCTAAAACTAGCAAAAAATATTACTAATTTTAAAAAAGTGGATATTGAAGGAAATCTTATTTCTAATTAAAACTTACACCTACAAACTTAAATTTCCTTAAAATGTTACGTATATTAAAAAAGGGATCGGAAGTGAAGATACCGACTCATGTCTAAATAGAGGACATCCACTTAAAATAGCACTAAAAACGTTTTTTAGTTCTAAAAATCCGCTCTAAAAACAATTAAAATTTAACCTTAAAAGTAAAAAAAAAAAAATTGTCCAAAATATTTTTCGAAACAGAAATTACCAAATTAAACAAAATGATTAATTCGTTTTTTTTTTAAATATAATCAAATTTTTTGATGCTCGATAAGAAAAATAAATTCAAAGCTTTTTACTAATATTAATAATATTTAGTAATTTTTTTTTGCTGATTTTAGCAAACAAATTTTAAATTCCACTTTACAAAAAGTCTACTAAAATTTAGTAGCGGCTACTAATTTTTCTACTAATTTCATTGTACTACACGTCAGCAGACATGTGTTGCTAAGATTAGCAAAAAATACCGCTAGGCTCAAATTAGCAGAATTTCCCGTAATAACAGCAAAATTTTCAGTTGCCATTACAGACTTTTTTTGGTGAGTGTATAACTAGTTATTTCAACGTTAAGTTAGGTAGAAGTGGTAGCCTGCCAATCAGACTCACTTAGACTATAAAGTCCCTTGTGGTACCACGGAAGCTAGTAAAAATTATATTACTAGCTTCCCCAATCGAACCATCCCGATTGCCTCAAAAAGCCCCAAGTCGGCCGATATCGATATCAGCCAAATCACCAAGGCCTTCAAAGAAACATGAGCCCAAATGCAGTCCCCTCCTTCGAGCTAGGGCAGGACAAGTCCAGAGGAGGTGCTCCATTTTATTTTAACCTTACCCTTAACTAATTATTTTACTCCATACCTGTAAGCTTGTAGGCAACTAGCTACCTCAAATGACATCCCTGTGTTTTTAATAAGCTTAGCAGGCAAACTTCAACCAGTTACTGCTCGTTCTAAAAACACATTATTTGGTAAGGTCTTTTTATCTTGGGTACAGATAGATACCTTGGCTGCTTTTTTATGTAATTTAATTGTAATCGCCGTTAAGAAATTTCTGAATTATTTCCCAAAGCTAGATAATAACCATAATGTTCACGTAGGCGTATACTTAATTTCTATAAATTCAATATAACTCATACGTCATATGTTTTTTTTTTCAAGTTTTTTACCAAAATAAAGTGATTTCTAGACTATGGTTCATTGGCGCCAATGAGTCTTTAAAATGATGAGCAAAAAAAAATACTAAAACTGTAAGAAAAAACTTAAAATGCCACAGTGGCTGCGTAGACAAATAATAAAAAGCATAACACAATAACATAAGTATACAGAATTTCCTTAAAAGCCCGACACTTCGCTACCGGCAGTTTGAAAATATCGGAATATAAGAGGGCGGTGCCAAAATTAACCGACCTAACAAAGAAACCACAACAAATTTGGCAAAAATTTTCTTTATTTCTCAACATAGTCTCCTTGTAGCTCGATACACTTTTTCCAGCGATGTTCAATATCGTCGATATCCTGTGTATAGTAGGAACTGTCTAACTCCTTGAAATATCCATCAACCGCCGAGTAATTTTTTCAAGTTTGGAAATAGAAAAAAATCTGAGGGAGCTAAATATGGCGAATATTCTGCGTGATTTTTCCATTTTTACAAATTCACTGAGATCATTTATTTTTGATGGATCCAAAAAATACTAAACAACGTGTTTTATAAGGTTGTCACTTTACAGCAAAGTAATTTTTTTCAAACTACTGCCGCCATATATACGCGTGGTCGGCTTATTTTCAAATCGCCCTAGTATTTAGAAGAAAATTGAATTATTTTTTCTAAGAATTTATTTTTTTTTTTCATTTACTAACTTTATTTAACTTTTTTTTTGAGTATTTTTCGAGTCCAAAATTCAGATTTCTTATTTCAAGGGTGCGCACTTTTTGCTTTTTATCAAAAATATAAAAATTTTTGGATAATTAGCTCATATCTTTAGTAGGAGATTTTCTCAATGGGGTAATCAATGGGGACCTTTTTCCCTTTTAAACCCCGTTTTTATTCCTAACCCGACCAACCATCTGTTATTTTAAAGGTTGATTCCATATTATTTTATATTGCAGATTTTTTGGACACTTCCTTACCCATATCGGTAACTTCAGAACCTCAATCTGATGTCTACGCCGTAGTAATTCACATTTTTACCATATTCCTATAGAAAATTCCAAAAAGTATCTTTTCAAAGCGCAAAATTTTTCCATTTTCATCGCCCGTTTTTCCACAATCCCGCCAAAATTCCATAACACTACTTTAGCAATCAATTAGCCCATACTCTAGGGAAGACACAATATAAATTTCAGTAGTGTAGACAAGAAGATTTGTGCAGGATGTTAAGGGGTGAAATTCCAAAAAAAATCCAAAACATAAATATTGGATCGTTTTTATTAAAATACTACTACAATTAAAAAAAAATATGTCAGTGTTGCGTTATGACAATCTATGAAAATGTTCAAAAACCTCTACATTTTCCAAAAAAAAATCTGTTAACTTCCAAACGTAAAAATTTCTTTTATTTTTGAATAAAGATTTGTCCATGGAAATTCCAAAAATAAAAACTTCAACAATACCATCTAGGATTTATAATCCGCTCAAGTTTAAGCTTTGGCTACCAAATATAACCACTAGAAGGAGATTTAAGGGAAAAAATATAACAAAAATTGCTTTACGAGGCATAATTCCACATATCTACAAAATTTGCTTGAGAAATGACCAGCTGAACTAGGATGTGTTTTTTGCCCCTCCAAAAATTCTGGGGTCGAATTGCGATATTCGGGATCGTAATTTTTCGATCAAAATTATTTATTTATTTCCTAATAATAAATATTTAAACGAATGTTGTATTACGGTCCTAGATTGAAAATAAAAGTTTAAGTTGATGTATTAAAAAAACAATTTCATGCGATCACGAATGCCTTAATTAGACCACTGTCTTAGTGGCTGAAGGAGAAATATAAAGAGTGGTTAAATTTTAAGGGCCGATGTCGATTTTGAATAAAACACAAATTATTTAGGAAATTATTGTAATTTCTTTTTATTATGATAATATGGTATGGTTCAATTATGTATGTAACAAAATATCGGCCAAATGGCCGCCGCGACCTCGGCGGCACACCTCCATCCGATGGTCCAAATTTTCGATGACGCTGAGGCATAATTGAGGTTCTATGCCGTTAATTTGCCGAATTATCTCATCCTTTAGCTCTTGAATTGTTGCTGGCTTATCGACGTACACCTTTTCTTTCATATAACCCCAAAGAAAGAAGTCCAACAGTTTCAAATCACATGATCTTGGCGGCGAGAAAACACGGCCATTGAATTTGTCGCGCAAAAGTGGGACAGTCCTGTTGAAACCACATATCGTTCAGGGTCATATCCTCAATTCCTGGCCACAATAAGTTCGTTATCTTCTTGCGATAGCGAACACCATTCACGGTAAATGCTTGGCCGACCTCATGACACACTCTCACGAACAAAAGCAATGTTTTCCGCAGAACGAACTGGGCGAGCAAGTACAGGTGTTTTCACAGACCCGGTTTGATTTGAATGCCCATTTTCATAATAAGCCTGAATAACTTTAACGCGCTGCTCCATGGTTTAAATTGAGTAAGTCTGAAATAAGGAAATGTCAAATTAAATGCAGAAAAAACCTTGACGTTTAGGTGTGGTTCACATTAAACATCGGCCCTTAAAATTTAACCAGCCTTTACATCCATAATTTTATGTTCAATTTTTTACTTTGCCAAATTTAAAGTTCTTAGCTCCAACGCTTTGTGCTGTGTGATAAAGGTAGCACTTTTATTCATTTTTACCACGTTTTTATTAAAAATTACAAAAAGTATTTCTGCAGTTTATTTTAAATTGTTTTTTTTAATTTTACAGGGAGGAGTCTTTTGCGCGTTTTATCCCCATTCTTGCTACACCCAGAAAACAGTATCAGTTGTGGCCACCGAATTTGTAGCCAATCGAGTTCTGGCGGTTTCGACAACTGTTTTTATATTAAATTATATTTTTAGTTGTGAAAGCCAATATTTAGTTGTACAATTTTATATTTATAATCCACAGAAATATTATTACGTTCCACAAAATTTTATTTTTTAAAAAATTGTATTTTTAGTTTTTTTCGGTATCGAACCTTGACAATCAGATTCATAGTTCACACTTGCTTACTGCACCACAACTTACATTTGAATATTTTATTTTAATTGAAAAAATATTTTTTTAAATGATTGCCTTTTCCGGGATTTGTACTCGGAAATACTGAGTACTGAGCTACCTCTCTACCTACTACACCACAAGCACTTATGAATTTGTAAAGCTAATTTTGAATTTAAACAATTTGTTAATGAAAGAAATGTTAGTATAAAATTTGTTTATCAATACCAATCATAAGTGACGTCTATAACCAATACAATCCACAATTCGGTTGCTTTTACTGAAACCCTAATTTAATGATATATTTGATCAGAATAACTGTACTTGTAGTTACCACTTTTGAATATCAACAATTTTTTAATAAATTTGATAGATTGTGCCAAATTAGTAGTTTTTTTAACCATATATGGCCTCATGGGCTCGGTTATAAATTTATTGAAATAAAAAAAATACTAATGTATACACTAAATAAATGGTTGCTTCTACCGCACACAAATACTAAACGAATTTTATTTTTAAACATGATTGGAAATACCAATAATTGAATAATAGGATTTATTTCTGGTTTCTTTTCCCTTTTTTTAATTTCCAATACAACATGTTTGCTTTATTAATGGATTTTACGTTATTCCGAATAAAATTAAATCCTCGCAACTAAATGTTAATGGTTTTGATCAAATTGCCACCAATCTTTTCTCTGGGTGCACGTATCTGGCGAAATTTTTAAAAAATAACTTGTCAGTGAATTTATTTATTTATTTTATCCCTTTTAAATTTCTTTTTTTAACACGGCGATTTAATTCTCCCTTGTTGAGATTGGTCACACTCCTTAATTATTAAAATATCCCACTTTAACAGGTTGATTTAACGTTTGGGTGTCTAAGATTTTCTGCTTTTGGTCACCTACGTGGGCAAAATTATAACAAACAAAATTACACGTTCTTGGTGAAAATTCTAAAAAAACTCATAAAATAAATATTTAAAATTTCAGATTTCTAGTCAAAACCGTTTTGGCAGATCTTTAAGGGTTAGATTTTTCCATATTTGCACCACCTTTCTGGCGATAAAACCTCAGTGAACAATGGGAAAACTTTTATCATTTTTGCTCCTCTCTATAAGAATTTCTAAAAATTTTGACATCTCCTCCGCCGGAAAAGAAACTTAAATACCAAAATTTAAATTCATAACTGTTGAGTCAGTAGTTTGTCATTTAGAGAATCAGTCAGTCAGCCAGTGTGTCACGTCACTCTTTTTTTATATATACTGGTTACAAACAAATACATGTAAGACAATAAAAATAAAATCTTTGGTTAAAGTACTATTGTTTTGCAAACTAAAACAAGAAAGTAAAATTGTTTGGAAGGTTAAAGAAACAGTTACTGCTGCTACTTGAACTACTTCCACAAATCCACTGCCACCAATCATCATCACAATATCTTAGATGCTTATGACTGTAGAAGAGTAAACAAAAAAATAAAATAAATGATGTTGTATGTTATTGTTACTTATACAAAACAACATTAGGAAATATAACATCATACATACACACACACACACACACACACACACACACACACACTTAAAACATCAACGTAAAGCCAATAGCAATAAAAATGAGCTAAATTACGACAATATGGCGCCAAAAAAACTCTCACAGGCACACACACACATAACAATGACACATATAAAATAAAAACACATTCGCATAAAACTCTTGTGGAAATAGTTAAATATTTTTCTACAGAATAAAATAGATGAAAAACATTTTTTAATATTAGTTTGTGTTTAAATATGACGCATTCACTCACTCACTAACTTATTTTTAACAATAACACTAGAAGAAAATCCTTCATTTATACCCGTCGAAGAGAAAAATTGTTCAAACCTGTTTTTTTTTTTGGGTTACGCAAAATATGCAAAACATAAAAATATTTTTCTTAAACCAGTTTTTTCATATCTAATATAGGGTCCGCCAAATAACTTTTTTTTTTGAAATGCTATAAAAAAAAAACTACTGAATATATTCTCAAATTTCTTTTTTTATTTGAATCCTTCCGGTTAATAATGGAAAAATTTCATTCAAATGGCTGCCTCGTCTAGCCATGCAGTAGCGTACACGAGCGGTCCAATTTTTAAGCACATTATCGATTGTGTGCAGCTGTATTTCACCAATGGTTTCACGAATATTGTCCTTTAAAGCGTCAATTGTCTCTGGCTTGTCGGCGTAACACTTATCTTTGACGGCAGCCCACAAATAATAGTCCAACGGTGTCAAATCGCAGCTCCAAGGTGGCCAAACGACATCAGCTCTGCGGCTGATAATGCGATCTTCAAAAACAGGGCGCAAAACATCGAGTGTAGGTTCGGCTGTGTGGCACGAAGTGCCGTCCTGTTGAAACCAAATTGTTGGCAATATCCTCCTCTTCAATTTTTGTGAACAAAAATTCGTTCAACATGGCCCGATAACGATCGCCATTGACTGTAACGGCCAGCCGAGCCGAGCAGCCATTTGAATGAAATTATTTTCCATTATTAACCGGAAGGATTGTACTTTCAAATAAAAAAAGAGATTTGAGAAAATATTTGAGAAATTTGAGAAA
Source organism: Eustalomyia histrio (assembly GCA_949748255.1). Classification (NCBI taxonomy): domain Eukaryota; kingdom Metazoa; phylum Arthropoda; class Insecta; order Diptera; family Anthomyiidae; genus Eustalomyia; species Eustalomyia histrio. Next base: position 50,699,060 of record OX456526.1, on the reverse strand, counting down.
AATTGAGAAAATAGTTTTTTTTTATAGCATTTTCAAAAAAAAAAGTTATTTGGCGGACCCTACACTCAGAAAAAAAAAGTTAGTAGAAAAATTTGTAAACGGTTTTCAATCCCACTTTACTATTTTTGTACTGATTTTTAGTAAAGAAATTATTATTTGGCAAATGTTTTTGCTATTTACATTTTACAAATTAGAGAATTTTTACAGAATATCTACAAACTTTTGTTGCTAATTTTAGAAATCATTTTACAAATTATTGAAAACCGATTTGCTAAATTTAGCAAAAAAAATTACTAATTTTAAAAAAGTGGATATTATGGAAATGTTATTTCTAATAATTTAAACTTATACATACAAACTTAAATTGCCCTAAAATGTTACATAGGATTAAAGAAGGGATCGGAAGTGAAGATACCGACTCATGTCTAAAAATAGGACATCCACTTTAAATAGCACTAAAAAGGTTTTTTAGTTCTAAAAATCAGCCCTAAAAACAATTAAATTTAACCTTCAAGGTAAAAAAAAATTGACTAAAATATTTTCAAAACAGAAATTACCAAATTAAAAAAAATGATAAATTCGTTTATGTTTTAACAACTTTTAACATTTTTAAGCCTTTGATTTTTTTTCATTTTGTATGAAACATCTTTTAAAAAATATCAAAATTATTGATGCTCGATAAAAAAAATAAATCTTAAACTGTGTACTAATATTTTTACTAATATTTTTTGCTGATTTTAGAAAACAAATTTCAAAATCCACTTTACAAAAAGTCTACTAAAATTGAGTAGCGGCTACTAATTTTTCTACTAATTTCATTGTACTACACGTCAGCAGACATGTGTTGCTAAGATTAGCAAAAAATACCGCTGGGCTCAAATTAGCAGAATTTCCCGTAATAACAGCAAAATTTTCAGTTGCCATTACAGACTTTTTTTGGTGAGTGTATATAATTATAGCAAGCAATTGTAATAATAATTACATCTAGTACGAAAATAGTCTAAACGATAGAAATTAAAAGTAACTTGGGAAATCACAAAAATTATATAAAAAAACAAAAACATATTTTCGTTACCTTTATCTACATTTCTGCAGTACATCCGGGCTTAAATTCAATGTTATGCAAAATCATAATATCATTGCCATGCATTCAGCTCTTGTCATGATTTTTGTCATCAAATGTCACTTTTAGTTTTTATTTTAATTTATAAATAAAAAAAAACATCACAAATTTAGTAATTTAAAACAGGAAAAATTTTAATAACTAATATTTGATAATATATTGCGTTCTTCGAAGAAAACTATGATTTGATATTTCTTAGTAATGAAATTTGAAAGTGTTATCAACTACCATTGAAATCATGTTTGACGTTTCTATGTAATAGGTTTGGCAACTGCTTGTTATCATTATATTGCTTGTAAAGAAACTCAGTTATATACAAAAAAAAGTTTAAGATAACACGGCCAAAAATTTAGTTCATCTACCTTAAGCACAGTAAGTTGTTTTTGTTGTTGTTGTTGTGAAAATTTTAGACTCAAATTTTAAATTGCTCAAATGTTTATTTAAATTGGATTTTTTTTATTTTATAAGAAAAACACAATCACAACAAACCTAAAATATGACTTTTTCATCTGAAAAATAATACATAATAATCTTGTACATTAAAGTTACTTGAAAACAAATTCAATAAAATTTGTAAAATTATTGTTTTTATGTGAAATTGGAGCAATTTACTCTGCTTTACGAAAATCTAATCTAATCTGAAAATTATGGTATAAAAACTAAGAAAAATTTATTTAATTCGCAATGTTAGCATATGAGTAAAATATATATTTTTTTCAATTAACTAAATAATCATACAAAAATTCAGTTTATACGGGAAAAATTTTGTCAGTTTTCAACTGAAAATCATATAGTACCACTAAAATATGTTGGTACAGTAGAATCTCAGAAATTAGAACCACTTTGTACATCGGGCATTTCTAATTTCTGGACATTTTTTTTTATAGAAAATTATAATAAAACTAGTTATGTAAGCTTTATTTTTACACAAAACAATTTTTATTTATTAATATTTAATTAATTGAACATATTAAATTCATAGAAAAACTTAAACTATTTTTTTTATTACATATTAGGTATTTAATTGTTTTTTTTTTACATAAAATCAGTAATACTTGTTTGTTTTTTTGATTTATTTGAACTGGATACAACGATATCGTTACGGACGTCCAACAGGTTGGACATGTGTTTACTGGAAAATATATCACTGGTTTTGCACCATTTAATAACATTATTGATGCCTTCAAGGGCTTTTGAATGAGAATAGCTGGCGTTATGTCGACAATATCGACGTCACTGCTATCTGAAGCCTCCTCATCGGTATTCTCTGCACTAGATCCGCCAGTAAACACGTCTTCATTCCATTCCTCGATTTCATTTACAGTTACGGAATTATTTGGCATAATTTCATTCAAAAGATTAAGATTTAGTTGAAGAACTTCATTGCAATCCTCATTTTGTTGAGCCAATTGTGCTAGTGGTAAATCAACATCGCTGTCGTAATCGCCTGAGTCCCAATTTAATAATTTGGACCAAGAATTTTTTAGAACTGCCTGTGTTACCTCATCCCATGCTTGCTTCAACAATATTATTGCATCACGTATTGAATACCGTTTCAAAAGCTTATCAATATCACCACCATCACCAATTAATTGAGATAGCAACTTCTTTCTATAAATAAGTTTTGTCAGTTTGATAGGATTTTGATCCATTGGCTGCACAGCTGCTGTAATATTTGGCGGCAAAAAATATGAAATTATGTTACCACCGTCGCTTTGAAACTTATCAATTGGTGCATGAGCGGAGCAGTTATCTACTAGCAGAAGAGCTTTTGGGGGCAAATTATTGTCTTCAGAAAATCGGATGACCTGTAAAAAAAAAACAAACATTTAAAAATAAGGAACTTAAAATATGCATTGGTTAAACATACTTCTTTGATAAATATCTTGTGAAACCAACGATGAAAAATACGGGAAGTCATTCAAGCATTTTTCGAAAAGTCATAATGAAGTGGGTTATCAAATCCTCTGAAGCATCTTGGCATTTTAGCTTTTCCAATAACCAATGGTTTTAATTTGTGTGAGCCATCAGAATTTGCGCCTAGCAAAATTGAAACGCGTTCTTTTTGAATTTTAAATCCTTGGGCACTTTTTTCACAAGCAGCGACATATGTTTTATCCGGAAGGCAACGGAAAAATAATCCGCTTTCATCAGCATTATAGATTTGTGTTTCCAATAAACTCATTTCCGCGGCTTTTGCACGAAATTTGTGTAGAAATGGAGTGACCACACCAACATCACTCGAAAGTATTTCACCACTAATTTTTAAAAACCGTATTCCATGACGGATTTTATATTTGGAAAACCATCCATCACTTGCAGTAAATGCGTTTTCATCTTTATCGGGGTACACTTCACTACAAATTGACTTAGCTTTTGCTTTTAATAAGGGTCCTGTCAGTGTGTTCTTCTTTTCACGTTGATTTAAAAACCACTTATAAAGACACTTTTCCATTTCCTCATATTCTGCGTTGTGTAGAGATTTTTTTTTTTGCTTCTTGATAGGTGCAGGAAACTGCATCCATTATTTTTTGTTTTTTTGATTTTATGTAGCTTATGGCAGATTTTGCAACATTAAAATGTTGAGCTAAACGATTTCCACTTACGCCTTCATTAAGTCTTTTTAATATTATAACCTTAGTATCCAAAGATAAGGTGTTTTTCTTACGTTTATTTGGCATGTTTTTTTAAACTTTCACACGTATGAACAACTTTCACTTTGACCTTCAGTCATTAACTAACCCAAATTTGTACAAGCATATCAAATTTCACATGCAAATGACCGATTTGTACACACCACGAATAACTCGGGGATTCCCCGATTTATTTTTACTTCAATGAGCAAAAAAATAATTTGTAGTGAAAATACAAAACAAATTAATAAAAACTTCCAAAAATTAGAACCACAGGTTCTAATTTCAGAGCGTACAATACATTGGAGCGTACAAAATATTGCAAAAAATAATTTTTAGTGAAAATACAAAACAAAATAAAAAAAACTTCAGAGCGTACAATACATTGGAATGGCCGGTTCTAATTTCTGGACGGTCTAATGTGTACTAGTATATATAGATTTTCACAACAAAATTCGGTTAACTTAACAAAAACTTAGTCGCAACAATAACACCAATTAAAGGTGGTTAACTTTCTTTTAAGGGCCGGTGTTGATTTTGAATAAAACACAAATTATTTAGGAAATTATTGTCTTTTCTTTTTATTATGATAATATGGTATGATATGGTTCAATTTTGTATGGAACAAAATATGGACCATCCATCCGATGGCCGTGCCGAATTATCCCATCCTTTAGCTCTTGAATTGTTGCTGGCTTATCGACATACACCTTTTCTTTCAAATAACCCAAAAGAAAGAAGTCCAACGGTGTCAAATCAAATGATCTTGGCGGCCAGTTGACATCGCCACCACGTGAGATAACACGGCCATTGAATTTGTCGGGCAAAAGAGCCATTGTTTCATTAGCTGTGTGACAAGTAGCACCGTCCTGTTGAAACCACATATCGTCCAGGGTCATATCCTCAATTCCTGGCCACAATAAGTTCGTTATCATCTCGCAATAGCGAACACCATTCACGGTAAATGTTTGGCCAACCTCATGATATACTATCGCGAACAACAGCAATGTTTTCCGCAGAACGAACTTGGCGAGCATGCACAGGTGTTTTCACAGACCCGGTTTGCTGAAATTTGTTCACAATTCTCCCGTTTGTGGACACATTTGGTCGATTATGCTGACCAAAAAAAAAGAACGAAGTGCATGAAATGTGCTTTGATTTGAACACCCATTTTCATAGTAAGCCTGAATAACTTTAACGCGTTGCTCGTTTGTGTATCTTTCCATTGTTCAAATTAAGTTAGTCTGAAATTGAGAAATGTCAAATAAAATGCAGAAAAAAACTTGACGTTTAGGTGTGGTTCACATTCAACATCGGCCCTTTAAATTTAACCACCCTTTAGTTGTCAGTTTATTTTACAAGGGAAGTCCCAAAAACTCAGTCGTCTACGCCCTAATTCAACATTTTTTGTGTATCAAAGAAGAGTTGCTCTTCACGTAAATTTATTTAAGTTATGCTATGAATTCTTTTTTTTTTTTTTTCTCAAGCAGTTAATGCTTAAACACAACAAATGTATGTGCCGCCAGCAGCAAAACTTTTTTGTTTTTCCCATGGCCAGCAACAACAGACATGCGTTGCTGCATGTCGGTTTTATAGAAACGGTTTTATTTCGTTTTTCAGTGCTAGCAGAATTAAGTTTTACTGCCTGCAGCTTTGCAGCAGTTTGTGTTCAAGTACTTTCATTGTATGTTTTTTAAAAGCTATTTATTTTTTGCAGGGTAGTTACAATTTAAATGACCTCTTATTATGCCAATACGAGACTTTTTCGCATTACTTACATATATGTAGTGTATTTATCTTTTTTGTAATGTGGTTGTTAACAAATATTTACATTACACTACCTCAAAAATAAAAGTGTTTGTTGGGTCCACTTGAAAATTTCATATTTTTTAATTATTCCAAAAATATTTTGACTCTAGCAATAACCTTCCGCCCGTAAGCTAAACGGTTTTTAAAAACTCTTCAAAAACTGTATGATATCTACAGGTTGGTTAAATTTGTAAGGCCGATATTGAAGGTTCACATTCACACCTAAACGTCAAGTTTTTTCTGCATTTCATTTGACATTTCTCAATGGAAAGATACACAACCGAGCAACGCGTTAAAGTTATTCAGGCTTATTATGAAAATGGGCGTTCAAATCAAAATGCACTTTGTGATTTTTTTCGTCAGCATAATCGACCAAATGTGTCCACAATCGGGATAATTGTGCACATATTTCTGCAAATCGGGTCTGTAGGAAATGAGAAAACACCTGTACATGCTCGCCCAGTTCGTTCTGCGGAAAACATTGCTGTTGTTCGCGATAGTGTGTCATGAGGTCGGCCAAGCATTTACCGTGAATGGTGTTCGCTATCGCGAGATGATAACGAACTTATTGTGTGACGGTGCCACTTGCCATACAGCTAACGAAACAATGGCTCTTTTGCGCGACAAATTCAATGGCCGTGTTATCTCACGTGGTGGCGATGTCAATTGGCCGCCAAGATCATGTGATTTGACACCGTTGGCCTTCTTTCTTTGGGGTTATTTGAAAGAAAAGGTGTACATCGGTAAGCCAGCAACAATTCAAGAGCTAACGCCATAGAACCTCAATTATGCCTCAGCGTCATCGAAAATTTGGACCATCGCATGGAGGTGTGCCGCCGAGGTCGCGGCGGCCATTTGGCCGATATTTTGTTCCATACATAATTAAACCATACCATATTATCATAATAAAAAGAAATGACAATAATTTCCTAAATAATTTGTGTTTTATTCAAAATCAACATCGGCCCTTAAAATTTAACCACCCTTTATATACATTAGGGTGTTCCGATAAAAATTTTCTGTGAATTGCTTAAAGTAATAACACTCAAACGATGCATATTGATGAGCTAAATAAGGAAAAACTAAGCATAAAAAATTTGGAAGGGATGTTTAGTTCCCCACCAATTTCGTACTTGAATTTTTTCGCAAAATTGTTATCAAAAGTTTCATAACGGCGACCTTGTTATACGAAATCCATTTAAAAAATCTTTGATCCAGTTACTTTTTTTTTAAAGTTTGTGCAAAATGAATTTTAAATGTTGCATATTGAAAAGCGTATTTATTTTATATAATGCTTGGAATAATTTGCACGCATTAATACTAGTACACATTTGTCTTTAAATCTTTAAAAAGAAGAAACTTGAAAAAAAATTGTGTCTTCCCAACAAATTTTATTTATTATAAAAGAAGCATTACTACACCAAAATTTATGAAAAAAAATTTAAGCATATTTTTTGCTATGGCCTGGTTATTATGCAAAAATTTGTACCAATTTTGTGCAAAAATTTTAAAAATTTTTATTGTCAACTTTAAACTAATTAAAAATTCACTTCCATGAATGTTTTTCATATTTTTCCCATAATCAGCTCATTAACTCCCATCGTTTGAGTGGTACTGCATTATTTTTTTTTGTTGGGACACTAACATGACTGACTCATCATCGGCCAGCCTAGACTGCGGTGGTGTTCGTTCCTCTTCGGAATTGAGCACCACACAAGGGGAGCGAAATATTATGAAACGGTGAACGAGTGAAATTGAAACCTAGAATTGCGAAGACATTGAATGAAAACACTAGGCAAGGAGAACGGAACGAAAGGGAATGGAATGGGAATCGAGAGAAACAGAAACAGTGGAATTAAAACACTAAGCAAAGGGAAAGAAATTAAATAAAATGCGGAACCCGTGAAATCAGGCAAGGTAAACAAAATAAAATGGAACAGGAAACAATGGAATTGGAACAGGGACCAATGGAATTGAATTTTTTACAGCCGCTTAAAAATTTGTTTATGTCGTTTTAATGTAAAATCAAAACAGTTTAACCGGTTTTGTTTTTGTAAAAACCGAAACCGAATTGGGTTTTTTTAAAGTAATTTTTAGAATAAACCAAAAACCGGTTTTTTGAATACTGTAATGTCCTTTTCTTTTCTGATAAAAAAAAATGTTGCCTTTTTTCTGCCCTTTTTTACAAATGGTATTTTTGTGCATAGTAATACAAAGTAAAAGCTCACAAATTAGGTATTAAATTAAAGTCAATTGAGAGACCTAGTCAAAGGTGTTTAAAATATGTACAAACATGCACAACTTCTTTAATAAAACATCAAAATATACAAAATGTGACATTTTGTAAAATTTCACGATATTCAAGGCATGATTCAACATATTTTTTAAACATTAAAATAGGCCTCTTAAATACCTTTAATTTGGTACCTAACTTGCCCGCTTTTACTTCTTATTACTACACAGAAAAGTAATTAAAAATATTTGTTAAAATTTAAATTAGATTTCTAACAATTTTTTGTTTGAAATGTTTGTAAATTGTTACTTTTCATATACAAATTCTTCACAGAAAAAAGTATCACAAAATTTAAAGTAATTAAAAATATTTTTAAAATTTAAACTCGATTTCTAACAATTTTTTGTTTGAAATATTTGTAAATTGTCACTTTTCATATAAAAATTCTTTGAAAATAAAAATTTAAGTAACAAAAAAATAACAAAAAGTTTTTTGTATTTACAAACTCCATTGTTGGTGCCTTTTTAAAAAATATTTTTTTTTGTATTTACAAAAATGTTCTATTGACGATGTTCAATATTACAAACAGAATTTTGTAATTTTATTCTGTGTATGCACAAAAAGACATTTTGTAAAAAAGGCAACATTTTTTGTTTGAAAAGAAAACTGCATAACTCTGCCGCACAGCGTCCATGAACATTTCGATGAACACCTCTTCCTGTCGGCCATTGAATCACGATTCTCAAAACGGCCGACCAAACTCATTATCATGATGACTGTGGGAGCTGATATTTAATTAAATTATTGGCGATAATTTTTCTGCGTCATAAATTTTCAAGAATTCAATTATAACCTGCAAAAATAAATAAACAATTTTGTCTACTTTGTATTGTTTTGAAAAATAATTTCATTACAATTGATGTGAAAGCAAATGCTAAAGAAATTATCAATTAATTAGTCCTCTTAATTCTTTAGTCCCATGCATCGTACTCGTAGACATGTGCCCTGACAGAATTTTTCGAAAGTTTTACGGAAGGGGTAAAAAGAGGAAAAGTCCCCGCCTTAATGTCCTACCAAACTAACTTGTGATAAAAATCATAAATTTGTACATATTTATATTTCCTGTAGCTTGGGATAATTCACTGAATAATGAATGAGGGGGCGGGGGGGCAGCTTGACCAACCCCATATGTTTATAAACCTGAAATTTGAAAATGTGCCTTTTAGTATTTTTGTCAGGAACGAAGTGAAAATGGGTTGTTTCAAAGGAAAAAAGTCTCGCCTGTAAAAACCTGCACAAACCGCCAAGCTAGAAATCTAAAATTTAAAATCTATGTTCACGTGTTAAAAATGTGTCTTAAAAGGGAAAAATTGCCCCTTACATCATCTTGCCCAAAGCGTTGGAGCTAAGAACTTTATGTTTGGCGTAGTCATCCACCAAAATGTATTTTTAAGAAATTTTTACGGGAAGTGGCAAATCAGTGAAGTACAAACTCCTTAGGCCGGGAATTTGGAATTTTAAATAGGTGGGATCTCCAATAAAAACGTGGATTAAGGAAATTTTAAATTTGCGAGCTGTAGAAGGATAATATTTTACAGCTCAAACTTCTTCCGCGCAAAAACCTTGGTCATTTAAATATACTCTAGAGGGTTTATTACTCTAGAGGGATCCTTTTTGGAATATCCAATTAAAGCGTGTTAAAAAATGGTTTTAATAGGCTGAACGTGTCCCTCTAAAGACATGTGCACACACTTCTTTATGTTAGAAACCGTAAGCTTAAAATTGAAACATTCACTTCAACAGAATTCAATTTTCTTCTGAATATATTTTGATACCTAAAACAACCTGTAAAAAATTATTGGAAAGATTTTCAGAATTGAAGAATTCTTAAATTTCTTTATGAATTTCAGAAAATGTGAATTTCTTTTTCGCAATATTTTGGATATTAACACGATTTATAATAATTTTTATTTTTAGAGGGTGTACCATGAGGCACTTTAATGTAAATACACAAATTAAATACAAAACAATGTGTATTTATGTTTTTCTATTAAAGTCAGTTCAGCTTTATGATGGTCGTGAATGTTCTTTTTCATTTTATTCAGTACTAAATTAAAGCCTACTATCAGGCGACTTTAAGATTTATGAGCCAACCACGCTTATTTTTCGTTAATCTTTCATAAAAAAATTTATTATCATTTATTGTATTTAAAATGTTTATAACTTGGACTTTGCCATTGTACATATATTAAATAAATAGAAATTTAGTGGTTTATTTTATGTGATTTATTGATATCAATATTCAAGGACATTATTTTTAAAATATATTATACAAAATTGTTTAATTATTCTAATGAAGGACAGTGAAGCGTATGAGCAATATTTCGTGGAAATGATATTAATGATTTTAAAATTCTAAAATGTCATATTAGGTTTTTTGAGTCATTATTAGATAATGATTAAATTTATTTTTATATTCTACAAAATTATATTATAAACTGAAAATTTCAACAATTTCTTAAACTGGATGGGATAAGGAAGAGTTAAGTAATGTTTAACACACTTTAAGATCTTAAAATATCTGAGAGAAAAAAATTCACTTGAGTGTTTACTATAATAACTAAAATTAGTTTTAAATTTAATATAAAATTTTTGTATTATTATTAAATTCATTTACATGCATGGGATTTTGTTGTTTATCTTACTGAGATTTTTATTTTTCTCTGGTATTTTACATCTTAGTACATGATAATATGTGTGTTGTCGTAATATTATTTGTATATGGGTTGTCCTTAACATATTTTAGTGTGTGTGTGTGTGTATTCATGTTTTTATACAACATATTTGTTTCCTGTGTTTGTTTGTGCTTCTAAAATTTTTAATGCAGAAACAACTATAAAATATTATATAACACGACATAAACAGAAATCAGATAAAGTATTTACTCATGCTAGGAAAATGATATCATATTAGTAGTTTTTTTTTAAGACTATATAAATTTATGATATAACATAAGCATATAACAACGACCTACACTACACTGGAAATAATACGCCTGTAAACAAATATATTTTCCGTTACTACAGTCGGTTATTAAAAAAAAAAAGTAATACGTAGAGTTTGTTTTTAAATAAAAAAATCAACTGAAATTCATAAAAATATATTTTTTAACTATGCGAATCAGTCGTTCAAAAAAAACAAACTAAAGAAAATACGGACTTTCAATAGAAGTTTATATTTTCAGTTAAATGTAAAATTTTAAGTCTTCTGTTTTTAAAAATAGAAATTCATATAATTCCTTTTTATTTTTTTTTTTAGTAAAATAGTTTGTTTTTATATAAAATTATTTCAATACAAGTTACAAGAACTTTTTCAAATTTACAAACATAGAAAATACAAATATATATACCCTTGTGTGTGTTGTGATTTGTTAAATTACACACAAATAAAAAAAAATAATAATTTCAAAAAACAAACCACCAAAATCGTTTTTTTCTACTTTTTGTCAGTTAAAAATTTATTAAAATCGATTTTTTATTGTTTTTTCAACTTTTGTGGATTATTATTTAATATGTATTTTAGATTTTTTTTAACGAAATAATATTGTGAGTGTAGAAACTAAAAATTTTACATCTTAACTAAAAAAAAAACACAAAATTTTTAACCGAATTTTATTAAAATTGATATCCAATTTCAATTCATTAAGATAATTATCTGCATGATATTAGTGGATTTTTGTATTAATGTACACCCACAATATATTTTTCGTTACCGACTGTATTTTTTTTATAAAGTAATACGTAAAGTTTGTTTTTAAATGAAGAATCAATTGAAATTCATAGAAATATATTTTTTAACTATTTGAATCAGTCATTAAAAAAACAAACTATGAAAATTTACAGACATTAAGTAGGGGTTGATATTTTCTGTTAAATGTAAAATTTTATGTTTTCTGTTTCCAAAAATAAAAATGCATATAATTCCTTTTTGTTTTTTCACCAAAATAGTTTGTTTATATACAAAATTATTTCAATAAAAATTACAAGAAATTATTTAAATATAGATACACACACAAAAAAAATTATACATCTGTGTGTGTTGTGTTTTGTAAAATTAAAAACAAATAAAAAAAAATTTAATCTTAAAAACAACGCACAAAAATCGTTTTTTCTACGTTTCGTCAGTTAAAAATTTATGGTTATTTTAAACGACTTTCGATTGCTTGAAAATAATGAAAAATCAGTAGTCCTCTTTTTGATTGTATTTTCGTTTAATTTAATATGTATTTAAGATTATTTTTAACAAAATAATATTGATTAGTATAATTAATTCTATCAGAAATTTTTAAGCGTCATATAGAAAAGCTTTATGACTTCATTAATTTTTATAAGACCGTTTACAGAATCCAATTCCGTTTTCAATCGCATTCCACTAAGGATTTCATAAATAAAACGTATCCCAGTAAAAATCACGGTTTAAACAACTTACCAGTCTATTTACTCGCTTAATTACTTTGAACTTCAACTAAAATATGAGTTACTCATAAACACTGGTAGTTTACTAACTAGGATGATTTTGGTATGAAACATTTTAGTTCAAAATTATATAAGAACAATTTCCGTACACTACCGCAGAAAATTTACACGATTTCCGGTAGCGGTTTTGGAATACATTTTTTTATATTTTTGCAAGCTGGGACCGTAATCACAATCTGTCCCCTGAGTAATTCTAAAAATTTTTGACAAAAATCGATAAAAAAAAAATGTCAATGAAGTCGAAAATCCAGAGATTTTTTCAAAGGACTTTCGGGATCGGTATCCCTATTAAGTAATAATATTTTTTCACCTACCGCACTACGTCTGGGTGTAATGAATTTGTACTAATTTTTATAACTATCAAAAATATCAGACTTAGTTAGACCCAAATATCCGAGTTAGTCCTCACATTAACCCACCTTCCCGGTATTTGCTTAAATGACCTTTTTCGTCAATTTCGTTCAGAGTTTAAATTTTTTCCCCTGTTTATAAATAAAGGATCAGGACCCTGCCTGGAAATTGTGCACTTCCCGGATATATGACCTAAATTCTACATGGTGTAGGGCACATTATAATAGGCATGCCCGACTTTAATTTCTTTACTACACTCAGAATATTATGTAGTTTAATATAAAATTTTCAGTTAAGTTAAAAACAAGGAGCATTAATTTATTCTTCAAAGAAATTTTTATTTTTACCTTTTTATACACTTTTTCAAAATTTTTTACTGTCACTTAACTAGTTTCTTTAGCTTCATACATATTTTTCATTTATATGAAATTTAACTAAAAATTCAACCACAAAATGGAAATTTGTAGTTCTTTTGATTTCATTACAGTAATTACAAATTTAAATTTTGTTCGCTGTTTGTTTCAAAAAAAAAAAAAAATATTTAAAAAATTTAAATTTTGTTTTTTATTTAAATTGTTTATATACAAAATTATTTCTATTCGAATTACAAGAACTTCATCAGCACACACACACACTTAAGGCCATTCACACAACATGTGTTTATAGTGTGTGTGAGTCTACATTTTGCAGTTTAAAAAGCAAACAAAAGTACAAAAAAGCGAAACAATTTCAAATAAATGAATAAACATTTATTTTTACGGAATAGGTAGATAAAATTTATAAATTTATTTTTAACTGAATAATCATTTAATTTTACTGATGCGTCAGTTGTTTTTTACAATATATAAAAATAAATAATCTAATACGCTAAGCAACATTGTAATAATTCTGTGCGATAAAAATAATATTTTAAATCTTGTAGCACAGAAAACAATAATTTAATAAATAAATAAATATTAGCAGTGGTATTCATAACAGAATCTTAATTCAAGTTTCAAATGCATTTTAGCTAAAAAACATTTTAAGCCTAAAAAAGGTTTATTAAAAATTCGTATTCATAATCAGTATTTTAACTAATAAACGATTTAATGTTTTTTAACTTGAGGATGGCAACACTGTGTTTTTTTATTTGTCACATTAATCGTAATGATGCAAATCAATGATTACTTAACCATACGGTACTCGTTTCTAAGTATTTATGTTTCGTCTTTTTCAGAAAAATATTGTTTTTATAAACGTAAAAATTTATGAAAACTTGTTTATTAATTAAATAAAGGAAAAAGAGTCAAGACAAAATGCCCAGTAAAAGTGTTACATAGATAATGATTTTATTGTATATAAAAAAGTTTTCAAATAACCGGCTTTATTTTCTTTCCCAGCAAAGTCACACATTACCAAATAATGGGTAAAGTAATGTATAGCCATAAGGGCCGATGGATTACTTTACACCTTACTTTATTGATGAATTTTACAGGCGATGAGCCTCAAAGTAATGTATATACCCATTACATTAGAGGTGATAATGTAAGGGGTTACTTATATGGTTACGAGAATGGAAAAAGTAATGTGTCTAAAAATAGATTTTTAAAAAAGAGAAATTTTTATTAAAAAAAATTATTACAAATATTTTATTTAAAACATTTGTAATTAAAAATAATGTGGTCATGATGGGAATCGAACCAGGGAACTCTGGTTGCCAGCCAAGAACTATACCCACTGAGCTATCGATGCATATATTATTTGATTGCTTTAAACTTAAATGAATTGTTGCGCTTCGTTTTTTCGCTAATGTTATAAAAAAAACATACATTACCCTTTTGCTTACAAAAAATCAAAAAGTAATGTATTTAAAAATAGATTTTCAAAAATATTTCAATTACACTGTCCAACAGCATTTTTGGAACAGAATAGCGACCCTATAATTCTTAAGGGTATGTTGAGTAGATCATTTTTGTAGAACAAACTTATGGTCCAGCACGTCTGAGTTTTTTTTACAGTGGGTCAAAGTTTTCATTTTTTGGTCGAAGGGAGCATTATACTATATGAAAAAAATGCTGTAAGTTAATGTCTGAGAGAATTCTTATGGTCAGAGTTGTATTGTGGAATTGTATGAGGATTATTTTTGTGGAAGATCTTAACCCTCTAACTGGTCTCTTTATGGGTCAATTTGACCCTTTTTTCGAGAAAATCAAAAAATATCCTTTAAAAAAGGACATTTAAGGATTAAAATATTCTACGAAAATGTTTGCCGGAAAATTTCAGTGGGGGTCACGAAAGACACCATTGTTGTAAATAAAGCTCTTTACGATTAATTGGCAAAATTACACGCCAAGAAATTATAATTTTGTTTTAATAGTGGTTTATTATAGTATGTAAATATTAATTTTTTTGCTTCAAAACTTTCCAGATCGGCGTGTCTTTTTCTTGGAAATGTAACTTTTACATCGGCTTTTATCAAATTTCTGTTTTTCAATCTGAAACATAATATTTCAGCTTTTTCTTTTGTTAGTCCTAAATCTCTTATAAGATCTTCAAAATAAGCTTGGTCTATCAAATTAGGACATATGTTTAAACCATCAAGAGGCAAGTAACTTATATCTGATATGTTTTCAACCGCCGCTGTTATTTCTGTATTGGCGACTGTCATATTGGCCGGAAATGTATGTGTAGGCGGTTGAGGCACCGGAACACCTTCACAGCGCACTTCTGGTAAAATGACATTATATGTTGCTTCGTATGTCATTATCGCGTAGTGCCTTTGGCTTCTACCAAATTTGTAATTTACGCAGAAATAGCATGTATCTGATTTGTGATCTTCAGGTTCAATCCATGTAATAGGCGCAGAAAATGGCAGCGCCTTAGTACCGCCTTGGTACCAGGTCAAAAGACCACTTTCGCAAGTAGTACATACGGTTTTTGGTATCCAAGCTTCAGATAAAAATCGTATTCCAAAGAAAAGAAAATATGGTTCTTCAATTGAAGGGAATATCTTTCTTCTGCTTTGATGGTGCGTAAAATGTCCACAAATAAAACAAAACCAATCTCTTAATTTGCAAACAGAATCGGTCATGCTTATTTAAGCTTTAATTTTTATTTTTTTATATTAATTTTAGTAAAAATCACACCCGATATGTACTGCTTAGTAGCTTAATTATGCTTGAATTTTTTCTTTTATTTTTTTATTATTAATTTCAATAAATATCACACCCGATTTGTAAGTCACAGCTGACTAGACGCGATAACTCAGTGTTTGGCCCGGCCGAACTTGACGCCGTTTTTACCTGTTTTGTATATGTTGGTGTATAATTTTACTAATTAAGCGTAAAGAGCTTTATTTACAACATTCGTGTCTTTGGTGACCCCCACTGAAATTTTCCGGCAAACATTTTCGTAGAATATTTTAATCCTTAAATGTTATTTTTTAAAGGATATTTTTTGATTTTCTCGAAAAAAGGTTCAAATTGACCCATAAAGGGACCAGTTAGAGGGTTAAGATCTTCCACAAAAATAATCCTCATACAGTTCCACAATACAACTCTGACCATAAGAATTCTCTCAGACATTAACTTACAGCATTTTTTTCATATAGTATAATGCTCCCTTCGACCAAAAAATGAAAACTTTGACCCACTGTAAAAAAAACTCAGACGTGCTGGACCATAAGTTTGTTCTACAAAAATGATCTACTCAACATACCCTTTCAGAATTATGGGGTCGCAATTCTGTTCCATTCAAAAAGTCTTAATTTGTTGGACAGTGTTATTATCTTACATTTATAAATCATATATTACATAATCAATAATGATTAACTTATTACTTTATGCTTACAAATAATAAAAAAGGTAACGAGCTATCATTACAAGGTAACTCATGGGAATATCGCACCCATTACCAAAGTTTTGCTGGGTTTTTTTGATTAAACAACACACCACTAGTTTACTTTCAATAAATAATATAAGAAAATATTATTTCTGCTTAAATTCTTTATCCGGAATTGAAAACGGGTCGATCCTCTTTTTGCAAATTTTCGTTTGACGATTTTTTTAAATTTGGGCAATCGTTTCTATTATAAACAAAATACAATAAAAAATATCACATTTTTCAAATAAAAATGGTTCTTACCACATCTTTTGATCATATATAGAATGTTCATTATTTATTAAACAAAAACAAATAAATTCATTTGATTAAATGACAATTTTTTGCAAAAATATTTAAAACGACAATAAACACATATCAAAAATGTCACTTTAAAATAGGGTCGAACCAATTTTAAAATTCGTTTATTTACACAAGGTTTAAAAAAGGTATTTTAAGCTAAAATTCTTTTATGAATACAATTTTAGCAAATTTTGCTTAAAATTGATTTGAAATACTGTTTAAAATTCTTTTGAATACCGCTGTAGAAATATAAACATAAAAAACCCATTTGATTTTAATGAAAAGTAAGTAGACCGGATGTTAAATGAAATATAATTTCCTTTAAATGGTATTTTATGTAATTTTAACTTAAATATAATATTAAGTATAGTTTTTAATTTCATTTATCATTACCTTATGAATGAATCATAATTTTGAATTGTTTTATTAGGAAAATATAACCAAACTAGCAAAAAAAAAATTAATTAGGAAATAGATTTGTACAAAAATGCGTTTTCCATTGGATGCAATTATATGCAATAATCCGTCCAAAAGTATGCAACACTTTTGTCAACAAAAAGTTGTAATTAATACAAAGCCCGTAAAACTATTTAAGCGTTTAAAAAAAATACAATGGAAACGTATTAATATGATTCAAATCATACATTGGCGCCAAGCTTTTTAAAATAATAAAAAAAATAATTTAATATCCTCTTCTATTTTCCACAATGTGAAAATTTATTTATTTCTTTTTTTTTTTATTTACGAAAATACACTTTTCCGTAAAAAGTTCAACACTTTTAAAGAAAAAAAAATTGTGTAAAAAAATGTGTAGAAACAAAGTGTAGAATAATATGTATAAATTGAAATGGTTTTGCTAATAACTTCAAGCTCATAAAAATGCAATTTGTTCTCTGCTGTACGCTGCAGTAGTCTATAATAAAAAATGATTTCGTGAAAAATTTAAAATGTCGAATGGTGATAGTTGTGCAGATGACAACACAAGTTTTCAATTATTTTCAAACATTTTTTTCTTGTCATTCTTTTTCTTTTTTGTAGCTAACATTAAAATAACATTAAGCCACAGGCATGACTATGTACTGACTTTTGGGTGGGAAACTGCACTTGCATATAAGGTGTTATATACCAAATGCTTCGTTATAGGGAAAAGTATGTAAGATAAATTTCAAACTGACATTATCTATATTGGGCATTAAAGGTTTTCTTATTCGCTTTAGATTTAAAATCTTCCTTAAAGGGGCAATATATAAAGAATGCCTTATATACGAACGCACTTATACATACAAGAATGCTTGGGGAGAAATAACTTTTAAATCAGTTTTTGTAAATTTTATAAGTTGTGAAAAAAATTTACTTAACAAAAATTGTAATCGAAACATATAAATACGAAAATAGTAACAAAAGCTTTCGTAAAAAAAAATTGCTTTATTTATTATTTGGAAATTTTGTGTATTTTTATGCAAGAATTTTTTATCAGTGTATGTCCTGTTTTAGAACTTAAACTTTTTTTAAAATGAAAATTTCATTAGGTTTTTTTGACAAATTTATTCAAAAACTTTTGGCTCCCGGAAAAATATACTTTGTTTTTCAGTGGTTACACCCAAGGAAGAATCATTGATGGATTTGTACTGAGGAGAAATGTTTTAACCTGGATTCTCCTGAATTTGGAAAATCGTGCGAATTTTCCAACTAAAATTTGAAGTGCCAAAGACTTATGCCCAAATAAGATTTCTTCTAAATTTTTTATTGTCCTATCACGCCAAATTCAAAACATTCACAGGCTGACATTCTTCAATGGAAACAGATTTTTTCAAAATTATATTTTTAATTTGTTTTCTTATTCTATAAAATTAACTACAATTACAGTTTGAAAGTATACACTGTAATTTCATTTAAAATTAAAAAAAAACTGTAATATCTGTTAATTTTAAATGCAATTACTGTGTATACTTCATTAGCTGCAGTTGCAGTTAATTTTATCGATATAAAATTCTCTTACAAGGAGAGTATCCCAATAGGTTCCCTTCGATCTTAAAGTAATTCAGATATGCGATAGAGGAGAAAAAATAATCCCTCTTTTAGGGGTTAAGAAGTCGAAATGCATTATATTTTTTGGAGTTGTAATATATTTATTCACTCAAAATATTTTTACAGCAACGGATAGTAGTTTATTTAAAACGTTATCCTTACATTTTTTTAATTATAGTTCAAATACAAATAAATGTATTTTCATTCCCTTTTTACATTTATTAAAAAAAAATACGGATTTTCTGTTTCAGTCAATATTTTCATTTGAAATGATTTGTTAAAAAAAATTGTTTTTATTTTTGTAGTAAATTCACTGATAGTTAAAATAAATAAAAAAAATAAAATTTAAAGTAGTTTATTTTAAATAACGAAATATAATTGTTTACGAATTTGGTAGTTAATTTGTTGACAATTACAAAAAATCGAAACAAAATAAATAGCATTAAATTTTACGGATTTTGTAGCTAAATAGTTGACAGTTTAAAAAAAATAAATAATGGAAATATAATTTGTTTTTACGAATATGTGGTTAGTTTGTTAGCAGTTAAAATAAATGAAAAATTATTTATTATTTATCCACAATTAAAATAATTTATTTATCAATAAAAAAATAATAGTTGATTTATTAACATTTTCAAATAAATAAAAATTCTTTTTATTTAAATGTAAAGTTAGTAGGCCGGTTTTTAATCGATTTTTTTTTTGATTTCAAAAAAAAAAAAAAAACAAAATAAATCTCGTTTTTGTCATTAAAAAATATTAGAATATTTTAAATCCTTTTCTCGATATGAGTTTAGTTTAGAATAAATTTAGCCACCACACATATGGCTAACAAAACTACATGACTTTTTTTGCTCTCCTCTATCACATATCGGAATTTCATAAAGATCGGAGAGAACCCATCACGAAAAGCAGTAACCGATTTTTTTAAAAAAAGATTTAATATCAGTACGATAGCGGTATAAATAGTTTCGCCATTTTTCAAATCAAAAGTTTCGGTATTGGTAACGTTTATCCATCAAGGGTTTCAAAAGGACAATGGTATTATAAAGGTATTAGTTGCCAGCCTTGCTTATTTTTTTATTATTTTTTCAACATTTTTAACGGTATAATTTTTCAAGACCCGAAACCCATGCTTTTTAACTCAGAAATTAATTGAGAACACTACCTTTAAAATTTCCAAAAATAGATTTTTTTCAGGATTTTCAAAAATCTGATGTGTTTACGACGACAGGATTCGAAAATATTAACATTGGCTCCGTAGTGTGCAACATTTAATACCCATTTCGCCAAAAACTTTAATATTTCCACCTCAAAATTTACAATCGTGTACTAAAGTTGCTTCATCAAAATTTTTTGAATGGCATCCTTATATCAAGGTTGACGTTAGACAACTTTTTATATGAATTTTGGCAAAAAAATTTAAAGAAAAAAATATACAACATTGAAATCTTCAGTCGCTGTTAGGGCACTTAAAATCCGCTGAAAATTGTTTTGTTGCTTATTTAGCAAATTAATACGCATCGCTTTAGTGTTATATTATCAATTCACAAGAAAACTATTTATCGGGACACCCAAATACAATCATACAATTTCTTTAATTCTTTTTTGGGTAGAGTCCCTACTTTATATACAATAGAAAACCCTAAATATCAAGACACATTTTTTATATATTTTTTTTTTTGTAATTTTATTTTTAGTCTTAAACGTGTTTTGAAAGAATGTGAATTTCTTAAGCATTTAACATTTTATTAATAAATACAAAAAATAATAGTATTAATTAAATTATATAAACAAAAATTTAAAAAAAAATGTATTAAAATAAAACGAAATTAATTAGTTAATTTAAACCAACAGATCTTTAAAACAGATCTTTTATTACTAATACCGTCTTAAAACGGTAGTCAAAGCCACACTTACTGCTGTCGCACCTAATACCGTCCACTTGGAAATGCTGAACGTTTGACCACCATTGCAGCCATCTTCATTACAGGCACATATAATCTGCTTGTAACCCTCATTATCGGCGGTGAAACAAGTATTATTGCCAACTTGAACCTTATCTCTGATCCAACCACAACCGCGAACAATACGTTGTTCACCAGTCACATCAATATTTAAAACTGTCTTACGACAAAAGGCTTCGGCTTCATGCTCTTTTTGACATTCCTTTAAAAATTGATCATCACGCTGAGGTCTAGGTGTTCTTAAAAGTAAAGTTGTACAGTCACCATCCACATGAGAATTACATTGATGACAACGTATGGCATTAACTGAAATGAAATAAGAAAACGAATTAAAAAGATTAATTTTTGTAAAACATTTAATATAAAATTAATTATAATTTTTTATAAAACTTGTATCGCAATTGTGCATCATAAATATTACCAAAATTCCCAAACCAAATGACCTTTAAAGGCGCCAAAATATATGATTACATTTTTGGTTATTCCTTTGAATGCAATCATATCAAATTTTATGATCATATATTTGTGATAAATACCAACACATATTATGGTTTAATTATTTAAATTTCATTTTTATAAATGCGTATTTGTTAGGGTTATAAATATAAAATTTCAATGATTTTGTTTAATAGAGCATAAATATTTTATATTTGAAAATGAAAAATTTATAATAATTGCTCATAACTATATATATTAGACCTGTTTTTTAATCACCGGATTTATTTATGGATTTCTTTTATTTTGTTAAAATTTACACATTTTATTATTTAATTAAGAAAAAATGTATATTTCTAACACATAATCGCTAATATAATTTAAAAGAAAAAACTAAAATTTTTCGAAATTACAGTATAAATCCGTTTTAGATTTAGTTTAATTTTATTCCAGAAAATGCATATTTGCAAAATGAAAATTTCTTTCACATTATATTAGAGAACAGGTATTAGATTAGGTAAAAATATAATTCATTTTAAATTAAAAGAACAAATATTGAATTTTTAATGAAAGAAAACAAATCCCACAATTAATCCGGTGAATAAAAAAAAAAGGCCTATTATAAATTTGTTAAAAAAAAATATGTTTTTCTTTAGGGAGTTTGAATGTAAATATAAGAATAAGAAACTCGTAATTCTAGCGAAATTAAAATCAAAAAGAATCTGTTGTAAATTAACAAATCAAAGTGAATAAGCAGAACAGACATTAATTTTTTAAATATGTAGCATGAATTGTAAATTTTTGCCGCCTGGTGGCGTATTAGAAAATGCATTCTCTCCATTACAACTATTCTGCTGTAGAGTTAGTCTCAATTAACAACAGAGCGCTACATTTTATAACAAAGTAATATTGATTTGCTGTTTCGTTTGTAAAATAAATGAATATTTGCCAAAAACTATGCAAATATGTAAATATATACTATACATTTTTTTTTAAATAAATATTAATTTTAATTTTAGTATTGCAATTTGTATTTTTTTTTTTTTGTAAATTAAATATTTACATTACTATTAAGACCTCATTACACAAAAATAATAAAAAATTTAATGAAAAAACATTATTTTGCGCTGATTTTTTTTTTTTTTTTTAATCAGATCAAACCTTTGGAAAATAAAGTTTAAACTTAATAAAATAAAATATGCTGTTGATAGGCTTATGCGTTATTTAGATTTACAATTTCAGTTAATAATATAATTAAAAGGCACCTATTGCAATTATGCAATTTGCTTCTTTGCTACGTATAATGTTGTTACATCTATAAATTAGGATTTTTTTATATTTTAAATTTGTTGGTTTTATTTCAGAAAACATTGCATTATCACTAACATTTGGAAACGGCGAGTACAAAAGGTCTACTACACCATGCATACAATGACAACAAACTCCAGATAAACATCGAATTAAATTTGTTAAAGTATTTTCATATAAAAAAAACTAATCAATCATTATTTCCCACTCTAAAACTAACAAAACAAAAAACTCACATATGAACTGCATTTCTTTTAACAAACTGAACAAAATGTTATACCATTAATATTTCAGATTTTTATTAGATTCCTTTTTTCTCCTCTTAATAAATAAAAAAATCGAGTTAGGACCTTTCAAAATTAAGCTATTGGAAATATTTGTTTGGTGAGAGATAACGCGCCCAAAATAACGACGGTGACTGCATAAACTGTCATATTTATTTTAGTGGAAAGAATATCGTAGAGATTCTTTACTCTCCAATGCCTCCTTTCTTTAATTACGACTCAATTTTTTTTTGGTTCTTACATTTTAATTTTATTAAAACAATAAAATTAAATAATTATTTTAAAAAAAATTTAGTAACGAACATACTAAGATGGTCTTCGCAAGTATGCAAAGAAAAAATAAGAGCCATATAATATCGTATGCTAATTTTATTTATCATGTTTTTATTGACAAAAAAACTTTTAAAATGCGGGAACTCTGTTAAGACAATTAGAAACAAAAAAACAAGAGAATAAAAAAACGTTTAAAAAGCGCTCGGCGCGTTTTAATTGTCAATTTGAAAGGAAAAAATACATCGCGTTGTTATTCTGGGCCGACACTTAAACGTAAGATTGCGCTGCTTTAAAGGAGCACATGCTTATTTTTTTCTGTCCCTCTATCATAATCCAAATTTAAACGCAATCTGAGTGAACCCACTTTTCTTGTGAGAGTTTTTCTTTATGAAAAATGGAGTTTTTCTTTTAAAGGACACATTTCTTGTAACCTTAAGGTTTTCCATGGAATCGATTTTCTATAGGAAAAAATCCTGGGAATTCGATAGTTTTTCCATAAAAAAAAATCTTAGAGAAAAGCCCTCAAAGTTAAGTATTTTGTATGGAAAGGTTTACAATTCTGCAAAGGAAAAAATTTTAAAAGAGCAAAAGAAAAATTTTTTAGAATCTAGTGGGTTTTCTAAAGGAAAAAATTTTTAAAGAAAATTCTTAAAGAAAAATTTGCCAAATCTAAAAGTTTTTATTGAATGTTAAGAGTTCTGAAAACGAAATAAAAAATGATTTAGCTCAAGACTAAAGAAAAATGTTTAGCTCAAGATTATAAAAATGTCTATTAAATGTATAATTATTATTATAATTTTTTGTTATAATTCTATTTATTACAAATTGTTTCTATTAAGTGTAAAATTAGAAGCTAATTTTTTTATCTGACTTACTATTATCTTTTATTTTAAGATATTTTTCATTTTTTTTTTAAATAACCATTTTGCATATAAATATATTAAAAAAATTTGTAAATTATGTGCTTATAATTACTATAAAAAATTATGTACATATGTATGAGTAATTTCACTACAAATTAAAAGAAAAACAAAAAAAAATGCTAATAAAGAAAAAACCTAAACATACTGTAAACACCTAATAAGAAATTTGTTTTATTTTTCAAAGTATAGGGCCAACAAAAACTAGAAAGCTAGAAATCTGAGTAGTTTTCTTAAAAATCTTTAGAAATTAAGTGAAAAGGAAATTCCTATATAGTTTGAGTGTTAAAATATTTGTACCACAATGCGTATACGTAATATAAATAAATTAGGATTCTTCTACTTAAAATTAAAATTCTATTTAAAATCTAATTTGGTTATGATATTTAGAAAGCAACTAAAAAATCCATAAAAATGGTATATGTTATATACACCAAATCGGTACAGTACTTTTTGCATATTAGCAAATCTAGAATTAGAGAAGGCAAAATAAGTTTTTAGAAAATCATAAAAATTTTATTTGATATCAAATGGTATCAAATGGTTACGTATACGTAACATGAAAAAAATAGTAAAATCGTCTTTCGTACTCGAATTCTATATTTGCTGGCATTCGGAAATTACTGGACAGATTTGGCTGCAAAGCTTTTACATTGCTTTGGATTTTTCATGCGATTTCTGAATATCTTATAACTCATTAATATCTCATTCCCAAATTATTTACGTATTTTGGGGTTCAGTACACACAGAGAGCATCATATATTTTTGGGATTGTGCCAACCATAGTCGTATATAATATAGTTATCATATTATAATAATAAAATAACTATATTATATATTATGTCCCTGGAGTTATATTATGATTCGAAACTATGAAAAAGTTCTTTAAGTTTAGGAATATTTCTTTAACAAATGTTTTTCCTGAAGAAAAAATTTGATATTAGAGATTTTTTAAAGAAAACTTCTTTGATTCTATAAAATGTTTATAAAGAAAAATACTACAAAACAATTTTAAAATTCTAATAACTTTTTTAATAAAAAATACATAGATTCTATGGACTTTTTCTAATACAAACATTCTTAGATTCTAAGGACATTTTTAAGATTTTTTTTAGAAAGCCCTTAGAGTTTGAGAATTTTTCTTTTACAAAAAGTCCTTATAATCTAAGAATACTTGTACTAAAAAAAGTCCTTAGAATCGAAATATTTTTCATGTCGAAAAATCGTTAGAATCTAAGAATTTTTTATTGAAAAAAGGCCTTAGAATTTAAGTTTGCAGAATCAGAAAATTTTATTTTGAGGAAAACTCCATAAAATCTAAAAATGTTTCTATTAGAAAAATTTCTTAAAATCTAGTATTTTGTATAAAAATCTTTCGTACAAATTACTTAAGGGTTCTACAGACTTATAAAAAAATATTTTATTAATATTCTGAGTTCATTTTCCACAAGAAAGTCTTTATTTTACAAGAAATGATTAATAAACATATTTTTTAAAAAAATTTCTTATTATTGTTATTGAAAATAATTAAAAATTTAAAATCTTTATAAAGAATCTTTTTGACAATACATTTTTTCGACAATAAATTGATTAGTGTAAGTTATGTTATACGTATAAGGCATTTTCGAAAATAAAACCACCCAGGTGAAAATGATCATTTATTATAATGTTTACATGGATAACTGAACTAATACAATTTCAAGACAATATCATGACTAAATGTCGAAGTCATGTTTTCTTTGATTTATAATTATTTATTGATTGTTGTCAGCATTTTATAATTTCATAATTATCATAATTTTTCCATAGTCAGAATTCTTGATAACACACACAGAATAAAATTACAAAATTATGTTTGTAATATTGAACATCGTCCATAGAACATTTTTGTAAATACAAAAAAAAAATATTTTTTAAAAAGGCAACAACAATTGAATTTGTGAATACAAAAAACTATTTGTTATTTTTTTGTAACTTTAATTTTTATTTTCAAAGAATTTTTATATGAAAAGTGACAATTTACAAATATTTCAAACAAAAAACTGTAAGAAATCGAGTTTGAATTTTAACAAATATTTTTAATTACTTAAAATTTTGTAATACTTTTTTCTGTGCAGTATGGTTACAGCTAATCATGTTATAAAATAGAAAGTGACAATCATGTAATATTGAAGGTGAGAACCTATTAAAAAAAACCAACCATACCCGAATGCAGCAAGCATAATATAGTAGCAGGGATTATGCTGCAACTATGTGTTTGCTCTGCGTGTATGAATAAGATATCAACCAAAATCTGCTTGAACATTTTTCTATTTAAATATTTTTTCAGATTTTTCAAATGTACCAAGTTTGAGTTAAATATTCTAAAAGAGCATAAAAAATTCAAATTATTCATTTTAGTTTTCTTTTTGTTAAATCGGTTATGATTATGAGTTCTAGCGATAGAAGAATCCAAAAAAAAATTAAAAACAAATTTGGTTATGATATTTAGAAAATGCACAAAAATCCATAAGAATGGTAAAAATTTTAGCCAAATTGGTCCAGAATTTCCGTAGTTATAGCGATAGAAGAATTCAAAGAAGTGTATAGGGATTTTATTATATTTTTTAATATTACGTATACGCATTTATTTTCCATAGTCATATAATGCCATCTTTGAATTACATTAACAAATTCTTAAATTGCTATTAAACTTTTTAAGAACAATGCTTAATTCTTTTGGTTACTTCTGCCCCTACAACTTCTGAAATATTGGACAGATTTGACTTAAAAAGCTACTACTGGTTTGGATTTTTTATGTTCTTGTAACTGCTCTTTGGAAAAAGAGCAGTTGCAAATAAAATTAGAAGATAAGTAAAAATATAATGGTTGTTTGCGTTAATAAGTTCTGAGTAAAACACAAAAAAAAAACAATAATAGAAAGCTGAATAAAAACATTAAACTACGAATAAATTGCATTGCAATCAATGCCTTGCTTAGGTAAGATCATTAAGAGGTCGCGACTTTTTTATTAGTTCTAATGTGAAGCAATACTCATCAAATTCCTTTAATTAATTAATTTATTGCTTTCTTTGGAGAGCGGCTAGAGGGGAATAAGGTTCAAAGTGAAAGATAGTGAAAAATTGTAAAAGATAAAAGGCTTCAATAGTGTTTACAATTTTTGAAAAAACTGGATTAACTTTAATTAAGTAGATTAATTTTTCTGTCTAAACGGTCTTAAAAGTTATTTAAATAAATACCAGTAATTATTTCAAATCGTTATTAAAATTGTTTTTATAAAAAGAAATATAAATTGATAAACTTTATTCGACCTTTAAAAAATGCCTGTTAATTTAACTGACAAATAAATTATTGGCATTTTCAATTTAAATGACGTTTAGAAAATGGATATTTAAATCAATTATTCGATAAATTGATAATAAAATTAGTAGCTACTGACTTGCAACCTTTAATTGAAAAAAAAAGGATATAAAATATTAAACATCGTTGGCAAACACTAACCTTTAACTACCGTTATCACAAACGAAATTATTTTAAATACTGCTATTCCTAAAATACCCTAAACTCACCAAAAAAAAGTCTGTAATAGCAACTGTAAATTTTACTGTTATTACGGGAAATTTTGCTAATTTGAGCTCATCGGTATTTTTTGCTAATCTTTGCAACACGTGTCTGCTGACGTGTAGTACAATGAAATTAGTAGAAACATTAGTAGCCGCTACTAAATTTTAGTAAACTTGTTGTAAAGTGAAATTTAAAATCGCTTTGCTAAAATCAGCAAAAAAATTTACTAAATATTATTAATATTAGTACAATCAAATTAGTATAAAAAATTAATAAGCGCTACTAAATTTTAGTAAATTGCTGTAAGCTAAATAAATTCAAAAATTTAGCAAAACTTTAATTTAAAAAAAAAAATATTTAAAATGCACAAATCAACTTTATTATTTTTAGATACACTTGTTACACTTTAATGCCGTTAATTTCTTTTAAAATTTCTTCACGAATTTGAACAACAATTTTTAATTCATTTTTTTTTTCAAAAATATTTGACAAAATAAAAAAAAAGAAGTTTACAAGCTCAAAAAATAGTTTAAACATAAACGAATTTATCATTTTGTTTTAATTTGCTAATTTTTGTTCTGAATTTAGAATTTTAAGGTCAACTTTTAAGGGCTGATTTTAGAACTAAAAACGTTTTTAGTGCTTTTTTAAGTGGATGTCCTATTTTTGGACTTGAGTCCGTTATGAAAAGTATCTACACTTCTGACCCCTTTTTTCAACCTATGTAACATTTTAAAGAAATTTAAGTTTGTATGTAAAAGTTTTAATTATCAGAAATAACATTTGCTTCAATATTCAGTTTTTTTGAAATTAGAATATTTTTTTGCTAATTTTAGCAAATCGGATTTCAAAAACTAGTAAAACGATTTCTGAAGTTAGCAACAAAAATTTGTTAATATTCTGTAAAAGTTTTGTAATTTGTAAAATGTAAAAATCAAATTTAAGCAAAATGTAAAAAGCAAATTTACTAAATAACTATTTTATTATAATAATATATTATTATAATAATATTTTTACTAAAAATGAGTACAAAAATAGTAAAGTGGGATTGAAACTCGTTTACAAATTTTTCCACTAACTTTTTTCTCTGAGTCTAACAAAGTATTGTAATTTACTGGTATTCTTAAAATTTTTAAAATTCAAAGGATTTTTGAATTTGAAAATTTTATTTTATTCTACAAAAAAAAATTCTAGTTTATGGTTTTACAAAATTAGTTCGTACTGATCGTTTTCAAATTAAATTATATGATAAATTTGTGTGTAAAATTAATATGGATAAATTAAATAAAGAATTAAAAAGTTAAACAGTTAAACGTGAATTGTAAAAATTCTAAACTCTAGAGGTTTGGATTCTCCTATCTATAGCATTTTTTCATAAAAATTTTTTTAATCAATAAAAATTGATTTCATAAATCAATTTGGGAGGCAAAGATCTTCTTGAAAATACAAGCTAATTTCAAAAAATTCAGCTAGATAACATTTTTTTTTGTATCAAAATTATAATTTTTGTTAGAGCTTTTGTAGAAAACTAAAATTTTGAACTTTTTGAAAATTTTTTTTAAACACAAAAGTTGAAAAATTCATCGCTGAAAGTAAATCGAAAAGAAACTATGATAATTCAATTTCTTTAAATGTATTTTATTGGCTACACATTCTACACGAAAATCTTATTTTTTTAACAAATTTTGAATTTCGCATTTATTTCATTTTATCATAAATTTGATGTTAAGATCTTTTTCGAGTAATAAAAACGTTTATAAATTTGTGAATATAAATTTATATTCCGCGAAATTTATCACTCAACTATATGTACTGCGTTGAGGCTTGAGTATAAAATATAATATGGAGCTGAAATTATAATCAGTTCTCTCACCAATATTCTGATAAAATTCAGACATAATTATTTTAAACTGAAAACCAGTAGAATGTCTGAAAATCAAATTAAAAAATTTTAACCTAAAGCTTTATAAAAGAATTAAGACTTTATAAACATAAATAAAAAGAAACAATTTCGCGAGAAAGCCAAAAGCCCAACGAGCAATTAACTTTTCTTTTATACAATGTGTCACCCAATCGGAAGATCCTATAACTTTTTAAATAAGGGCAACTATCAGTTTTGTGTTAATATTTGTGAAGTAAATAGATAGAGAATACACGCCGATAAACGATGGAATGCTATACTCTTCAAGAATTCGGAATACTCGTGACTATTTTTCAATGGGTCATTTTCTGTCCAAATTTTTATGATCGGATACGTAAACAAACGAAATTTTCGTTTCTAGTGAACTGAGAATTCATGTATCATTCACGAAGATCCATTACAAGACATTTTCATAGAAGAGTTTCCGGGACGCCTAATGTCTTGTTTTAGCGATTTGCAGTGGCCAGCAATATCAAAATAGCCCAAATAATCATCAATAATAGCGGCGCCAAATTGACCGATATAATCTTCAAATATTAATGGAAAATACTTAAGGAACCAAATAAACATTTAAAATAAATTTATATTATATTGTTTCATTTTAAAGATATAGCAAAAAAAATATAAAGTGCATGTTTTTGAAAACCGATTTGATAAAAATTAGCAAAACAAATTTGGGCCTTTCCATGTCAAACCACACAGAAAACAATCATTTTCGGATTTGTCATCTCCGATTTTAATGAAATTTGTCATACATATTGTAAATGGGTGCTGTTTATGAAATAAATAATCTTCCGACACTCTTTCGGTTTTCGAAATATAACGTCATGAAAATTGGCAAAAACAGCAAAATATCGAAAAAGTGTTCATACAAAGTCGCCCATAACTTCTAAACTATACAACCTAAAATTTTCTTATTTGTTCCTAATTTTTTATTTTTTTTTTGTATTAAAAGGTCAAAGGTCATTTTTTTAAGTTTAATGTTCAAAGATCCATATCTCAAAATTCAATTTTTTTTTTCAATTCTGAAACAATATGTGTTCTAAGGCCTCTACATTTGTGGAAAAATTTAAAGGTAGAGACTCATTTGGTTCCTGAGTTAAGAAGTAAAACGTGGTCGTAAGAAAATTTTGGTCGACGAGTTGATATGCAACAGAAGTTAGCAAATTAAAACAAAATGATAAATTCGTTTATGCTTTTAAATTTTTAATCATTTGATTTTTTTTTTTTTTTAATTTTGTGTAAAATATTTTTTGAAAAAAAAAATAAAATAAATAAAATAATATTTAAAAATTTATTGTTCGATAAAAAAAAATTTATTTGAAATTTTGTACTAATATTAATAATATTTAGTAAATTTTTTGCTGATTTTAGCAAACCGATTTTAAATTCCACTACAAAACGTTTACTGAAATTTAGTAGCGGCTGCTAATTTTTTCTACGAATTTCATTGTACTACACGTCAGCAGACATGTGTTGCTTAGATTAGCAAAAAAATACCCTTTAGCTCAAATAAGCAAAATTTCCCGTAATAACAGCAACATTTTCAGTTGCTATTACAGACTTTTTTTGGTGGGTGTACCTTTAACTTACTAAAAGTTTAGATTATCTAATTTGGCGATTTCTTAGGGATATTTTGCCGATTTATTTGGGGATAATGATAAAAAGTATCTGGCAAGATTGATATCCGCAGATTTTTCGAAATAGATTTCCCACTTTATACTATACTCCCTTATTTATGTATTGTATTGCTGATGAAAAGTTATTGAAATCAAATTTAAAAAAAAAATACTTTTATCGATAAATTTACCAACTCCGATAACTCAAAAATGTACGACGTTAAATTTGGTAAGTAGCGTTGGCTTTAAGTAGCGCGAAGATTATGCAGTTGTATTTGATTGAAAAATACGCTTTGAACTTATGATTTTAATTATAATATAAAATCAATAATAATAATAATAATAATAATAGTTAAATCACTTTATATTAGATATCATAAAATCTTTGCTACTTATAATTCCTAGCGAACTACTTAAGATGCATTTTTCAGTTATATGAGCATATAAATATAATAAAGTCTGTTATCAAAATATAATAAAAAAATTTATTCTATCTTAATAATTATTTTATATTTAAATTTTCTAAAAATAATTTTCCACAATGTTAATTATACTTTGTAAAACTGTGACACACTTAAATGTTATAAAATACAAAAACAAAATATTAATAAAATGTTGCAATTATTATATAAAAACAAAACCTTAAAATAGTTTTAAAGCATGTATGTAATTTCTTTTCGTGCTAATTAATACGTGATTTTCTTTAGTATTAAATCATTTAGCGTTTTAAATGTTCTCCCTTGATGATTTTTGCCTCTCCAAATATTTAAACAATTTTTTTATTGAAATATATTATATAAAGTATATAGTATAATTTTGTATACTCGTATTGATAATTTATTACAATATATTTGATTTTTTGTGTGAATTTTTGTATACATGAGAAACTATATAACAAGTGTACACTCAAAATATTGAGTTAGTAAAAAATATCTGTAAAACTGTTGTTAACTTGATTTAAAGTTTTAAAAAGCCTTTTTAGTATTTAAAGTAATTGAGTGTAATTTCACCATGGGGAATCCATCGTGTAGATTTTAAATTACATAAATTCATAATAAAAACAGCGAATAAAAGAAATACGCTGAAACTTGAAAGAAAATAACCAGCGAATGAAAGACCGTAAAAGAAATTGACTACAAAAAGTTAAAACATATAAAAAGGGCAAGATTTAATATAAATTCTTGAGTTGCAAACTCTTTCCTTGAAATTAGCGGACATTTTTACTTGCTGACGAACCTCCACAATTTGAAATTTTTTATATTAAAAAAATTAATTAAATCTTATAAATTTAAGATAAAAAATAAAAATATAGAAAAACTTTTTATAAAAAACACCAACGAATTTAAAAGATTTACCACTTAAAAATATTTCGAAAAATTTTCATATTAAAAAACACTATATCCTTGAATTTTGAGAGCTTTTCTATAAAAAAAAGTCGATTTT
The DNA here is from genome assembly GCA_949748255.1 of Eustalomyia histrio. Classification (NCBI taxonomy): domain Eukaryota; kingdom Metazoa; phylum Arthropoda; class Insecta; order Diptera; family Anthomyiidae; genus Eustalomyia; species Eustalomyia histrio. The sequence continues at coordinate 50,666,453 of OX456526.1, read as the reverse complement.
TCAATAGGAAAAATTGTTTCTAAATCATATTACATCAGGTGGCGCTACTAATGAAGAATCCATTTAATTTTTGGAACTACCAACCTTCAGATGATACCTGTTAATTTAATGACAATTCGTTCATTAGTTGACAAGTTACAGCTGTTATAGTGACGCTACTTTTGAAAACAATTGCTTTTTAATCGAAAGACAATGCTTGGCTTGACAAGTATTATATGCACTCTGTTCCATCGAGGTAAATGGTAGAAAAAGGGTTTGCTGACTTTAAAAGTGGATGTACAACCCGACAACGCCGAACGCTCTGATCGACCAAAAGAGGTGGTGATCACGAAAAGAGGTGGTGATCACACCGTAAAGTAAAGTTGCATTAGATAGCTGATACCTTAAATATATCGTAGGATATCTTTATTTCGCATGAATATTTGTCCATTAGAAAAATGTTTTCGAAATGGGTGCCACGTTTGCTCACACTGAACCAAAAACCTATTTTTTTATTTTTTTTAAGACAAGCAACACTCAGGAAATTCTTCCCACTTATTACTCGTAATGGGTTGCTTTCTTCGCAAAGAGGATAGAGGAGAGATGAAAATTGATGAAAGATAAAAGACTTCAAATATGGCAACACTGTTATGGCGGGAGATGATAAATCATAGAACATTTGTTCTCGCTATCCTATTAGTTGCGGAAATTGTTGAAGCTTTTTAATTAATAGACCTGTTTTGTTATTTTACTTCGGTGGGGTTAAGTGCTATTAAAACACCGAATTGCACGAGTTACACTTCCAACTGGTGCCGCACCCACCGTATTCGCCTTATTTGACTCATCGCTTTTACCTGTTTTGAGACCTCAAAAAAATTCTCTTTGGAAAGAAATTTGGTTCGAATGAAGAGGTGAGTGCCGAAACAAAAACCTGTTTTAAGCCCAAAGATAAATTTTTCTAAAAAAAAAGAATCGAAATGTTATAAAAGTATTGGAGTAATTATATCGCAGTAGCAGACTATGTTGATGAATAAAGTCGAATTTTACAAACATAATTGTTATTTTATTGGTTATCCTATGGATTTTTAATCCGATATGTTAAATGATGGTTTTCTATAAAAATCATAGTTTTATAATCTTTATATCGGAACATTATCTATAGTAGAAAAAAAATAATAATGTGTATTCAATGAAACCATACATGGGACTAATGCGTAGAAAGTCGTCTGGTTGACGTTGACGGCTCTTCGAAAACATCTTCAGCCTCAGCAGCAATATTCTCAGCGGAACAAGCACTACGAGCTCTTCCGAATCTTCTTATGTCATGTGTTGTTTCAGTGCGACTAAAGATCTTAGTGTTTGGCCAGTTGGCGTACGACGGCCGAGAAATTTTCGCCACAATTCACGTATATCACGAGTATTCCATATTCTTGAAGAGCATAGCGTTCGACGTGTATTCTGTATCTGTCCCAGTTGTTATTAATCTATTAAGTATAGATTTCTCCGAATTTCACAATATTTTAATAAGAGAAAATTGCCAGACCTTTTAAAGTAACAGCACTAGATCAAAAGTTTTTAATAGTATTATTTATGACAAAAAACTGATATTAATCATGCTACATCGCTAAAATCAAGCGATCAATCTAAATTGTTTTATATGTTTTCACCCATAATTAGTTCTCAATGAAAGAGAAAGACCATTAAAGGGTTATGTAAGTTTATTTAAAGCGAAAAGACAGAAAATAATGGTGTTATATTGACTTTTTAGTTATTTCTACCAATGTTTTATTTTAGGTGTAGTATTCCAGTATGTTAATAAGAATGCATTTTAAAAACTATTTAATTATGCATTTATTAATTCTCAATTCATAACTATAAAAAAACACAAATAAGTAGAAAATAATTGTATAGAAAAAAAAATATAAAAGAAAACCAAAACAAATATTTATATTAGAAAATAACGAATACAAATACAATAGATATTTTTTTTTACAAACTACTGTGAAAATATCATAACGTTAGCTCAGTGTGAAAAGGTGCCAAGTCAATATTAAAAAAAAAACGTAGATTTTTATGCAGTATGATAGAACGATTAAGAATATGTACATCATTTAAAGAAGAAAAAAACGTTGTAACATTTTTCGTTTCTACTTGTTACTATGCAGTGAAGTTTACAGGGTCCAAGTCCAATTCAACAAAAGAAAAGGTGCTAAGTTGAAATACAAATCACAAATTGTCTATTTAAGTTAAATTGTTGCATTTTCGAATATCTGTTTAACTGCAATACAAGTTTTCTTAAATATTGATTTTTCATCCAATTTCCTCGAAAAAAAGAGTAAAAAATTCATCTAGAAGTTTAATTTTCATTGACAGGTAGAAAAAAAAAGAACTAGCAGTAAAAAAGTACCACGATTTTGGTATTTAGTGAGATAAAAGTCAGTAAATTAATACAGACCGAAAAAATGGACGAAAGCGCCTCTGGTAAATTGGAGGATTGGAAAAAGATAAAACCCTCTTAGTTTGTAATAGCGCAAGGTGTTTTTTATGGTAAAAAAAAACTAAAACTAAAAGAAATACTAAAAATCCGTCATTATGTAATTACTTTTTTAATCCTTAATATTTAAATTGAGACAAAATGATAAATTACAGGTCAATTCATTTTGTCTTCAATATCACATATCCAAATTCCAGGGAAATTGTTTATAGGCCATACGAAAAAATATGAAAGAATTATTTGAAAATGTTCTAACAAGGAAGGTACCCTAACCTAGACACTACGGTTTTTTTTTTCTTTTGAAATTCGGATATGTAATAAAAACAAATCAAAGATCGACCTATTTGGACTTTAGGGTTACCTTAAAATTGCAAGGGGTCAAATATTGGTGCTTTTCTTTCTTTTAGCTCTCTAAAGTTTTTGAACTAAAGGAATCATATGAAAGTCTAGTATCTTTGAAAAGGGATTTGAAGGGAATTTTTAATTGGTACCCTTTCTTGGTACTTTTTTTCTCATTAAAATTTGGTCTTGTAAAAATTTCACAAGCTTTGGGTACTTTATATGGAGAATTATACTGATATCGCTGTTCAGTTCACATATTTTATTCTTTATTAAATTTCAGCGGACACATATTTTTTAATTTTTTGATATTCTTTCTACTTTGAATTTTAGCAAATCTTTCCCTTTTTGGTACTTTTAGCCATATTTTGGCACTTCTATGCCAAAACATATATATACAAAATTTCCTCATTTAACAAATGGATTTTTTTTAGGCGGCTTTTATTAATAATTTCGAACATTTCCGACATGCTGCGGTATAAAAAAAATACCGAAAATTGTCCGAAATGTCCCCGAGGTGGCTGAAAAAGTGAGTCAGGCTGTCCTTAGATTTTTTTTCTATGATATATTAAAATTTCATTAAAAATTGTAAGTCGGCTGAAAATTTTTGTAATACTTTGTTGTTGATAAAAGGAGCAAACAAAAAAGAATAAAATTGCATTTACAGATTTTAAAAATATTTAAAACAAAAAATTTTAGGCAGCTCCTTTTTACTCTAAGCTCACGATATAATATTTACATTGTAAGTAGAGAGGAAAACTAGGGCTTAAAAATGTAAATCTATAGTTCAAGTTCACAATAGAAATAACTAACTGACTTGAACTAAAGTTAACTAAATTATACTTCCTTAATAGTGTTATTACTTTCAAAAAATATATGTTATTAGGAAATGGGATTCTTGAGAATGTTTTTGTTTAAAATGTCTAATGTCTGGAAAACAATATGATTACAAATACTCGAATTTAGCACAGCAAAACCTAAATTAAAATATACTTAACAAAGTCGACCTGTTTATTGCGCTCAGTGGATTTTCATACCCTGAGTATGTGCTGATGTTTGTCACTACCAAAAATACTGGACCAAGACCTAGCTTATAGGACCACAGATCGACTCAAAAGCATTTTCTGAGTCAATTTTGCGATGTCCATGTAAAGCTTGTAATCAAAATGAAATTTAAAACATTGTTTTCTTCATTACTTGTGACAATCGGTCCACGTTTAGATCTGTTTCCCATAGAAAAGTGCTATCTGCATTGGGCTTAAACCATATCAAAACTCAGAAAACCATAGATATCTGGTTGGCTTCTGGAAAGTGAGTGTAATATAGAACCATAGATCATGCCTCAAAATATGAACAAGTTTGAACCCCTTCCCGTTCGCGTAAATACAACCTTACCAATAATTGCTTAAATCCACTTTTTCGGAATTTTTTTCACATTTTTCAATATATAGTCTATATGCCAGACTTTATTATTTCTTGCTGTTTTTATTTTATATTTTTAAATTCTAGCATTTCATTAGACAAGTAGTGTTATAATTAGCATGTAAAATATTTATTAACATTAAATTAAATTTACTAATTAAAAGTTTATACAATGGAATTATACGTGTATTATAGCAAATAATTTTAAATTTGATGTGTTTAAATTAAGCAAAAAAAAAACAAACGAACAATCATAAACTTTGTCTAACCATACAGTCTGGGCTATTGTTAGTCAAACACCTAATTGTTTGTAAAAAAAAACACACAAAGCTTAATCTAATGAAAAATCATTTTTTTATTGAAAGTGTAGAAACTAAAATAGACATTTATTTCCAATTCACTGATTTTTTCCATTTGCATTGTTATTATCTTTGTAATTTAGTAGGGACTAACAATGTCAGTAGCAATGTCAGTTTTGAAAAATTGTTTCAAAAACAATTTAATTTATGACATTTTAATTTGTTATAGAGCATTTTAATTAAGAGATAATGTAGTAGTTAAATTTAATTAATTTTAAGTAACAACACATTTTTGTAAATAATTAGAATAAATGAAATTGAAAATAGAGTTTTCAAAAATTTAGATTATTTATGTAAAATTTATAAAAACAATGAAATATTAGCACAAATTTGTCAGAGAATTCGTATATTCGACGATTCAAATAAAGCCAATTTTTTTTTGAGGTTTCAAAACTTTTCGAAAAACTTGTTTGATTGTTATATGAAACAGATGTGTACAATTTAATTTCACTTAAAAATTACGTTTTGAGTTTGTTGTTATTTTCTGTTTTGTCACCAAGTATAACTTGGCTCAAATCGTATTTTTTGAGTTATGTCGGTCTTTTCGCAATTGAACGATATAGTCATCAAAAAAAATGTTGCAAAGAGGTAAATATAAGAATTTTTTTTTATCAAAATCGACCATTTTTGTATAAAATTTTCGCGAAATTTGCGACTTCGAATTAAATTTTGATTTTCTAGTTGTAATGTATACCCAAAAATATATTAGATGTGATGAGTAATAATAATATTTAATTTTTGGTTTTTTTTTTTTGTTTGGGCAGCATGTCGTAAACTATATAAAAAACTGCATTGAATTTACATATTCGTTAAATTAGAAAGTTTGATAAGTTTTTTTTTTTTTTGGAAAGAGGAGCAACACTTAGGAAATTCTTCCTAATTATTAATGTGTTGCTTTCTTTGGAAAGGGGATAGAGAAGAGATGAAAGGTCGTGAAAGATAAAGGGCTTCCAATATGGCAACACCGTAATTGTGCGAGATGATAATCCTTAGAACAGTTGTTGCCCATCATCTGATGAAGAGTTGGCGAAATCGATGAAGCATTTTAGTTTAAGCCCTGTTATGTTATTTAAATTCGGTGGGGTTAAGGACTATGGTAACACCGAAGGAGGACGTTGCAATATGTATGAGAGATAAAATCTTATACATATTATTTTTCTAATTGATGTTGCCGTCGCTGGGGATCGAACCCGCAACCTTCTGTGTAACAGTCCAACGCGCTAACCATTACACCACAACGCCCACAAAAAGTACCAAAAAAGTACTTTTCGTAAAAGTACTTCGCGTAAAATTCATTAAAATCCAAAACAGAATTAATTTTAAATTCATAACCGATATCAATACTTATTTTGAAAAATTTTAATTCCAACAAAATTATTTAAAAAATATAAATTTATTGTTAATTACAGTGTGCTCAAATTTGAAACTTTTTTTAACAAGCTGGGCACTCACTAGTAAAACTAATTTGTGTACGCTGAATTCAATGGTACTAGTCGTTTTTGGAAGTTAGCGCTCGTATTCGCGATATATGCAATTTAATATAATATGATATTCGCGATTTAAAATTTCAGATCCAATGTAACATAAAACGATATTTTTTATACTTTTGGGATCATTTTTAAATTTGAATCAATCCAACTCTGTTAAATATAATATTTCGCGATATATTTTTTTTTTTTTTTGTTTGTGAAATAATTTAGTTTTTTGATGAAGGGAAAGTAATTTGAGGGTGGAATTAGTAGGGCTTCAGGGCTTGAGCTCTGTAAAAAATAGTATTCAAAATGTTTTAGGAATTATTTATTTATTTATTTATTTATTTATTTATTTATTTATTTATTTTATTAAACATATAATTACAAATTATATTTTTAATACCCTAACCGAGCACTAGCAACAAAGGCCTTCAGCTCGTTGTAGCGAAAACAGACCAGAGCCTCTGGTGGGAATCGAACCCACGACCCCCGCACTAGCTTATCAGTACGCTACCAACTAGCCTACCGGGGCGCTCTGTTTTAGGAATTAAACGAGCATTTATATATAAAAATAATTTCCACTTTTCACCGCATTAATGTACTAATGTCTCTTAAAATTAATTTTCTGCATTCTCATGTCAATAAGTTTGCTAAACAGTCACTAACTCAGTCTGGCGAACATTGCATCAAGTGATGGCTAAACTTAAACACTGGTACAATAGTAAAAAGTTGAATTTTCTGTTAGGTGACATTTGCTGGAACTTACTAGAAGAAATTCTTGAAATAGATGAATAGAAATTTTTAAAGAAAATGATACATATTAAAGCACAAAACTTCTATTTTCTATCGTTTGTATGTATGTATGTACATACATATATTCAATAGGATTTATAAAAATATTGAAGTCTAAAAAATAAAATTTCTTTTGAAAAAAAAATATTGCGAAAAAACGGAAAATTGTATTTAACAGAGTTATATTGATTTAAATTCAAAAATGATCCCAAAAGTGTAAAAATATCATTTTATAATACTTTGGTACTGAAGTTTTCAATCGCGAATATCGCTAATACGAACGCTAACTTTAAAAAAACGGCTATCACCATTTAATTCAGCGTACTCGAATTAGCTATACCTGTAGGGTGCCTTGTTAAACTTTGCGACTAGCGCAGTGTTATAACGAAATTAACGAACACGTGCATTTTCATATCTAAAAATTATTTGAAAATATAGTTTTCTTGTAGTAGGAGTAATATGAATAACTTTTTTGCCCAGTGTATTTGTTATTAAAAATCTGCACTGGCTTATGAAAATTCATTCTATATAAAATACAAGATTAACGAAATACGTGTTTTTTTGCTCTTATTATAAGTTCTGTATTGTGATTCTGAAACAGTTTAATGATATAATTGGACAATTAACCTGTCAAATTTACATATTAAAATGACAACTTGACGAAAAAATTCGGTAATTAATCATTTGACACATGAAAACTTTAGAATTTCGTTGTTAAAAAGTTATAGAATTCGATGGTTAAATTGTCAGTTTATCTACTACTAAATTATGGCAGTTTAACTACCAAATTTAATTGTTAAAAAGTAAGAGAATCGAACTACCGGATTGTATGAATGTGATGTAAACAGTCATAAAAACAAAACTTTTTCACAAAATATTACACATACAAACGTGCAAACCAAAAATAGGCATAAACTATATAGTTATCTTTCTAATAGAAACAAAATACGCAACAGAGAATCGTTGTTATTTTGTTACAAATTTTGTGATTCATAGAAATATTAAGACCAAATCAGTTTTGAACTGTCGAGAAAATATATGAAATTGCATGAAATTTCTTGCCCTCCTAATAACTAATTACATTTTATATTCTTGATAAAAATAAAATAATGCGTTTACCATAATGACTTATTTTTATCAATATTTTTAATATAAAGTAATTTTGTAGATTTGTTTATTTATTTTTTTTGTTTGTTTGAAAATCTATTTTTAGATTTGATGTTTTGTATGTTGGTACGAAAGTAAATTTGCCTGCAGTAATTCATTGATGTTTTTTTGCATACGAGCGATTGTTGCCACAAGCACATTTTATTAAAAAAAAAAAATAATTAACAATAAAAAATATTTTCTTCAAAATTTCTGTTTATGTTTGAAATATATTTTAAGACTAACTATGGCTGTCAATACTGGTAAGCATATTGGCAACCAAAATAATGGCGTGACATTCTCATATAAAAGAATTAAGAAAATATCAAGAAAATTATCAGAAACGACACGACATTTTAATTCTGGCAACTACGCGAATTTTGCACAAAATTATTATCGATGTAAAATATACTCAGTAGAGTATATATCAAAACCTATGATTAATTTAACGCCATTACTCGTTCTCACACCTCATGCTAAACTAAAATATACTCTTTCTTAATCACTGAACGGTTGCCTGAAATTCACCGTTCGCAGTTGATAAATAAAAACGATTTATTTTTTTTCGTCCGATTTATAAAAAACGAACGCGATGCTAGTGATTTAAATTATTTTATTTGATAACACAAACTGTTACAACTGATTTGATTCTTTTTCACAACAAATCGAAAAGGATCTAAAGCTGTAATTTTAGATTACAATTTTTATTTTTTTTTTTTTGTAAGCATAAATAAACTTTATGTTGCCTGATAAGACCTGTACAAAAAAAATTGTACAAAAGTTTAGTTTTAAAAACACTGAAATACAAAAGTATTTATACACTCAGAATATTATGTTTTCAGAAAATCAAAAATCGGGAAAAAAAATTCAAATAAATGAATAATTAGTTATTTTTAACGGAATTGTTAGGTAAAATTTTAATTTGTTTTTTACTAAAATAAATAACAAACCCCATTTGATTTAAATGCAAAGTAAGTAGACCGGTTTTTAAATAAAATATAATTAAATGGGCTTCTCTGTTATTCTATCTTACCAACTATTTTAAGTGTATCTCTGTTTAAAAAAATGGGTTTTATACCACTTTCAAACTAAACACAACTTATTTTGTTACCAGGCCAGTTAGTTTATTTTCTACTCTATTTAGCAATATAATATTAATCTTTTTAATTAAAAGTTTTTGATTACGGTTTATCTTGGAACATAATTAAAACTTATTGAAGACATTTAAAAATAGTGTTTTTACTGCAAAATAATTTAAAGAATAATAATAATAATAATAATAATAATAATAATAATAATAATAATAATAATAATAATAATAATAATAATAATAATAATAATAATAATAATAATAATAATAATAATAATAATAATAATAATAATAATAATAATAATAATAATAATAATAATAATAATAATAATAATAATAATAATAATAATAATAATAATAATAATAATAATAATAATAATAATAATAATAATAATAATAATAATAATAATAATAATAATAATAATAATAATAATAATAATAATAATAATAATAATAATAATAATAATAATAATAATAATAATAATAATAATAATAATAATAATAATAATAATAATAATAATAATAATAATAATAATAATAATAATAATAATAATAATAATAATAATAATAATAATAATAATAATAATAATAATAATAATAATAATAATAATAATAATAATAATAATAATAATAATAATAATAATAATAATAATAATAATAATAATAATAATAATAATAATAATAATAATAATAATAATAATAATAATAATAATAATAATAATAATAATAATAATATTAATAATAATAATAATAATAATAATAATAATAACAAAAAAATAATAAATAATAAAAAAATATTAAATATCCCAAATAATATGATTAGTTATATTAAGTATATATATTTCAAAATATTCTGGAAATAATTGAATAATTTTTTACTGACTGGCCTATGTAAATGCAAATTGAAGTTTTGACCACGGATCATCAGGCCCAACAGGAAAGTAGGCCACCTCAGGCATGAAAAATATATAACAAATATGAACTTAAGAATTTTGTATAAAAATAATTAAATTACGAGTAGTCAAATCGATTTGAAACATATTTAACAAAATTTTTACTGACGTTTTTACTGACGTTCTATTTTAAGTACAGGTACAAAACGAAATAAGAAAATTTTTTCGGCATATAGAACTCGACATTTTAATCCAAAAACCACTCAATTTATCATTTTAAGCGCTAGAAACCACTAAAAAATATTTTAAAGGAAAAATATACTGTAATTTTAACAGTAAAAATAATCTTTTTTCGATACAACTTCAAGAAAAATATGTTCATTGGGAATAAAGTAGTGACTATTGTAAATTAAAATGTGTTTAATTTGAACTAAAATTCAATTGAAATTGAATTTTTATTTCTCCATTGAAAATTCGGTAGAATTTCGTTAGATCAGCGGGAAAAGCCACAAGATGGTAACCATGCCCTGTTACCATATTTAAATTGAAAAATATTTTATTATTATTTTGTTTAATGTAATTATAATGTATATACCAATGTAGGGGAATGTCTTGTACTTTGGAACGTATGCTTTGCATTTCATCCCTGATTGTTAATGTTTTGTTGTAAATTCTTCTTTTATGAAATTTTTCATTTTGCCTAATATTCATTTTAAGATACACAAGATTTTCGATAAATATACAGGAGACCCCAAAATTGAGTGTGAGTTCCATGAACTGGCAAATGTTAATTTAAAAAAAAATTAAACTAATATTTTTAATTTAAGAAACTTATTTCATGTTTAGGGCTTGAAACATTTTAAAGTTTTAAATTTAATTTAAATTTTATTAGCTTATTTATACACATTAAGTTAAAATTAAGTGTTTTACAAAAACAAAAATGAGTGTAACCATACACTTAGAAAAAAAAAGTTAGTAGAAAAATTTTAAAACGGTTTTCAATCCCACTTACTATTTTTGTACTGATATTTAGTAAAAAAATTATTTAGCAAATCTTTTTGCTATTTACATTTTACAAATTACAGAATTTTCACAGAATAATTACCAATTTTTGTTGCTAATTTTAGAAATCATTTTACAAATTTTTAGAAACCGATTTGCTAAAATTAGCAAAAAAATTTACTAATTTAAAAAAAAGTGGATATTGAAGGAAATGTTATTTCTAATTAAAACTTACGCCCACAAACCTAAATTGCCTTAAAATGTTACATAGATTAAAAAAAGGGATCGGAAGTAAATATATGCCTTAAAATAGGACATCCACTTAAAATAACACTAAAAAGTTTTTAAAATTCAAAAATCAGCCCTAAAAACAATTAAAATATGAACCTTAAAGCAAAAAAAAATTCAAAAAATATTTTTCAAAACAGAAATTACCAAATTAAAACAAAATTATAAATTCGCTTGTTTTTAAAATTTTTAAGCCTTTGATTTTTTTTATTTTGTCTAAAATATTAAAAAAAAAAAATAAAATAAAAAATTTCGATGCTCGAAAAAAAAAAAATTTGAAATTTTGTTCTAATATTAATAATGTTTAGATTTTTTTTTGCTGATTTTAGTAAACAGATTTTAAATTCCATTTTACAAAAAATTTACTAAAATTTAGTAGCGGCAGATAATTTATTCTACAAATTTCATTGTACTACACGCCATCAGACATGTGTTGCTAAGATTAGCAAAAAATAACGCTAGGCTCAAATTAGCAAAATTTCCTGTAATAACATCAAAATTTTCTGTTGCCATTACAGACTTTTTTTGGTGAGTGTATATCCAACCAATTTCAATACACTATTAGATTTTTTAATTTTTTTTGAAATTTTTTAAATGGAAATGTTAAATTACATTCAATTGCAAATAACATAACATTAACATATACAGATTGGATGAACATATACAGGTTGGTTGAAAAGTTCCTGCGCTCACCAGAAGATGGCACTGCTAGCTCCAAACCTTTTTTTTCTCAAGTTGATATAACTGTCCTGAGAACACATGCAAAGTTGCAAGTCATTCTGTCAACTTTTTCTTTGTTTACAAGCCATTTGAAGTTGACGTGTCATTGATTTTTTTTTAATATGGAAAAAATTGAATATCGTGTAGTCATTAGATTCTTTGTTTTGAAGGGTTTAAAAGCAAAGGAAATTTATGAACATTTGTTAGAAGTGTTCAAAAAGCACCGTTGAATTTTGGGCTGGTGAATTTAAACGAGGTCGTACCAGCCTTAAAGACGATCCACGCGAAGGACGACCAAAAACTGCAACCACAGCAGAAATCATTGAGCAGGTGCATAATATGGTTAGTGAAGATCCAAGTTTGACTAAGCGTGAAATTGCTAATTCCATAGGCATCTCAGACGAACGACTACTCCATATTTTACATGAAGAATTACGTATGAAAAAACTGTTTGGAAAGTTAGTGCCGCACACATTAACAATTCAACAAAAACTGGATCGAAAACAAATTTCTCAGCGTAATTTGGAGCGTGTTAAGCCGAATAGAATCGACTTCTTGCGTCGTTTTATAACTATGGATGAGACTTGGATCTACCACCATAATCCTAAATTGAAACAAGAACGTTTACAGTGGACTGAAGCTGGTTGTTCAGCTCCAAAGCAGGTGAAGTCACAACGATCAGCAAAGAAGGTTATGGCATCAGTTTTTTGGGATGCAAAAGGAATTTTGTTGATTGATTATCTTCAGAAAGGTAAAACAATCAACTCTGAATATTATTGCAGCCTTTTGGATCAGCTGGATGAAAAAATTCGTGAGAAAAGACCTGGTTTAAAGAAGAAAAAAATCATTTTCATCAAGACAATGCATCTGCTCACAAAAGTGTTTTGACGATGACTAAATTCAAAAAAATTCAAAAGTGCCAAGGTACACGACATTCCCCTACATGATAACATTAAGGAATTAAAAAAGAAGATAAAAATTAGACCATTTGTATAAGACCACAAAAGTTTTAAGTTCCTAAAATAACGACAGTCGCAATGATAAATGCCGCTATATAATAAATCTTTGGTTTTACATTAGAAGGTTTCCTAACAAACCTTGTTTTGCTGATTCCAATCTAATCCGAAACGAATGACAGGTTGAATTATTATGCTGTTTATTAATAGTACAATATTTTATACATTGAAAATTAGGGGTATTATAAATCTTTTGAAAAAAATAGGCATGTTTAAATAAAACAGTTAAAAAAGTTCTAAAGTATTTATACAGCAACAATGAACATAAAAATAATGAAAGATATATGTAATAATATATGAAAAAAAAAATAAATTAAAAGAGTAAGTATGGTACCCTACAGTATGTATAAAAGTGCTAACATTGCTATGGACTTTGGTGGATAGCTAACAGAATTTAAACGAAAGATAAAAGTTTTTAAGCCACAATATACTTCCCACACTTTGAAAACGGTAACGGTCGCTTTGCTAAAATTGGAAAATAATTAGGTAAATTTTTTAAAAAAAGTAGGTTAATTGCAAAAAAAAATTAGGTAAATTTCAAAAAGCATTTAGCACAATATTTATTTATTTATTTTATTTATTTATTTTATTCAAATATTCAAGAACCAAGCCCTCTGGGCCAAATATGGTTCGTATACTACTAAAAAAAAAGTAGTAAATTTACACAAAAAAATTGAAACAAAAAAAAATTTTATAACAAACAAATTAATTAAAACAAATTTGTATATGTAACAAAGAAAATTAGAAACCTAACAAACAATACAAGTAGAACATTAAATGAAGTTTAAGATTTTTCTATAATACAATGTATAACAAAAAACTTAGCTAAAACACCTAAATAAACATAAATAAACGTGCCCATTGATATCATCAAAAACAAATATATTTATGTGCACTGGTATTGTTTACAATTATTTATTAGTTTTTAGTTTTTAGACTCAAACAATTTTCAATTACTACATTGCAATTGTTTGGGAAGTAATCAGTAGTTGTTGTTGTTTTAAACTAAAAGTACAGTTGTTTTACTATGGAAAAAAACAACTATTATCACAGTTATTTAAAACATATCTAACGAAAAGTACTTAATTTTGTAACAGTTGTAGGAAGCAGTTACTTTGGATATTCTAATAAGCAACCACCGAAATCAAATTTTCGAAATAAACAGTTAAGTTTTTCTTAGTTATTTACAAAATAAAAAAATTTGTTAAGTTATTGAAAATTCTTGTTTAGTTTATATTTTTAATTATTGATATATTGTTAGTTTGCAAATAAAACTCAGAAAATTTGATTGCATCTCAAATGCATAAAAAGTACACTAACATATTATGTAGAGCGTACAGATTGTAGTTTAATAAAATAGTTTTCAGTTTAGTTAAAAATAAAGGAAAATACATTTATTTTATTTTTATGCATCTCAAATGCATAAAAAGTACACTAACATATTATGTAGAGCGTACAGATTGTAGTTTAATAAAATAGTTTTCAGTTTAGTTAAAAATAAAGGAAAATACATTTATTTTTCAAAAAAGTATTTATTTGAACTTTTTTTATACATTTGTTCAAAATGATTTACTGTCTTTTACCGATTTTTTTCAGTTTCATTTAATTTTTAATTTGTTTAAAATTTAATAAAAATTGAACCATAAAACGGAAATTTGTGGTTTATTTATTTCCGTTATAGTTATTACAAGTTTAAATTTTATTTGCTGTCAGTTTCAAAAAAAAATTTTCAAAAAATTTAAATTTTGTTGGTTATTTAATTTGTTCAATATAAAATTATTTCAATTCAAATTACAAGAATATCTTAAACACACTCACATATGGTCATTCACACAGAATGTGTCTATAGACTGTGCGAGTATGCATTCTGTAGATGAAAAAACAAACTAAAATACTAAAAACGGAAACAATTTGAATGAATAATCAGTTATTTTTTCGAAATTTTTAGGTAAAATTTTGACATTTATTTTTAACTTAATTAATCATTTGTTTTTACTGATGTGTCAGCTGTTTAAACAACATTTAAAAATAAATAACAAAACCCATTTGATTTATATGAAAAGTAAGTAATTTTTTGATTTTAAAATTTTAAGTAAGATGAAGTAGTCAAAATTTGTATAGTAAAACTTTGTCAGTCATATTTACTGCATTTGTTAGTAGATTTTTAATGCTAAATTTTAATTTTTCACCTTTCTAACTGTATATACTTTTGTTTTACCTATCACTTCTACTGACGAACTTTTTTGAGTGTATTTAATGTTTTTGTGTTACATGCAAAATTTTTATATTTTACCTGATAAGAATTGATTCGTAATACAGGCAATGATCACTATGTAATACAGCATCATTTTTATGACATTATTTGTTGATGTTGTGGTTTTTGTTGATTTTTTATTGATGACAGCCATAATAAATATGATATTTTTTGTAATTTATTAATATTTATTTCCTTCCTACTATTATTTTAATTTGATGACTTATTAAATTATTTTAAAATTATGATTTTTTTGTCTTTTCGAAACAGTCTTTTTGGATACTCTATGGCAATTATAGCAGTTGTTGTTTATATTGGCGAAAATGTTTACATTACTATCAATTCTGAAAGAGAAACAAAAATAAAATATTAAATAAATATAGTTTTATTGACTTGTCTAAAATAAGTGTGATTTTTTTAAAATTTCAAACCTTGGCATTTTTTATACCCTCCACCATATATGGTGAGGGTATATATCAGTTTGTCATTCCGTTTGTAACATGTCGAAATATAGGTTTAAGACCCCATAAAGTATATATATTCGTGATCCTTATGCAATTTTAAGTCGATTTAGCGATGTCCGTCTGTCTGTCCGTCTGTCTGTCTGTCTGTTGAAATCACGATCACGACGCGAAGACGCAAGCGGGGGTGCCTATTTTTACCCAGATTATTGAACATCCTCCCGAGCAGTTTGGTATTTAAAATGAGCAAAATCGGTCAAGCGGTTCTGAGTGCGGTTATGAGTGAAAATGTGAAGGTACCTCTAAATTTTCCATACAAATTTGTACAATTTTTCTGTATCTATTTTTTTTCTGTTAAGTAGGTAAAAATGTTATTAAGTCTTCTTATTGTTCGATTACATTTATTGTCTTACATACTATGATAACTAATTTAACGTAAAAATGAACAATGTTAAAGTCGCTAACAGAGCAGACCTCTGTAAATAACATTGCTAAAACTAAATAACAAAAGTTCGTTACATAAATTGACAAAACATATTCATATTACAGTTCATGCAAAATTTAGTATATACGTATATCATCTTCATCCCCTTTGGTGGAGGGTATTCAAAGATTCGGCACAGCCGAATTTAGCCCTTTTTTACTTGTTTTATATAGAAAACGTCTGATAGAGTCTTAAGATTATCTAATAAATAACCAGAGTAAAACGTTAACTACAGATATTACTACTTTAATTTGACATTTATAACCATTTTTTTGTTATTCTGAGATAAGTTAGCAGGTCTAAGTGAGAAAAAAAAATTGTGATAAGTTAAAAACTATATATTTTCAACTAAAACAAATAAAAGCTTTTATTTCGGTTTCACCGAAAAAAACACAATTATTAAAAATTTAATAAAAAAAAGTAATTTGAGGAGACCTACTTCTTAAGATGTTCCACATCTATTTTTCTGGTAAAAAAAATTTTGTGATGAAAAAAATTTTGAGATGGTGAAAAAATGTTTGGGGTCATGAAGTTTTACTTATGTCTTGTGATTCATTGTTTCTAATTCAATTTAGCATGCTATACTCGAATATGAAAACATTTTCGATGTATCGTGATTTTTTATTTAATTTTGCTGAATTTTGAACAAATCTTTATTTTTAGAAAAATTTCCATATTTTTTGTTTAGCATACTAAAATTTTAAGAAAAGATGTGTAATTTTTTCAAAACTGCGAAATTTTACGCTTAACGGTGCACGACTTTGGGTTATCCGATTTCACCATTCGAGTTTGAGAGTTACAGGAAAGGTATACTACTTATTTGACCTGAAATATATACTTATGTGCGAAAAAATAGGGACACTTGCATTCAACAAATTTAAACTAAAAATATACACATAAATTTTGGGAAAAAAAACTGACAATATTATTTTTTGATTATAGTACAACAACAACTCTTCTATTTATGCAACAATTCAAACTTTATTGTTATTTTAAAAAAAAACACAACATTTAAAAATAATATAATTTCCTATAGTCGATTGCACACAGATTACCAATGAATGCACAGGTTACCAATGACATATCCAAGCAAAAAAAAAGTAGGAAAAGAAGAGAAAAAGAAGCAGTGATTTTGATTCCGGTGTTATGAAAATTTGGATCGGAACCAATGATTTTTACATAGGGGTGTCATAGGGTGGAAGTTTTCTTTAATGATCCTTTTTCATTGCATATAAAGCCCTTCTTATGGTTTAGTGAAAAATGAAATCTTTTGTTCTTCCCAAATAAATTTTTAATTTGTGATTTAGATTTCTACAGGACATCAGTAATCGGGCCTTAGCCTCATTTTCACAATCTCCCGTTAGCTTCTACCTGGGAGTTTAACTGACACATTTGTTGTTGTTTCCTATATAAAGTTTGAGTTTTACTGTTCGTTAAAGTTTAGCGGGAATACAGCAATCGGGCCTTATTTATCTCTATTCGAAATTCTTGCGATTTTTACTACAATATTTTTTTTTACTTTTTGTAGAGTCATAGATTTGAAAAGTGTTAAATTTCATTAAAAATCACATTTTTATAAGTTGTGAAAAAGAACTGCCTTAGAAGAGAAAAATCAGAACTAAACGATACTTAAGAATCAATGAAAAATTAATTCCTTAAGAATCACTTCCATTTATTTTTGCTGGGATGTCAAAAAAAGAATTCTCGAACCGTATGGTTATTTTGACATTGCAGTAAGTTGCAAAATGAGATAGAAAACATAAACTCTATACAAATTGTATGATATATATTTTTTCTATATCTATCACCGCAATTTTGACATCTTTTTACTCATTTTCTAGTCGCCAGTTTGATTTAGTTAGCTGTTGCCTATCTCTGAGTCTGTGGTCGATTGTGTATAAAAATAGGGACATTAAGCTCATTGTAGGAAATATTAATAGTAGAAGGGCGGATCAATAAGTCCGTGACTTTTCGAACTGCCCTCGTAGTTATATGAAATGCAACACTGCTCCCATCAAGTACCACCTGTTAATAGACTACTATCAAATTTTGAGCAAGTTCTGTCATTTACTTTGCGTTTAACAGCAGGATATTTTGAAGTCCATAAAAAAGGCATTTGTTTGATCAATAATTTCATCATTGGAGCTAAGTCTCTTTCCACCAAGCCATTTCTTTAGGTTTGGAAATAGGAAATAGTCACTAGGTGCTTCATCCGGAGAATAATGCGGAGGCAATAATGGGAGGGCAATTCGTAGTCTCCTTCATGGATTTTTGCCATTTGGCGGCAGCCATCTTGCGGAAAGCTTTCTCATACCCAAGTGATCGTTCAAAATTGAAACCACTGAGCCATGTGAGGTGCCTATGTCTTCCACAACCTATCGCACATTCAATCACCGATCGGCCAACACCATATCGTGAGTTTTTTTCAATTGTTTTGGGTGTAGAGGCCTCAACTGGGCGTTCAGAACGTCAGTACATAGTCCCCATAGTATTTATCAAGCTTTTCCTTGGTTTGATTGACGTTTTTTTTCGCAAAAAATAATGTTTATTGAACACTCGAAATTCACTTTTTTCCATTTTTAAAAAAATTCACAAGGTTGTATGTTTTAGACAGCTGTTAAACGCAAAGTTTATGATGGAACTTGCTGAAAATTTGACAATGCAGTGTTGCACTTCATATAACTACGAGGGAAGTTCGAAAACTCACGGACTTATTGATCCGCCCTTGTATTTTATATTTTTTGATGGTAATATAATAGTGGTCATTGTATTTAATAGCTAGGCCCATTTCTGTATTATATTTATGTAAATAGTTGTACCAAGTATGGAGTAAACGGTCAAAAAATTCTGGGATGTGTAAAATCAATTCTAAGTCAAATAAAAGAAGACCTGATCACTATTATTTCAAGGAGCATCCCCAGTTCAAATTTGTTTATTGGGTGTTTTTAATTGACATTGCATTGTTGAAAGTTCTTAAAAGTGGACGTATTTAGCTAACTGACTTCATCAATGTTTTTATTTCTACACTCAGAATATTATGTAGTTAACTGTTTGTAGTTTAATAAAAAAGTTTTCCGTTCCATTTAAAAATAAAGGAAAATACATTTATTTTTCAAAGAAATATCTATATTAACTGTTTTATACATTTATTCGAAATAATTTACTATCATTTACCGATTTTTTTCAGTTTCATTTATTTTTTTCGTTTGTTTGAAATTTTATAAAAAATTACCCACAAAACGGAAACTTGTGGTTTATTTGTGTCCGTAACAGTTATTACAAATTTAAATTTTGTTTGCTGTCTGTTTCAAAAAAAAAATATTCAAAGAATTTCAATTTGTTTTTTTATTTAAATTGGTTGTATATATACAAAATTTTTCAATACAAATTACAAGAACTTCATAAACACACATACATACACAAATACATTCACACAAAAAGTGTTTATAGCTTCATATGCATACATACATTTTGTATTGTACGAGTATATTAAAAAAAAAAACAAAAAAATACAAAAACGGAAATAATTTCAAATAAATGAAAAAAACATTTATTTTTTAAGGATTAGTACGTAAAATTTTGACATTTATTTTAACTGATTATATCATTTGTTTCTTACGGATGTGTCAGTTGATTAATCAACATTTAAAAATAAATAACAAATGGCATTTAATTTAAATGAAAATTAAGTAGACCGGTTTTTAAATGAAATATCATTTCTTTTAAATGATATTTTCAGTTATTTTAACTTACAAACTTTTTTAAGTGTAGTATTTAAAAGTCAAACATTGCAAAAAAACTTTTAGATATTTTTATCCTACTCAATTTTTAAAATAGTCTAAAAACAAACAAAAATCATAATTATGCAAAATTAGATTTAAATGCATTTAATATTATAAGAGCTGGTTTTTTCGGATATGAGTTAAACTTGGTTTAATGGCTTATTAGTTAAACTGAATATAAATTTAAACTAGCTTTGATACCACTTGTTGTTTTTCAGTAGTAATTTAAGACTTGACAGATAAGGTAATGCTGCCATATTTTACTCCAACAAAATTTTATATTTTATATCCAAACATATGGTTGCATTGAAAATACTTAATAAAACATCAGAACAAATATTTTTTCAAACAAAAGCACGAATATAAATAAATTATTTGGACGAGTTCTAATTGTCTTGGGCTTTCTTGTCATGGTCTTATTTAAATTTGTATATGTTTCAGAATCGCTGAAATCTTCATCATATGAGGAATAATCCATTTTTATTTTTTTAATTTGTAAACAACTTTTTAGTATTTACGAAACAGCTGATTTATTTAGGGACGCTTTCATCAGCTGTGTGTTCTGACATCTGTAACTTAGGTTTAAGTGGCCAATCTTGCTCAGTTAAACTCAAATTAAAACAAAATAAATTGGATCTCAAAAACATCATTCCAAGTTTAAACCAAGTTAAACCAATAAACAAGGTTGAACTACATCCAAAAAACTAGCTCTAAATGTATCACGTATTTGACAATAGAAACAATAAACAAGAGTTATTTGATCGTTCCAACTTAAATTGCAATTCTAAGGAAAAAATCGAAGAATAAATCTATAAATGTAATTTTTTAGCTAAACATTTCTACACACAGAAAATGAATTGGTTTGAATTTTTAATACGTACGTACTTAAAGTTCTTCATCAGAATAGTTAAATTTAATTATAAACAGAAAATATATTAAATAAACCGAAACAATGTCACATCAACCAAAATATTGGTTATTCTAATCGATATTGAAAATATTTTCAAATTCCAAACCTGAAAAATATTCAAATTTGAAATTTGATTATAAAAAATTTAATACGGTTTAGCCTAGAGGAAAAGCAATGGCCTGATAAACAGTAGCCGCTTCTAGCCTAGTTCGCGGCATAGACAAATTTGTATTTTAAAATAAATTTTGTGGAACGCGTATCTATTTATAGGATGTCTATTTACAGAATATTACAATGAATAAATAGAAAAGCAAATCAACTATTACAATAAAAATTCGGAATTTGTAAATAAAATTCGGCAATTACAACAGTATTAAAAATTTATAAAAGTGATGGTAGATGGAAATACAAAATTCGGTTGGCAAAGAATTCAAATCTATTTCCTGTGTGTACTTTTAAAAACTATTAAGTAATAATTGCGATGTTGTTTGAAACAAACAACAAAATTAAACTAAGGATGCTCTTTAAAATTAGTAAATAATTTCCGATTTTCAATAGTATTAAATACTGATCAGGTCTTCTTTTGTTTTGGTAAGAATTAATAAACGATACAAATACAGTAGTCTGGGTGTGTAGGAAATGTGAAAACACCTATGCATGCCCGCCCAGTTCGTTGGGCGGAAAACATTGCTGTTGTTAGCGATAGTGTGGCAGAGAGGTCGGCCAAGCAGTTACCGTGAATGGTGTTCGCTATCGCGAGATGATAACGAACTTATTGTGGCCATAAATTGAGAATATGGACCTGAACGATATGTGGTTCCAACAGGATGGTGCCACACAGCCAGCGAGAGAAATTCAAATACCATGTTATCTCACGTCGTGGCGATGTTAATTGGCCGCCACGATCGCGTGATTTGACACCGTTAGACTTCTTTCTTTGGGGATATTTAAAAGAAAAAGTGTACATCAATAAGCCAAAAACAATTCAAAAGCTAAAGGATGAGACAATTCGGCACATTAATGACATTGAACCTCAATTATGTCTCAGATGCATTGAAAATATGGACCACCGGATAAAGGTATGCCACCGAAGCCGTCGCGAGCATTTGGCCGATATTTTGTTTCACACATAATTGTCATAGATCCTTTTATCATAATAAAAAATATTAAGATAATTCTCTTAAAACTTATTGTTTTATTTACAATTAACACCGTGTATTATGGTTGGACCACCCTTTAGTAATTTCACAAAATTTATGTGCATTTTTACTTTAAATTGCCTGCATGCCGGTGTCCCTTTTTTCGCACATAACTGTATATGTGATAGAGGAGAAAAAATTATTAACTTGTATTTGTTTGAGCGGTCCAATCTCATAATTAAGATGTTTAAGGGCAGGGTGAAAAGTAACATAAAAGGCCTATTTGGTAGTACACAAGCTTCAAATAATCGATTAATTCGTTGCAATATTTCAATTTCAATTCAAAACATTTATTTATTAAGTGTAAGTTTCATTTTGTGGTTAAAAGTTTTATAAAATCTATGATTTTTTTTATATTATTAATCATATAATTATTTATTATATTAATCATATAATTATTTATATTAACCATATAATTACAAATTATATCCTAATACCCTAACTGAGCACTAGCAACGAAGGCAATCGGTTCGTTGTAGCGTAAACAGACCAAAGCATCTGGTGGGAACCCAGCAAAGCTTTGGTAATGGGTGCGATATTCTCATGCGTTACCTTGTAATAATAGCTCGTTACCTTTTGCATTATTTGCAAGCATAAAGTAATAAGTTACTGATTATTGATTAATTACGTAATATATGATTTAGAAATGTAAAGTAATAATTGAAATATTTTTGAAAATCTATTTTTAGATACATTACTTTGTGTTTTTTTTAAGCAAAAGGGTATTGTATGTTTGTTTTCAGAACACTAGCGAAAAAACGAAGCGCAACAATTAATTTAAGTTTAAAGCAATCAAATGCTATATGCGTCGATAGCTCAGTGGGTAGAGTTCTTGGCTGGCAACCAGAGTTCCCTGGTTCGATTCCCATCATGAGCACATTATTTTTAATAACGTTTAAAATATTTGTAATAATTTTTTTTTAATAAAAATTCCTCTTTTTTAAAAATCTATTTTTAGACACATTACTTTTTCCATTCTCGTAACCATATAAGTAACCCCTCTAATGTAATGGGTCTACACATTATTTTAAGGCTCATCGCCTGTAAAATTCATCAGTGAAGTAAGGTGTAAAGTAATCCATGAGCCCCTATGGCTCCACATTACTTTACACATTATTTGGTAATGTGTGGTTTTGCTGGGAATCGAACCCACAACCCCTGCACTGATAAGCTAGTAGGCTATACTAGGGCCCTCTAATGAAAGTGTGTTTCTTACAATCATTTAAAAAACAAAAATTAATTCGCAAATTATAAACAATGTTAATTGCGAATAAAAAAAATAAAGAGATAATTCCTGCGAATTAAAGCAAATGAAGAGATTATTCGCGAAAACAATTTATATTAATTCCTTGACAATGAATTATTATTGATAACTGAATTATTTTGCACATGCACAATTATGTTCAATTCTTTATGTTATTTATAAGAAGACATACAGTTTAGGAGGTTTTGTATAATTGTGGTATAGGAAAGTTATAAAATTATCCAGCAAATACTATTTTGGCTTTTTCAATTTCAGCGAAATCGACGAGAGATGCCGGGAGTACTTTCCTTGTTAGTTTATGGTTTATGTATTATGAAAATGGTTTAACGAAAGTAAATTTTTTTTTTTTGAAGAAATACATTGTCAATTTCTATCTGTTAAACGATTTTTGTAATAGATAAATAGGACCTTAATTTCCAAAATGTTTCTATTTAATGTAATGTTACATTTGCTTGATTTTATTTCTTTGTATAGAAACCTATTTATTATAGAACTTGTTGTACTAGAACCAATTCAATAGAACTTATAAAATTTCACTTTCATTATTTAAAAAATTGTAATATAATTTTCAAACACTTTAAAAAGAAAATTCTTTAATTAAACAATATTACACTGTTTAAAAAAAGAATACTTTCTTTATAAAACAAAAATGTTATCATTAATCATAATGAATGCATTTAATTAAATTAAAAATACAGTCAACGTACTTTTTATGAATTTTAAATAAAACCACTCTTTATGTCAGACAATATTCTTTACACACAAAATATAAATCTGAGAAAAATTTAAATTTTAGCTTTTTTATTTCTTTTTAGCTGTTACACAAAAACAAAGTTATAAAATAACGGCGCTTTACGAATGTTTAACAATCGACTGTAAAGAGACAACAAAAACACAAACACGACTTAACAAGCGAACGGTTCAGATGAATCTGAATTTTGAAAAATTATTTTTCAAACAGAAAAATTATGAAAAATAAAAAATTCAAAAACAAACACTACTTAAATGAGCAACCAAAATAAAAAATACAAAAAACGATAATATTTGAGAATAAAACAACAAAGATCTCGTAAAATAAAGAGTGAGAGAGAAAGCAAGCAGTGAGTGAGTGAGTATATTTTGGTATGTGGTGTTAAATGTTGGAAAGGAGATAAGCCAGCTAGGCAGTCAGCTAGTTAAACTAGTTAATAGTGCACTAATTGAGTTTTGAAAACAAAATACTTTGGCTTTTTCTATAAGAAAATTATTCATTGTAATAAAAACACAAACTAAAATTATGAGTAATAAAAATTAAATTAGAGACTTTTAAATTGTGCGTACATCAAGCGTAAACAAAAAAATTCTTGCTGGATTTTGCTTTGGAAATTTTTTAGCAAATCAAAACTTGATATTTACGATAACAGCTGATCGCTAATAACTTTTAGTACCATTGACCTGCTTAATTACATACAAGAGTTCATTAATTAAAAAAAAAATTGATCACAATTTATTGTTGCTGTTGTTTTCTTATTCAATCCATTCTTATCAGTTTTGGATTTCTAGCCGCACCAGACTGCCTGTATCTAACTCAATACATTTTTTGTGTTCTTATTTTGCAGTCTCCGATTTTAAAATATTTAATCACATCAAGACCAATTATTATCATTCACAATATCACCGGGATTTGTTTGGTTTAAACCGGTGATTACTATTTTATGTATCAGCACTAAAATAAACGATGACCAACTTATACACTGTGAGAATTATATTCATGATATTAATACATTTTTGAATAAAAGCAATAAGGTTTCACTGGAACTTATCTAGAGAAAAAATTTCATTAAGTTAATGCTATAATCAGATAAAAATATTATTAGAAATTTTCGTTAAACATTTGATATATCACTTTACAGTTTTTTTACTAATTTTTAGTATAAAATCATTTTTTAGTAAAAAAAAAAACCTTCCTATTCTCAAAAATAAAGTTACATTAAGTTAATGCTTCACTCAAATATAAATGTTAGTAGTAATTCCAAGTATTAGTACAAAATAATTTTGTGGTAAAAATTCTTCCTTTTTTAAATTTACAAATTAAACAATTTTTTACTAATTTTCTTTGCAGGTTTTAATAAAAAAAATATATATTTTGTTTTGAAACCGAGTTGTTAGCAAAAAAAATCAAATTTTTTACATAGTCTTTGGTAAATCTTTTTTTAAATTGAAAATTCGATTTGAATTTCGAAAAATAAATGAACTTATTATTTGGTAAAAAATTGAGTTATTTTAGCATAAAGATTTTCATTAACGGTTTATTAAAATTTGACTATATTTTACTAACGTTATTAATTATTTCTACTACTTTTACTTAACTATTAACTACAGACTTATTTTGCTTCAATTAGCTAAACAGTCTGCTGACCTAAAACTAGTTAACTCTTTCGTAACAATTACAGATTTCTCTGTAACTTTAAGGTATTTTTTTTTGTTTGAGTGTAGTTCTCATAAAATTTTATACAAAAAATATATTATTTTATTTATAAAAAGTTCTAAAAATTTAATAAAGAAGTTTCATTATAAAAATAAACAGAAAATACTATTTGTAATTGTTGGTTTATTTTTCAAATAAAGTTTGATACATTAACATAAAAAACACTAATTTACTTTTTTGTTAATATCCCATGTAAAAATCGAAATATATATGAGCATACATGGGCCTGTATATGATCATACATGGGCATACATGGTCATATACGTCCATACATTGTTCAATATATGACCATACATGATCTCATATATGATCATATACTTCGGATCTGAAATTTGAGGGTATATGGACGTATATGATCATATACGAGCATACATGAATAATATATGAGCATGTATGATAATATATGCACATATATCACCATATACCCTCAAATTTCGGATCCGAAGATATATGGTCATATGTGGCCCATGTATGATCATACACAAGCCCATGTATGATCATGTATGTTCATATAATTTCGATTTTTACATGGGATTACAAAATTTTTATTTGAAATGGCACCGAAAAATTATAAATTATTTTTTCTATGTAGTTTCATAAAAAGTATAAAGCTTTACAGGAATATTAAGAAATTTTCCCTTCACTTTGTGTAGAAAAGCTTCTTGAGATTACTAAAAAAAATGTATTATTTTTCGTCCAATAAAATTCTCTCTGTGTGTGTACTTAATATTTCTTTGAGTTTTAAAAACCAAAAATCTCATCACTCACAATATCACTGCCATTGTTTGGTTAAAACCAGTGCAAAGTGATTTTGAAATTCTACACAGCCAAAGTAATTTTGAGCTTAAGTTTTGAGCACGACCCCAGCAGGCTTACCAGAAGCCACAACATTTCCAAAGCTTAATAATTTTTAATTTATGAAACAGCTTTGCAAACCGTGGCGCAGCCTTAACAAACCCTACAGAAAACATATATGGGTTATCTCCTAAAATATAAAAGTTATTCACATTTGAATATTACAATCAAGTTTTTAGTTAATGACTATCACTTGTTTGCAACAAACTATTTCACCAAACTACTAATTTTTATAGTTTAAAATGATTAAAAACGACATTTTATCCAGTTTTTTGTTAAAAAGCTACCAAGACTCCTTTTTCTTCATATTCAAATTTTTTTTAAGGAAATTTTCAGTAGGAAATATAAAAACACCTATGCATGCTCGCCCAGTTCGTTCTTCGGAAAACATTGCTGTTGTTAGCGATAGTGTGGCAGAGAGGTCGGCCAAGCAGTTACCATGAATGGTGTTCGCTATCGCGAGATGATAAACGACTTTTAGTGGCCAGAAATTGAGGATATGAAGCTGGACGATATGTGATTCCAACAGGATGGTGCCACACGGCCAACGAAATAATGGCTCTTTTACGCGAGAAATTCAATGGCCGTGTTATCTCACGTCGTGGCGATGTTAATTGGCCGCCACGATCACGTGATTTGACACCGTTTTACTTCTTTCTTTGGGGATATTCGGCACATTAACGACATTGAACCTCTATTATGTCTCAGAGTCATCGGATAGGGGTATGCCACCGAAGCCGTGGCGAGCATTTGGTCGATATTTTGTTTCACACATAATTGTCATAATTGTTTCACACATAATTGTCATAGATCCTTCTATCATAATAAAAAACATTAAGATAATTCTCTGAAAACTTTTTGTTTTATTTACAATTAACATCGTGCATTATGGTTGGACCCCACTTTAGAAAAAGTCGCTTTAATTTGTGGATTTTTTTTAATTGAACCTGAGGTGATTTCTGCGGAAAAAAAGTCCGCAGAAGTTGGGGGTTTTTCTGTAAGAAAATATAATCAGATTGTGAAGGTATGTCTATGAAAAAAAAACACCTAAGATTGTGCGAAAGTTTACAGAATCAGAAAAAGTCATCAGATTATATGAGCTTTTCTTTAGTATAATATCGTTCAAATCTCTTAGGATTTTCTACAGCACAACCAATTCAGATTATTAAGTTTTCTTTTTATTAAAAAAATAATCCAAACCCTTAAAAATAAAATTCTCAGAATATGAGTGTTTTTTCAAAATCTAAGGTTTTTCTCTAAGAAAATTTCATACGAATCTGAGAGCTTGTCTTTAGAAAAATGTCTTTCTGAGTTTTTTTCCAGAGAAAACCCTCAGATTCTAAGAAATTATTGCTCAGTCACAGATAGAAAAACCTCCAAATTCGAAGGAACTTTTCCAATAGAATCCTTTAGATGCTATTTACTTTTTCCTATAGACAAACTATAAGATTGTAATGACTTTTTCCTATAGAAAACCCCTCAGATTCTAAAGACATTTTTCTATAAAAAAAACCATCAAATTCTAAAGACTATTTCCTATAGAAAACACATACGACTCAGAGTACATTTTTATGGAAAAATCTTTAATTCAAAGTACTTTTAAATGTAAACAAAAGTATTTTTTATGAATGTAGAATGATTTTTCTAAAAGAACAAGTTCTCAGAAAATCGGGGATCATTCTCTCGCGTATAAATCTCAGAATCAAAGATTTTTCTAACGAAAATAGTTCGCAAAATCAGAAACATGATCTATAAGACATAGTACTCAGAATCTGAGAAGTTTTCCAGCAAGATGTCCTCTAATATGAGTACAGATTTTTTAAAAAGGAAAATTCCTCAGAATATGGCAGCTTTTCCACAAATTAATTGAAAATTTATTTAAAAGATTTAAAACTTGAAAGTCTCACCTTGAAGTGAAAAATAAAGATTTTGACATTGTTAATGTAATTGTCTGCATTTAAACAAGGATTTTCAAGAACTTTAGTTTCTCCTTAAATGATCTTCTATTTGCAAATAAAAAAAATCTGAGCAGGTTAAATTTTACTCCAAAATCTTCTTCTAAAATATAAAACAGACATGAAACATTAGCTACATAATATGTATTGCAAAATATCTTTCCCTAAATCTGTCATTATAGTTTGCAGTTATTTTACACTTTTAAAAATATATATTTCATTAAAAAAATTAATTTTAAAAACAAAATAAGAAATTGAATTGCTGTTAAGACGTTTTTAAATTCAAAATAACTTTAAAATTTTTTCGAAGAGGGGCACCTATTTTCAATAGTAAATTTAACATTGTCAAAAAATAAATTTCTTAGTTATGAATTACTTTTTAGCATAGGCAACACATAGGTACAAAAATAGGCCTTTGCCAGCCAACGCAACCCTGCAGGCAAAGTAACTAGTTTGTAGACAGAAACATACTAGTTGCTCCGAGCACCATACTAGTTGCACTTCTGTCCATTCTTCATACGACGAACTATCGATTTTTACATGGGGATGTCATAGGCTTGTTACTAGTTGTTTTATATATAGTTGCATACCAGTTAAAATACTAGTTGCTTTCAATACAGTCATATCTTTTTATTGCACTAGTTGAATACTAGTTTCTTTAGTCCTGTTTCCATACTAGTTGCTATTGCACTAGTATCTGTTTTAGTTTGTTAGTTTCTTACTTTATACTCATATTGCTCAACAAAAAACCAACGACTAAATGATCAATAATTGCCATAAAAGCATTCCAGCTTTGGTTTTGTTCTAAAGTCGATTGCCAGAAAACAAAAACATACACTTATTTTATTATATTTTACATAAATAGCAACCAAAAAAGACAATGTGCACAAAAACACAATCTGTCAACTCTTTATTTGATGCAAAAACTAACGGCATATTATGATTGCTTGATTGTTTTTGTTGTAAACAGAGTAAGCAAAGCATGATTCAACCGTTTTTTGTCTTATCTATGCAAGAGAGGGAGAGCGTTGATTGCTTTCTAAAGCAGCGCAGTCGATGGTTTCTTATTTTGTCTCTTGTTCTTGTTGTTTAACTAACCTCCGTCTATCGATTTTGCTACAGTTCTTGCAACAACTAGTTGTATGACTGTCCCAAAATTGAACTAGTTGGTATTTTGCCTGCAGGGAATATACCTCTTAGTGTTTTTTTGTGTGTAGTTGATGTATCAGCAATGGAAACCGATGGACCACAATATATAACTAAAATTTTTAAAGTTTAATTTTTTATTAAATAGTAGAAACTTCATTGTGTGAAGTGATAAAAATATTATTTATTCTTCACTTATTTAAAGGTAATGATAACAAATGGCAATTTTTATCTCTTCAGAGTTAAATAAGCAAACATAATCGTCAGCCAGCATTATATTTTCAACAAACATAAAGGAAATCACCGGGACAGATCGTAAATATACCCAGCAAATAAGTCTTAACACTCTAATCGGTAAGACGGCCTATTGACGAATTTAAAAAAAAACTATTTTATTATCATAAATTAAGTCATATATTTCAATTGAAAACTTAATTTGCTAAACTTTGTGATAAGAAATTTGATGTGTACAGTAGTCGGTTTGAAAGCGAAAATTTCATAAAATTAAAAAAAATAATTATCTTGATATGCGAACAAAATTTAAAACAATAAAAAATATAATAAATATGTCTAAAAAACATTGACTATAAATACAAAGTGAGTTTAAGCTGTGAGTATTAGCTTTTAATATAAATCCTTGCATTAGCCCAATGACGTACGAACTATTTTTTAATTACGTTTTTTTTTTAAAATGTTTACTTAATCTACTACGTTTGTAAGGCAACCAGCAGTATTTCGCTAGCATTCTGATCTGACTTTTTCTTTCGAACCGCTTTTCCATTGTTGATAGCTCTTGGTGGAAGCGTTCGCCTTGCTCGTCACTAAATTGACCCAGATTTTCTGGGAAGAATTCCAAAAAAAAGTAACGGCCTTATTTACAATGATAGAGTACTAAATTATACAGAGTGGGGTTTCTTTATTTCTCCTTCGCACTTATGTCTTGTTTGTATTATACTAGCTCTTTTTTAGTACACTCGTATATAAGTCGTATAAGTCCTAAAGCTAGAACTGTTATTGACCTAAGTTCCTTAAGTTGGGTTTGGCATACGCAGAACTTGAGTAACAATCCGATTTACACGAATAAAAGCTTGTTTAACTCAGAAGGACACTGACTGTGAGATTATTATTGTTTTAAAAGAAGATTGCAAAACTTGAAAAAAAAAAAAGAAAAACTTTTATATTATTGAAAAAATCTCTACATATTTATATTAATAGTATACGGGGAGTATATACATACAGAGCACGTTCATTTCTTATTAATGTTGTTGACCGTTTCGAAATCGGTTAAAAAATTACTGAGTTAGAAAACTTTAAGTGCGCCAGTCCAAAAAAATACTCTGTTCCCCATATCTCGAAATTTTGAGGGTATATTGCAACTTATAAAACCGGTAATATAATACACTCAGCTAGACCTAAAACCTACACTAGGTCATTTCGCAAGTTCTTTTTCAGTGTAGCACCGTGTTATTGCTGAACACATTATGTAAATTTAGTTTTTAGTTTTAGCTTTTAAATTCTAAAAAAAAAGATGAAACGTAAAAAAACTAATTTAAATTAGTCTCACGTTCTGATATTGAAATATGCAAATTAAATTTTAGACAAATCAGTCATTAAAAATATTGGATTAAATTTAACATGAACACATGTTTTAAGTTTCTTTTTTATTAAAAAAAAAAAACAATAAGGGCCCAACTATGGGTATCGGTTGCAAAGTAGACATTATTGGTATTAGAAATAACATACATTTATATATTTAACATTTTCGGCACAAAAGTACATTTAAGGTTCTTAATTGTGTAACAAAATTTACTATATTATCGATATAGTTGATCCTCGAATAAATTAATTGCTATCAAACAGCATTAGTTTCTATCGAATATAAAAAGGGAACATTGGTAAATATAAGTCTAAGGATTACCATATTATTTTAAGGCTTTAATAATACCACAAAAAGTACTTAAGTATAAACTTTGTCATTCCTGCCGTGAAAAAAATTGTTGAAGGAGAAAAAATTGTTTGTGTTGAAAAAGTTTTTTGGATGTGAAAACAGTTAGTGGTGAAAAAAAAGCTGAGGTAAAAAAAATTGTTATTAAAAAAATTTAAGTGTAAAAAATTTGTGAAAAATATAGGAAAATATATTATTTACTAGTCGCTACTCAGAAATTGTACTAAAATACACCAATTTGTACGGAAAATTTAGAAGTACCTTCACATTTTCATTCACAACCTATTTCAACAGACAGACATCTCTAAATCGGCTTAAAATTTCATAAATATCTTAGACCTACATCACGATACGTTACACACTGAATGACAAACTGATATACATACATATACCGTCACCATATTTGGTAGAGGGTATATAAAAACGAATCTGTAATCAACTCGATATGTTAACATAATTGGTTTGTTTTTTCGAATTTTATATAAATATTCCATAAAAATTTAACATGATATAGATATAACTACTTAAAAATTAAGAATGTATAAAAATGCTGCCAAGTCTTAGAAATTCTTGGCTTTTCTCTTTTAAATGTAAAAAAAAATATTTGTCAAAAAAATATTTGAAACTTTTGTATTTTTAATTTGATAATATATTAAAAACAACAAAATGTAACAAATAAGTTATGTGTTTGTAAGTAACGGTAGAGGGGCAAACAATATAATTGCTGTATTTCGCGTTCTGGCGAAGTCCATATACGAAAACAGCTTTCGTACAAAGGCGGCCAAAAATTTTCAAATTGTATTTGTTTACAAAAAATAAAGAGAAGGCAGGTAAGTAGGGATAGTCGTTTTCCCTACAAGTATTGGGTGATTTTTTAGCAACTTTCTTTTTGGCAACACTTTTTTTCAGCTGTTTTCGTGTGACATGTTACTGTCAAACATGTTCGTGCTGTGTGAGAAATGTGTTTCTATCGAAAAATTATCTTCAGCGACGAAGCTCATTTTTAGCTCAATGGGTACGTCAGCAAACAGAATTGCCGAGTTTGGTGTGAAGAGCAGCCAGAAGCATTGCAAGAACTGCGAATGAATCCTGAAAAATGCACTGTTTGGTGTGGATTATGGGCCGGTACTTTTTCAAAGATGAAGGAAGGAATGATACTGTGAATGGCGAGCGCCACCGTGCGATGATTACAAACTTTTTTTGTCCAAAATGGAAGAGCTGGACTTGGCTGACATGTGGTTTCAAGAAGACGGTGCCACATGCCTCACAGCACGCGAAACAATTGCCCAATTAAGAGACGAGTTCGGTGAACAGTTTATTTCAGGTTTGCGGCCGTTTAATTGGCCGCCTAGATCGTGCGATTTCACGCATTTATATTATTTTTTGTGGGGCTATGTAAAGGCTCATGTCTATAGGCACAAGCCAGCAATGGTTGACGCACTGGAAGTCAATATTGAAATTGGACCCAGCGTAAGGCCATTCTATGGACTCAAATAAAGATTTCATACATTTCTCTAAATTTTATGTGTTTTTTTTAAAACAAATCCGAAATAACTTAAAAAATCACCCATTAGTTAAAGATATACATATAACATTCGATATAAATTATAAAGTATTATGAAATTCGAAAAAACAAAACTAATATAGAAAATAGTTTTGTCAAGTAGAATCGTAAAAAATATATTGAGAATACAAAATTTTTATTTTATTACTTGACATTTAGACAAAAAAAAATTAAATTAATTGTTTTTATACTCTTCTTATTCATTACAAGAAAGCTACGTTACTTTTTTACGATGCTACCAAATCAATTTTTGGATTTGTATAATAATTTCTTAAAGAGTTGCAAATGTTTTGAACATCTGCAATTTGAATACATCTTTTAGAATTAATTTTTTGTTAAAGTAAAATTTAACGAAATTTGTTTTTTTTTATATTTTTAACAAAAATAATGTATGATCCCATGAAAAAATTAATTTTAGTAAAGAAATATGATTTGAAGAAAATTAATCAATGAAAAGTTAAAATGCGATCTCAGTTCCAAAATTTGATCAAAAACTACTGTATATTGAACAGGTTTAGTGTAAAAATTTAAAATTTCTTGTAAAGGAATATATTTGAATTTTACTGAAATCCAAATATTTTCAACAAATATTTCAAAAAATAACTATTTAAAAACCCATTTGTCTATAATTTAGATGCAGAGCTGACAACCATTTGAAATACTATTCATTTGATACCCAATGTTGATTTGAAATAAATATTAAAATCAAAAAAAAAAACGCTTACGATCCTATTTCTCCCGCTCTGATCACCCCTTAATTTTTTTCTCTTTCATTACATATCCGAATTTAAGCCAGATTCTTTTTAAGCTAACGATATTCATATATTATTATCTTTTATTTTTAGGCTTATTATTACAAAAGGACTCGATATGTAAAATTAGTAAAAAGTAGAATAACTGCTTTATTTCATTGTCATTATCAGTTAATCATAATTTTACTAGATTAACTCTGTAGTGTAAATTAATCGATACATGAGTACCTCCCAAAATTCACCTTAAAATTTTATAATTTTTGTACAAAAGTTATTCATTTTATATTCTTTGCTTAAAAAATCAATATTTTTAAACTTTTTTCGTCTTGTAGTAAGAATAATTTGGGTCAAATTTCGGGAAGTTGTCCAAATTCTTGGAAGGTTCCTAATGCTTTTTTATGAAGAATGCTAAAATATCGAGATTGAACGGTATTAAAGCAAATGCCGTAAAGGTTAAATTAAATTTCCACCAGATATATTTTTATGCCAAAATATCATTTACGAGAGCGATACCAATATAGCCAACCTGCCGTATAGATGGCGGCAGTTGTTTGAAAAAATTATCTAAAAAAAAGTTAGTAGATGTGCTTATATATGGCACAATATATTTTTTTTTAAATAATTAATGTAATATATAATAATATGTGATAACGCATGTCGATATATGATAATATATTATTAAACAAAGCCACATATGATTTTATAAACATTTTTTACTCGGTAATATAAACAACTGACAAAATATTATTACAGAATTTATTTAAAGTTATAAAGACGATTCCGAGAAGCATAAAAACGTTTATTAAATATAAAAAAGTTTGTAAATTTCTGATATTAGAAAATTAGAATGAAGTACTGAAAAATACGTGAACAAACTACTTTATTATGTTGAAAAATATTTATTTAAACGATTATATTCTTTATCGCAATTGAATTCATAATATAAATGTAAGTGTAAAAAATATGAAGTGCTGTATAACTATTTGTAATAACGATTTAAGCCCGTTTACCTGAATGTACAATTAAAATTTCACTAACAATTAATTTTTAATTTAATATGGGAAACAACTAGTTTTTCCAATTCGATTAATCGATTAACCGATTCCTCGATTAATCGCCTCTATTTTAATTAATTTAAAACTCAAATAATTATTCGACCCGAATAATCGATTAAAATAGGTCGATTAACTGGCTAAATTTTTAATATGAATTTTTCTGTTATTTTTCTTAACTTTGGCAAGAAAATCGTAAAAAAACATCCACTCAAATACAATAAAATTCTTTTCAAATCGACTGAATCAAAGCAAATGTTATATAGGCTTTAGGAAATATGATAGAAAATTTTTCCTTTAAAAAATAAATTTTAAATAATATAAAATTATATTTTCACGTCTAAAAAATTAAAATAGAACTTTCAAACTCCGTATACATGTATTTAGAGCTGACAAAAGATCTCATAAGATCGTAAAGTTTTAGAAAACTAGAGCCTCTGGCTAAATTTTTAATATGAATTTTTCTGTTATTTTTCTTAACTTTGGCAAGAAAATCGTAAAAAAACATCCACTCAAATACAATCAAATTCTTTTCAAATCGACTGAATCAAAGCAAATGTTATATA
Source organism: Eustalomyia histrio (assembly GCA_949748255.1). NCBI lineage: Eukaryota > Metazoa > Arthropoda > Insecta > Diptera > Anthomyiidae > Eustalomyia > Eustalomyia histrio. Next base: position 50,630,785 of record OX456526.1, on the reverse strand, counting down.
GGCTTTAGGAAATATGATAGAAAATTTTTCCTTTAAAAAATAAATTTTAAATAATATAAAATTATATTTTCACGTCTAAAAAATTAAAATAGAGCTTTCAACCTCCGTATACATGTATTTAGAGCTCACAAAAGATCTCATCAGATCGTGAAGTTTTAGAACACTAGAGCCTCTAAGCAGAGCTTTACCAAAAAACCTATTAAAATATATATTTTTCTCCTTAGCAATGAAACACGTGATTAGATATATTCTCAAAAAGCACTATGACGTTACTTATTTTATAAAATACATAATACATAATATGAAATTGCTTTAAATGTGAAAACTGTATTTTCTAAAAAGTTTTATTTAAAATTCTATGAAAAAATTTATAAAAACTAAAAAATAATAATTTAATTTAGCAACAAATTTTGATGAAGCAGGAACTTTAGTAGTATTAAGTTGTGTAGTCAAAAATATTTAAGAATTCACTTAATCTTAATTGCACAAACACAGAAAAATTGGTGAGGACTCGTCAGAAATATGCTTAATTTTTATACCTTTTCTAATAAATAACCTCTTTAACTCTAAAGCATAAACCAGGAAGTGAAAAAGTCAGGGAAGAGTGGCGTTCTATCAAACTTTGTTTGTGAATTTCGTAAAAACTATTCATACCATATTTTTAAGAATTTGTTATTGAATTATTTTAAAGGCAACTCTTGTTTACTTTGACAAAATATCCTGCTGAAGTAAAACACTATATATAACATACACTACGATTTTGAGTGTTTCCTTCCACTGAACACATCTGACATTTTCTTTTTAAAGAATGTCAGATTCCTTTAAAAAATCTCAGGATGCTTTGAATTGTCCTAAACAAACACTTTAGAAACCAACCAACTTGATATTTCAGCAAAAAGCAGCTCTTTGTGTTCCTCATAATAAAAGAAATACATTTATGTTGCATTAAACGACTAATCGATTAATTGCCAATTTTTCCGATTAATCGACTCGAATAACCGATTAATAAATTTTCTTAATTTTTCGAATAATGACCAAGCCGATTAACCGGCAGGGGCGAATAATTGAAAACACTAGAAACAACAGCAAATGTTTAAGTTAAATCTCAATTAGTAGCTAACGGAAGATTGTGAAAATGGCTGTTAGAAAACTAAACGGTCAGAAATATTCGTACAAATGTTTTGATTTTTTGTTTGTTCAAAAAATTATCGGCAGATCTGTTTACAAACAAAAATTACAACAACAAGTTTTATGATCATTTTTGCAGTACACGTATAATTTTTACCGTTGCAACAATAATGTCTAGTTTGGGTGTACACTCAGAAAAAAATTTAGGAAAAAAAATTTTAAACGGTTTTCAATCCCACTTTACTATTTTTGTACTAATTTTTAGTAAAAAAAATATTATTTAGCAAATCTTTTTGCTATTTACACTTTAGAAATTATAGAATTTTTACACAATATTTACAAATTTTTGAAAACCGATTTGCTAAAATTAGCAGAAAAATTTACTAACTTTAAAAAAGTGGATATTGAAGGAAATGTAATTAAAACTTACACCTACAAACTCAAATTGCCTTAAAATGTTACATAGATAAAAAAGGGTTCGGAAGTGAAGATACCGACTCATGTCTAAAAATAGGACATCCACTTAAAATAGCACTAAAAAACTTATTTTAGTTTTAAAATAAGACTTAAAAGCAATTAAAATTTGACCTTAAAATTAAAAAAAAGATCACTATTTTATTTTTCAAAACACAAATTACCAAATTAAAACAAAATGATAAATTCGTTTATGTTTTAACAATTTTTAAGCCTTTGATTTTTTTTTGACTGTAAAATATTTTTTAAAAAAAAATAAAAAAATGTTGATGATCAATAAAAAAAATTTAAATTTTGTACTAATATTAAAAATATTTATTTTTTTTTTTTTTGCTGATTTTAGCAAACCGATTTTAAATTCCACTTTACAAAAAGTTTACTAAAATTTAGTAGAGGCTACTAATTTCATTGTACCACATGTCAGCAGATATGTGTTGCTAAGATTAGCAAAAAATACCGCTGGGCTCAAATTAGCAAAATTTCGCGTAATAACAGCAAAATTTTCAGTTGTCATTACAGTATTTTTTTTTTGGTGAGTGTAATAAAATTGTTTAATAATAATAAAACGAGTATTAAATTTAAAGACTACTATTAATTTATAAATATTCTAATTATTATAAAGAGTTAAAGCAGACAATACTTAACACTATATGTTTTTAAGTTAAATGTGTTAATTAATGAAGTATTAAATATTTAATTAGCATGATGATTATTAATGTTTTTGTAGTGGATCGATTGAAGTTAATATGTAGGATATGGGAATGGTTGGGGGGTTCATATGAAATGATTTTCTTAAATATCAAATCTAACACTTTTAAGTTGCAGTTTAAACCAGTTGTAGTTAAATAAAGGAAGTTTAAAAAAGTTTAAAAATGCTATACACTAAGAGAAAATTTTTTTTTAGAGAGAAAAAATTCCTTACAGAGAAACTCTCTCAAGTGAGAATTCCGATTTCGCTGACAATCGGATATGTGATAAAAAAAATTTTAGCTTGCATGCTTGCAAAGGAACTTTCTCAGATGAGAATTCCGATTACGCTGAAACTTGGATATTAAATTTTTTTTTTTTTTGACATCATATTAAGAGGGGAAAAATTGAGGTGAAAACTTTTTAAAGATTATTCATATTTCTTTTAAATCAGGTAAATTGGGTTTCAATTAAAAAATATTTCAAAGAGATATCTTTGAATATACAAGACATTTACAAGCCCTTATTTCACATAATTGTAAAATATTTGCAATATGTGAAAACGCTGTGTTTCAAAAATATGAATTTCAAAACTTTTCTGTTCTCGAGTGCATTAACGTTGTGTCAAAAAAAAATTATTTCTCATATTTTAAATATGCTTCCATACAAAAACATTATTTTTTATTTTTTTTTCTTTAAAGGGCCAATTTTAAATTGTTTATATTTAAATTGAAATTATGAATTTAGTTGCGATAAAGAATATGATCGTTTAAGTAAATATTGTTTAAGATAATAAAAAAAATTTGTTTTTTTTTTGTCCAGTACCTTATTTTATTTACAACCCCTTCTCATATTTAATAAAAGCTTTTATGCTTCTCCAAATCGTTTTTGTCCCTCTATAACATACGAGTATCTAAAATTTCAGCTCAGTCGGAATTCTTAGTTGGATAAAAAGAGCGTGGAAAAAGGGGTATAAACTGCTTAATTTTCAAAGATGTTTTATCTTTCTTCAAAGCAACTTCATAATATTATTGCTAAATTAAGCATGAATAAAGGTATTTGACAGATCTATCCCTGGGTGTACAAAACATGTTCCATTATTTTTTATGTTATGAATAAAAACACAAAAACGGTGGTTCACGTAAAAGTATCTATTTAAAAATTTAATAAATTTAAAATTTCTTTTTGTATACATATTATGGCTTTATTAGAAATAACAAATATTCCTATTATTTATGGAACACGATTTCATTCATCAGTCCAAATTTGCAAGACTTTGTTGACGATTTCTGTTTCTATCTCACAAATGGCTCGGACAATATTAGTCTTAAGAGTGTGGATCGTTTCTGTATTATTTGCATAGCAAAATTCTTTAACGGCACCCCACTTAAAAAGTCTAAAAGGGTCAAATCGCAGCTCCGACATCTGACATCGAGTCATTGTGCGAAATCCTACTGAAACCATAGGTTATCCAAGTTCATTTCAGCGCTTAAAGAGTTCGTAACCATGGCTCTGACTCAAATCACCTTTTTAGCAACACTCCAAAATCCACACCAAACTATCACTCCCTGGGGTTGCCAAACTCTACAATTATGTGCGGGTTTTCTGATCCCCAGGCGCGGAAATTTTGAAGATATTTTTTAGGTCAAATTCAATGTCCGATTGGAGCTTTTGTAAGGCCATAAATGAGAAGCAAAAAGAAGCAAAATTCTCATAATGCTGGTGCGTGTAATGCCGAGTTGTTGAGATCGATGGCTAGTCGATGTTCCTGGATTGAGTTGGGCACTTTCGGCCACAGCAGCCACATTCTCATCAGTAAGCACCATACGACGGCGCGGAGCATGAGTGCTGTCCACCAGCAAGCCAGTCCCACGAACTTTTTACACAAACGCTTGTGATTTTCCCATTTTTGGCGGGAGTGGGGTCAAATGAAAGGTCTAATTAAGGCGGTTATTTCATCCATAGGTCCCAAGGACGTACCTCCATTAACGCTGTGGATGCTCCATTTCGGACAAAAATTATTTTCCACAAACGCATAGTTTGGGCAACACAGCACTCACTTTGGAAACAGGTTTGCAATATTTCTAGAGTCCACCATTACCCAGTTTTAGGGTCGATCGGACGACCCGGTAGACTGACGGTTAACTGTGTTGTAGTACTTTTTCTTTTACTTATTGGGTACTTTTTACTTTTAAATAAATAATAGAAAAATTTATATAAATTTGATGTCTAAATTATATAGATTATTTTTGCAAAAAGACAGTGACATTTTTATATAATTGTACACTCAGAAAAAACAGTTAGTAGAAAAATTTTTAAACGGTTTTCAATCCAACTTTACTATTTTTGTACTGATTTTTAGTCAAAAAATTATTATTTAGCAAATCGTTTTGCTATTTACATTTATTTACAATTTTTTGTTGCTAATTTCAGAAATCATTTTGCAAATTTTTAAAAACCGATTTGCAAAAAAAATTTCTAATTTTAAAAAAGTGGATATTAAAGGAAATGTTATTTCAAATTAAAACTTACACCTACAAACTTAAATTGCCTTAAAATGTTACATAGAATTAAAAAAAAAGGATCTCATGTCTAAAAATAGGACTCATGTCTAAAAATAGGACATCCACTTAAAGTAGCACCAAAAAGTTTTTTTTATTTCTAAAAATCAGCCCTAAAAACAATTAAAATTTGATCTGAGAAGTAAAAAAATTGTCTAAAATATTTTTTCAAAACAGTAATTATCAAATTAAAACAAAATGATGAATTCTGTTTTTACAATTTTTAAGCCTTTGATTTTTTTTCTAAAATATTTTTTCAAAAAAATAAATGGGAAATTTTATACTAATATTAATAATATTTGGTAAATTTTTTTGCTGAATTTAGCAAACAGATTTTAAATTCCACTTTACAAAAAGATTACTAAAATTTAGTAGTGGCTAATTTTTTCCTACAAATCTCATTGTACTACACGTCAGCAGACATGTGTTGCAAAGATTAGCAAACAATACAGCTGGGCTCAAATTAGCAAAATTTCCCGTAATAGCAGCCAAATTTTCAGTTACCATTACAGACTTTTTTCGGTGAGTGTACACCCAATGTTTCAGCGGATAATATTTCGAGACAGTTTGAGTATTATTTTGGAAAACTAGTGTAACTTACAGATCTTAATAAAGACTTGTATATGTTGTAGACGAGTATACACAATAGGAAACAATATTTTGAGGTAAACAATATAATTTTTAGGAAATTAAAAGTGGGGTAAAACGTGGCATTATTTTTTTTGCGATTTTCAGATCGATTTTGAAGGAAAAATATGCAAATTGCATATCGTATGAAAGGTATATTTAATATATGTCCAATGTGATAAAAATTGATTGAAAACTTTTTAAAAGTTTTTAAACTTTAAATTCATTTTTATGCCCTAATATAAGATTGCGCAAGTATGCTTGCTTCTTACCGCTTGTTTATTACTTTTGTTCCCACTACAAAAAAATTGCAAAAATAAAAGTGTAATAAAATATGTTTTATCAGACTATTGTTTCTTCTAAAAAAATAAACAATATATTTTTAAAATAAAAAATCAGTAACAAAATTTTTCTAAGCTCAAAATGGAGCAAAATTTTAAATTTTATATTTTTTTATTACTGTGCTTGTCATTATCTTTTTCTATTTTTGTTTGTTTTTAAAATGTTTTAATTTAAATTGCCTATGATGTGTTAAGAATTAACATAATTAATAAAGATGGAAATTTACGAGAGTTAATTTAAGTTTAATATGGGTACTTTAATGTATTTGTATGAAATCGCTTCGCTAATTCGCTGATAACATACTTTTTAGAATTTCCTTCTGGAACAAGATAAAATGGGGATTTAAGGAAAGTGTACCTCTAACAACTTTCCCAAACAATGTTGGTACACGAAAATTAAGAATTAAACCGAAATGGAGAACGATTAAAATTGAAACACAAGACAAAATTATCGAAATGGAATAATTTGTTTCGCCAATTAAAGGGATGGGCAAACAACCCTTTTGAACCAGAAGATTCGAACCGAGTTAAAAGTTTGGGTTGGAAGTCCTTAATAACCTTCCCAAACCGGTTGACTATATATCTTATATTGAAAATATATATTCTCCCTGATTTACGGGCTAATTGGCTGATAAGGTATTCAAAAGGAGAGAATTGCGCGCAACAAATTGCTGCAGTTAAAAATCTGAAATTTTAAATTCCTGGTAGTTCGGTCTAATTCACTGAAAATACACTTTTCGCAGTAAAGCCTGAAGTTCAGAAGGGGTAAAGTCATCCGCTTGGTGGCCTACCCAAACCGCCTAGAAACCTGGAAATTTAAAAAAACAAATGTGTTTTCTCGATTATTGACTTAAGTCTTCACGCAGCACAAGAGGGTTCAAAAGATTAAAAGGTTTTTCTCTTAAGAATTTTGTTTGTACCAAGCTTCCCGGTATTTACTTAAATTAACTATATCGGCAATTTATTTCTATATTTTTCAAACTGTTATTAAAATAAAAGAATCAGGACCCTTCCTGGAATATGAATAGTTTCCCGAAATCTTACCCAAATTGTACTTGGTGTAGGGTATCATATACATAGAATGCCTGGTTTTAATTTTTAAGTAGTTTTTATTAAATACATCTTAATGAAGTGGCCCTTTAACAAAAATATAAATTTATTATGTGTTTTAAAAGTAACTTTTAAGTAATATGGAGGCAAACCAGTGTTGGTACCTTTTTATTCAGAATTTTTTTTAAAATGTAGTTTTTTATTATTTTTAACTTTAAAAGCACGGAATTTTCAACATTAAAAGCCTGTGGGATTGTATCATTAATGAGCTTTTTATATGTCCAAGGACCATAAGGTCAAAAAAAAACTGAAGATCAAAATTACTTTAGTTGCAAATGTATGAAATTTCACAGCAATCTGAACCAGAATTATTTCCAAAATACTTTGATTCTGCCCCAGTGTGTACTGCAACTACTACTTTAGCCTGTGTGTGTATTATTAAAAAAAAATGTAAACAATTTTTTAAACTAGTTTGAATATTTTAATGATCAAATGTATTCTGTTGTAGACTCAAAACTGGAACTATAAACTGTTAAAAAAATTAACCAGTTGTTAGAGAAAGGGCTACTTTTACAGGTAAACTTAAATATTCACAAACTATAACTTTTGATTGACAATTGATGATGTATGTAGAAGTGATTGTGGAGATTGGTCAGGAGGGGGCCTTGCAACAATGTAAGTTAAGTTAAAACAATTCAATCCATTGAATTTGTTTATAGTATTTTACATTACACCACAATATTATTGAATAAATTTAATTGTTTAAAACATATTTACTTATTAGAACGTGTATATTCCCAGGCAGAAACATACGAACGGAAAATTGTTGGCCCAGTGTTTAAACGTTGGCAAAGTACTGGCGAAACAATTAATAAAGTGATTTCTAATAAAATTAAGATTTTTAAACCTTTGATTTTTTATAAAATATTTTTTTAAATAAATAATATAAAAATTTAAATTCCACTTTACAAAAAGTATACTAAAATTTAGTAGCTGTTACTAATTTTTCTACTAATACCGCTGGGCTCAAATAAGCAAAATTTTTGGTGAGTGTAGTGTCAGTGGACATTTGATTTAAATACCACTAAGTTGTAAGTGACGGGAAAGACCTCTGCGGGGAATCTATTCCACATACGGATAAAACAACTAAAAAACGAAATTTCCCTGTAATGCGTTGTACGATCCACTGGCCAAGCGACAACAAACGTATGTACTCGGGCCCTGGGTATGTACCCGGGCATTGGGTATGAGTTAACTTATCTCGGTAAAGCACCTCCCATGGTAATAACGATAAAACAGTGTAACACAAACCACGTTCCGACGATGCTCCAATGAGTCAATTGAGCCTGTTACCCCACTGTCATTGATAAGCGCCGACGCCCTCCTTTGAACACGGCCCAGAAGCTGCAAAATATACTTTGAAGCCCCTGCCCATATATGGGATTCTAGTTCATTTTTGGACGGTTAAGAAAAACTTAACACTTGAATGCTTGACACCTGAATGATGTGATTATTTCAGCGGACATCACATTGAGTTCTCATACCCAGATCATCAAGAGCATCTGATTCTTAACATCGACACCCCCATGAGTACAGATGACACGGCCCGTCTATGGTCAACAAACAAAATTGTGTCTTGCGTGTATTAAAATCAACCCTATACACAAGACCCCACTCCGAGATAGTCGAATTTATATTTTATCTCATGCCCCCAACCTCCAAAGGGCTTGGCCTATGATCAAATGAATATGAATAACAAATGTTGCTGTGATCAGTAAAAGAATAGAAGGGATTAGAAGTTTGATCCAAAAGGTAATTTATTATGATAAGAAATAGTGAGGGAGAAAGAACGGAACCTTGCGGTACCCCTTAATCCAGCTGCAACTCGTCGGATAGACCCCTTATAGTGCGATCCCTGAGATAACTGGATATGAATCGAGAGAATTAATCACTGAGAAATTAATCACCAAAATCATTAAGCTTTGACACGAGTGTTTTATGCTACACACGATCGAATGCCTTGAAAATATCTAGAGCAACCACTTTGTTTTCACCAAGTCGGTAAAAAGGCCGACTCCAACGCCCCGAAAGTAATGCCATCAGGTGTCCCGTAGAACGATTTCTACGAAAGCCATACAGTCGATCGTTAAGAAATTAGTTCGATTCTAGATTAGATGATTCTAGATGTGTTTAGAGTACCCGAAAATTAATCTTCTTTTCTTTTTTTAAATTTCCAGAAGACACATTTTATTTCATAAATGGTTGTAAATTTTGTTAACTTAGTACTGGCAAATCACTTTTTTCAAACGTTGGTAAAGCGTTCTTAGCCAGACATTTGTTAGTGCTTTTATTATTTTAACGATTGTACATTCTGTAAATCAAGTACTAGCGAAGCACTTTTTGCCAACGTGGTAAAATCATGGCTATACCGGTGCTTTTATTATTTTTACGATTGTAAATTTTGTAAATCAAAGTACTGTCAAATACTTTTTGCAAACGTTAACAGAGCTATCTAAATAAGTGCTCTGCCAGCACTTTATTTCTGGCTGGGTTGCTATTGTTGTTATTGGTGGTGGTAGTAGAAAATAATTTTAACACTAGATTTACGGAACCGGTCGGGTTGACTATTTCCGACTTTTGAAGTAAAAAGGTGTTTAAAAAAATATTTAGTTGTTTCTTAATAAAATAAAACTAATTCCTATGTCAACCCTCGCATATAAGAAATCTCGATGTGTTATAGCTAGATTTACGGAGCCGGCCAAACAGACCGGGTTTCTTGATATAAAAATAAGTATTTCAAATTAAAAGTTTTTTAATTCAAACTAATTATTGCCACTCTCGTATTTTTGTAATTTTCTCATAGTTTTTAAGAAACTTTTCATGTGTCACGTACATAGGTTCTTTAGCGACGTCTAGGAGTAGCGAGATTTTTTGATAGGACAGGGGCGAAAACTTTATTAATATAATATGAAAATTTAATAAAATTAAAATATTCACAATTATTATAAAATATTTTTTCCTTTTTTTTGAGTTCTATGCAATTTTTCATAAATACCATAATGTCCGATTGCCGTTAATCTAGTGTTAAATAAATTTCCGGACTAAACGTGTTAAAACTGCTTAAAACCGATTGTATCAAGTGTCAAATCTCAGAGAATGCAAGTAGATGTTAGTTAATCAATTATTGTTTTTTTTTTCTATAGTAATTTTTATTTAATAAACAATGTTTAAAACCGGAACATTTCATGATATGTTGCTAATACAAATAGGTTAATGTTGTTTACTATAAAACATTGATAATTTTTTGATTTTCAAATAGATTTTTCAATGAAAATAATAGATTTAAGTTTGATGGTCAAGAGAAATTTGCTTATTTCGGAGAATATCTCATAATTATTACACTCAAATTAAAACGTTATAAATTAAAAAAAAAAAAATTTTTTGGATATTTAAAAAATATTTAAACACAAACACGCAGTAATTTTCCTTAACAAAAATTAACGTTTTAAAATTTAGTGAAATTATACGAAAGTAGTTTTTGATGCTGTGATATTTTTAATTTAATAAAAATCCAAGATTTATTGGATTTTTTATGTGGCCTTTTCTAAAAATTTTTTAATATTATTTTTTTATGCTATTGTTGGTACTTTATATAGAGATGTATTCACCAAGGACTATCAAATTCACTTTTATTCCCTCCTAGCTTAAAAGACCTATACTTCGTTATCGGAATATATTAAGAAAAAAAATGGAACTATTTTTTATGTGTGGTTGAATGTGAACCACACCTAAACGTCAAAATGTTTTCAGCATTTAATTTGACATTTCTCAATTTTAGACTAACTCAATTTGAACCATGGAAAGATACAAAATCGAGCAACGTGTTAAAGTTATTCAGGCTTATTATGAAAATGGGCGTTCACATCAAAATGCATTTCGTGCACTTCGTTATTTTTTTTGGTCAGCATAATTGACCAAATGTGTCCACAATCGGGAGAATTGTGGGCGAATTTCAGCGAACCGGGTCTGTGAAAACACCTATGCATGTTCGCTAAGTTCGTTCTGCGGAAAACATTGCTGTTGTTCGCAATAGTGTGTCATGAGGTCGGCCAAGCATTTACAAAAGCTTAAGGAAGAGATAATTCGGCACATTAATGGCATAGAACCTCAATTATGCCTCAGCGTCATCGATAATTTGGACCATCGGATGGAGGTGTGCCGCCGAGGTCGCGGCGGCCATTTGGCCGATATTTTGTTTCATACATAATTAAACCATACCATATTATCATAAAATAAGGAATGACAATAATTTCCTTAATAATTTGTGTTTTATTCAAAATCAACATCAGCCCTTAAAATTTAACCACCCTTTATTTTCTTCTTTAAATAAATTTGTGGATGTTTCAATTCAGTTTCCGATTTCAAGAATAAAGTGTTTTCGCTTTTTAAACCCAACTTGTTACCAAATATCTTTTCAGTGAATAGGCCCATTTCATAGGTAACACAAATTTTAAATATCAGATTTCTAGATTTTGTATGTATTTAAATACCATTTAAGTGTGTATTAAAATACCATTTAAGTCAAATTCAGAAAGGACCCTGCGAGTTGAATATGAACAGATTCTAACTAAATTCCATAGAGTTCAATCTTGGGCTTTAGAAGCTTATGTACCAAATTTCATCCACATATCTTTAAATTTGCGACTTCAACATTGGATTAATAACTTAAAAATAGTGAATTTTTGGCAAGTTGTGGGAGATTATTTTGAACCATTGATACAATTGGCCATATTTCCGTATTTGTGGTAACATATGGATTCCGCGCTAAAATAACTACTCATTTTTTAAGACCAAGAAAGAATCAAGCCTATTTCGGGACAAGCCTAGAAATTTTTGATATAAGATATAAAGTACATATAAAGTTAAATATGAATTATTATTGCATATAATTATTTATCTGCATTTTTTGTCAGTCTTTAAGATTTTTTTATATATAATTGTATTAAATTCAATATGTACAAATTTTTCCCAAATTTCCGAATATATAATTATACATAAGTCCCGATGATATAATTATATATAACACAATTATACGAAACATGTAGTTCAATAAAGTCAGCCACAAACTCACTAGAAATTAAGGCCTCTCTAAATTTGTGGCAAAATTTTAAGGTGGAGACTCATTTGGTTCCGTAAGCAAATTTATCTAGAAGGTTTCATACGCAAAATCTTTTATATGCTATGAGTGTGTATGTGTGTACAATGTTTTGTATACATACTGTTTTTGTGTGTAAGCTTTTGTATATGAACTCGTCGACAAAAATTTGCTATCGACCACGCTTTCCTTCATAACTCAGGAACCAAATGAGTCTCCTTAAAATTTTGCCACAAATGGAGAGAGACCTTTATTTTAAATATATATTTTTTCAGAATTTTAAAAAAATTGGATTTTGAGATATAGGTCTTTCAAGATTAAACTTAAAAAAATGACATTTAACCTTTTAATACAAAAAAACTTTTGAAGGTAATGTTTTCACCTTTAAAATGGTACCAACAGAAAAATTTTAGGTTGTATAGTTCAGAAGTTATGGGCGACTTTGTATGGGCACTTTTTAAATATTTTAAAGTTTTTGCCAATTTTCATGACATCATATTTCGAAAACCGAATGGGGTTGGGGTCGAAAGGTTAATGATTTGATAAACACTATTAATTTACAATATTTGTGGCGAATTTCATTAAAATCGGAGATGACAAATCCGAAAATGACAGTTTTCTGTGCGGTTTGACATGATATAATTCATCTGAAATTTTTCGGATAAATTTGGATCTTATTTATTTATATTTATAATGCTGGATCTGCCATTATTTTAATCAATTAAGATTTCACTAAATCACCAAATATATTACTGGATCTAATTCGATCCGACATTTTTCGGATCAAATAAGATCATCTATATATTAAAGAATATCAAATTGGATATTATTAAATGTTGCGCCATATCATTTTTTTTTACTCGGGACACCTCAGTGTAAATTTCAATTTTCAATTACTTTTAATTTATTTTTACCTTAAAATAGATCTTTTAACCTAACAATTTGTAATACACTTCCCAGGTGAATATATTCATATATAGGCTCATATATGGGTTCGTATATTATTTCAAATATAATCGGCCCCAAAATTCGAGGCTTTTAATTTCAAGATTCTGCTTTATTGTTTTTTTTTTTATTATTGAAAAAAAAACACTTGAAAGCATTTTTTATTTAAATAAATAAAACAATAAAAATAGAACCTGAGGTTGAAAAACTGCTCTCACTTATAAAAATACATTTTCGTATAAAAAAATAACACGTTCTCAAAAGTTTTTTATATGTACACAATTTTTTGTAACGAAGTATTTGATAATACTTACATAAAATAGGGTGCATAAATAAAGCTCTGTATTAAATTATAGTAAAGCTTAAAAAACATATGTTTGTCTAATGTTAAACGACATTAGAAAAATAAACTTTCTGTTAATAACTGTTAATTTACATTTAAAACGTTAGATGGCATTTAAGCTTTATGTCAAAAGCTTTCGCTTATTAAGCGTATGTTGGTGGCAGGATTACCGGGTTGCATAAAAACGACGTACGATAAATAGTTATAAGCTGCTAGTTACAATTAATAAGGTCGGCATACACATAAAAATTGTAGACCAATTTAACTCCATATTTATGCACAGCATAAGTCATTGCAACCCACCCCCCCCCCCCCCCCCCCCCGTCGTAAACGGTCTTATATTTGATTTACCTTTTTAAAAACATAAAGTGAAGTCAAGTAATTTTTTAAATGTCGAGAAAAGAGCTAGTTATAAAAGAAGGAAAAATAATAATCAGTAGTCACGAAATTGGTAAATCATACATCGAAATTGCAAAAATAATAAATATGAGCAAATCAAAAATGCAAAAGGTTAAAAATCGGTTCCAAAGAGAAAAAAGAATTTAAAATAAGACATCAATAGGCCGTCCATCAAAGCTCAATAAAATAGGTGAACGAAAAAATTAAGAAATGCAGACTCGGTACGTGTGTTCGTTATGTGAGCTGGTTACTTTGATCGTATTGCTTGCAAGAAGCCGCACGCTAGCGAAACAAACGGAGAAAAAGCGTATGGATTCGCAACGGAATATACAATGAAAGCAAACTACTAATTTCCTCGGACGAGTCAAAATTTAACTTTTTTGGATTGGAAGGACGCGAATTGGTGTGGCGCAAAACGTGCGACGAGCTAAATAAAAACTCTGAATTATGGAGGGGGTGGAGTAATAGTGTGGGATTGCATTTCAACAGCCGGTGTTGGCAATTTAGTGTTCATTGAGGAAGCGATGGAACATGAACATTCTGGAAGAAAATCCCAATCAGAGTGCGGAAAACTGAATTTTAGAGATAGTTGTTATTTTCAACATGACAATGATGCAAAGCATACACCTGCTTACGTTAATATGTGGATCGCATATTACACACCACATATGCTACAAACCCCTCCTCTAAGTCCCGATTTGAACCCCATTGATCACTTGTGGGATAATTTAGAGAAACGCACACGAAATCACACAATTTCTAATAAAGCTCAGCTAAATAAAATACTTTTGACTGAATGGGTCAAATAAACGAAAACTACACAAAAAAGCTTGTGCCCTTATTAAAGACATGGTTGATTGAAGTTCTACGACTTAAGGCATATCCTACTAAGTATTAGGTAAAGCAATCCAATTTAAAACCCCATTACTTTTGCTGTACAAAAATATGAAGTTGCCATGATCTCTATTTTTTTTTTTATTTATTGTTTACTTTGATTTGTTAATATATTAAATAAAAATAAGTGTTATATTTTTTGTTACGTATTTTCTATAAATTACGAAAGAATTTTTATTATAGCTAGGGTACCATGACTTTTGCTGTTCACTGTATTATAGTTAATTTTGTAGATAAAGTTCTACCTCCTGCTTTTAGAAAGCTAATGGCATTTAAGGGTTAAATCAACCTCACATCCTGTTTTTAGAAAGCAATTGGTTTGGCCAGTATCTCGGAAACTAAGACAGAAAGGGAGAAATGGAACCAAAAATGTTGCTCTACTAAAGTATTACTATATTTCGATAATACAAATAGGCCAGGTCCGGGAAATATACCGAGGGATCAATTTTTATAAAACAGCCACAATACGACCCATTTTTTACGAATGAAACGAAACGAAATGAAATGGAGAACGAAAACTGTATAACCGAAGTGTGTTAATTTATATTGGCACATAAACTAATAACAATAAATAAATAATTCCTGGGGATACCTTTCGGACCTACCTTATCTGTATTATTGTGATCATTGCCGATAGATTCCGCGCGATCCCTCTTGAAGCATGTTTTGCGCTATCTTTCTTAGTTTTCGACATACTCGCCATTTTCCTAAATGGCCAGTATCTCTAAAACTAAGCAAGATAAAGATTCTGTGTTATAACATTAACATGCATCGTGAGGGATCCCAAGCGATCCATTTTTATAAACCAGCCTATGTTAAACAATTTAAGCATATAATTAACTGTAATTGGTTTTGAGGCATTAGATTTCATTAGCATTAGTAGCACAAATGCTAATGCCAGAAAATTTCAAAATAAAATTGTAATGAAATTTTTTACCATAAGAGTTACTGAACTTACAGCTACTAATGAAATATCAATGCCAATAAAAAAATTCTCAGAGAACATGTCTTAATGTTTCAGATTCCAACTCACAAAACCGGTTGACCCTTCTTGTGCTGGTGGTCTCAGATCTCAGACTATATGTAGTTAAGTATTCTATTGAAATTCTTAAATACCTACTGGCCAGAAAAATAAATCTCTTAGCCTGCCGTAGGCCAAGAGAATTTTCCCAGTACTCAAAAAAATTCGGACTCTCTCCAAAATCTGAGAGTTTCAATTTTGTTTCATTTTAATGCTAAAATTTAAGTTTATATTTTTTTTTTGCACTTTAATGGGAAATTTCTAAATATAAACTTAAGTAGTATCAATTTAAAATATTCTAAAGCAGACATTATGAAACTCATTGTGACATTAACACATGCATAAACATATGTAACCAGCTCCGTATTACCATAATTGAAAAACGACCTAACTATCATTTTTAAATTAAAAAAAAATAATTCAATACTAAAATATAAAAGTAATATTAACTATTGATGTAAAGTGTGGTAACTTTTGATTACTGAATACTTATAAACAGAGTTGTGTTTTTTTAAAGTGTTATTACAAAACTACATGAATATACGACAAAACACAACTCTGACAGTATTAAGTAGTATTAAGGTACTATAAAATATATCTGCTATCGAGTACTCGGCACTCAAAGGCTTAATAATTTCAATTAAACGAACTCATACTAATATTTTATTTATTCAAAATTGCAGTTAGTCTATTTTTCAATTACTGCAACAATCAAAAATTATTTAATCTAATAAGACATTTAAATAAAACTTTTTTGTTCAGTTGTAGTTACTCGCAAAAACATTATAACATCATCATCTCAGTACATCAAATTATATAATTTTCCAATAAATAAAAAAGTGGTAATGACATCAATTTAAAACTCAGCAGTCAAGTCAAAAAAGATTCCATTGTGATAAAAATAAAAACATTTATTAATCTCATGTAGAATGGAAGAGTATCTTATTAAATGAAAGACGTTTTCATACAATAAAGTAGTGGAAACTGATACTCTTGAGAGGAAAGAAAACAGGAAAGACAGTCTGATACACAAATCTTCCAAAATTGCCTGATTTATATACAACAACCCTCTATAATAAACACGATTTTGAGTGTTGGTTTGAAATTTATAAAGTTTATGTTAAATCAAATTATCATTGCTCAGCGTTAAAATCTTATCAGCAACATCAACAACAAACATACATTATATAGTAATCATCACTTTCTGGAGGTTTTTTTTATATTCTAATTAAATACAATATACTAAATGATATAAGTTTTTTACACTTTTAGTTATGTTCTACATAAATATATTTTGCAAATTTACTAACTACTATGGAAGTGACTACAATACACACTCAAAAAAATAAGTTCGTAGAAAAATTAATAAAATAGGTTGCATATCAAGCATACTAGTTTTCAGAAATAAACAAATTTTAAACTAATTTCCTTCATTGTTTTTTTGCTAACAAAATTGTGCTGATCAACACATTTATAGGACAATGAAATAAACAAGAGGTAGATGTCGAGCTTATTTAAATGTAGTACAGATAAAAAAAGAACACTAAAAATACAGGGTATCCGCCGGGAAGGTATACTACTTCGTTTGTTTATAATTTTTGATTAAATGAAAGAGAATGGATCTTATATTGATAAATGTTTTCTTTTATGTCAGCAATTATGTATGGAATACAATATCAGATAAATGTCCGCCCTTTTTAGCCTTACAAATGCGAGCCCTTTTGAGTATATTTTTCATTACATTCTCACACATTTCACGCGGTATTTCATAAATTTCATCACAAATATTTTGTTTGAGTTGCTCAAGCGTTTCTGGTTTGTTTGCATAAACCTTGCTTTTCAGATATCCCCACAAAAAGAAGTCCGGAGCAGTCAAAACAGGCGACCGTGTAGGCCAATCAACATCACCATTTCTTGAAATAACTTGTTGTGGAAAGAGATCTCACAGTTATTCCATTGTAATCCTGGTGATACGCCACCTTCTTGTTAATACCACATATTAATCAAGCCCAAAGTATGCAGATGTGGCGTTAAAAAGTTTTCAATTATATCACGATATCGCTCCCCATTCACAGTTACCGTTACGGCGTTTTCATTTTCAAAGAAATAAGGTCCAATGATTCCTCCTGACGAAATTCCACACCAGACTGTCACTTTTAATGGATGCAAAGGTGACTGATGAATAATTTGAGAGTTTTCCATTGCCCAGAACCGACTATTCTGTTTATTCACATAGCGATTCAAATGAAAATGTGCCTCATCATCCATTATGATTTTTTCATGAAAATCGGGGTTGTCATGGGCAAGCTGTAACATCCTATTGGCATATGTACGGCGGCGTAAATGGTAAATGGTCTTTCAACTGAATCTTAAATGGAAACAAATGCAAATCCTTGTGCAAAATTGTGGCCAAAGTTGTTCTTTGAAGACCAAGCTCCTGAGCACGAATTGAGGTTGATGGATTGTTTTGAACACTTTCTTGAGCAGCAGTAATGTTTTCAGCCCATCTTGCAGTACGTTGTGGTCCATGCTTGGGCCTATCACCTACAGACCCTCTTTCTTCGAAATCATTCTCCACACGATAAATAGTGCGTTTTGTTGGCACGTTGTTTTTCCATAAAAATTTCACGTAACTTTCTCATCGTCATAGTAATCGATGATTGATTTTGGTAAAATGTTTTAACGATTAAAACACGTTGGTTTATCGAATATTTTTCCATAATAAATTTGCCACGTGTCTACTTCAAGACTGCCAAATATGAACCGTCAAGACTAATGTTTACCAAAATGGCGGCAAAACAAAGTAGTATACCTTCCCGGCGGACACCCTGTACTTCCAATATATAAAAATACAACCCTGGAAATTTTTTTTTATGTAAATGTTTGTTTATAAAAAAAATATTTATTAATACCCTGCGGCAAAAAAGGGGTCAGTTGGGAATTGGAACCTGCCCCGGGATAGGTGAAAACTGAGCCGGTTTCGAAAAAACATATCACGAGATAGATGAAAAAAGAACCGGTTCCTAATGTACCTATCACGTGTCCGGTTTAAAAAGCACGAAATGTCCTTTTAGACTAGTCCTGTGACATGTCATAGAGGGCAATTGACCCCCTCCTAGGACAAGCCCATGTAAAAGTGATTGGTCCCGTGACCGGTCCCTATCAGAATGAACCGGTCATGGGACGTGTCCTGGGATAGATCATTTTCCCGCAGGGTAGTGATACTTTATGGAAGTTAGCAAAAAGAAAACAAATATTTTTAGATTTTCAATTAAATCTTATCGACAATGCGAATTTTTTTTTTTCTTTTTGTATGAATATTTTATATTTTAAAAAACTTTTTAAATTATTACGCAAAAAAAAAAACAATTATAGGTATAAATTTTCAGTAAATAAATTCACTAAAATATAATTTTTTACAAATTTTTTGACTTTTTTCCAGTCTACTAATATTTAGCAAAAAATTTTTTTCGTATAAGAAAAAAGTTTTGCCGAATTTCCTATTTTTCTTTGTCAAAAATCAGCTTGCTGTTTTTCACAAACATGATTTTGCTAACATTATCAATTTTTCTGCAACTAAAATTTTTCGGACAGCAAAATTTTTTGCGGAAATTACTAACTTCTTTTTTTGAGTGTACTGAAATTGAAGAAAATCATAGTTCAATATCATCATCAGTGACATTCATGCTTCAGGAAATTTCTGATTTATTTTAATTAATTTTTTCCTTAATAGTTTCTTGCGTATGATAAGTTTTTTTTGCAGTGAATCTGCCCAGATTAAATGTCAATTTACACAGACCATACATCTGTGATTACAATTATAACCAACAATTTTAAATTGCGTAGTAGTTATTGTCCAGCAAAATTTTTTGAAAAGTTATTTTTTTTAAATAGTTATTGTAAATCTGGACTACCTTCTTCGACATGCAATATAATTTTAAGGGGTTTGGCACCCACGTTGTCAGCTTATTATTAGACTATTAATTGATTAAGAAGATCTATATTTTTAAGTTTTATATAAAAAAATTGGCAGGCAGATCAAAATACATGCTGGATGCCCCAAATATTACATGAGGATCGAGAAATGGATTTCGCAATTATTGAAATTGATGGTGCAGAATTCCCATAGTATTTATCAAGGTTAGCCTTGGTTTTTCTCTGCAAAAAATAATGCTTAATGAGTACACGAAATTCACTTTTTCTCCTCACATCACGCGGTAGTCTGCTATCAATAATTGTCAAACACAAGCTAAATGACGCAGCTTGTTTAAATTTTGACAGGAGTTAACTTACAGATGCCTGTTGATAGGAGCAGTGTTGCCCTTTCAGTTAAGAGGCGGAAAATTCAAAAAGTCACGGACCTATTGACCCGTCCTCGTGACCGCCACTCAACATACCTACAGCAAAGGCAAGCCAGTGGGTACGATATTGAGGATATTTTTATAGGCCGCTCGAATATTCTGGAATTTGACCACTGGAAAATATCCGGGTATTCTGCCGGAGCTCGTAGAGTCCTCACTGAAACTTCTCACTGAACGAGCAAAGTGGATCATGTTCCCTTCAATAGGAATCGGAAAAGGGAATTTTGCCGAGGCTAAACGGGATTGGGCTTACACTTTCGGAGAACGATATGTATTTGAAAATCTAAACACTCAGACCAAAGAGACAAAGGCCGCTGTTACCATTTACTGCTGCAAAAAGCTTTAGGTGCCATTTGAGAATTGGGACCTGTCCTGTGATAGGTGAAAACAGGACCGGATCCGAAAATACATATCAAGGGATACGTGAATAGAGGACCGGTTCCTAAAGTACATACGACGTGAAAATTTTATATCACGTAATGGGTCGGAAAGTGCCAGTCCTGTGGTAGGTGAAAACAGGATCGGTTTCTAAAGTACCTATCACATGATCGGTATACAAAGTTTCTGTCACGTATTGGGTTTGAAAGTACTGTCCCGTGTTACGTTAAAAAAAGAGTACCGGTTCTCAAAAAACTTACCACATGCTCAGTTTAATGGTGAGTTGGAAAGAACAAGAGCTGTGATATGTTCTTTGGGGTTAGTTGTGTAACATATTCTTTTAGACCAGTCCTGTGACAGAGGGCATTTGACCCCCTCCAAGGACAAGCTCATGTTAAAGTGACCGGTGCTTTTTATATAAAAAACCGGTCCCTATCACAATGAACCGCGAGACGTGTCCTGGGATAGGTCCTTTTCCCGCCGTGTGTCAACTGAGGTATACATTTGGTGGTGTCGCAGATTAAGTGCACTCATTGCATGAGATTCGAGGGGATCTTACGGACAATAGCGTTACTTCCCTGCGGGAAAAGTATGTATCCCAGGACACGTCACGTGACCGGTTCATTGTGATAGGGTCCGGTCACGGAACTGGTCACTTTAACATGGAATTGTCCTAGAAGGGGGTCATTGCCCTCTGTGACATGTCATAGGACCGGAATAAAAGAACATGTCATCACTTTTAAACCGGTCACGCGGTAGGTACTTTAGGAACCGGTCCTATTTTTACCTATCCCGTGATATGTATTTTCGGAACCGGTCCAGTTTATACCTATCACGGAACAGGTTCCGATTTCCAACTGACCCCTTTTTCCCACAGGGCACCAGCAGCTTGTCAGGACTAGACGGAATTATTAGCCAACCTAATCGATCACGACGTAGATTTTACTGACATCTGATCTGCGCCGCAATAGAGCGGTCATTGGACTACACCGCGGTATACAAGATGCGGCATACTTATGTATTACCATGTAATGATAACTCTTTACGGTTTATAATTGAAAGATACATATATTTTAAAACCTAAAGTAATTAGTTACCAATTATTGATGACATATTGCAAAACGTAATATAATAATTGAAAAATGTTTGAAAAAATTTTTTTATATACTTTAGGAATCGGTGCTTTCTTTTCTATCTCGTGATGTGTTTTTTCAGAACTAGTTCAGTTTTCACCTATCCCGGGACAGGTCCCAATTCACAACTGACCCCTTTTTTCCCGCAGGGTTTATACAAAAAATAATAAAACAAAATATAAAATATTCAAATATTAACTCGCATAAATAAATATTAACACATAAAATGACGGTTAATAATGCTAAAGTTTTGTTTTTTTAATTGATGCATTAGTATTGGTAATGAAATTAAAAAACACTGTTATTAATCAATGAAATCAGATTCTTAAATCATTACCATTCATTTGACAATGGTAATGAAATTTATTTAATTACAGCTGTTGGCCAGCGTTGCCACTTGTTCATGCAAAAAGTTTAAAAAACAAGCGAAACGCAGTGTTCTATTATGTGAGATTTTTTTTTTACAAATCGCGTGATTGCGGGATTTCATTTGTATGGGAAATCTTAAGAGTTTTACTGAAATCTTGATTTTAGTCGAAATCTCGTGATTTAAATGCAGATATAAACGAGACATTAGAATAAAAAGTGTTAAAATTAATAATATTTGTTAAAACTATTTGTTATAAATATATGAATTTTTATGTTTAATTGCAGGTGTATTAAAAAAAATAAAACATTAATAAAGAAAACTTTGCTGGGTGAATGCGATTTTATTACATACATCATACTTTAGTTATTTATTAATTAAAACCAATAAAAATTGTCTGCAAACTAGACAAAAGTCTAAAGTTTGACTATTAAATCTTTGACAACGACTCAGTCAATAGAATGATTATTACACTACTAAATTTGTAACGATCGAATGAATTATAGTAGCTATAACTCATGAAAAATATCATGTTAAGTTCAACTATATACTACATACTCCCAGAAAACAGATTCGTGCTGACAACCGAATTTGTGGCGAAGACCATATACAAAAGCAGCTTTCTTACAAAGGCGGCCCCAAATGTTATAACATCTTAAGCATTTACAAATTTTTTACAGTCATAAGAAAACCATAACAATGCCAAATGTAATTTTTCGATGCATTTTCAAATGGTCTTTTTTATTAAATTTTGATGCAAAAAAATCCTACAGCAATTTCGCATCAATTTTACACAAGTGAAAACTCATTTTTTTTAAATGAAGTTTGACAGCTTTCTTCTCAAAAGTGAGTTCAAAATATCTCTCTCCTATACTCGAACCCAGAATGTTCTTCGTAAATTATAAAATCAACAGCTGATGTAATGGTTAGCACTTATTTATTAATTAATGATAAGTATAAGAGTTTTATTATTTTGATTAATTTCGCAAATCATAAAAGATTATCTGAGAGTTTTCAGTTTGATATAATTTAAAGTTTTATTTAACAAAGACATGTGAAAAAGAAACCATATTACTGAGTGCTTACACAGAGAAAACAGATTCGTGCTGATAACCGAATTTGTTGCCAAACGAATGGTTCTGTTGTGGTAACCGAAGTTTTCGGTCGTGACAACGGAAAACCAATAAAGACCTGAGTACAGTATTTCGGTTTCCTCAATAACAACTCGGACGTCACAACCGTAAAATGCGGTTGCTGCAACTGAATTATTCGATTGACAATAAATTCTGTTGTCAGCACGAATCTGTTTTCTGGGTGTAGGAATTTGAATTTCTTTTTTTTTTTTGACACTGTCGAAAATTAGAAAATTTACAAAATAATTTTCATTATTATTATTATTATTTCAGTTTATTAAGTCAATGGAATATATAAAATTTCCTTACAGACTAGATACAACATGTATTATAGTTAAAAAAAAAATTACAAATTCAAAAATTCAAAAAGTAACAATTTAAAGGATTCTTTCGAAGTGCAAAATTCAATAACATGGTTTGGATTTTTATTAAAAGCAATTTCATTAATAGAATGTATATCATTAATCGCTTGATTTAAAATACTATTTTGGGCATAGTTAGTGCGATGCCAAGGAATGTTAAAAATATAATGCTTATAGCGATAATATTCTACGTGGCACATAAAACGATATCAGCGATAACAGCTTAGGACAGTCAATTCTTTCAGTAACTATATCATATATAAGTAATGCAGATTGAAATCTACGTCGATTTTGTAACGTTTCTAAACCTAAAAATAAACTCTTTGACCTATAAGAGGGTAAAGGGTTATCAAACGTAAACGATGAAAGTACATATTTAAGAAATATTCGTTGCACTCTTTCAATACGAGAGATATGAATTCCACAATAAGGACTCCTTACTACAGATGCATACTCCAATTTCGATCTAACATATGAAGTGTATACCAATCTTAACGTATTGGGATCAGAAAAATCTGAACAACTTTTCCTAATGAACGCAAGCATTGCATAAGCTTTCGAAATTATGTAATTAATATGTGGAATAAAAGACAAGGTTGGAATTAAAAACAACACCTAAATCAGTAATTGTGTCAGTTTTTTTCCAAAATATAATTTCCCAACCTAAAAACTGATCGAATTGGATTTCGAGATCGGCAGTAAGAAACGTGAAAACATTTCCATAAATTTAAATAAAGGCAATTGAGCTCACACCAGTTAAGGAGATTATTTAATTCATTTTGCATATCCAAACATCAGCAATGGAGCATACTTTATGAAATATTTTTAAATCTTAAGCATAAACAATAAAATTGGCTTTAGAAAAACAATTTGTCACATCATTAATGAACAAATTAAATAAAATCATCTACTACAACTTTACAAGTTCTATTTGATAAATACGATTTTAACCAATCTAAAATATTTGAATATAAACCCATTGCCTGCAAGTTAGCACAAATAATATAATGAGACACTTCAACTTGTATACCCTGCTCCATACAATACTCACTAAAAACCGTTAAATTAGTCGTAGTTGACCTTCCGGAGAAAAATCCATATTGACGAGTTGATATATAAAATTTAGAAAAAATAACTTTTCATAAACCACATGTTCAAAAACTTTTGAAACGCAAGATAATTTACATAGGAAATTTTTACAAATAGGAAATTCTTAAAAATATTAAATTGTTTCGCGAAATTCAAAAGCAATGTTTGACTGCACTTCCATTGTTCACAGGCGTTTTCGCTAGCTGATTTGGGCTGTATTTTAAAGTATTGTTTTCGCACGTAACCGATAATTGATTCACGCGCGATTGCGTGAATAATTAAAATTTTAATTAAAAAATCCAAAAATATAAAAAAATAAACAAGAAATAAGAAAACGAAAAAAGGAATTCACTACAAATAATCGACTGACGCACGGTCATGCACGAATTTTTCTTTACCGCTCACGAACGATAACGTTAGTAATTTAAAGTTTGGCACATGCCCACGTATGATTCACGCGAATCACGAAATTTTGTGTCACGTGCACACCTATATTCGAAACTAAAAATATTGTTTATAAAACAAATTCGAATTCCTACATTAATTTTTTAATTTAAATTTGCCTGGTTTGGAATTGTTTAATTGTCAATGTATTTTTCTAATATTTACACCTGTTACATGATGGTAGCGGATACAATACTAATGCGGTCATATGATCTCAAATTTTGGATCCTTAAGATATATACTTATAAATGATATCATGTATCGCATATTTTGAACTATGCATGCATCATGTATGCATACAATCATAAAAAAGACATGAGTTTCTAGATTTTATAAAAATTTAAAATAACAGTCGATGTTTTTACCCCATAATTTTCGAAATGGTCCTAAACCTATAGGGAACACTAAAGTCTTATTTAAAATTAAAACTTATATGTACTTTTTAGACCACTTAAGGGCGCTATTTAAACAATTTTTTAAGTCGGAAGTCCATCCATCTCAATTGCAAGTAGTGGTCAAAACTGTTTCGAATCTCAGTAAATTTGGGATAATTTTAGAAAATTAATTTTCGGCAACACTCAGGAAAATGGAAAATCTATACACCTCCTAATAAAATTTACCTGCAGATTCAAAAGATATATAAAAGAAATATCATTTAGTTTTAGAGATACATATGTGCCTTTTATATCTCCTACTATCAGTTGTACTTATTACAAATTATGACAATGAAAACAAACGGAAAAATACACAAAAATATAAAACAAATCTGCAATGTCAGTCAAAATGACATGAGTTTTTACAAAATAATTGTACGTTAATAACCTCAACTTGGGCCAGTGACTTACATTGAGCACAAACAAAAGAAAAAATAAAACAAACAAAATATACAAAAAAAAAGACTGAAAAATACTTTATAGGTTATCAATAAAAAACAGTAAAGAAAAAATTAAAAAAGGATGTAAAAAATTTAAACAAGAGAAAAGGATGACACATAATTTAAATGTAGGGAAGTGGTGCAAAACAAAAAGCTTTTGGTTTTGCAACCCCAAGAGAGGTATTCATTAGAAAAAGCTTCTTTTTTCTTGAACAGTAGTGGTTAGAGAAAATGATGCTAAAAATATATAAATTATAAGCACGCATTTTAGTTATAGTTTTCCTTACAAAATTTTAGATCTTATTCTTATTTCAATTAGTTTTTTCTTGTGTAAAAATTCTTTGACTTTCGTCTATGACTTTAGTTTGTAATAGAATAGTTATTAAAATTTTAAAATGAAAAATTTACGGCATCAATGACTTTAGAAACGAAAATGAAAAATGTCACGTAAAAACTGATGAATAAAAATCCAATGGAATAAGGTACTATCTAGTAGTCATTTGAGGTTTACATTTTTTTAAAATTTGTATTTGTAAAAGCTGAAGAAAAAGTTAAAATACATTACTAAAATGAAATGGGTCTCAACTAATAGTATAGGAAATCAAAAGTGCTATTACCGGGTTTTAACATAAAAGTTCACACAAAAAAATTTCTCACCGCAGCTTTTACCGAGATGAACTGGTTCCATGGAAGAACTGATTCCGTGGAACAAGTCCGGATCCCATTTCATGGAACTTAAACTGGCTGCTTAAGAGAGTTAGAAATTGTTTTAAAACCTTTTCTTCGGAACTGAAAAATTTGCTGGTTCTTAAATATCGCACTATTTATTGTGATAAAACATGATTTGGCTAATAGTAAAAATCTGGAGATTTCTCCTAAAATGGTCTTGCTGCTTTTGAGCCTTTTTAATAGACTTATTATTTTTTCAATATTGTTGAATTATTTATAACTAATTTATTTTTCGAGCTTAAGGTTTGTTTATTATAAAAATATTATTTATTTTTTGTTTTATAATTTGTCAGTTTTAATAATTCCTGAAGATGCTACACAATGGAGTTTCGAAATATTAAAAAATAAATAATATTTTTATAAAAAAAATAAACCTTAAACTCGAAAAATAAATTAGTTATAAAAAAAGTAAAAGGTTAAATAAAAAGATAACAATTGCTTAATTATTAATATATTTTGTAAAATTTTACGATTTTTCGAGATTTTTTAAAGCAAAGCGAGCATTCTCTATCTAAATAATCATCTCGTAGGTAGTTTGATCGCTTTAAAGGCGGATTTTGAACAGACAATGATCGGCCGGGCAATCCAAAAAGTTTGAAGACGAAAAATTGAAATCATTGATATATGTGGACAAATGCCAAACGCTTCAGGAGTTGTCAGAATCGTTGGTAGTGGATGAGTTGACAGTCAGCAAAAATGAAAAGTGAATCCATTACGAAAATCCCAAGCGTAAAAAATCATGGATTTTGCACGGGCAGCCATCAACATTCTTCTCAAAGCCGAATATTCATTGCATGAAACTTATACTCTGTACAGCGAAAAGCACGGCATGATCAAAGCGAATGAAACGATCACGGGGGAACGTTATCGGACTTAACTCCTAAACTGACAAAATACGAAGAAAAGCAAAACAAAGAGATTTTGCAGCATGACAACGCTCGGCTCGAATAATGTATTTGTAACCTTTTTTGCACAATAAATCCGTTAATTTCGAGAGAAAAAACTACCATTATTAATTTATGAACCCAATATTTCCCAATACCAGATCTCATTAGATCTAATAGTGCAAGATCTAATTAGATCTAAATATTTGGAACAACTTTGAGATCTAGTTAGATCTGATCATATCTAAGCAGATCTGATGCCACATCTGATAAAATTTTATCTGAAAATATAATATCAGATTCAAGAAAAAAGTAGAAATTAAAAAAACTTTTTTATTTATAAAGGGTGGTTAAATTTTAAGGACCGATGTTGAATATGAACCACACCTAAACGTCAAGTTGATTTTTCAATTTTAGACTAACTCAATTTAAACCATGGAAAGATTCACAATCGAGCAACGCTTTGAAGTTATTCAGGCTTATTATGAAAATGGGCGTTCAAGTCAAAATGCACTTTGTGAACCTTTTGGTCAGCATAATCGACCAAATGTGTCCACAATCGGGATAATTGTGCACATATTTCTGCAAATCGGGTCTGTAGGAAATGAGAAAACACCTGAGCATGCTAGCCAAGTTCGTTCTGCTAAAAACATTGCTTTTGTTCGCGATAGTGTGGCAGACTAGCCGTCAACCTCGACTCGCCGTCAGTGTTCGCTATCGCGAAATCATAACGGAATTCTTGAAGCCAGAAATTGAGGATATGGATGTGCACGATATGAGGTTTCAACAGGACTGTGCCACTTGCCACACAGCTAACGAAACAATGGCGCTTTTGCGCGACAAATTCACTGGCCATGTAATCTCACGTGGTGGCGATGTCAATTGGCCGCCAAGATCATGTGATTTGACACCGTTGGAATTCTTTCTTTGGGGTTATTTGAGAGAAAAAGTGTACGTCAATAAGCCAGCAGCAATTCAAGAGCTAAAGGATGAGATAATTCGGCACATTAACGGCATAGAACTTCAATTATGCCTCAGCGTCATTGAAAATTTGGACCATCGGATGGAGGTGTGCCGCCGAGGTCGCGGCGGCCATTTGGCCGATATTTTGTTCCATACATAATTGAACCATACCATATTATCATAATAAAAAGAAATGACAATTATTTCCTTAATAATTTGTTTTATTCAAAATCAACATCGGCCCTTAAAATTTAACCACCCTTTATATACCACATTTTACTTTTTGCTATTTTAGGAAATCTTGCAGGACAATTTTTACAAAGCTTGTCGTCATCGACACTAGAATTATAAAGCTTTTAATGGATATTCAAAAATTTCAAAATCTTTTTGATTTTTTTACCTTTTTGCTTTCAGTTTTTTTAATTTAAAAAATTCGATTTAGAAAAATTTACTACTTTTGTTTTCTACTTTTACTACTTTTATTTTTCAAAAAAAATACAAAATTAACATGTTAAAAAACATCGATAGTCTATTTATAATTTATCTTTAGTTCCAGGTTTTATAAACAGGACAATTTTAATTCTAAGCCATGAAATCAAGTCTCCAACAAGTTGCGTTAATAAATCTTTAGCGGTTCAAGTATGGTTGTCAAAGTGTTAAAGGTAGATTCAAGGTTTTGACAACTCTAATATGAAATGCAAGGAAATTTCAATTATAATAAATAAAAAATATAACAACTTTTATTTCACCTCTACTGTATTTAAAACTTAACTTAAAATTCTATTGCTATCAGGGAGAATAAAGTATACAAACTTAAAAGCTTCTTTCTTTTTACACTCTCCATCTAGTTTAAGTTACTCTCAAATATATTTATAGGGAGGAAATACATTGGACACTTCTTACTTTTTCAGTTAAAAGTCTAATGTTTTTTCTATGCTGTGAATTGAACAGACTGACTGAGTGAGTGACTGAGTTAATTTTGTGTTCAAATTGCAATTGGGGAACATTTTTCCAACATTATTTCACTTTGTCATTTGAACATTTAACATCGTGCGACGGTTAAATAAATTATTTAAAAATTAAATATATATACAACAATAAATAGAAAAGAACTCGGTTACATAGAAACGGGCGGATTTGAAAAAAAAAATACAAATTCTTGTATACAACAAAAAAAATCTATCTCCATTAAACTTGTGTCGGTATACTAATAAAGTTTAGTGTAAATTCTGCTATTATTTGTTTGAGTACTCATACAAAGCTAAAAAAAGAAGTAATTTAATCAAATTTAAATTGTATAAAAAAAATATTAAATTTATGCAAACAAAATGTACAACAAAATAATTAAATTTTAATATAAATATTTGAAATACAAAATAATATAGAATAACTTAAACGTGCTGTATTGAAAAGAAAAACTTTTAACTACAAACGCAATAAAAATATTTAAGTGTTAAGAAATTCTATAAGTTTTTTTTTGTATAAATTAATAAAACAAAAATTTATATATTTTTACAAAAATGCAGTCTTTAATCATTGCCTCAATATTGGTATTAATGTTAACCGTACAACAAGGTATGTAATACAACAGCTGGAAATTATTACAAATTTTTTCTTTTTTTTCAAAAGGTCATCAAGTGAAAATTCCCTTTTTTTACTTAGAAAAATCTTAGCGGTATTACATAACTGTTTTACAACATCAACAAAAAAAACTCCTGTTATAACATCATTATAAAATCCTTTTTATATTACCCCCAAAAAAAATCGAATTTTTAACTATTTTTAAACAATTTTGGCAATTTATGTAAAATTATAAAAAAAAATATCAAAATCATATTATATAAAAAAAGTATTTCAGTAAATCCTTATAATCCTTTTAATATGAAAATTTTGTAATCTCTTTGATATTAAGTGTATGCGTTCATTTGTTTTTTTTCCTTGTGGTGGTATACCATTTTTCTTTACACTTTAATATCAATTTCCTTTTTTTACTTTTTCGGCTCTTTCTCTGATTTTTCGGTATATTGTTATCCTTAATATTGTATTTTCATGATTTATTTGTTGTTCCTCCTACAAATGGTGTCATCTCTTTTAACATTCACTCATTTGTTTGCAATACAATTTTACTTTAGACTTTTAAAGGTTTTACTTGGTTTATTTCTTGATTTCTTTGAATTTTCTTGACGATGTTATGTCCTGTTTTACTTTACAAGTTAAAGAGCTTTTGTGTTGGCTTTTACAGTCGTGTAAAAAACAATAGCAGTATGTATTTTGAAATATTTAGTAAAAGTTAAAGAACTTAATAAAAATTGTGTTAAAAACCCAGCAGAACCACACATTACCAAATAATGGGTAAAGTAATGTATAGCCATAGGGGCCGATGGATTACTTTACACCTAACTTCATTGATGAATTTTATAGGCGATGAACCTCAAAGTAATGTATGTACCCATTACTTTATAGGTGATAATGTAAGGGGTTACTTATAGGGTCACGAGAATGGAAAAAGTAATGTGCCTAAAAATAGATTTTTAAAAAAGAGCAATTTTTATCAAAAAAGTTATTACAAATATTTTATTTAAAATTTTTGTAATTAAAAAAAATGTGGTCATGATGGGAATCGAACCAGGGGACTCTGGTTGCCAGCCAAGAACTCTACCCACTGAGCTATCGACGCATATAGTATTTGATTGCTTTAAACTTAAATGAATTGCTGCGCTTCGTTTTTTCGCTAGTGTTATCAAAACAATCATACATTACCCTATTGCTTACAAAAAAAAAACACAAAGTAATATTTCTAAAAATAGATTTTCAAAAATATTTCAATTATTACTTTACATTTATAAATCATATATTACGTAATCAATAATGAGTAACTTATTACTTTATGCTTGCAAATAACGAAAAAGGTAACGAGCTATCATTACAAGGTAACGCATGAGATTATCGCACCCATTACCAAAGTTTTGCTGGGAAATTTTAAAATAAATACTTAGGTTGTTCATAAGGGCTGTACTAAGGGTTATATAGTGCTATTGGAATCAGAGTTGTTAAAATTAAATTTTAAAAAATACAACAATAGACGATAGTACGATAAAACATTTGTACCTATTTTTAGGTACAAATCGTTATTGTGATATAAAAATTTTGACAATTTGTTTTTTTTTTTTTAATATGACGTAACAACAATACAATAATTAATATACCTTGTGAACTAATTTACTGTTAACGAATTTTAAAAAAAAATTGTAGAAGAAGCAACTGATTATTTAAGTAAATTAACAAGAAAGTATACTGCCTTCCAGCTTAGTACAAGAGCGGATCAATAAGTCCGTGACTTTTCAAACTTCCCTCATAGTTATATGAAATGCAACCCTGCTCTCATCAAGTACCACCTGTTAATAGACTACTGTCAAATTTTGAGCAAGTTCCGTCATTTACTTTGCGTTTAACAGCAGGATTTTTCGAGGTCCATAAAATAGGCATTTGTTTGATCAATAATTTCATCGTTGGAGCTAAATCTCTTTCCACCCAGCCATTTCTTTAGGTTTGGAAATGGGAAACAGTCACTGGGGGCTAAATCCGGAGAATAAGGCGAATTAGGAGGTAATTCGTAGTCTACTTCATGGATTTTTGTCATGGAAACTTAGCTGTCACACGATTCCGTTGGTGGTCGATTGTGAGCAAACGCGACAGCCATCTTGCGGAAAGCTTTCTCATACCCAAGTGATCGTTCAAAATTGAAACCACTGAGCCATGTGAGATGCCTAGGTTAGGTTAGGTTAGGTAGAAGTGGTAGCCTGCCAATCAGACTCTTAGACTACAAAGTCCCTTGTGATACCACGGAAGCTAGTAAAAATTATATCACTAGCTTCCCCCGTCGAACCATCCCGATTGCCTCAAAAAGCCCCTAAGTCGGCCGATGTCGATATCAGCCAAATCACCCAGGTCCTCAAAGAAATATGCGCCCAAATGCAGTCCCCTCCTGCGAGCCAGGGCAGGACAAGTGCAGAGAAGGTGCTCCACAGACTCCTCCTCGTCACCACAGCTTCTGCAAAAGTCACTAGCCGCAACCCTCAACCTAACTGCGTGCCTTCAGACAGTGTCCCGTCATGACGGACACAAGTAGGGATATATCGGGCCTTGAGATGTCTTCCACAATCTTTCGCACATTCGCCAACACCATATCGTGAATATTTTTAATTGTTTTGGGTGTAGAGACGTCAACTGGGCGTCCAGATAGTTCGGCATCTTCCGTGATTATAAGGCCACAACGAAAGTCTGTAAACCCCTTTTTACCATTGATTGACGGTTTTTTTCGCAAAAAAAAATTTAATGAGCACTCGAAACTCACTTTGTTCCATTTTAAAAAAAATGCACGAGGTTGTATGTTTTTAACTGCTGTTAAACAGGTAGTACCTGATGGGAGCAGTGTTGCATTTCATATAACTACGAGGGAAGTTCAAAAAGTCACGGACTTATTAACCTGCCCTCGTATTTAAAAATTTAACACCATAAACGTACTTTGAAAAATATATTAACTTTGGATAACAACGGTTCCCAAATTGGGGGTCGCGACCCCCTGGGGGTCCGTAGCTGTATCCAAGGTTTTTATTTTTTGTTTAATTGAATACACATTTTTTTTATATATAAAACACGTTCTATATTGCGAAAAAAAATTATAGAAATGTGCTTAAGAATTAATTTTTACTATTAAAAAATCACAGATACTAAGAAGCTTTTTCTATAGAAAACACTTGAAGTTTTAAGTTTTTCTCTGCTAATTTAATTGAACGATTCTTCCAAAAAATTTATTTTTCTATCTGGTAAATCTCTTAAATCCTGAAAATTCTGCAATTCCATCTGTCCTATTTTTTACTACTACTATTTTTTCTAAAAATTTTCGGATTTAAATGTTTTTATTTAATTATAAAAAATCTTAAAATTTGGGGGTCCGTCAGCCAGTAAAAATGTCTCAAAGGGTCCGTGAAGTAAATGTTAGTGGGAACCACTGCTGTGTAACATACACTGTGAGGTCAAACTACGTATGGTGTAGTGTGTTTCAAACGGTGATGCTTACTTTTTGAAAGTGAAAAAGTGTAAAAATTTGGATATGTGATAATGAACAGAAATTTAATGAACACATTTTTTTAGCGGACCAACCTCATATTTAAGAAGTAAAAGGGCTAGATAAAAAGGAATAATTTTTCTGTTTTTTACTATAAGGGTATCAAAAAGTCGGCATGCCCAACATTAATGTTGAAATTACAATTTGGGTCAAATTTCAGAAAGTGTTTTAAATTCAAGGGTTCTGATCCTTCTTTTACGAACAGGGCACAACATATAGCTATAAATTTCAACGAAATTGACGAGAAAATTAATTTAAGCAAATTCCGGAAAGGTGGGTCTATACGGAGACTAGTTCGAAATATGGTCCGATTTACTTTAAATTTGAGGGCATAATTCACGGCCCTATATAACATTCATATGGCAAGTTTCAACCAATTGAAATAAGCAGTGTTTTAATTTTTTAGAGAGAAACGTTTATTCTTCTTCTTAACCTCAATCTTGCTTAATGAAAAATTGATCAAATTCATATTAACTATAGATTTTATTGCAAGCGCCTAAAATACATTAAAAAAAACACTGCTTTAACCCATTTTACACTGACGTCCGATAATTTAAGGTCCAATAATTTTATGAGAAAAGTTTATTGTGCAATATATAATTTTTATGTAAAATTAAAAGCTTATATGAAGTATTTTTCGATATTATAAAAGCTCTAATATGTTAAAAATTACTCCATTTTCTTTTTTAGTGTAAACAATAAGCTATTTTCTTTTAAAAACTGAAAACATTTAAAAACCAATCAGTGATGACATAATACACTCAGTGTTGTCATACTACAATTTTGAATAATTACTCGGCAAAAATGAAGCTGCCAAAGAAGCAATAAAAGCATCACTACTATGGCAAAAGCATCACTTATTTTCTGATGGTTTCCATCATAGGATGGAAGTATTCAAATATAGCTACATCCATTACTATTACTTTACTCTAAGGAAGCAATGAACATGCAATGATTAGATATTCCGATGCATGAGTGGAAATGTTCATATACTTTGTAGTATTTAAGCTTTGATGAAAATTTAATTCATAAGAATGCAGAAAAATACGGTTAAAGAAGCGAACTTTTTGCACTGATACTTTTTATTAGAACAAATGCATAATTCTGCATTAATGAAAAAGCTTTTTTGGGGAACTTTTAAATATTTTTCAAAAATTTAATGAATTTTTGGACAAATTTAAAATATTTTTTGATACTTTAAAAACTGGATGGACAGTTTTGAAATAAAATAAATTTAAATAATTTTAAAATTGTGTAAAAATTATTTGAAATTGTCCAAAAAGGTTTTAAAATTATCCAAAAATTATTTAAAATTTATCACAATTACACAATTTTAAAATTATTTTCGAAAATTCTGAATTAACGCTAGAAATATGGTTAAGTGTTAAATAAAATACAAAGTGCAAAAATGCACCGATTGTGTCGTCTAACTACTTAAAGCTGACAACATGCATTAAACAAAAATACAAAAATGATTTAATAAAAAAATTATAAAAGCGCTTCTGAACTATTTTTACATTAAAATTTTTGAATTGAGTAATCAGAAAAGAATATTTTGAATAAATGCTTGCGATTCAGAAAATATACGATATATTATCACATTTGAAATGTGAACATATGAATTCTTTTGGGAGTTCCGAAGAATAAATCATTAAAGAATGTTAACAGAAGTTTAGAAAGCAATGAAAGAAGTTAAATCCACATACTTGGATGACCAACGAAAGCATTAACGAAACATGCTAAGTCGACTTACACGACGACTTGATAAATTTTTGTGCGTGCTAAAGAATGCTATGTCATTTTTAAATATGATAAGACTTCAAATTTTTAATTTTGAGATCGCGAAAAGAATTGTATTTAATGTGAAAGACTTATAAATCTACCTCATATAGTTTTCGCGATATCGCCCGTAAACTTTAAGGGCTTCTCCTGCAAAACTCGCATTTTCGACTCAGTATGTTTGGAATTGAGTTGTCGACATGTGACTGACTGACTCACTCATTCAATATCGCCCAGTACAAGCCGTTGGAGCTAGGAAGCCGAAATTTTGTAGGTTGCCTCTCTGGCGACATCTGATAAGACGGGATATCTGGAATTCCTACGGGAAGGGCAAAAAGGGGGAAAACTTCTCTTTGACGGCCTGTCTAAACTCCTATGACTAGAAAACTGAAATTTAAAATACATATTCCACAAAGTATGAGCTAACTCATTGATAAGGTACAAAGGACAAACAAAGTTTTCTCTTAATGGTCTGCCCTAGCTGGGGAGATAAGTTGTTGAAGTTGTAATTTGTTATGAAGGCTACTCCTCCAACATAAACATCAGCTAAGATGGGATTTTAGGAAAATCCTGCGAAGAGGGGCAAAAAAGGGCAGGCTTTCCCCTTGACGGCCTGCCCAAACCTCTGAAGCTAGGAAGTTCAAACTTGCTATAAAGGTTCCTGCTCCTAGAGTATGGTCTAACTCATTAATAAGATATGTTTTCGAATGTTAGCCAGGATATGGTAAAATTGGGGAGTTCAATTGCGAAAGATCTCCCGCGTTAGCGAGGAAATTTGGTATAAAGCTTCCTCTTCCGGTGTAGACATCAGCTAAGACGCAATTTTTGGAAAATACTACGGGCAGGGGCAAAAAAGGGGAAATGCTCCCCCGGCCTGCCAAAACTGCTGGAACTCGGATGTTGAAGTTTATCTTCGTGCGTAGATATTTGCTCAGACGGGATTTTTAAAAATTCCTACGCGGAGGGAAAAAAGGGGAAGTCTCCCCCTCGACGGCCTGCCCAAAACCCTTTGTCTAGAAAACTGAAATTTAAAATAAGTGTTCGGTACTTTTTAAACCATTAAGATCTTGAAACTGCAGCAGTACTTTTGCTATTTTTGGAAGACCACACATTTTTTAAAAACCAGTTTTATAGTCTACACTAAGTACAAATTTTGATTAAATTTCTTAAAATTTAAGTGAAAAAATCTACTAACATAAGTACTGACCATTATGGCCCCCACAGTGTACATGCGGATTGATGATGAAACCCGGTTATGTAATAGAGAATCCAAATGCAGCGTTGACATCATATTGTTTAGTGCCATATCCGATGGGATAAAAGCGGGATTAGAAAAAAACGCTTTTTCTGTATTTATTTTCTTCGTCAGCACTTGGAAAACGTTCGAAATTCGAAAATATTAACAAACAAAATTATATACTCAAAAAAGAAAGTTTGATATGTATGTTGCCTATGTTTCTGCACAGGCTTGCCAAGTTTTTTGACAAAAGTAGCAAAAAAGAGTTTCGAAAAAAATAATTTCTGGAATAAGAAAAAAATTCTTTGAAATTTTGATGAAACCCGGTTATGTAATAGAGAATCCAAATGCAGCGTTGACATCATATTGTTTAGTGCCATATCCGATGGGATAAAAGCGGGATTAGAAAAAAACGCTTTTTCTGTATTTATTTTCTTCGTCAGCACTTCGAAAACGTTCGAAATTCGAAAAAATTAACAAACAAAATTATATACTCAAAAAAGAAAGTTTGATATGTATGTTACCTATGTTTCTGCACAGGCTTGCCAAGTTTTTTTGACAAAAGTAGCAAAAAAGAGTTTCGAAAAAAATAATTTCTGGAATAAGAAAAAAATTCTTTGAAATTTAATGATGAAATATATGAATTTCGCAGTCCTTGTGTTATACATATAAATAGACCAATCAAAAAAAGCTATGAAAGCAATGCTAAAAGCTTTATTTAACAACAGCTCGAAACAGTAAAATAAAATGGAAAAATAAGATGTTAAATTGCATTAATTTTTATTATTTTCTTAATTTAATATTTAATCTCAATTGTTCTATTTTTTGAAATAACAAAAAAACAGCTCTATCTTCTTTTTCGTTGCTCTACATATAAAGTATCAAAATATTGAATAATTTTAGCAACAACTTGACAACAACAAAAATAGTAAAAAAAACTTAGATACCGGTATATGGACCATTGAAATCTCTTTTTATAAATACATAAAATCTGGATTCCTTTAAATAAATTGTTAAAATAATAAAAAAAAAAACGAAAGAAGCAAAAATTTTTGGCATTAAAATCGTGCCACCTACCTCCTTAACTTTGAAGTAGTGTTTTAAATTATTCGACCCTGCCGGTTAATCAGTTAGGTAATGATTCGACAAATGAAGAAAATTAATAAATCGGTTATTCTGGTCGATTAATCGGAAAAATTGGCGATTAATCGTTCAATGCAAAATTTCTTGCAGCACTAAGAACACAAATATCAAGTTAAGTCTATTTCTAAAGTGTTTGTTTAGGACAATTCAAAGCAGATTTTTTAAAGAATCATGCCTTGTAATCTTTGGTTTTATTCCAGAGGAATCTTACGACTTTTTAAAAAGAAAATGTCTGACATGTTCAGTGGAAGCAAACCCTTCAAAACGCAGTGTAGATAGTGTTTTCAGAAGTGGGACATTTTGTCGATAAAGTTGGTTTTTATTTTCTTAATATGACACTGTCCAAAATAAAAAAAAAATCCTAAATAAACAAGAGATGCCTTCAAAAAAAAATTAAATAAAATATTCATAAAAATATGGTATGAATAGTTTTTGCGAAATTTACAAACAAAGTTTGATAGAACAGCAACTGTTCCCTGACTCTTTCACTACCTGGATTGAGCTTTAAAGTTAAAGAGGTTATGTATTAGAAAATCTATAAAGAAAATAACGCATATTCCTGACAACTCCTCATCGATTTTTCTATGTTTGAGCAATTAAGAAATCAAATAAGCGACTTCTTAAATATTTTTGACTAAACAACTTAATTCTTCTGAAGTTCCTACTTTATCAAAATTTGTTGATAAATCAAATTACAAATTGGTTGAAAAGTTCCTGTGCTCACCAAGAGATGGCACTGCTAGCTCCAAACTTTTTTTTCTCAAGTTGGTATAACTGTCCTGAGAACACATGCAAAGTTGCAAGTCATTCTGTCAATTCTTTCTTTCCTTACAAGCCATTTGAAGTTGACGTGTCATTGATTTTTTTAATATGGAAAAAATTGAATATCGTGCAGTCATTAGATTCTTTGTTTTGAAGGGTTTAAAAGCAAAGGAAATTTATGAACAATTGTTAGAAGTGTATAAGAAGTCCTCACCTTCAAAACGCACCGTTGAATTTTGGGCTGGTGAATTTAAACGTGGTCGTACCAGCCTTGAAGCCGATCCACGCGAAGGACGACCAAAAACTGCAGCCACAGCAGAAATCATTGAGCAGGTAGTGAAGATCCAAGTTTGACTAAGCGTGAAATTGCTAATGCCATAGGCATCTCAGACGAACGAATTAAGTATGAAAAAACTGTTTGGAAAGTTAGTGCCGCACACATTAACAATTCAACAAAAACTGGATCGAAAACAAATTTCTCAGCGTAATTTGGAGCGTTTTAAGCCGAATAAAACCGACTTCTTGCGTCGTTTTAT
This sequence comes from Eustalomyia histrio, assembly GCA_949748255.1. Classification (NCBI taxonomy): domain Eukaryota; kingdom Metazoa; phylum Arthropoda; class Insecta; order Diptera; family Anthomyiidae; genus Eustalomyia; species Eustalomyia histrio. The sequence goes on along the minus strand of OX456526.1, from coordinate 50,591,858 downwards.
AATTATGGATTAGACTTGGATCTACCACCATGATCCTAAATTGAAACAAGAACATTTACAGTGGACTGAAGCTGGTTGTTCAGCTCCAAAGCAGGTGAAGTCACAACGATCAGCAAAGAAGGTTATGGCATCAGTTTTTTGGGATGCAAAAGGAATGTTGTTGATTGATTATCTTCAGGAACGTAAAACAATCAACTCTGAATATTATTGCAGCCTTTTTGATCAGCTGAATGAAAAAATTCGTGAGAAAAGACCTGGTTTAAACAAGAAAAAAATCATTTTTCATCAAGACAATGCACCTGCTCACAAAAGTGTTTTGACGATGGCTAAATTCAAAGAATTAAAGTACGAATTGCTTGAACATCCACTGTATTCACCAGATTTGGCTCCCAGTGACTACTATCTCTTCAGAAATCTCAAACAATTCCTTCGTCAAAAGCATTTTTCGTCGAATGAAGAGGCCATAGCAGCCGTAGACGGTTATTTTGCAGAGCTTCCGGAAAATCATTATAAGAATGGGATAAAATTATTGGAAGATCATTGGAACAAGTGTATTGAGATTATATTGAATAAAAAAACTTATTTTGTAACAAAAACAGGTGCCGAATTACGGCATTCGTGATCGAACGAAATTGTTCGAAAACTGTTTTTTAAAAAAGTTACCACAATAATACTAATAATGATAACACCAACTTTAACTTTTATTTCCAATCTGGGGCCAAACTACAACATCCCTGATAGAAAATATTCCGTTCTAATGTTTGATTTTTAGAAATAAAAAACTAATTTTGATCGAAATATTACGATCACGAATGCCGTAATTCGACCCCAGTATTCTTTCATTTCGAGCGCAGGAACTTTTCAACCAACCTGTAGAAACAAAATTCCATGTTACTTTTTAGTTTTTATAAATTTTTTCATGGAATTTTAAATGAAACTGTTTTTTAGAAAATACAGTTTTCGAATTTAAAGCAATTTTATATTATTATTTTATCACATAGACCAGCTAGACCTACAACCTACACTAGGTCATTTCACAAGTTCTTTTTCAGTGTAGCACAGTGTTATCAATATGAAGTCATTTTTAATACTATCGTATTTGCAACTAATTTAGTTTTTTCATTGATAATTTATTTTTTTATACAACAAAACCACGTGTAAATATGAAATGATTTTATTCTTAACTTGCCTAGCTCTACTTCTATTTATATTCATATTAAATTTCACATTGAATTAAATTTCTTTTATCATTAAATTATTCAATTAATAAAACAACCTTTAACAATAAATAACACAACATTTATGTATGAAATAATTTCGAAGAGTGTAAGTGTTTGTTGGATGCTGTATTATAATAAAGTGTGATTTTTTGCACAGATAAATAGATTTTAAAATTGTTTATACTAATTGAATACAATGCCAAATATCACAAAAACAAAATTATCAACTTAAATTATAAATATGCACTCAAAATATTCAAGATACTCGTAAAGAAGAAATTACAAAATAGAATTTATGTAAAAAACTACACTCATACTTTTTTATGTATAAGATGGCAAACACAAAATAACACCTAAATGTTAGTTATAATAACATGTGTCTAAGTGCCCAGTTACAATCGCAATGAAAAGTTCAAATTGTACTGTGTAACCCCTATTTACGCCGCTATTCGCCTGTCCCGATAAAGATGAATTAAAAACGAAGTGTTTTTTTTTAAATCATCAAAATATTTGGAATTTAAAAAGCATCGTGTAAAGTTTGTCCCGATTTACACTAGTCCCAAAGGGAAGGCAAATCGAGGTTTGACTGTAAGTTTTTAGTTTTATGCACATCAGATATCTGTGGCTTTTCAAGTATTATTATTAGTACAAAATTACATAATTATCTTTTTTTTCAAGTTTTATATCATTAACGTCTGTCACTTCTTTTTTGTAATTGAGCACTTACGGGCAAATTTTAATATAATGATTTACTGTACACAAAAAAAGCATTACAAAATCTTAAGTAATTATAAATATTTGTTAAAATTCAAATTCGATTTCTAACAATTTTTTGTTTGAAATGTTTGTAAATTGTTATTTTTCATATAAAAATTCTTTGACAATAAAAATTGAAGTAAAGGAAGTGTTTTTGTCAAAAATATATATAAGAATTCGCTTGTCCTTACAAACTTAATTACAAAGACACGAAAAAAATCGTTACATTTTACTACGTGAAAACCTGTCAGAAATATGTATATTTAAAAGTTCTATTGACTACAAAAATCATGGAAAATTTCTTAAGTCGACTTAAGTGCTTTGTCAGATAGCCACAGATATCTATGGGTCATTCCATGTCAAACCGCACAGAAAACTCTCATTTTCGGATTTGTCATCTCAGATTTTAGTGAAATTCGCCACAAATATTGTAAATGGTAGTGTTTCTTAAATTATTAACATTTCGGTCCCAAACCCTTTCGGTTTTCGAAATATGACGTTATGAAAATTGGCGAAAACGTCAAAATATCGAAAAAGTGTCCATATAAAGTCGCCCATAACTTCTAAACCATACAAATTTGCTTACGACCACGTTTTCCTTCATAACTCAGGAACCAAATGAGTCTCTACCTTAAAATTTTGCCACAAATGTAGAGAGGCCTTAACATATATTTTTTTCAGAATTTTAAAATAATTGGATTTTGAGATATGGGTCTTTGAATATTAAACTTAAAAAATTACCTTTAACCTTTTAATGCAAAAAAACTTTTGGGGTGCCATTTTAAAGGCATGGTTTTCACCTTTAAAATGGTACCAACGGAAAAATTTTAGGTTGTATGGTTTAGAAGTTTTAGGCGACTTTGTATGGACACTTTTTCGATATTTTGACGTTTTTACCAATTTTCATGACGTCATATTTCGAAAACTGAAAGGGTTTGGGACCGAAATGCTAATGATTTAATAAACACTACCCATTAACAATATTTGTGGCGAATTTTATTATTATCGGAAATGACAAATCCGAATGCTGTGTGGTTTGACACAGAATGACCCCTATCACTTGAATTTTTTTGCAGTAATCAAACTTGCATTTTTTTAAAATAGAAACACTGGCAGATTCTTATTCCCTGTTTAATAGAAAACAGTTCTGTCAAACTTTGTTGTCGAATTTCTCAAAAACTGTAAAATATTTTAAAGAATTTCTCATTGAATTTTGTTTGAAGCCAGCTCTTTTTTATAATAAAAACCCGGCCTTATCGACAAAATGTCGTACCAAATGCCTACACTTCCACTAAACATGTCTGACAACATTTTATTAAGACTCCTCAGATTCCTCACAAAAAATACTTAAAAATTCTAAGCCATGATTTTTTAAAGTCTCAGGATGCTTTAAATTATACTGAACAAACACTTTATAATCTAATGCAGTAGATTTGACATCATATTTCACAAAAAAGCAGCTCTACAACGTAGAAATAATGAAATAAATGCATATATTTTACATTAAACGATTAATTGGAAACACCAATTAGTTGGCAGTTGGCAGCGTGCTAGCTTATCAGTGCGGGGGTTCAATTCCCACCAGAGGCTCTGGTCTGTTTTCGCTACAACGAGCCGAAGGCCTTTGTTGCTAGTGCTCGGTTAGGGTATTAACATATAATTTGTAATTATATGATTAATAAAAAAAATAAATAATATTTAAACAATTGAGCATATCTATCAAAGATACATTTAATAAGTATTTTGTGAAATTTTTATTAAAAAATTCAGCCATTGGGACCTTTTTTTTCTTGACCTATCAAAAAACAAAGTTCTTTCGGCATAGTCAAGATACTTACAACTGGTTCATCAGAAATTAAAAAAACAATTTCTTCAGTTAGTACATGTATAAAGCTCGTGCTTGAACGAAGGAAAAACAAAAGAGTCTTAAATTCGTATTTTCAAACCCACCTAACTAGCCCCCCTACAGACATCAACTTGTGGGCATCTCGCAAAAAGTATAATTTTGTTGGGCTGCGTAATTTTCTCACAAAATTTTAGGATATACTGCAAAATTATTAATCATAGTTTGGAGTGTTATATTCTCATTGAAAGGCGTCATGCCATGAAAAAAACCGGCCCATTTCTTATTAAAATGTTTATTTTCTTAGAAAGTTTATGTAAAAAAATCTTTTTTGAGGTTATTTTATAAAAAATAATATCAATTTGTGACTTTTATAACATTTTTGAGAATACAACTGTCTTCTAAGTAACCAACAATTTATCGTTTATCGTTTTTTATATAATCGTTTTTTATAGAATCCTCAGATTCATAAAAAAAATACCCCCAAGATTCTAATGTTCTAAGAAACCTATGAACTCAAGTTAATTCAATATTTAACAAAAAAAAATCTGCTCGTTGTGTTCTTATTGAAGAAAATGAAAATAGTATTAATAGAAACAGGATCGAACAATTGGAAGCACTAGTGATTGATAAACTAAATCGTTTACAATATTATTAGTTTCCAAAATACTGAATCAAAACATTTTGGAATACCATTTGAAAGGGTTCGGTCAAACTTTATTTACATTTTATTTGTATAAAAAAGGAGACATATTAAATTTTGTAATAAGATTTTCAAAATTAGTGAGAAATGTATTTATGTACTAATTACATAAAGGATTTTTTTATTAAACTAACTGAAATTACTTTCTCTATTATCTTTGTATAACCAAATTTCATTTTATAAAAGTTTTATATTACACTATGCAACAACATTTGGATCATCGTCATTGGCCTCAATGATTTAAATGTGGAATAAAAGAACCCCGAATGGTTTTGGAAATTTGGCTCGAATTCTTATGTTAGATGTGTTTGTGTTGCAAGGTGTTAACAGAAACATTCACAATAAACTAATAGCCCCCATGTAAAAAAGGTTAAGAATATCATCAAAAATTCTACAAGTTAACTTTTAATTTAAACTAATCTCAAATTTACTGAAATATCTGACGACCACGACCCGAAGATTTTCTAAATCGGTGCAATTATCTAAATCGCTGCAGCGATTTAAAGGTTAAAAGTTCCCAGCAAAACTTTGGTAATGGGTGCGATATTCTCATGCGTTACCTTGTAATGATAGCTCGTTACCATGTTCATTACTTGCAAGCATTAAGTAATAAGTTACTTATTATTGATTACCTAATATATGATTTATAAATGTAAAGTAATAATTGAAATATTTTTGAAAATCTATTTTTAGATACATTACTTTGTGTTTTTTTGTAAGCAAAAGGGTAATGTATGTTTTGACAACACTAGCGAAAAAACGAAACGCAACAATTCATTTAAGTTTAAAGCAATCAAAAGTTATATGCATCGATAGCTCAGTATGTAGAGTTCTTGGCTGGCAACCCGAGTTCCCTGGTTTGATTCCCATCATCGCCACATTATTTTTAATAACGTTTAAAATATTTGTAATCATTTTTTTTAATAAAAATTCCTCTTTTTTTAAAAATCTACTTTTAGACACCTTACATTATCACCTCTAAAGTAATGGGTATATACATTACTTTGAGGCTCATCGCCTGTAAAATTCATCAGTGAAGTAAGGTGTAAAGTAATCCATAAGCCCCTATGGCTACACATTACTTTACACATCATTTGGTAGTGTGGGGTTTGCTGGATTGTGAGTCAACACCTCAAAATTTTTCATAAAAAATTTTGTATTTTAGTGTTTTGCTAAAATGCGCCATTTTGTATGCGGATTTTTAAAATTTCCTCACATCTACACAACTTTGAACGGATGGACCGAGTTTAATAATTTTTAACACAGAACTTTTAAAAGAAAAAGCAAAAAGGCCTGCAAAAAATGTATCCTGTCTTTGCATCGTAGTCACTATTAAAGCAAACAGATATTTTAATAAAAATATCAGAATTAACTTTGTAAAACCTTTTGTGGAATTTGTAATACTTTCAATTCATGTTCGAAGCATTGAGGATACTATTTATTGTTGCATTGTGTTTATAAGAACATCCTTGTAGATGTAACACAATTTTATTTTTGAGTTAAGTTGGTTTTAGTCTTTTTAAATAGTTCTTCATTTTTTAAAACAATAGATTCCTTTAAAAAAAATCTAAATGTATATTTTTCATAACATAAAAATGCTAATGGAATGTTTCAAGTAATGTGTGAAGGAAAATGTTTAACAATTTGCTTTTATTGTTTTAAAGACAAAAAATTAAAAAAAAACACACGATTTCAGCTAATGTAAGAAGAACCTACTTTTAAAACAATACAATCACCCTGTTTCCTTTTTAAGTTGTTGTTGGTTTTTGTTTTTGTTAACATTATTTAGCATGCTGTTTATAATTATAAGAAAAATCATGTCTTAGGAAAAAAACAATATATTTACTACAAGATACAAACATTTTAAATAACGTCATTCAAAATGCAAAAACAAAACTTAAAAACCCATGTAAAATCGAAATATATAAACATTAATGATAATACATGGGGTCATATACGTCCATGCATGGTTCAAAATATGTCATATATGACCAGATATCCGAAATTTCCGAAATTTAAAGATAATTAACTAACGATAATTGTAGGTTGAGTTACCAAAAAAGCTATTCTGTATTTTTTTAATTTAAAATCTATTTGCATTAAAATTTTATAAACTAACGACAAAAATCGTAAACTTAATCTTCGAAAAAATTTCTAGTTAAGTTAACGATTTTTTTAACTACAAGTATCGGTAGAAATAAAATAGAGAATAAATTTTAGCGAATTTTGTTGTTAATTATTTAATTTTGACAACCCAACTAAACAACTTAATTATACTGAAGTTCCTACGTCATCAAAATTTGTCAAAAAAGAAATAAAATTCCATGTTATTTTTTAGTTTTCATAAATTTTTTCATAGAATTTCAAATGAAACTGTGTTTTAGAAAATACAGTTTTCGAATTAATTATATAATTTTTTATATTCTTATTTTATAACATAAGTAACGTCATAGTGCTTGTTGGGATAATACCTAAGGAGAAAAATATATTTTTTAATAGGTTTTTTGTTAAAGCTGTAGCTTTTCTAAAACTTCGCGTTCTGATGAGATCTATTGTCAGCTAGAAATGCATGTATACGGAGGTTTTAAGCTCTAATTCAAATTTTTGGACATGAAAATAAAATTTTATATTATTTAAAATTTTTTTGTTAAAGGAATTGAAACAAAAATAAAAATTGTCTTTCATATTTCCTAAATCCTATATAACATTTGCATTGATTCAGTCGACTTGAAAAGAATATGATTGCATTTAAGTTGATGTTTTTCTACGATTTTCTTGCCTTAAGTTTAACACGGAAATTGTTGTCGAATATATTCGACATTAAAATATACTCTATTTCTATACACTTTTACAGTATAATAATTTACAGCTAGTTATAATTTTGTTGTTTTAGATGGTAGAGAAGTATTTATGCTATCAAAGCAAATACAAAAAATATTTTTTCCCGGCTTCAGAGCCAACACATTACCCTAACTACAGGTTTTTGCATTTTTAGCTCGACTGAAATTATTTTTGACAGAAAACATAAAAATTCCTATTAAAAAGTTAACCGATTAATTGACCTGTTTTAATCGATTATTCAGGTCGAATAACTATTTAAGTTTTAAATTATTTGTTTCGACATTAACCGAAATAGAGGCGATCAGTCGAGGAATCGGTTAATCGATTAGTCGAATTGAAAATACTAATAAAAACGCAGCTCTTTTTCCTTCTTAGAAAAAGTCTCAAAATCAGCGATTTGTTAAAATAAATTAAAAATGCGCCATTCTTTTTTTATTCACAAACGTTTTTAAATTAAAACGAACTTCGGTATGATGATCACGAATATAAATATCAAAAAAGGTTAAGAATAGCATCAAAAATTCTACAAGTTAACTCTTAACTTAAACTAATGTCAAATTTACTGAAATATCTGGCGACCTCTACCCGAATATTATCTAAATCGGTGCAGTGGTTTAAAAGTTTAAAAGTTCCCAGCAAAACTTTGGTAATGGGTACGATATTCTCACACATTATTTGGTAATGTGTGGTTTTGCTGGGATGTTTGAAATCGATTTTATACTTTAAAAATGTTGTGTCATTTTGACTCCAAATTTTATAAAAATTTTTAAAAAACTTATAAAATATTTTAATTTATTTTTATCAAAAATCCCAAATCTGAAAATTTTACCTGTAACCCGTAACGAAATCGCAAATTGTTTACCTCGAAATACAAATCTGACATTAGATTTTTAAAAACCGAATCCAATATGGTAGATCGACATTCTTTAAAATTATTTATCTGTAGTGTGATTTCGTAACTTTTTAACAACAACAATACTGTTGACGAATTTCCAAAATTTAAATTAACTACTTTTGTCGGAATCTCATGTCAAATATTTGAAAAAAAAACAGAATATAATTTTAGTAACACAACCGACAATTGTCGGTAGTTAACGATATCGATTAATTGTTTAGAAAGAGGTTCGCTCTACTATAAGCGTTCAGAGGTTTCTATACAAGAATCTGATGATATTCACACAAAGCGATCTCTGAATATACCCATATAATTTGTTTTGAATTCAATCAATCACCTTCGCCATTTGGCGACCCTTCCATTAAATAATTATTATGACAAACTTTTTAAAAACAAGTAAGCAAATGCTAAATTCGGCTCTGCCGCATCTTTGAATACCCTCCACCCATGTCCTAAGAAAACAATGATTTACCAAATCACAGATCGATATTTTCGGTAAATTGATATTGTACAAATACATACTTGTTGTTGTTCTTTTTTTATTTAAACTTGGAAGCACTTTCAGACACAATCGTTTAAAGCAAAAGGTATTGAACACACAGTCACATCATTTTGTTAAAAACAATCTAAAATACATATTAAATTAATCGAAAATACTATCAAAAAGAGGACTACTGAGTTTTCATTATATTGTTGTTTATTATATTCAATCATTGTTTAATAATCGACAAAAGTTGTAAAAACAATCAAAAGTCGTTTAAAATAACCAGCAATTTTTATCTGACAAATCGTCAGAAAAAAAAGATTTTTCTGGTTTATTTTTCAAATTGAGTTTTAATACAAATAATGTAAAAATTTTAGATGTGCAATTATGAAGGTGAAAAAAATTGTTTGAGGTGAAAAACTTTTTTGGATGTGAAAGCAATTTTTGTTGTGGAAAAAAATGTTTGTGATGAAAAAAAATTTAGTGGTGCAAAAAATTTTTGAGATGAAAAATATTTGAGGTGAATACTTATATTCACTTCTAAGCGACTGTATATTCACTTCTAAGCGACTGGTGAAAAAAATTTGAGAAAATATATTATGTACCAGTCGCTACTAACATGAAATTGTACCGAAAATTTAGAGCTGGACCGATTTTACTCATTTTCAATACCAAACTGCTCGGGAGGACGTACATTAATCTAGGTAAAACTGAACACTACCGCTAGCGTCATCGCACCGTGATCAGCATTTCAACAGACAGGCGGATATCGCTAAATCGTTTTAAACCTCTATTTCGATATGTAACATATGGAATGACAAACTCTCACCATATGGTGGAGGGTATAAAAAATCATTCACCGCATTGGATCCGCGATTTTGAATTTTGAAAATCTAATATTAGATTCGAATTCAATGAGCCCAAAAACTCTGCCAAAAATAATTTAATACGAATCCGACTGATCTCGTATTCAACGATATCAAAACTTTGAAGAATCAATTTTAAAGCGAATTCCGAAAAATTATTCGCCATTTTAAGTTTTGAACTCAAGTGTCAGAATCTTATTTAGAGATTTCAAAAATTTTAACTCTAGTATCAGAATCTTATTTAGAGATTTCGAAAGTTATTGCGCACTGGTTAACCAGATAGTAGTAGCGACTTTTCGAACTTCCCTCGTAGTTGTATGAAATGCAACACTGCTCCCATCAAGTACCACCTGTTAATAGATTACTGTTAAATTTTAAGCAAGTTCCGTCATTTACTTTGCGTTTAACAGCTGTTCAAAACATACAACCTCGTGGATTTTTTTAAAAATGGAAAAAAGTGAATTTCGAGTGCTCATTAAACATTATTTTTTGCAAAATACCATATCGCAATGTGGTTTCGATTTTATATGATCAGTTGGATTTAAGGAAGCTGTCTGCAAGATGGGTGCCGCGTTTGCTCTCAATTGACCATAATGCACGAGTTCACACGTGTGTAGTCTCAATGGCGAAATTCCATGAATTGGGCAATGAATTGGTACCTCATCCGCCATATTCTACGGATTTAGCCCCCAGTAACTATTTCCAAACCTAAAGAAATGGCTCGGTGGAAAGAAATTTAGCTCCAACGATGAAATTATTGATCAAACATATGCCTATTTTATGAATATCGAAAAATTCTATTTTTTTGAAGGGATACAAAAGTTGGAGAAACGTTGGACTACGTGTATTGAGTTAAAAGGAGATTATGTTGAAAAATATTTTTTTATTTTTTGCAAAAAAAACTGTGTTTCATTCAAAAAGTCACGGACTTATTGATCCGCCCTTGTATCTTAACTCGCGCCTCCATTTTTGGCTCCGTCATTATTAGTTTTATAATCCGCCACTTGCCTCTGTACGTTATGCTTAATTTTTAAAAGCAGGGGTTCTCCCGTTGATAAAAATTTACCATAGATATTTTTGTATGAAAAGCTTAATTTTTAAAATATGCGATTTTAATCTGAACATTTCTATTGTAATTCTGTAATATTCATATTACCAAAAAATTTCATGATTATGAATAGAAAAAAAGTAATGAATAAATTTGTTTATTCTTTAATTATTTCCTCAAGGATAAAGAAAGTCAAATTTGAACAAGCTAAACATTTTCTTTAAAATGAAATAATTTTAAGAAAGCTAATATTTATAACTCTGGGTACGTTCGTAAATGAAGAAAATTTGTGCATCACTGCGGCAGTTATACCAATTTCTGTTGGAGATGCTTTGCAACTGCTTAACAACTGCACAGTTTGCTTTTTAGAATGTTTTGCAAAAGATAAAAAACATGTTCACCACAATAACATTAACAAATATTATTAAAAATCTTGCTTGTAAATGACAACTTTTTGTTAACTTATAGTAAAAAAAAGAATTAAAAGAAATATAAAATTTAAAATCAATTAAAACGAAGAAGACTGATTTCGCACTTACTATTGCATTAGAAAATTTAATGATGCCATATTTGCAAAAATTTGCGGCAGAACTGCCAATTGTTTGCATAAAAAAACGTTTGATGTAAATCAGTGCTGACAAGTGATGCTTTTTTGAAGGTTTAACTTTTATTATGCTGCAGTGATGCGCAACTACTGCATTTACGAACGTACCCTCTCTTCTGACTTCAATATGGCAAAGACAGGAGTACGATTTGACTATTTTTAAATCCGTATGTATTGCTATTTTGCCAAAATTGCATACCAACCCTCGCATCTATTCGTTATCGCACCGACAACAATAACACAATTAGCATTCACTTCAGACAATAAAATATATATGAATTTTACTTAAAAGCTTTCAAATAGGCTTTTTAAAGCATAGGCAGACATAACTAATAAAAAACACAAACAACCAAAGGATAGAATATAAAAAAATATAAAACAAAAACAAGTGTTTCTGAGGTGGCTGCCGGAAAAGATGCCAGTCAATTGTTGCAATGAGAAATAAAAAAAAAAGAGAAACGTTCATTTCACGACTAGAAAAGTCTATTATGGTTGAGTAAGTAACCAATGTAAAAACTAACCGGAAGCAACTTAATAATAGTAGCAAAGAAACTTAACAAAATAAGTTTTTAAAAGTGGGAAACTAAACATACATATATAAAAAAGGATATAAAGAATTAGATATACTACATACAGAGAAATAAAAAAAGCAAAAAGGGTGACCAGAGGAATTTATGTGTATTAACCAAATTTTGTTGTGGAAACTAATATTCAGTTGGACCAACCGATTTTAGTTGTGGAAACCGAATTTCAGTTGGAAATTGACCAAGATTTCTAAATTTTTGAGCCCTATTTTGTCTGACAATTTGAAAATAATTGCATCAAAAAAAAAATATATTATTATTATTAGTTTATAGCGAGCTTTCAACCACCGTATATTTACAAAATTTTCAATTTTTAGCTAGGCTAATACACGTATTTCGTTCCGGCAAAAGATCTCTTCAGAACCCAAAGTTTTAGACAAGCTAGAGCCGCTTTTAGAAGAAGGCAGAGCCAATTAAAATGTATATTTTGCTAGATTTCTGTCTTTTTAGTAGTGTTTATAATTATTCAACCCTGCCGATTAATCGGTTAGTTCATTATTAGATAAATAAAGAAAATTAATTAATCGGTTATTCGGGTCGATTAATCGTAAAAATTATTCGTTTAATGCAAAATGAATGTAATTCTTTCATCACTAGAAATACAAAAAGAGATGCTTTTTTGCTGAAGTATCTAAAGTGTTTGTTTAGGACAATTAAAGGCATCCTGAGATTTTTTAAAGAATCATGCCTTATAATCTTGGGTTTTTTCAGAAGAGTCTGACGACTTTTTAAAAAGAAAATGTTAGACGTGTTCAGTGGAATTAAACCCTTAAAAACACAGTGAAGATCGTGTTTTACCGAAGTGGGGCATTTTGTCGATAAAGTTGGTTTTTATTTTTTTTATATTTGACATTGTCCAGAATAAAAAAATGCCTAAATAAACAAGAGCTGCCTTCAAACAAATTTAGTTACAAATTTTTAAAAATATGGTATGAATAATTTTTGTGAAATTCACAGTTTGATAGAACTGCCACTGTTCCCCGACTCTTTCACTAACTGGTTTAAGCTTTTGAGTTATCTATTAGGAAATATATAAAAATCATGCATATTCCTGACAAGTCCTTACCGACTTTTCTGTGTTTGTGCAATTAAGAATTCAAATAAGCGAATTCTTAAATATTTTTGACTAAACTTAATTCTACTGAAGTTCCTACTTCATCAAAATTTGTTGATAATTCAAATTAGAAACAAAATTCCATATTATATTTTAGTTCTTATAAATTTTTTTCATTGAATTTTAAATGAATCTGTTAAGAAATACAGTTTTCGAATTTAAAGCAATTTTATATTATTATTTTATAACATAAGTAACGTCATAGTGCTTGTTAGGAATATACCAAGTCATGTGTTTCATTACTAAGGAGAAAAATATATATTTTAATAGGTTTTTTGTTAAAGATCTGCTTAGAGGCTTTAGTTTTTCTAAAACTTCGCGTTCTGATGAGATAAAAAATAATTGTAGGAGTTAATTAGGTTAGGATTAGAATTAATAAAAGATACAAAGTCTAGATCTTTTGTCAGCTCGAAATACAAGTATATGGAGGTTAAAAGCTCTATTTTAATTTTTTGGACATGAAAATATAATTTTATATTATTTAAAAAATATTTATTTAAAGGAATTGAAACAAAAATAAAAATTGTCTATCATATTTCCTAAAGCCTATGTTATATAAAACATTTGCTTTGATTCAGTCGATTTAAAAATAATTTGATTGTATTTTAGTTAATGTTTTTTTTTCTACGATTTTCTTGCCAAAGTTAGGAAAATTAGGAAGTTTTAAGAAAAATAACAGAAAAATTCATATTAAAAATTTAACCGGTTAATAGACCTATTTCAATCGATTAATCGAATAATTATTTGAGTTTTAAATTTTTTGTATCGATATTAACCGAAATAGAGGCGATTAATCGAGGAATCGGTTAATCGATTAACCTAATTGGAAACACTACTTTTTAGCAATCACACATCTGGTTAAGTTGATTTCCTAACAACTGGTAGTTAGCTATAAACACTCTTGAAAAATGTTTTCTTTATTTTTTCCACTAAGTGCTCACAGCGTGGTTTAAGTGCTCTTCCATTAACTGTCTCCCTTTACCTATTATATTTCCAGGTTCTGCTATTAAATGTTATGTCTGTAATAGTCACAAAGATGCCAATTGTGCATTAGATATTCCACCAGATAATTTACTTAAGGACTGTCAGGAAGATTATTCAACAAGGGGTCGAGGTATATCAACATATTGTCGTAAAATTACACAAATTATTGAATTTTCAGTAAATAATTGTAAGTAAATATTTTTAATGGAAATTATTTTAATTTAAATCTTCTATTTAATCTATAATGCTCTATAATATTTCTTTTTCAGTACCTCCCGATAGTCGTGTTATACGTACCTGTGGTTTCCAAAATCAAACAAATAATAACAATTGTTATTCACGTGCCGGTTTTGGTGGCCGTCAAGTTGTGTGCTCCTGCGATACAGATAATTGTAATGCGGCCCCTGGTATGGGCGTATCATCAATTGCCATGGCCACCTCATTATTTGCTATTGTGGCATTATTTCTGAAAAAATTTGTTTAATTTTTTTGAGTTAGTTGTTAAAAAAAATTATAATTAGTATTTTAAATTGTTAATTTCTGTTTCTGTTTTTTTTTTGTTAAATTAATAAACAATCAATCCTCAGTATAATTGTTAAGTTTCTTTATTTTATTTTAGTTTTTATTATTTTAAAATATAGTTTTTATTTAAAGCAAATTACACGATTTTAATTGGATTTTAAACATACAACCATTTTTATAAAAGGTGAGCAAATTAATGACTTTTAATTTGACCTAATTTTAAATTTTAAATGTTTTATTGCAGAAAATCTCATAAATTTAACTAGACAGTTATAAAAAAAATCCCGCTTATACTAAGTTTACACAAAAAATAAAAAACAAATATTTAATTTTACTTCATTTAAATGTAAAATACACTGAAAGTATTTAAAGATTTCAATGGTTATTCGTTTGAATCATCTCTGAGAATTGAGTTGTTAACAGTAAATTTTAAGAAAAGAAGAAAACAAAACTTAAAAAAAACAACGGTTTCCAATTTCAGAACTTAGAAATCTCAGTATATTCGACCCGCACAGCAATTAGAAACACAGAAGAGTCTAATTTCAGAGCTTTTAATACATCGAAATGGAACGGTTGGAATAACTGAGAGTTCTAATTTATTACGAGTCCACTGAATTTAATATATTTCCAAGTTAACAGTTTTAAAAATTTACTAGTCGGAAATTATCTTCACGAAAATCCGTACGGATTAGATTTGAGAGCTTTTCTAAAGAAAAGTGGAAAAAATAAAAAAATTATGTGTGATGTAAAAATCTTTACGAAAATTGTTCCAAAATATATATCAAAAATTTTGTCTATTTCAAAAATCGGAAAATACAAAATTTAATAATTGTATGTAATTTTTATTGTAATTTTTTATATTTCTTAATCTGAAATTTTACTAAAATGAAAAGAAGCGTTTGCAGAATTTTTAAAATCTGTAAGTTTATTAAACTTTAGTTTTTAAAATTGAAAACTCTTTCATAAAACAAAATTTTTAATAAATTAGGCTTTTCCTATAGGAAAATATGAGTTAATCTCACGGCTTTTCTAAATAAAAAGTTTATAAGTTTTAGATATTTTTTTTCAAAAATGTTCCACATAAAAAATTTCTAATAATTTGAAATTTCTTCAACAAGACCAAATTTTAAATAATTTTTTTTTATTAAAAAAATTATCAAGGAAATTTACAGAATTCCAAAATAAAAAATCCATAAGTTTAAGAATATTTCTATAGAGAAATATTTCAGAACTTTGTTAATTTTTTCATAGGAAAAATGTCAGAATCCTTGAGAATTTTATATGGAAAAGTTACAAAGTTATAATATTTAATGATAAAAAAATTCTTTAACTTTAAGCATTTTTTAGAGCAAAAAGTTCCGAAATCTAAGAAAATTTCCTTTACCAAATTTCTTCTTATGGAAAAAAAGATCTCAAAATTTCTATGGAAAAATTTGATCCACATTTTAAAAAACTTTGGTTTCTTTTAATGAACAAAAAAAATAAAGATTCTCACAGTTTTTCTTAACACAAATTTTATTAGAATATAATTGTATTTCTGTAAAGATTTTCTAGAGAAAAAAGTTCTTTCCTAGAAAAATATTTTCAAAATTTTAGAAATAAAGTGCAATAATCTTTACGGTATTTTGTATCCTGCAAAACCACAGAATTTACACTTTACTGCATTGATGAATTTTACAGGCCATGAGCCTCAAGGTACTCAGGAAAAATTAAGTAATAGCAGCTCATTGATTTTTACATTAGCCTCCCCTACCAAATGCATTACTTTTAAAGTGAAAATCATGTGTAACTAGTATTTTCAAATTGTTAACAAAAATCAGTTTTAATTATATAAATTGTAATCAGTTATTTTCGCCTTATCTATAACTTGTTTTTTTAACCTTACCATTAACTAGTTATTTTACTCCCTACTCGTAAGCTTGTTACTGTGTTAAAATAATAAGCTTATCAGGCAAGTTTCGACTAGTTACTGCTCATTCTAAAATGCATTATTTGGTAAGGTCTTTTTTCTTGAGTAATGAGTCCCTACAAGTAAGTGGTTACTTATATGATTACGAGTATGAAAAAAGTATTATGTCTAAAAATAGATTTTTATAAAAAAAAATTATTACAAATATTTCAAACGTTATTATATAACGTGGTCATGATGAGTTGCCAGACGAGAACTCTTATAAAAATAGATTTTCAAAAATATTTCAATTATTAACGCCTATAAATCATGAGTATATCGCACACATTACCAAAGTTTTGCTGGGTATAAAAAAGTTTTTGAATTAAAAAAAACATTTAGTTCTTCAAACACAAAGTTGACAAAGTTTAACAGAATTTTCCCTAAGAAGAATTCATAGAATTACATTGCTTTTCTATAGGAAGTATTTTAAAGTCACTAAGTTTCTTAGATTTTAGATAATACAATTTTTTTTAAAAGATGAGTATTTTTTAAGGGATTTTGTAAAAACGATCATGATCTCAACACTGAAAAAAATCTTAGCTATGATCAATTATTATATTATCATATTTTTACGAACATTTTTAAATTGAGTACAAATTTATTAAAAGTAAAGATGATTCTAGTTAAAATTAACTTTTTCATATTTAAATTAATGTGTCGACATTTTCGCTTATTAAAAATAAATAGAAATTAAATCTAAAACAAATCAAACTTTTTTTGGTTTGAGATATTTAGTTATTTCTCTCTCTCTCTCTTTCCCGTATACGCGAGTCATTGGAACTAGAAGGGTTAAAAACAGTAATACCAAATCGTGGAAACCATCTCAGAGTCTAAAAGGTTTCTAAAGCAAAAAGCAAAAGTTTTTATAATATCGAGTAAAAAGAAATTCAGAAATATTCTATCAACCAAAGAGCGGATTATGTTGTTTCGTTTATTGTTTTTCAACAGATATTGATTGTAAATTTGAGATTTTCTTAAATTTCTTGTCTAATATGAAAATTTTTCAAATATGCTGACAGTGTATTTTAATAATATAAAAAATTAATTTAAATATTATAAAAAAAAGCTTTAAATTTAAGAACAAAAATAAACATTAGTTTATCAAAAATTTGCTAAATGTAAAATCCTAATAAAATAAAGTACGAATAAAGCATAATAAAAAAATAAAATATAAAAATTTTTAAATAAAAGTTTGCAAAGAAAATATAATACAAAATAAATCTCCCTGAAAGTATTAATAAAAAATTGTGAAGTATAACCCATATATGTAGCCTACCGTTAAATATTTTGAATTTAAGTAAAAAATTTATTGATTTTATTTAGTAAAAGAAACATATATTTTAAATTTATTAAAAACTCATTAAAAAAAATTAAATATAAAAACTTAAAAATAAGTTAAAATCCAAATGTAAAAGAAAAACAGCTAATACCAAAAAGAAAAATTAAAATTAATTGAAATTAAATGTCCTCAAATTCAAACAAACATTTAATTTCAAAACCTTTAGACTAGAATCTAGACAAAATAACAAGCAGCTGCTTTTTAAAATTAATAAATATAAGAATAGTTTATAAATATAAATTCAGAAAAGAAATCATGCAGTTTCATAAAATCCAAAAATAAAACTACAAATTAAACTCCTAAACTTTGCACTTTACACGTCCTTGTTGTAATAGTTACATAAATAAATCTAAATAAACAAAATCAGATATAGATTAGTCTGAATTTTGAAATTTAAACAAATTTAGATTCAGATTATAGGCAAATCGAACGAATCATAGATTTGTATATCCTCATGTTGTCATTCATTACACCACCCACAACTACACTCGTTACTGACCAACTGCCAAAAAAAAGCATTCGCAAAAGTTAAGCATATATTGTTAAATATAGTACATTAATTAAACAATACATACTGGCTAATAATACACACACACATCCCCATTTTATTGTTTTGATTAAACAAAAATATATTTTATTTTTTGCTCAAAACTTTTTAAATAGAATGCAATACTTATGCTCATAATAATATTTTTAATTTAATAACATCCAGTGTAGTTTTACTCCTTTTAAAAGCAAAAAAAAAAATTAACAAAAATGTGTATTGATCTAAGTATGAAAAAGTTTAAAAAATAAAATTTAAAATTCTTATAAAATTTCCTTTAAATATAATATGTAATTTGTTAAAAAAAAAATAAAATAATTTTTAAAAATAAACAAAAAATATGTATTTCTTTAGTAAAACAAAATGTAAAAGCTGATATAACATAATGTCATAAATGGAAATATTGAATAAAAATTTAATAAAAATAAAAAATTCTATTTTTGTTGAGTAGTGTAATAGACAATAGTAGTGTTCAGACTTGCCAGATACTTTATTGCGTTGTTGCCTAACAAATGTCAAAACAAAAAGAAAGCTGTTTGGGTTGCACGTGAAAAACTCTTAGGAGTTAAACTTTGTTTATTTAAACCGAAAACGAATTTTGTCTGCTATTTCCATGTTTATTAACATAAATTTGTCAGAACAACTTTTCGTTACATAAAATTTTGGTCTTCATTAAAATATAACAAATCAAAACATCCTAAAAAATTGGCTCGTTTGCGAGAAAACCGGCATAACTCAAAAAACAAGATTTTTGAGTAAATGATGCAGAAATGTGGGTCATGCCATAATCTAAAACATACGAGGGCAGATCAATTAGTCCGTGACTTTTTGAACTTCCCTCGTAGTTATATGAAATACAACACGCTCCTATCAATTATCACCTTTTAATAGACTACTGTCAAATTTTGGGCAAGTTCCGTCATTTACTTTGCGTTTAACAGCTGTTCAAAACATACAACCTCGTGGCATTTTTTTAAAAATCGAAAAAAGTGAATTTCGAATGCTCATTAACCATTATTTTTTCGAAAAAAAACCGTCAATTAAACCAAGGAAAATCTTGATAAATACTTTGGGGACCTTGCACCCTCGTTTTCTATGGTAAAAAAGTGGTTTACTGACTTTCGTTGTGGCCTTACAAGCACGGAAGATGCCGAACATTCTAGACGCCCAGTTGAGGTCTATACACCCAAAACAATTGGAAAAATTCAAGATATGGTATTGCGATAGATTGTGGAAGATATAGGCATCTTACATGGCTCAGTGGTTTCAATTTTGAACGATCACTTGGTTATGAGAAAGCTTTCCGCAAGATGGCTGCCACGTTTGCTCACAATCGACCACCAACGAAATCGTGTGACAGCTTAGTTTAATGAAGTAGACTACAAATTGCCCCCTCATTCGCCTTATTCGCCGGATTTAGCCCCCAGTGACTATTTACTATTTCCAAACCTAAAGAAATGGCTCGGTGGAAAGACATTTAGCTCCAACGATGAAATTATTGATCAAACAAATGCCTATTTTATGAACCTCGAAAAATCCTATTTTTTGAAAGGGATACAAAAATTAAAGAAACGTTGGACTAAGTGTATTGAACTAAAAGGAGATTATATAGAAAAATAATTTTTTTTTGCAAAAAAAAACTGTGTCATTCAAAAAGTCACGGACTTATTGACCCACCCTCGTATTAAAAAATGGTATTGATATGTCTTTTCCTAATTTAATGTAATTAAAGGTGTTTTGTATTTTACTCAGCAGTTAGGCTAAATTGAAAACTTTAAATGCAAATATCTCGAAATCGATTTTTTGAGTTATGCCGGTCTTCTCGCAAATAACCGATATACAGTGTACAGCAAGTCATGGTACCCCTGTCTAAATAAAAAATCTCCCCGAACTTCTCAAAAATTACGTAACTGAAATTGTAAAACTTATTTTTATTTTGTGTATTCACTTGTATACTACCTCAAACCAAAAAAATATTTCAATTGTTTAACTAAATAAAACTTATAAAAATTGTAAAGCAATATAACTCCACATTCAAGCACAGCATAAGTCGTGGTACCGCTAGTCAAAATGGTCTATAATAATTGATTTACCCTATGAAATTTTATTGCAACCGATTGGCATCCCTTAGACTATTTTTGATTCTCTTTTAAAAAAACGTAACGGTACATTTCAAACTTCTAAGAAACATTCGTTAATGACAAGAAGTGAAGTCAAGTAATTTTTTAAAATGTCGAGAAAAGAATTAGCAATAAAAGAGCGAAAAATAATAATTTATAGTCACGAAATGGGTAAATCATACACCGAAATTGCTAAAATTATAAATATGAAGAAATCAATAGTGTAAAAAATTATAAATCTTTTTCAAAGATTAAAATGGACGAATCAATAATTAAAATGGACGAAAAATTTAAGCCATTATTAAAAAAGATCCAATCCGAAATGCACCTAAAATATCTTCTGAGTTGAAGGAATCATTGGGGAAGCTGTTTATGCAGACAGGGTATGTGGGTGCATTCTGTAGGCCGGTTACAATGCTCTTACTGCTCGCAAGAAGTTGCACTTTAGCGTAACAAATAGAAAAAAGCTTATGGATTCGTAACGGAATATAAAATTAAGCAAAACACTAATGGGAAAAAGTAATTTTATCCGACAAATTAAAATTAACATTTTTGGATCGAACGGATGTGGCGCAAAAAGTGCAACCAGCTAAATACAAAGAATATTATAAAAACTTAAAAGTATGGAGAGGGTGGAGTAATGGTATGTGGTTGCATGTCAGCAGCCGGTGTTGGCAATGTAGTGTTCATTGAGGAGGCGATTGGCAAAATATTTTTTTTTTTAAACTTCATTTACATAACCGAGTTATTAGGGCCTTATGTGGTTAACTAAAGAAAGCTACTATCTAAATAACAATTTTCAAGATAAATCATTATATATTACGTGAACATGAACTTTCTGATAGAAAATCTTAATCAAAATGCTGAAAACTAAATATTCGAGATATATATTATTTTGATCACGACAATGATCATAAGCATACATCAGCTGACGTTAATATCTGGGTCGCAAATAACACACCACATATGCTAAAAACCCCTCCCCAAAGTCCCGATTTGAACCCAATTGATCACTTGTGAGATAATTTAGAAAAACGCACATGAAATCACACAATTTATAAAAAAGCTCAGCTAAATAAAATACTTTTGACTGATTGGCATCAAATATACGAAAACTACACAAGAAAGCTTGTGCCCTCAATGCCAACATGGTTGATTGAAGTTCTACGACTTTAGGCATATCCTACTAAGTATTAATTAAAGCAATCCAGTTAAAAAATCTCAAAATTTTAATAAATTTTTTATTTAATAAATATTCAAGCTCAAGGTCAATTTTATAAAAATATTTATTTTTTATCCAATATTTCGCTATCTCAATGGAAAGCTTCTTCAGGGATTTTTTGTTATTTTTATTTTTAACAAATTTTTTAAAAAACAAAATTTTTATGAAACAACAAAATTGTCAATTTAAAATTTTGTTTTTTAAAAAATTTGTTAAAAATAAAAATAACAAAAAATCCCTGAAGAAGCTTTCCATTGAGATAGCGAAATATTGGATAAAAAATAAATATTTTTATAAAATTGACCTTGAGCTCAATATTTATTAAATAGAAATTATATTAAAAAGGTCGAAGAAATTAAACCGAATAATTTTAATAGTTTTATTATATTTTTCAGGGGTACCATGACTTTTGCTGTGCAAAAATATGAAGTTGCCATTTAGATAAATAAGTGAATTATTATTTTGATTTCTTATAGTTTATAAGTTAACACATTAAATAAAAAAAATAAGTGTCCGATCTTTTTTTATTTTTTTTAAAAGACACTGTATAAACAATAATGTAATTCACATGTAAATTTAGTAAAATTTGTTTTTACGCAAATTTGATACAAGACTATTTTGGATTTATTGTGATTTATAAAATAAACAAAATTTTCATTTTTACAATTTTAATTAATATTTGAGGCCAGTAAAGCTCGAGTGAAACTTATGTAAATAGGGTAAGAAAGAATATATAAATTGTTGTTATCCGAATTAACTTTACACCAGAGCTTTAACAGAATTCAATCCTTGATTCGATTTTCAATTTTGATGGAATGGGAATGGTTTCAATTGACTTAGTTTTAAAAGACTTCATTAGTTTTTCATGATTGGATTTGTGAATAACTGAATTTAATCGTTGGGAATTCAATCTTTGGGAACTAAATCTATTATTTACTCAAACGATTTACAAATTTGGGAGTTCTATCGATTTCATTCGATTTTGTTTCATTTAACTGAGTAATTTGAAAGTGACATTCGACTTTTTTCATTCGATTTTCAAATTTAGAAACTAAAGTTTTAATTAAAGGATGTTGAAGATTTCCTTTAAAAATACAAGAAAACCAAAATTGAAAAAGTCAAAAATTAAAAAAATTCACGCATAACATTTTTGTCGCTTAAATTAAAAAAAAAATTGCCAGCATTGAAAATAATCTACAAAATAAAAGGTTCCCCAAAATAAAAAAAAATATTGTTTACATGAAAAATCGCTTAAATTGAAAAAATCGTCAAGATTGAAAAAATTGTTAATATTAAACAAATTACTAAAATGGTAAAACTCGCCAAATTGGAAAATAACAGTTAAATTAAAAAAAAATTGCTACAATTAGAAACAAAGCCAAAAAAGTCATCAATATCGAAATCACGCTCGAATTTAAAAGTACCGTCAAAATTAAAAATATCGCTAATATTTAAAAAAAAATTTTTAAATTAAGAAAAATCGCCAAAATTCAAAAAAAAAAAATTACCGAATTGAATCCAAAAACAAAAGCACTAAAAGAAACTTTTTTACCAGAGGTCTTAAGTTTCGTGTTAATTGGCTAGATTTTTAGATCACGTTTGTCTCAAAAAGAGGACTATATTTGGCGATATTCAATTTTTATATTTCTTTTTTTTTTAATTTAACATATCTTTTTGAAATTTTGCCGACTTTTTTTATAATTATTTTATTAATTTGAGCGACTTTCTCTCAGTTTTGTTCAATTCTGGAAATTTTTTACTGGTGATTTTTTGGTTTTAGCGTTTTTTTTTTCTTGAATGAATTCTTAATGATTGAATTCAATGATTGATAAAAATGAATAATATAAATTGATTTAATTTCTTAGACGTGAAGAATTCGATCGAATAAATTCCAAAGAATGAGTTTTCTGCCAATATTTAATAGGGAATTCATTCGTTTAAAAGTAAAGCGAATTTCAATTCATTCAAAAAAGTATTCTCTGATTTACACACAAAACTATTGTATATGATTTAATCGCACTACATTTGCAAAAGGTTCAAATAATGAGATTTTGTACAATTATGGACTTTTAGAGGAATACTTTTTTATTATTTTTTTTTTTTTACTTTGTAGTTTCAGATTTTTTTTTATTTCACAAATTTTTTAGAATTTTTTTCGAAAGAACACTATTATACACTTATTTGTATCGAAATTACAAGATTCTAAAGAAATTTATCTGGGATTTTTATGAAAGTTTTTTCCTATAAATAATATTTCAATATATGCCACGTTAATCCTATAAAAATCTTGGGCTCTAAGAATTTATTAGTATCCAGAGTAAGTAAGCTTGTTTTGAGTTAAAACAAATTTCGAATATATTTAATTTATTTCTATTGGCTTAAACATTACTGCATTAAAGAAATTAAATGTGGATATACAGGTTGTGTGAAAAGTTCCTGCGCTCGAAATGAAAGAATACTGTTTTTGTTACTAAATATATTTTTTTATTCAATATAATCTCCTAGAAGCTCAATACACTTGTTCCAATGATCTTCCAATAATTTTATCCCATCCTTATAATGGTTTTCCGGAAGCTCTGCAAAATAACCGTCTACGGCTGCTATGGCCTCTTCATTCGACGAAAAATGCTTTCCACGAAGGAATTGTTTGAGATTTCTGAAGAGATAGTAGTCACTGGGAGCCAAATCTGGTGAATACGGTGGATGTTCAAGCGATTCGTACTTTAATTCTTTGAATTTTGCCATCGTCAAAACACTTTTGTGAGCAGGTGCATTGTCTTGATGTAAAATTATTTTTTTCTTCTTTAAACCAGGTCTTTTCTCACGAATTTTTTCATCCAGCTGATCCAAAAGGCTGCAATAATATTCAGAGTTGATTGTTTTACCTTTCTGAAGATAATCAACCAACAAAATTCCTTTTGCATCCCAAAAAACTGATGCCATAACCTTCTTTTCTGGTCGTTGTGACTTCACCTGCACTGTAAACGTTCTTTTTTCAATTTAGGATCATAGTGGTAGATTCAAGTCTCATCCATAATTATAAAACGACGCAAGAAGTCGGTTTTATTCGGCTTAAAACGCTACAAATTACGCTGAGAAATTTGTTTTCGATCCAGTTTTTGTTGAATTGTTAATGTGTGCGCACTAACTTTCCCAACAGTTTTTTCATACGTAATTCTTCATGCAAAATATGGAGTACTCGTTCGTCTGAGATGCCTATGGCATTAGCAATTTCACGCTTAGTCAAACTTGGATCTTCACTAACCATATTATGATTTCTGCTGTGGTTGCAGTTTTTGGTCGTCCTTCGCGTGGATCATCTTTAAGGCTGGTACGACCACGTTCAAATTCACCAGCCCAAAATTCAACGGTGCGTTTTGAAGGTGAGGACTCCTTATACACTTCTAACAATTGTTCATAAATTTCCTTTGCTTTTAAACCCTTCAAAACAAACAATCTAATGACTGCACGATATTCAATTTTTTCCATATTAAAAAAATCAATGACACGTCAACTTCAAATGGCTTGTAAACAAAGAAAGAATTGACAGAATGACTTGCGACTTTGCATATGTTCTCAGGACAGTTATACCAACTTGAGAACAAAAAAGTTTGAAGCTAGCAGTGCCATCCCTTGGTGAGCGCAGGAACTTTTCAACCAACCTGTATGTATCTCAAATCTTACAAAATATATTGAGAATAATTTGTTGGAAGCTGGTCCCCATCCGGAGTACTTGCTTTTCGTAATGAAATTGTTCCATACAAATTCTATCAGAAATTTCAAATAACCCCTAAAAGTCCACCAAATGTTTTCAAATCCCCAAACACATACGATATCCCCAATTGAAAAATTTTGTCTTCAAAACCAAAAAGAAATATTCAAGAATATGTTAAAATAGGTTTAGCTTATTTCATCTGATGCTTTAAAATTTGTAAATTTAATGAGAGTCAATTTATACGATGCAATTGATTGCATGCTCTTTCCTCAATTCCCTTTTTAAAGTTGTTTCCAAAGTTGTGTATATTTATACGGCGACTTTTTATGGTATTAAAGCGAATGTGATTATTTTTGCCCCGCTTGCTTTCTGTTCCGATTTTCTATATCCCATACCTTTTCCACCCTTGGCCCCATACTTGGTACATTTATTTTAATAAATATGATACAGAAATGTTTCTATCTATTAGATACAATGACCACTATTATATTTCAATCAAAAAATATAAAATACTAATAAAATTTCAAACCATTTTCGTACTGTCCCTATTTTTATTCACATTCGACTATAGGAAATTATAATACTTTTCAATGTTATTTTTTTCAATTGCAACAACAAAGTTTGAATTGTTGTTTAAAATGAAGATTTGTTGTTGTACTATAATCTAAAAATAATATTGTTAGTTTCTTTCCAAAATGTGTGTTTTTTTAGTTCAAATTTGTTGCATACAAGTGTCCCTATTTTTTCGCACATAACTATATATATATTTTTTTTTTTTGAGCAACGCCCTACAGTCATTTCAGCCAAAATTTGTGCCCAGTTAAAAAGTGACTAAGTGGTTTTTGCTATTGTTAACTGATTTAGTTTTTTTACAATTAAATCTATCTTAATGAAAATATCAAATTATTTTTCAATATTGTTCGCGTAAAGATACAAAAAATATGCCAAACCTTTTGTTGGGCACAGCAACCGTACAGTAAATGAAAATATTGTAATTTCTCTAAACAATCTGAAAGAATTTGAATTTCAAACATTTCTTACATTTTTGTATGACCAAAAATCCAGAACGCGGTTATCAATAGAACATTATTTTGAAAAAACAATAAATTCCAAAGTAGGTTTTGCGTGGATCTTGAGGTTGGTTCATTTGCTTTTTAAACAATAAACTTATTAAAGCCTAAAAAAATAGAAAAATACATGTATTTTTGTTCAATTTAATTAAAATTTATATAAATTACACTTTTTGTAAAAAAAATACATTCGATTTTGTTGGAATAAGAAAAATAAATACAGCACTCATATACTTTTTCCATACTTTATGTAGCCGGTAATGTTAAAGCCGGCTCTGGTTCATTGCCGTGTTTAACGCGCTTCAATGCAATATAACATTTCTTGGTATCAAGATTATGATAACCCACTGGACCCATATCACAATCAGCACATGTTAAAAATTTCCGCTTGTCCACCGTATTAGAGAAACCAATATTTTCAAAAGTGAACATGTCATCCACTACCCAGAAATCATCTAGCGACTCTGTTTCTATTGTCTGGACATCTTTGGTATTTTTTTGATGCATTAAAGGGAGATCAAACTGGAATCGATTTAATATGCTTAAATTAAGAATAATTAAGGCAATTGTTATTTGTTTACCTGACTTTTTTCATAAAGACCCTGTTGCTCTTTTAAAATTAATGAATTGCAAAAACTGCATTTAACATTTTGTTTATTTTTGTTGTTGACTATTTCGCTGGACAAGCAATAATCTCCCGACATTTTTTCTTATTAGTTATATTTAATTTAACAAAAATTTGCGCAAAAGTTGTCGAAGAGTAACAAGCCGTACCGCGTCGTACAAATGCCGCCGTTATTTAATACAGACGGCCAAACAAGAGTCGCCGGAAATTGTCGCGCCTTAAATTTTGTTATTTCCTAATTTTTATCTGCATTGCAAGAAAGTTCATGCTTTTATTAGAAACCGATTCAACACCGTTACGATATCGGTTCTGAAATACCAGTTTAAAATTAAGAGTTTCGTTCATCGCTTTGAAAGGGTTTTGAAACGGATAACGGTATTAAACCCCTGCTTAAACCATATTAATTAGACTTGAACTTTAAAAGCAATTTTTTTCTATGAATCACAGTTTCGTTTTTTATATGGAGCATAACAGTTATTTTTCGTGAAACCAACTTACTATGTTTAATAATAGCTATTAATGATATCACAATAGTTTCTGCAGACATTACAAATTACTTTGTCCTTAATTATAAAAAAATAAATTATTTTTTAAGGCTTCTTGGCTTAAATAATTGACGTTCCGTTTTTTAAATCTTGTTAAAAATGTTTGAGAATTGTTAAACTAAACTCCATGCATACAACAACGAAACAGTGTTGTTTGTATTTTTCTATATAAATTTGTCATTAGTTATTCTCAACCTATTTTACATGGGCGCTATCAGTTTATAGGGAATGTTCCTGTTAAACCTTAGCTTTGTTTATGCGGCAATCTAGCAACTTTGTAATGTGGCATTCCGTGCTAATTTTACAAAGTAACGTTAAAAGCCTTAATGCTAATATATGGGAATGACATAAGCCAACTTTGATAACTTGTTGCATATAAATACAGCTCTTGACGCACAAACACAGCAAAAACACAACTGGGGTAAACAAAAAACATTTTGGCCGGCAATCCAAACTTATAAAACGGCTGATTCGTGCTTGACGACTATGACATTTCAAGCAAAATAGATTAATTGTTTATCATTCACAATAGTTACAGTTTGGGGAGTTTTGCTAAACAACTGTCAATAGCCGCCATATTTTTTTGAATTAGTTGATGGAAAAAAATTCCTACGGAGGACAATACACTAAATAAATTTTCTCATTTCTTTATTTTAATTGTTATTAAATCGTGTCATAATGAAATAAATAAATATGTGTTAACGGTAGAATATATTTTATATAATTTTATACAATTATAAAGTGTTAAATCTGTGCAAACCAAAAACCAAAGCGGAAAAGGAAAAAATCTTCTGCCAAGTGGATAAAAAACAACAAACACAACAAAATTAAATCTTTTGAAACTACAACAATAATTTCCTTTTCCTATAAAAATTTAACGAATTCTAGTAAAAAATAAACAAATTAAACATGACTGAAGAACAAATACGCCATAAAAGACGTAAGTTGATATTAAACAATTACAAGAAATTTGTCAAGAATGTCTAAACAATTTTTGAGGTTAGATAGAAAAATACCTTGAAGAATTTGAAATTTTCTTGACATTATTTCTATAAAAATCTAGTTACCTTAGATTTACTTTTTTTCATTTACTTTTTTTGTGACAAAAAATCTTTGTTTTAAATAATTCAAGCTCGCAAAATATTGGGAAACGGAAGCAATATTGATTTTTATAACACAATTTCCCATTTAAATACTCATACAATAAATTCCACACAGCAACAACAAACGCAGTTGCAACAAACGTCTCATCTCTTAAATAGTAGTACCTGTAGCAGTAATAACCTCACTTTATCCACCTCCTCTGCTACTACAATAACGGGTATCAGCCTACAACAGCAACAACAAATGGAGCGTATACGTTTGGCCAACATGATGAATCAAGGTATCAATTGTGATTTACAATTTAAAAAATTTATTTTATAATTCAACCTTTTAGAAATGCATGCTTTGTGGCCCTATGGTACCCATGCTACTTTTTTGTCTCCCATGTTGCCTGCTCATAATATGGCTTTACCTTACGCCTTGGCTGGTACTTTGCCCTATGCCGCTGTCCCCATTTATCAAAGCTTACCTGCAAATCCACAACAATGTAACGTTTCACCTGTTTCCTCTTCGTCAGCTTCCTCTTCCGCTACAACAACTGCCGGTCAGCACCAACAACAAAATTTATTACGTTCTAATTTGCCATCTGCTAATAATTCAACAATTGGAGATAGTTGTGGCGTTGCTGCTGGATCTTCGACTTCTAATCAGAATTTATCAAATGATTCCAACAAGATTAACATTCAAATTGGTCTGCAATGCATATCTCAAAATGCACCTCTGAATTTTAATTCCATGAATGATTCAATGGCCAAAGTTAATCTATTGAATTTTTCCAATCCTTCCCAACATATGGGTGAAAAGGATTGCAAAGGTAAGTTATTTAAATATTATATCAAAGCACTTACAATTGGAAATTTATTAAACCACATTATCAGCACACAAACTATTGTGAATGATATTGTAACACTTATTTCCGTTTAATTAACCCAGCAAAATCACACATTACCAAATAATGTATAAATTTATAACCATATAACTATGCATTACCCCAATGGTTACGAGGATGGGAAAAAGTAATGAGTCTAAAAATATACTCTAAAAATTTATTGCATAGATTTTAAAGGTTATTAAATACAACATGATCATGATAAGAATCGAACCTGGAACTCTGATTAGCAACCGAAAACTCTTCTCCCTGAGCAATCTATGTTTATTTTATAAAGCTTCTTGCTTAAAAAATACACTAAATAATGTATCTAAAATAGATTATAAAAATATTAAAACCATTATTTTACGTTAAAAAATAATGCAATACGTAATCAAGCAGAAGGTAACGAATTAGTATTACAAGGTAATGCATGAGTAAATAGCACATATTACCAATGTTTTGCTGGGTATGTATTGGGAACTTATGGTTGACAAAAAAAAGGATGTCATTGAAAAGTGCAAAAATTATAAAAATATATTTCTAGAAGAGGTGGACCCGTGACACGTGTGAGCCATAATTAAAATTACTCACGTGATCGTGCGTGAGCCTGAGCGGTAAAAAAATGTTGTGCGTGAATCGATTCCTTGTCGTGATTATTCCGTTTATTCGTTGTAGCAAGGCTGTTTTTTTTTCTTTACCTTAAAACGAATCATTAAAGTTAATTTATTTTATAAGGATTACGGCATGAAAATATGTTAAATTTTATTGTATTTAAAAAAATTAACTTTATTGATATTTAAGTTTAAAGTAGTAAATTTATTTTTCCATTTTTCTTACAGAATCAAATTCATCTTTGCGCAGTTCTCCAATACTATTAAGTCCAGAGTAAGTATTCAAATTTTTTATTTTTAAATTTTTCTTAACTTGTTTTTTTTTTAACAATAATTGCAGTGCTACAGTTATTATAAATACTGGTGCCGGAGGAGATGCTACAAATACCATTGCAACAGATTCTAACAATGCTACTGTTACTTTATCGCAGGCTAAATTTAATGAACTAACTCGGCTAGCTTTGAGAGGCAGTGAAATAGCAGAAAAATTGGCTTATACCCATCGTAATCGTCCTTGCTTTAAGAAAATTGATAGTTTATGTGCACGCATGAAACAGGATCTTATACGACCTGATGGCGTTTTGCCCAATATTAATTCACAGGGTATTGCCTGGGCTGTTAAAGATTTTATATTTGTTTTTACTCGTGTCATAAATGCTTGGATAATTATCAAGGGTTATGTTTACAATACCCCTGAAGGTTTGAATAAAGTAAAGGCTGCTTTGAGTCCTGATTTTACAGCCAGTTTTTCTGCTTGGCAAGATACAACTATGGATTTTATAGAAAATCTTATAAAATCTTTTGTGAATTTGGATAATTTAGTGCAATCACAAAAAAATGTCTATCAAAAGTCGGATAATGGCATTACGCGCAATGTAAGCCTAACTACTCCCATTCAAATATTACAACCGGGAAATACATTATTAGAGGATTCATTTGATTTCTTGAACTTAAGTGAAAAATCTCAACAAAATTCTTTAAACAAAAATTATATTTACACTATGGTTAAAGATTCTGAGGGAAGTCAACGTCAGGCAACAGCAAATGGTACATATTTTAAAACTGGCACCTACAATCCCATTAAAAAAGATGCTTTATTGTCAGAACAATCATATATCACCGGACCTGTTGTTGCTACACCAATTACTAATAATGCTGTACCATCTAACAATAACATTTTTGCAACAAATTCTACATTGCAACAATATTTTGATGAACAACTTGCTGAATTTTGGCCTCCAAGAGCTATTGATTTGGAACCAACTACTGATGCCGCCACAACCTCAAATATATTAAAGATGAAGGAAAAATTGCCTACAAATTGGCTTAATTATGATTTGCAAGTTTTAGAACAAAATCTTACTGAACTATCCAATAATGACTTTGATACAAATGGTCCACCTCGTTCATTGGGTAAAGATTTTATCGAAAAGCTTAATATAATGATAGATGGTTTGATGTCTATGAAATCGGGTGATATGTTTTTTAAACAACAATTTACCAAAAATTATGTAAGTTTTTGATTAAATTAAAAAAAAAAAAAATGTTATTTAAATTTTCTTGGAATACAGAGTAATATTTTTAATTTATTTATAGTTTCCTGATTTTATTGCTAAACATAAAAATGATTTTATGGATTTACGCTCAATTATTTTGAAATGTCAAATTGGTGGTTGCTATCAACATATTTATGAAGTAGTCCATGATGTTAAGAAAATTATGTATACAGCCAAACAATTTTTAAAGGTATGTATTTTGCATTGAATAATTTTAATTAAAAAAAAATAATAATTTAAATTGCGAAATTATTTTGTATATATTTTACAAACCATTTTGGTGTTGGGAAATAGATAACAAAATTATGATAACTGGTGTAATTTTCTCAGTGTGTTAAAATTTTTAAGCTATGTTTGTAATGTGAATGAAATTGTATGTGAATGTAATAAGCCAAATTTGATAGCTTGCCGCATAAACACGGCTAATATACATAGATAGTATTATAATTGACATTTTTTCGGTTTTTTTAACAAGGGCGATTTTCGTATTATTTTTGTGAACTGGGTTTTCGTAGTTCGGGTTGGGTAGTTCGACATTTTTGGGAAGTTCGATATTTTTGAAAATTTCATATATCAGTAGGATTTTAGATCATATAATCATATTCTTTTTATAAGTTATTTTATTGTAAAGAAACATGAAAATTTTTAATAGTAAATTATAGAGAATAAAAATTGAGAAATTCCACAGAGCCGGCAGGTTAGAATACTTAGTACTTCCGGTTGACGCTACGCAACGTTATCAATATCCACGCTCTCCTTTCTCCCCTTTGGTCATTGCTTGTTGATTGTCTATTTTATATTGAATGTTTGGAAACAAATTATCAAACTCGAACCAACACAATTTATATTTATCCTCTATATTTACAAAATAACATCAACAATTCATAAAACTCCATTTAAGATATCTTAATTTTTAATAATAAAAAAAGATTTTTCCTCGCTAAAAAAATTTAAAGAAATTTTTCAGAGATTTTTCTACCTTCAGCTATAGTTTGTCATTCCGTTTGTAACATGTTGAAATATAGGTCTAAGACCCCATAAACTATATACGTGATTCTTATGCCATTTTAAGTCGTTTTAGCGATGTCCGTCTGCTGAAATCGCTATCACGGCGGGAAGACGCACGCGGGGGTCTTAATTTTTACACAGATTATTGGACATACTCCCAGATTATTGAGGGAAAATGTGAAGGTACCTCTAAATTTTCTGGGACATAATATAATTTCTCATATTTTTTCATAATTCGCTTAGAAGCGAATTATATTTTGTACTCACCTCAAATATTTTTCACCACAAAAAAATTTTTTCACCACTAAAATTTTTTTTCACCACAAAAAATTTTTTCACCTCAAAAATTTTTTTTACCTCAAAATTTATTTTCCTCCACAAAATTTGTTTGACCTCAAAAATTTTTTTCATCTCCAAAATTTTACTTAAATTTTTTTTTTACATTATTTGTATCAAAAACAGTAGAGAACATTTTTTTAGCATATTAGTGGAGGGTATTCAAAGATTCGGCACAGTCGAATTTAAGCCGTTTTTACTTGTTTTATCCTGTTTTTAATATTAATGATTTTTTCCGAAATCGCTTTTACTTATAAATGCCTTTTATTAATTGGTTAATACTTTTATCAAATTTATTTAAAAGATTTTTTTTTTTTAAATTGCAAAATTTAGTTTTACTTAAAATAATGTATAAAATATAAATTATATAGTCAGTTTATAAATATTAAAAAAATATAATAAATATATACATACAATATATAAAATGACAAAAACAATATAATTTATATAAAATATGTTTAAAACATACATTCGTGCATTAATATATTGAGGGTATTCACGATGGTCATTTGCACACGGTGCAAGAAAGTTCAGCCTATTATTTGCATTTTCTCAGCCTACAGTAGTTGTGACGATTGCATTTTTTGCATTGTGTGCAAAACACCATCGTGACAGTACACTTAATTATTTAATTGGAAATATTTAAACAAAACTGCTGCTAGGTTGATCTAAATAGGCACATCTTGCACTAGTTGACGCTACATTATTCGAAGATATGGCAGCTACATTGGCATTTGTCAATTTGGTTGCAACAATGATTGGTAATGGTGGTGAAATTGTTGTCATCTTAGAAAGTTGACTAATGTTAACACCCCAATTGGATGGTTTTATAGGCAATACTTTTGGTTTAGGTGGTAGGGGTGGTGGTCCCTTCAAAAATGCATTTGTATCATCTGAGTCTTCTAAAGGTTTCTGATCTTCATCAATTTTATTGGGTGATATGGATGACTGTTTAATTTTATTTGTTATTGATAGCCTGGGAGCAGGTTGTGGTGGCCTTTCTTGGGGTGGTAAAGAATTTTCCATATTTGTGGTATTGTTTTGTGGTGTAGCATTGCTGGAACTGGAGGATGATGCAGATGCATTAGATTTATTAAGATTATCAGTATTTTTTAAAAATTCTGGCAATTCAAAATTAATTTCAGTACCCCTTTGATCTTCCAAACGAGCTAATTGAGCTCTTTTTAAACCTTCCAGTAAATCATCTGGTTTATCGGCTAATTTTACTGGACTTGATGACGATGATGATTGTTGGTTGGTTCCTCCTACCTTAGCTTTGTCTTTATCCTGTATTGCAATAGAAGGTTGTAACGATTTTTTACATTTTGTTTGTTCTTCTTTTTTATTAGTACGTTTAAGTTTAAAAAAAGATGATGTCTCTGAAGGACATTCTTCAGATTTTAAAGAACATTGATCAAATTTTGCTTTTGGTGCTGGACCTTGATTTTTAACTTGCATTAAATCACTAAACACTTTATTGGTAATCTCATCTAATGTAGATTGAGCCGTTTGTAAACCTTCTTGTATTGATTTTGGTGCCATATAAGGTTTTTTATTGTTCATATCATTTTGTAGATGAGCATATGATTTTTTTAATACCACCTGTAAACGTTGATTGTCTACTACTGTCACGAGTTGTGTTAAATCTAATTTTTCCTGGGTATCTTTCATTAACACCTCCACCAGATCGGGATTGATATTATATCTTTGTAATATAGGCCTTACAACTTCATACAATTGTTTTTTAGGTTTACTTTTTACCGATATTACCTTGGAAGTGGGCAAATTTAATTTAAAGGCAACTCTTTGCTCAATTTCTATATCTTTACCCATTAGTTCTTGGGTGGAAGTTTGTAAATCTATTGACTTTAAAGGAGGACCATTTATAGAAACGTCATAGAATTGATATTGCAATCCTCGCTTTTCAAATAAACGTTCCACTAGTTGAGCTACGGTTTCTGTTGTCCGTAATTGTATTATAGTGGTAGCATTATCGGGAAATTTAACACGACAATAGGAAGAATTTAATTCTCCCACAGGTATAGCATCAAATGAAGTTAATGATGACTTTGAGCCATGTATTGATTGTGATTGTTTCCATATATTATCACTTATAGTTAGATTTGCCTTAATAGAGGGTACATTTGACGGAATGTTAGTGTTTTCTGATTTGTCATTGGCTATGCGATCTCTCGATTTACTGCGGGCATGATTGGCTTTTCTATGCCATGGCAATAATGACCTACGTCGGCGGCCCTCTTCGGCGTTGCTTGCCGATTTCTTTAACTTTGCTGAGGCACTTTCGGAAAAATTTGTCGTTTTCAATAAATCATCCAAACTATCTTCCGAATATGGTAAAGGTTTACCTTTTTTCTCAGCTTGCAAACATTGTTTATACAATTCGGACTTTAGAAAACGTTGGTAACAATCAAATTTCATTAAATTGAATATTTGTTTTTGAGCCGGTTGAAATAGATCTCTTTCAGCAGTATTTAAATGTTGTTCAACCATAGTACGAGCCCGAGAATCAACATTTACCGGTTCTAATGAGCCATTCGATAAATGTTTGGTATAAATTTTAAGAGCTTCAGCTTGACGATCAGCTTCTGTTTCTAGACTTCTAAAACGTTCACAGGCAGTCCAAAAGTATATATTTTCTGCAGCATATTCTAATTTTAAAAATTCAGCAAATGATTTAATACCAGCTGGATCGGCTAATAAAATTTCTATAGATGAAGCCCAGGCGGTAGGGCCTTTAGGTAGAGACTTTGATAATTCATTAAAGGATGATTTAAATTTTAAAGAATTTGTATTTACATCCCCAGAAGTTAAAGAAGATGATCTACTGACTGAAGGAGTTTTCGGTTGTTTTTGTTGTTCTTGGGATTGTTTGTTTTGTAAATCCGGACTTAAAGCAAATTGTAATGTATGTCTATCGGATCTTGGAGTTCTTAAAGAAGTTTGTATCCAAACTCTGTCAAATGGAGATAATAATGAATTTATATCAACTTTAGATAAATCTGGAGTACTAGCTAATTTTGTCGGCGATGAATCTATAATTTCAGCAGATTGACAGGATAAATCTTGCAAACTATTGCAGGTCTCTAATTGTAATTTCAAGGAATTTCTTTTATCTTGTATAGTTTCTTCTTGTGGTACTTGTAATGTGTCCATATCTTTATCCGATTTTTTACAAGGTTTAATAAATTGATATTCCTCTTCTGGTTTGTGTAGGTTAATCGAGGGATGTAAAGAAATATCATCCATAGAGGCATAACATTGTTGAGGCAACGATGTTAAGCCGGCAATATCGGTATCATAATTTTCCGTTTCTTGTTCTATAAGATTTAAAACGTCATCACAGGATCTAGAGGTTATTAATGCTCTTTGGGGGGTATTTAAATTGTAGGGTATTTTTGGATCAGGCATAGCTCGTACCGTTAAACGTTTATTAACAGCCGAGGAGGAGGTACAGGCAGCCTTATCTTCTTGTATATCTTGTTCTAAAATATTTTGGGGTCTATTTGTTATTTGTAACACCCCACCTGCTACACCTAGTAAGCCCCTTGGTGTTGGTGGTGTATTTGGATTTTGTGGAAAATCTACTACCACTATACGATCCGTGATATTCGAACAATCATTATTATAACCTATACCTGAATCGGAGTTAGATGTTGTGGTAGATATCTCACTATGGTTGCTGGGTTGTGGGGAGTGAGCCGTAGCATTATGTCTACCATTACCCCTATGAAGATTAGGATCATCTGACATGGATCTTTGGGTAGCCGGTGGTATTATACGCATAGTATACATACTACGTATAAGATTAACTACATATTCCGAGTTATTTGGAAATTCCAAGCATAAACTAGAAATAGGATCTTTGGTACATTCGATACGAAATTCTTGTGCTTTTGCCAAATGTTGGGCATGATCACACAATTTAGTATCCACCACAAATACATGACAAGAATTCGATATGGATATATGATCTGTAGGCGATTGTTGTATTACAGCTTCATCTTCTTCATCGTTTTCTTCGGGTGGTGAAGTGTGAACAGCACTGGTTACTAAACCAAAAAAACGATTTTCACTTTCCGATGAAGAACTAACATAATTCAAACGTGAAGAGGAATAAGTGGCCAAAACATTTCCCGTATTAGATAATAGTTTTAAACAATCGGGTAGTATAACAATTAATACCGTTGAGGGAGGTCTTTTCTCCTGTCGTAGTTTACGTATACAGGAACGTACCGTTTGTAATTTGCTGCTATGTTGTATTTGTTTAGGCATTTCTATGGTACCTAAATAACCTACCACCGCTCTATATTCCAAAGCATTTGTAGTTAAAGAGGCCCGTACCATAGCCCGAACATTGGCCACCGTAGAAGAAGAAATACAGTTTGATGAGGTTGAGGCCGTTGTAGGACATTTTAATTCTTCCGAGAGTGGCCTTTTTGAAATTAACACTGAATTTTCCATAGACGAAGAAGGAGGTTTTTTTGCAGACACCGGACATTTTTTCGATGAAGGTTGCTGCGATGTTCTGGGCAATGGCAATAAACTTTCTTGATATTTCTTTAAAGGAGATTTTTTTAATCGTTGTTGTTTTGTCTTGTGATAAACATAACGCGGACGATATGGACCCAATGTAGGCACAGCCGGGGATCCCGCGGCAGCATTTTCTTCATCTGTACTATCCGAATAATAATGTTCAGCGATTTGCATACGTATACTACCAAAAGAATTGCCTATTAACTGGACTACAGTTTCATGTGGTAATTTGGAAACATTTAAACCATTTACAGATATTAAACAATCTCCGGCCCGTAAACCAGCCTGATCGGCTGGTGAATTTGGTATGATACATGATAGACGACAGGGCTGTTGTCCGGAAATGGTAAAACCAAAACCACTATAACCACGTCGTACCTCTACAGTGCGAGTACCATAATTGGGACGTTTTTTGCGTCTACGTTGGGTGGGTTGTTGTGTGGTAGTTGGATTTGTAACCGATGTATTAGCCGCTGTATTTGTATGAGGATGATGATGATGCATTTTCTTAAAATTTACAATAAATCACAATAAATTATAATAAGCAATTTCTATCAATATTTTCTTTTATATTAAAAATCTCCACACGCAAGCGTATAAGACACAATAAATGGGAAAATGTTTTTTCTTTTGTATTATGTACACAATTTTTCGAATTTTCTTCTTTGCACATCACAGGTAGTTAACCAGCCAGTCAGTAAAATTACAAGAAGCTTTATAAAACAAAAAATGCCTCTATGTTTGGTGGTGGTTGTTGTTGTGTTTAATATGGTATGTTGCTAATCCAGTTTGTATCACTTTAGGTATTTATTTTTTTCATTGAAATTTTTTTTGCTATTTTTTCTTTGGAATTTAAAGATTACTTTTACTTATTTTTCCGTTCTTTTTTTATTTATCTTATTCACAAATTTGTTTATATTTGCATTGACAATTTCGTTTAGCAATAATTTTTATAATATTTAATTGTAAATTTATTGAAAAATATGCCAACGCCTCTAATTGTTATTTTTGTTTAACCACACACAATTCCATTAATAAAAAAATATCTACTCTACTTCATTTTTTCTATAGAATTTAGGTAAATGGGAATGATAACCCACGATCGTTGTTATCGATAGCACCTTGACTATCGATCGTTGCAACGATGTTTTGAGGAGAAAGAAAAATGTTCGTTCACATTAGGTTCATTCGTTTACTTTTCTCAATCAATTCCAGTTTAAGAATTAGTAACAAACGTTTTTGGCCCTATAGGCTTACTATATTACGAATGAATAAATAAATAAACTTACAGAGAGTAAGACAAATTTACTCACAAAGAGAAAATTTTCTAAAGTACGCGAACGGAAAATTTGCAATAACTTACAAGTTTGTAAAACATCTGATTTTGTTAAACGAAATAAATTATAAATGATCGATATGGAAAAAAGGATTATTGATGAAAATATTATGCAAAAACATTTTAGAAGTTTTTCTTATCTTTTCCACGTCATTTTACTAGAGCATTCAAAAACCGAAACCGAAAACCGGTCAACCGGTTTCTTTATTTTTAAAAACCGATAAAAAATTAAATTTAAATGAATATTTATGTATATATTTTTTTTTCAAAGAATATATTTTTTTATTTTTATTGCTTTATATATTAAATTTGTTTTTTTTAATAAAAACAACAAATTATATAAGCTTTTTATTCAAATTAAAAAAACCGGTTGACCGGTTTTTTCTGCAAAAACCGAAACCGATTTTTTTAAAATTCTATTTTTCGAAGAAAACCGAAACCGGTTTTTTCAAACGGCCGGTTTTTTGAATACTCTACATTTTACAATATTTATTGCTTTTCATTTGCATACAAAAACGTAGTTATAAAATATTTTAACTTGTATTTACAAAAATTAATCATGTTTTTCTGTTTAAAAATTATTGCTGGCAAACTGGCGAACTGTCACTTTATTATCTCTTTTTCTTCCTGTTTACTGATTATTTTTCTTTTGTGTAAACGAACGTAACTATTTTATTGAGTTTTCGCTAGCCGATAGAGCTTTTTTACGTTTAAGCGTGATTTAAAAAAATATAAATTATAATTTCAAAATTGCATTTAATATTAAAAAAAAAAACAATTGTAATTTGTTAATTGCAATATAACATTCAAATGATTCTTTTTTTTATTAAAAAAATAGTAATTCCAATTTAAAAAAGTTTGTCGGTAGAATCTACTGAAAATAACATTTAAAAAGGGTAAATGCAGAACTTAGAAAAGAATTATTTTTTGAATCTACTCGTATAAAAATTTATTCATTTTATGAATCAGTGAATATTTTAAAATTCCTTAAAATTAATTATTTGATATTGAATAAAGTGACATAATAATTGAGTCCCATTTTCACAAAGTCCAGTTAGCTACTAACTTAAATTTAACTGTTTAATTTTAACTAGACATTCAGTAATGGAACCGTATTTTTATTTTTATATAGTAAACAACTGACAAAAATTTTTAAAAATAACTGTTTTTTCAGTTATTTTATAAGAACAAGAATCAATTATTTTTCTTACGATTACAAAAAAATTGTGTAATTGCTTCATCCTTCATAAAATTTAAGACCAAAATTTAAAACGGTACTTCAGTTATTACGTTTTTATTCATTGATGACAAGTTTGTCATACTTGAGGACTTTTCGTTGGTTTTGTGAACAAAAATTTGCGGATTAAAATTTGTATGATTTAAAATTTGAAAATTCATTTAAGTTGACTCAAGTAACTTTAAAGAAGACTAAAAATTTTATGTGATTCCTTAAAAATCTTGCCAAAAAAAAAATAAAATTTTTAAA
Source organism: Eustalomyia histrio (assembly GCA_949748255.1). Classification (NCBI taxonomy): domain Eukaryota; kingdom Metazoa; phylum Arthropoda; class Insecta; order Diptera; family Anthomyiidae; genus Eustalomyia; species Eustalomyia histrio. Next base: position 50,551,401 of record OX456526.1, on the reverse strand, counting down.
GATAAAATCGTTAAAATTCTCATTAAGTTTGTAATTCAACTAAACAAATATTTCTAAAAATGCTAAAAAACATCATCCTTTTCGATTTCCTTAAGCAAAAATGAATTCCGGATAGAAACCAGCTTGAAAGAAATTATTTTTTAATTCCTTAAATGAAATGTTTATTAAAAAAAAAAATAATAAATTTGAAAAACTTCAGGTAATAAGTATTTAAGCTCAAGGTATATTTTATACAAAATTATTTATTTTTCATCCAATATTTCGCTATCTCAATGGATAGCTTCTTCAAAAACAAAAAAAATCCCTGAAGAAGCTATCTATTGAGATAGCGAAATATTGGATGAAAAATAAATAATTTTGTATAAAATAGACCTTGAGCTTGAACTTATTACCTGGAATTTGTATTAAAAAGTTCGAAGAAATTGAACTGAATAAATTTGAAAAACTCGAAATTTCTTTTAACTCAAAACAACCTTATTTACTGAGGATATTTTATTCGAATAAGTTCATAGAGCCTAAGATTTTTATAGGATTAAAATATTATTTAAAATAAAAAAAATCATATTAATTAATGATAAAAGTCTTCTGAATCCTATAACTTCAGTGCAAATAAGTGTGAAATACGGACAGACCTTAAAAAATATAAATCTTTATTGAATTAATTCGCGAAAGAAAATAATTTAAAATCACAATTTCATTTCAATGTTTTTTGATTTAATTGAAGCAAATAAATCATAATTCGTTTTTAGTTCGAAAATAAAAAATATTGATTTAATTTGCGAATTAAAAAAAACATTAAAATTGACTCGCTATCTCGCTTAGTTTTCTAGATATTCGCCATTTTGTAAAATGATAATTTTTTAAAATGGCCGGTATATCGCTTAGATTATAAAAATAGTCCAGGTCCTTAGCATATCCCGAGGAATCTATTTTAATAAAACAGCCATGAACGAAATGGAACGAGAAATGAAATTTGTATTATCGGAGTGTGTTAATTTATATTATCGTATAAATTATTAAAAAAATTAGTCACCCTGTGGCTGTATAATAAAATTAAATCATATTCGAGAATCAAATTAAAATTGATTTGATTCTTTGATCTAAAATTAAATTATTCAAATTGAATTATTTCGTTTGATTTATAAAAAGAATTATTTAAATCAACTTGATTATTCTAATAAGATAAAGATTGAATCATGATAGTAAATAATTCAATGAATTCGCAGATTAATTTATCCGAATTTAAATTAGATTTGAAATTTTTTTTAAAGAATTATGTTTTTAAAGGTCTGAATACGGAACAGAGTTTTTTAGAAAAAATTTGTGAAATTTTTTAAAGAAAAGATGTGTTAAAATCTTAAAAATTTCAAAGTAAAAAAAAATATAGATTTTAATGATGATTTTGTTAGAATCTAAAACGGAGGGTTTTTCAAAAAGCCCATCATTCTGAGGATTTTTTTTTATAAAATCTCATAATTTGAAGCTTTCGCAAAAAGTATTTTTACCATACTTAGCTAAAAACGTTTTTTTTTTATAAGTGGGATTTTTGTGAAATTTTTTTTATTTATTTGGGGACAACGAAAAAAGTATTTGGCATGCTTGAGGGGAGGGAGATACTGTAACATATTCCAATTTTTATTTGCTGTTTGCAAAAAATATCAATAATAACGAAAATGAACTTAACTAGAATTTTCAAAATTTCGACGATTTGTTATATATTAAATTAATATAACTTTAACTATATAACAGCTTACTGCAAAACTCAGTACTTTGCTTTAGTTGTTTTTTATTCATTTTTTTTTAATAGAAAAACAACTGTAATTACAGTTAAAACAATAACAACTGTCTACTAAACATACAACTGTTATGTAGTAACTTTAAAACTTTTTTGAGTGTGTAACTATGGAAATTTAAATTAAATTTCTTGATGATTGAACTAAATTTAACTTTTTATTGATTTAACAAAAAATTACACAAATTAAAATAAAGATACAATTACTACTGGTTAATTCAGGACTAAGGAACATTTTTACCACAAAATATAGTCTTTCTATATGTACACTTGTGCTCATACAATTAAGTCAATAATTTTAATAAGAAAAAAAGTTCATAAAAAACATTTATTTAAGAAAAGAAAACAAAATATTAACATAAAATAAATAAGGTTTTTAAATTAAACATTAATTCACACTTTTTTTAAGATTAACAGTATTTATTAAAAAGAATATCACAAAAAACTAGATTAAAGCTGCTCATATAATTAAGTCATTTCTTTAAAATTTTATTATTAAAGTTTTTTTTTTAATTATTATAAAAACTGTCGTAGGTATTACTAATATTTAGTCGGAAAACCTTTTTGACGAATGACTTCTCCGCATCTCTTACCCATTGAATGAACAAGGGCCGCACATTGGGGCTGGTGTAATTTTATACCACTCTTCTTTAATTACTTTCCACAAATCTGCTCTATTTGCAGGTTTTCTTGCACCTACTGCCCTTTTTATGGTTCCCCATAAATTTTCTATGGGATTAAGGTCTGGACTTTGGGCGGGCCATTCGAGAATCTTTATGTAATTTGCCTTTATCCAGTCCTTTACGATCCGTGAACAGTGCTTGGGGTCATTGTCCTGTTGAAATACCCAAGCTAATGGCAAATTATCAGCATAGTCACTAAGCAAGTTTTCTTCCAAGATGTCTCTGTACATAACGCCCGTCATTTTTCCTTCGATTTGAACAATTGGACCAACGCCAGATGATGTAAAACAGCCCCATACCATTACGGATAAACCACCATGTTTTACGGTTTTTTTTGTGTAGCGTGGGTTCAGTTCTTGTAACGGTGGACGTCTGACATAGGGCTTACCATCATTTCCAAACACGTTAAATTTGGATTCATCGCTCCAAACAATCAAATCCCAAAATTTGACGTCATTTTGCAAATGTTTTTTTGCAAACTGCAGTCTATTTTTAATATTTTTTTAGACACATTATGCTTACATTTGGCGATTCTTCCATTCAAAGAATTTTCCTGTAAGCGACGTCGGACAGTTTGTGCTGATATTTTTACTCCATTATACTCTTCCATTTGAGCTCTAATTTCAGTAGAGGTCAAGAAAGGGTCGGCCTTACTCAATCTTATCAATTTTCTATCCTCAGCAGGTGTCGTTTTTCTTGGCTTATTCCTCGGAAAGTTGTTAAAAGTTTTATTTTTCTTATAATATTGAATTGCATTGATGATTTTTACTCTCGAAAAGTTTAAATATTTGGCTACTTTGGAAACTTTTTGGTGTTTCTGGAAGCATTCCCATATTATTTTTCTCTCGCATGGCGATGAACTTTTTTTCTTGTTCATTATTGTGAGGTGTTAATAAAAACTATTTTAAAAATCTTTTTTGTTAATGATTCAAGTATTTTTTATAAAATATTCTAGAATTTGAATGCATAAAGACAAAGATTACCGTTAAAAATTGCAATGACTTAATTATATGAGCACTAATGTATAGAGTAAGGAAGAGAAATAATGTCTACATCACACATAGTTTGTCATTTTATGAAAAAAATGTCTTAAGTTATTTGGAAAAATAACGGTAGTAATAATATAAAAGAAAAAATATATGTAATGTAATTATTATAAAAATTACAGACCTTTGAAAATAAAAATGTTTGTTGACTTAATTATATGAGCACAAGTGTATGTATTCATAACACAAATTAGACGGTTTTGCAAGTTCATATTTTTATCATACAAATTTTTAAGTTAAAGTTTTTTAGCTGTCAGTTTTAGTTTAACCGAAAACTAATTTTATTAGCCATGATCATGTTATTAACAAAAATTTGTCGGTACAACTTTTTCTTGTTTTGAATTTTGATGTTTTTTAAATAAATCAAAATAAACCATATTTCGAAAACAATATTCCTATTTCAAACTACGTTAAACTTCGCTTAAAGTTAACTTTTACCCAAAAGCCCAGTTTTAATATGCGTTAGTTTGTTTATTTATTTTTTTTTTAATTTCCAGATTAATAATGATGTAAAATTACAAAAATCAATAACGGCTTTTGACATTGAATTTAATAAATTATTAAGTGAACCACCATTTGAAAATACACAATTTGAACATATTACCGGTGAACCCAAAGAAGTTTTATATAATTATCGTAAGTAATTAATAACACAGCAAATTTTATAAATAAGTATTGAACAAATTATTTTTTTTTATTAAGAAATCTTTTAAAGATCTCAATCAAAATCTTTTTTTTTATAATTTTTTAAACAAATAGAAAAATTGTATATGTAGTTAAATACGTGTAAAATGAAGATATGCTTTCGCATGCCTTTTTCCTATATTTTATCTAAATACTAAATTTTAACAATTGTTTAAAATTCTTTTTTTACTGTACTATCATTTTTTTCTTTTGCAATTCATATAGATTTATTTAATCATTTTTTTTTATCATATAAGTGTTTTTGTTTTCTTTTAAATCATTTTTATAATTTTTCTTGTTTAGTTCAAATAATAAAAATTAAATTAAAGTAGTTTTAAACTAAATTCTTATATAATAAGTTTTGAAAACAAAATATTTTATTCTAAAAATGGTTTTAAACCAAAAAAAAAATTGAATTCAAAGTTTTTGTAAGAAAAGTAATTAAGTAGTTATTTAATTGTTGGTTTATGGTTAAAATTGTTTAAAAAATAACAAATTTTGTACAAAAAAAGAATCAAATCAAATAATTCAGAGACTTCTAAAATCTATGTAGAAATGGAATTTTAGTGGTGTTTTGTTAATAAGTTTATACAATTTTTTTAATTGCATTTAGAAAAGTATTAAAAGCCAAATTTTCTTTTAAAGTTTATTATAAATTATAAGTTTTGAATTTTTTTAGATTATAAGTAATATTAAGAAACTAAATTTTAGTTTTCAACAAAGGTTGGTATTAAAAACCTTTTATTGTTATTGATTTATTATAATTAGTTTGTTATATAGAGTTTTTGTAAGAATTTTTATATATTATACGTTTTAAAAATCTACAATTTCTTAACTAATATATTCTATGAATTTAAAAAAAAAATTGAAAATTTTCCAAAAATTGTTATGAATGTAATATATTTTCGTTTCATACTGCTGAAATGTTAATTTACTGTTGAAATGTTAATAAATTATTTGTATATTTATTTCATAATTAAAACAAGGAATTTCCCTATGAAATTGTTATTATTACAGTTTGTTTACTTGTTTTTTTCTTGTTTTCCCTTAAATTCGTTTTTGACGTGACTTTTTAATGCAGTTGTTTCCATTTACTACTTTTGATATGATTTTATTTAATTCCACTTGAAAATAATTTAATCTTTGGAATTTCTGTCGTACTTTTAATGTCTTTAAATTGTTAATTTATTTAGAAACTTAAAATTCATTCTGCAGAAATCAGGGATGAAAATTATGATTTTTAAACATTTTTACTGTACACAGAAAAAAATTAAAAAATTCAGTTTTTAATATTAAAGATCTCATAGAATTTTTGGCCACATGCTCCCTCGAGAGTGAAAGAAAAAAATTCTTAGAATCAGAACTGTTAAAAAATAACTTGCAAATGCAGTAATAAAACTTTCAAATTAAACAAATTTTACAACGGAAAAAATATTACAAAATTTAAATAATAAAAATTCGATTTCTAAAAATTGTTTGTTTAAAATGTTTGTAAGTTGTTATTTTTCATATAAAAATTCTTTGAAAAGAAAATTTGAAGTTACAAAAAATTAACAAATGGTTTTTTGTATTTGCAAAATTCATTGTTGGAGCCTTTTTAAACATTTCTTTATTTGTATTTACAAAAATATTACGTATATATATAGAAATCGAATTTGAATTTTAACAAATATTTTTGATTACTTAAATTTTTTTAATATTTTTTCCGGTGTAAATTTTGCTAAATTGCAAGTTACTTTCTAATTCTAAGAATCTTTTCTTATGGAAAAACCTCCATACACAGAAAAAATTTATAATACTTGGTATTATAAAAAATCTTTCACACTATATTTTTTTATAAATACAAACAAAGACCTTATTAAAAATGTAAGTTGTAAATACAAACTCCTTTTTGTTTTTTTTTTTTTGATAACTTCCCTATTTTATTTTTAAAGATTTTTTTTTTTTTGTTCAAAACAAAAAATTGTTAGAAATCTAATTTTAATTTCTAAAGAACATTTTTAATTACTAGTGATACTTTTTTCTGTGTATTCTCAAAACCTTGCTAAATGGAAAACTCCATATTTTGGCGATTTAAAAATTTTGATTATTTTATGTACAATTTTTAATTTTGTAGCCTCTCAGAAGAGTAAGTAGATTGAAGGGTATAAATATAATGAATGCTTTAAAATTTTAGCGAAAATATTTTCAAAATTTTCACAGTTGTTTCACGATATTTTTATACATTTACCACAGGAACAGATTATATTAATTTTGCAATTTTATTTTAAACACATAAATAAAATTGCCGCGGGTGCCCGCGGGAACCCAATCTTACCAGAAAGCGTTTCTTGTAACAAAAATTGGGTAAATGAGAGCGTTTGTGAGAGAGTAATTGTGTTTCTCATTTTACATGAACTTACCCGTACTTTTTGTTTGGGTAAAATTGTCACATCATCAGCTGTTGCTTATAAATTAGCTGTTTTGGATTTTTGAATAAATTAAAATTAAATTAAAATTTACTATAAAGAACTTTTCCTTCTTAATAATGAAAAATACATTTAAAAATGTAAATAGATATTTGCCATTTCAAATATATTTATTATTTAAGCTGTTTTTTAATATGAATAAATTTGACGTTTATTTTTGGGTATGAAATGTGGTTTTGTGCGTTCGCAGTATTTTGGGCATTTTCATAGTTTTGTGAGAGAATTTTTTGCTTACTCTCATTTTACCAGACTTTACCCAAATCACATCAAATGTATCAAATGTTTGCATACACATTGTACTAAAATATTCGGAAGTGGCAGCATTGAACAGCTGATTTTAAATTACCTCTTAAAACAAAAAAGTGTATTATTGTTAAAAAGCTATTAAATGCCTTTAAATTTTTTAATAGCAAATCCTGAAAAGGTTAAATTGCTCTCCAAGGGAGGCGGACAAACAGAAAAAAAAGGAGTGACATTTATAAAAATTAGAGTAAAATTTTACAAAGTTTTGTGGTCATTATACGACTACATAAAATAAACGATAAATTTTGTTTCACCCCGTCAATTTAATTTTTTAAAGTCGATAAAATTGTTTAAAAAAAAGCGGAAAAAATTTTGATACCGTTAGGATCGAAAAAGTACAATTTGTTTGTCTGGTTGGTACAATAACAGAAAACATATTTTCCATCCCTGACTTGTACTGTACTGGTGCCAAATAGTCTCTCCAGAGCAGTGCGATTCTCTAACATTCTTAACGATATTATCGATTTCGTTATCGTTATATTTGTTAGTTGAGTTTCTGAAAAAGCTAATTTGTATTTTTTTTTTTTTAATATTTGGCAAGAGATATGGAAAACATTGTTAATTTGAATTTTATTTGCTTTATTTTATTCGCACGATTTCTTTATTCAGGAGATTATGAGACCAAGTGGATTGGAGGATAAAATTCGATAATAATGTAGCAACAAAAAACTGAAATTTTACTAAATTTTTCCCCAAAATTTTAAATAAATTATTAAAAAAGAAATAATATTAAGAAAGAAAAGACAGTTATTGAATTGAGATCTAAAACTACAGTTTTATTTTAGAAAATACAGTCAATACATTTGAAAATCACAATAAACTTTTTTTTTTTTTTAACTATGGGAGCATGGGGTGATGTGGTAAGTCGATGTGTCCCAAAAATGTTAAATTGTATTCTGTTAATGCGCGAAAGTTACAACGAACCATAATTTATGGAAAACTTAACATGTGTTCTTGATCAATTTTTGTAGTATGACTAGTTAACCACTTTACCCCATATAACCCTACAAAATAAAAACCCAACTAAAAATCAAAATTTTTTTCATCTATTCTCTTGTCGAGAATTCCTCTGCACTAATGTGTTGAGCTTGCAACATACTATAAAAAAAGGAATTTGTATTTGCAGCCAATTGTTGGGGCGAACCTTGTTCTATTATTTCACCCTGATCCATAACAATAATGCGATCCATAGTTTGTAAACCCTTTAAACGATGCGTTATAAATATAACCGTAGAACTTTTAAACGATGAACGCAATGCTTGATGCATAGCAAATTCAGAATCTTCATCTAAATTGGAAGTACCCTCATCTATGCAAATAACTTTGGAATTTTTCAATAAAGCTCTAGCTAAACAAAGTAATTGTTTTTGACCGGCCGACAAATTAATGCCACCCCTATCAAGTTTACCATCTAAACCTCCCAGAGATTGTACCAAACATGTAGCAGCAGAACAATTCGTTATTGCATGCCAGATTTCTGAGTCATAGTGCGATAAGCGAGGATCAAGATTTTCTCTAACGGTACCCTCGAAAAGGAATGGTTCTTGAGGTATAATTCCAATACGATCACGTAATATATTTAAGGCTAATAATTTTAAATTAACACTGTCCAAAATGATTTCTCCTTTAGTCAAGGGAGCTATTCTCATTAAAGCTGCTAATATAGACGTTTTCCCAGCCCCTGTGCGCCCTACAATAGCTACACGCTCAAATGCGTCAGTTTCAAAAGTTAAATCATGTAAAACTGATGACAAATGTTCTCTATAAGATAGTTGTACATTTTTGAAACTTAATGCACCTTGTGTGGGCCAGCCAAATGGTGGATTAATAGAGCCATCAGCATTATCTTCGCCCTCTAATTGTAAGTATTGTTCTACGCGTTCTACGGCTACTAATTCTTGTTCTGTTTCGGCTACTGCATTTAAAACACCTCCCAAAATGTGTGTAATGCTTAAAGCATAAGATATAGCTAAGCCTACTAAACCAGGATTAGTTGCATGAGCTGAGGTAACGGCTGCCAAAAAGCCAGCACCTCCCACCAGTAAAGCGCCCAACAATTGTAAGCGTATACTTAACCAATTTTGAGCCGCCGAAGAGGTTAGCTGAGCTTTAATACTTTCTTCTAGTTTTGCATGAAAATCTCTCTGAAAACGAGCACTAGCACGCATAGTCCTAATGGTAACTAAACCCTGTAAGGTCTCGGTAAAATGAGTGTATAGGGGAGATAAAGCATTGCTAGAAAGGCGTTTAATATCACGCGATGCATGACGATAGCGATGTTGTAAACTTAAATATATAGGAACCATGGGTATAACTATTAAACTTAACCAAGGCATGGCATATAAACTAATAAATACTGCGCCTACTAGACCCACAATTTGAGCCAATAAAATATTTAATATAAATGGTAAGGAATCATCTACGGTATACGTATCAGAAGAGAAACGATTTAGAATGCGGCCCACTGAGGTGATATCAAAAAAGCTAAATTTGGCCTGAAACAAAGAAAATTATTTTTTTTCTTCAAGAAAAGTTCGATTCAAATAAAATGTTTAGTTTTATGGAATTTAATACTTACATACATTACATTATTAAGTAATTTGTCATGTATATATTTAGCTGCCTTTAAGCCGGCATAAGCAAATAGAAAAGCTCTAGCTAAAGTCATCAATGAGTTGGTTAAAGCCAAAGAAGCAAATACACCTAAATAATAGCCAGTGCTATGCGGAGGTGTAGTATCATTTGAATCATCCTTCCAGGATGGTTGTATCAAATGGTGCAGGTTTGTAGAAGAATTTGTATTATTATCCAAAGTTGTATCGGTTACCCAATGAGCTAACCAAGCATCAGATAAATTACGTGTTACTTGCATTAGCACTACCGAGAGCAGAACTATTAAACCTAAGGGAGTAGTAATGGCCTTCCAATAACAAGCAAATACATTCATTGCCAAGTGACCATATTCTCGAGATTCCTAAAAACAAATAAATGTTAATGAATTGTAAGTAATAATTACATTGACTAAATTTACCTCCAACATAATGCTATCAACACTTGTTCTTTCTTGCTCCATTTGTAATTCATCTAAATCTATGGATGATCGTCTTTCCATCATATCAGCCTCATCATTGGAATCTTCTAAACTTAAATCAATACTTTCTGTCATGTAATCACTAGGAGTAAGTTTACCATTTTCAATATGTAAAATCTAGAGAAAACGTTTCAAGAGAAACGTTTAAAAAGATAGATTAATAATTCGGATTTTTCTAATTGTAACATTCAATTTAAAACATATCTCACCTGATTTGCATGGTAAAATAATGATACACTGCGTGTCACAATAATTCTAGTTTTGTCTTTTAGTAAATTCAATAAACAATGTTTAACAATATGATGAGCCACATGAGCATCCAAAGAAGCTAAAATATCATCTATTAAGTAAACTGTAAAAACGAAATAAAGAAATTACTTAAAAGCCCTAACAAATCCATTGATTAATTTTATATACATTTCTTATCTTGATAAACTGCTCTGGCCAAAGCAACTCTAGCTCTTTGTCCACCCGATAAAGTGCGACCATTTTCACCTACACCCACCAAATCCCCACCCAATGCGGTAATATCTTCATTTAAAGCACAGGCAAATAAAACTGATTTATACCATTGTTCATCGAAAACACTTCCCCAAACAATATTGTCACGTATGGTGCCACGTTGTAACCAAGGAGATTGTGGAACATAACCAAATCCTTAAAGAATAAAAAAATTAACATTAAAATGTAATTTAACCACTTAACTGCGTAGTCAGGGTTAAAAAAAACTTCGCCTGTTGCGTCTAAATCAAAAATCATATGTAAAGAAAACGTACAGTGGCTCACAGCTTATTTCGTGCGAGGAACATTTTTGATAATTTAGACTTCAATAAAAAACACAAAAAAATACACAAATATCAACATTGAGCGGTTTCTTTAAAAAAAACTAGGGGAGTCTTATTGTTTTATTACAGCTTTTAATCTGGAGTGCATAGGGTTAACAATTTTTTTAGAGTACTGTGACGATATCTTTGTCCACTCTTCCTTTAGCGCCGCTTTCAAACTTTCGACATTAGAAATATGGTGTTTTTGAATACCCACTTCTAGAATGTGCCACAAATTTCCAATCACATTTAAATTTGGGGATCAAGCGTGTGGATGACGTGTGGGCAATTCCAAATTAGCCAAGTTTGTACTATACCTGATTTGTCCTCGGGATCGTTATCTTTGTAGAAGCGGAATGTGTCGCGTATGAGCAAGTCTACAGCACTTTGGAGCAAATTTCGCTTCAGCAAGTCTAGGTATACCTCTATAGTCATAGTGGATTCTATTCTATTACCAACATTACAGGTCCGTATCCATGTTTTACTGTGTCACGTACACTTAGAAGAAAAAAGTTAGTAAAAAATTCGTAAACTCTTTTTAATCCTACTTTACTATTTTTGTACTGATTTTTAGTAAAAAAATTGTTTTAGTAAAAAAATTGTTTGCTATTTACATTTTTTAAATTACAGAATATTTACAAATTTTTGTTGCTAACTTCGAAAATCATTTTACAAATTTTTGAAAACCGATTTGATAAAATTAGCAAAAAAAATACTAATTTTAAAAAAGTGAATATTGAAGGCTGGTATCATTCAATTCTTTTTTTTTTTTGCAATATTAGAGTATGGTTTGTGCAAATATCAGGGACTTTATACATGTGTTTTTTATAATAATTATGGTTTTAAGTTATTTTATGAATTGTTGTAATTGTATTGTAGTACTGCCAACTTTGGCCCTATGGGCTTGCGGCATTTTATTATAAATAAATAAAAAAAAAATAACTAAAACTTATACTTACAAACCTAAATTGGCTTAAAATTCTACATAGGTTGAAAAAAAGGGATCTAAAGTGAAAATACTTTTCACAAAAATAGGACATCCACTTAAAATAGCACTAAAAACCTTTTAAGTTCTTAAAATCAGTTTTACAATTAAAATTTTACCTTAAAATCCAAAAAATTTACAAAAAATATTTTTTAAAACCGAAATTAGCAAATTAAAACAGAATGATAAGTTTGTTTATGTTTTTACTATTTTTTAAGTCATTTAAAGTTCTTAATAAAAATATAAAGAAACATGAATTTAAAAGGTAAATATACATATTTGAACAAAATTTATAATGAGCAAAAGAAATTACAAAAGACTTGTGTGAAACTCTGGTTCCAATGTCAATACCTAGTCAATAGTTGTGTAGATTCGCAATGACACGCACATGTTAAATGTCTACAGCAGAAAGCGTTAATTTGTCAGTAGTACTGGTGACAAAGTCAATAGTGTATCAGTACAGTTTCACTATCGACATTTCCTACAGGGTGCTTTTACAGAAATAAATGAGCACCAAGCGCTTAGGGCTTGGGCACCCTTGATTTAGATTCTTCACCATGTGATTAGTTTAAATTTTCTTTTTGTTAGGTAACTAAAGTTTAATTACATTAATCTGGCCTCTTACTGAATGTGTTTCTTTTTTTTTGTATAATATAAAAATATATATATTTTTAACGTAGCGTATGTTAATTTTATGTAAAAACTAATTTTATATACGTTTTGTGTTCATTTTTATTTTTATGTATATTTTTGATACCGAAAAAAAGTCCCAGTTTCCATCCCTGGCTCAAATGTTAAATTTGCTCTCTTTGTTTTCATAATCTTTTACGAAATGTCTGTGGACTTTTTGATTTTACTTGTATCTTGGTGTCCGCCCATGAAAACTAGTATCTCTATGTACTCAGCGTACAGTTTCTGGATGACATTTTTGGCAAGGAAATATTTCAACATCATTTGCCACATCTGGAGCACTTAACATGGAATTTCCTCAATGAAAGTGTTCTATTGAAGTGTGTCAACAAATCTTGTAAAAGCACACAATTATAACTGATTTTAATATAACTAATTTTAATATTTTCTAATATAATTATTTTTTATTTTTTGATCTACCGTTAATTTTTAGAATCCGTTATTTAAAAAAACTATACGAATAAAAATCAGCGCTCGAAATAAGCTGTGACATGAGAATTATGTGTTTGATTAGTTTTTTTTTTTAATTAATCGTTTAATGTTGATTTTTGAGTAATTTTTTTTTACACTAAAGCGAATAAATATTATGTGATGTGGCACCTAGAGAAAGGTTTTTTTTTGATGGCACTCAACAAATATACTTTTCATTTGTATGATGGCACTTAATGTGTTAAACACTTAATTATCTACAAATCAGCATCATTTATTTGCAGAGTTCAGAATAAAATATACCACTTTTATGCTTGGGTTTTCAAAAATGTTCCCCCCACGAAATAAGCTGTGAGTCTAACGCAGTTAAGAGGTTTAAAACAATCATTCTTTAAATTACCTGATGTTAAATCTTGTACACATATCGAGCCATTTACAGAATTTATACCAGCTACTATGGCTGCAATAAAACTACTTTTACCACTACCTACTGGACCTTCTATACAAACAAGTTCACCCTAGAAGTTTATAAATAACCTCAAGATTATCTGTTTAGAACAATTCTAGAACAATTACCTTTTTTACTTCCATATTAACTTTTTCCAATCTAAATGTAGTTGCATGTACATCTTCATCGTTGTTGATCAAGTCATATTCAAATGTTGCTTCTTTAAATTGTAAGACAATTGGAGGTCCTACAACCGATGTCATGGAGCTGCTTTTTATTATGGGATCATAGTATGAAGAAAAATCCAAATTTCGTAGCTAAAATAAAAGGAAATTAAATTAAAAATATATTTAGAACAAAATAATTGAATGTCTCGCTGAAATAACGGCTTGAAAACGAGTTGGCATCACGGAATGGCATAACTGGACGTCTACACGTGATATAAAATTTATGTTAATAACACCAAAAATACATGCACAGCAATAATTTATTTTTGTTTTTTTTTTTTTTTTTTTTGAGCATGCCGACTGTACCCTGTACGATTTGAGTAATATTCCGGGAAGCGGATCAAAAAATTTGGTAAGAAATTTCTGTAAAATCGCTTTAAAAAGTTCAAATCTCGATTTCCACAATATCAGAACGTATCGGTTTTTCAAAATCCCGTTGAATTAACAATGTGGTCCAAAGAAGTACAATATAATCATCGATCTTGTTTAACTTCAACCTTTTTAAACTTCCAGCGCCATCGACATTGAGGTGAATGTATACCGGCATAAACATCCCAGTTTCTTTATGGCAAAGATGAAGTTAAAGCCCCAATTCCGACAATAAAGTAATCCTATAAAGGCTACATATCTTAAGGCAGTGGAGATATAGTTAAAGATAACAAAATGCAGCCCTTATAACAGTTACGCCTTGCCTGCAGATGTTATAAAAACATTGCCTACATATGTTACATGAAAAGACGAGATTTTAACTGTTAAGAATTAAAGCCCGATATTGATGAGTTCCTTTCGGGATGTTATCGAATAGGACATTTAAATCAGAGTCTAACGGAATGGAAACTTTAGGCATGACAAAGGAGAATTCAGCATCTCTGGGCGTTGTGGTGTAATGATTACCGCGTTAGACTGTTACACAGAAGGTTACGAGTTGGATTCCCAACGACGGCTACATCAATTTAAAAAGATATGTATAAGTTTTATATTCCTCATACATATCACAACGTCCTCCTTCGGTGTTCCCATTGCACTTAACCCCACCAAACATAACAGGACTATGAACTAAAAAGCTTTAACAATTTCCCCTACTTTCAATCAGAAGACGACGATCAACAACTTTTCTGTCGCACAATTATAGTGTTGCCATATTAGAAGCCCTTCATTTTTCGCACACCTTTCATATATCTATTTCCCTTCCAAAGAAAGCAGCACATTAGTTAGTAGAGGAAGAGCTTACTGAGTGTTGATTCTTTTTAATAATAAAAACGGCATTTATAGAGACAGGGAAGCTTATAAAAGCTTGAAAGTCATGAACAAAATTTTATTATTTGAGTCTTATCCCACATCCTCCATGCGTTACATATTGGTCATATATCCTTTCCAATGTAAGCAACGCATTAATTAGTAGGGGAAGAGCTTCCTCAGTGTTGATTATCTTTCATAAATAAACAAAACTACATTCATAGAAACAAAGTTATTGAAACTTGAAATAATTATGTTAATAATGCGTACTTGGATCTCATTAACAAGATTTGGTTTTTATCCCACATCCTCCATGCGTTAAAAAATATATGTGACCTTCTCCGAGAAAAGGGACCTAGTGTGTGAAAATGAGATTTTGAGAAAAACGCATTATCACTGTGAACACACCTTCAGTTGGGAGATGCGATTTGGTATGGTTAGTTATGATTGGGTGCCGACTTTGGTGACGTCATGCCTATGTGAGGATGTATTTTTTTCGCTTTTAGTGTGACAATACCTTTGCTATAAAATTTTAATGTTTTTCTCATTTTTATCGATTTTCCCAAGTTCGTTTTGTACGTTTTTATGGGGTAAATAAATTTTTATCAGAAATCTAACTCATTTCATCTTATTCTACACTTCAACTTCTACTTTCAACTTCTATTGGGAATCAACATATTGAGGTGGCTCGATTACATTTAACATTAGTTTACCACAAAATTATTTTAAAATTAAATTTGTGTCACCTTTCAAGATATTTTTCACTATAAAAATTTTTTTTCACCAAAGCAGATCAATTTAATTCAAATTCTACTGTGACGATATTTTTGCACACTCTTCTTTTAGCGCCGCTTTCAAGCTTTCGACATTGACCAAGTCTACAGCACTTTGGAGCAAATTTCGCTTCAGCAAGTCTAGGTATACCTTTATAGTCTTAGTGTATTCTATTATATTACCAACATACAGGTTCGTATCCATGTTTTACTGTGCCATGTACACTCAGAGAAAAAAGTTAGTAAAAAAATTCGTAAACTGTTTTCAATCCTACATTACTATTTTTGTACTGATTTAAATTTCTATTGTTTTCGCATAGCAAAAAAATTCGAGAAAAAAAAGATAAATTAAAACTTGCAGTAAATATAAAAATAAAAATATTTGTACAACTTACATCAATTAATTCCTGTACACGTTTAACTGAAATCCAAGCTTCTATTAAACCATTTAAAACCCAAGGAAATGCATTCAAGGGACCAATTAGTAAATTCAACAAAGCAACACTAGTATACGTAGTAGAAGCTATTAAAGGATTACCCATCCATACGGATACACCAAATGTTAAAAAACACATTAAAACCGGTGTAGTGGCCCAAAAATATACACACCAGGCATCCAAATATTTACGTTTACCCAAAAACTTCATTTCTTCTTTGCGGAAATTCAAAATTTTCTTAATGAAAACATCTTCCCAAGCATTCAATTTAATTTGCTTTGCACCAGCCATTGTTTCACTAGTAGCCGATAAACGGGCATCTTTTGCTGTCATTAGACCTTGAGAATAATGGCCAATACGTTTGGCTAACCAACGATTTATGGGTATAAGAGCAGCAGCAAATATAACACCGGCTACAAAAGCGGCACCCAATTGGGTATAGAGTAAATAGAGTGTAGTAAAAAGTTGAAATGGTATGCTCCAGAATGAATGGAAGGATATACAAGAATTAACAATGCGATCTGTATCGGTAGACATTAGATTTAACACCTCCGGACGGGCATCTCTTAAGCCACGAGCTTCCAACGCTTTGCGATAAATGGCACTAACAACACCAATACGCATTTTCATGCCAATCATAGACATGCGCCAACTAAAGTGACATGAACAAAAGGCATCTTAAAAGAGGGATTCATTTTAAAATCATAAAAAGAAATATACAAAAATATTAACTTACATATCAATTGTGTTCCAAATAGTCCCAAAGCATATAAATATGGCTGCCAATTAAAAGGATCTTCATCATCTTCTGCTCCCGATGATTCCTGTCTCAATAGACCACCCAATAAAAGGGGACCAGCAAAGCTGGATATATCCGCTATAAATCTTAATATACCAATTAAATAAAATTCTTTACCGAATGCCTTATGTAAAGCCCAGAATAAATTTTTCGATCTTGAAATACTTAATTGCAACTTTTCACTAATTCTTGGTATATTTAAAGCATCTGGCAAATCGAAGAGATCTTCTATACGTCGCAGATTTCCTGCTACACCTTTTTCTATTAATGGTTCTACCCAATAGAAAATGAATCGTGATGCAGAATTGGCTTCATCTTGAGCATGTCCCAAATGAACTTCATTAAAATCAAAATGAAATTGTGTATAACGTGGTGATAATAACGATGTCGTTTCTGAAGTTGCATGTGTGTAACGTGATCCAGTAAAAACACCCTCGCCTTTTGGAATTAATGTTAAACCATAACAAATATCAAGTAGTAGAGTTGCCAAACTCCAAGGCCACCAATTAAAGTGGCGACTCGAGCGTAACCATACTGCATCCAATACAAATACAGCCAACCACATTACAATTATGATTAGAGGTCCTCTTTGGCTTATTTCACCCAAATGTCGGGATGATAAAAGATAACCTATGGCAAAGTGGATTATTACTTTAATGCAAGATAAAGAAATATTTAAAAAATTAACAATGTCATTTTATAAAATGTTTTGTTTTTTCAGTTTATGCCATAATTAAGTGGTTTTTTATTATTAGTTCTATCATAAGTTTTTGGAAAAAAGAAAATTGAATTTTTTAAAAATTATGGACATTGTGGATTTCTGTATCACGATTTCACGAAACAATCTTCGGTGGAATATTAATATCATTTACATTTATTTTAGTTAATGGGCAAACTTATTTGTATATGTAATACGATACATAAGTATTCCTTTGTGATAATACCTTCCTTAAATAGCTTCCAAAACTTTACCACGAATACAATTTTTGGGGTGGCCCAAAAACATTCACCCGATGTCTTTTTTTATATATTCACAGAATTTTAATTTCTTTATAAATGTATATTTGGATCTTTAAGTTTTTCCTATTAATTTTTGATGATTATATCGGGCCCCATTTTTTATCGTTCGCTTTGAGAGCTTCCAGAGTCTGTGGCTTGATCAAAAAGACTTGTGATTTAAAAAAAAAACCCAAAGGAAAAAGTATGAAGCAGTTAAATCGAACGATCTTTCTTGCTACTGCATATCGCCATAACGAGACATTAAGCGACCCGGAAAGACATTCTTTAAAATGTCCAGTTTCGCCGTACTAAGTCAAGATTTCTTTTGAACTTTTTAATGCATCAAAATGGTAAAAAGAATTATTAAAAAGGAGCAATATAATTAGTTCAAAATTAAGAGTGCTTGCAGGGAATTAAATTGGGCAAACTAAAGGGATATTTGAGGGATACTGAATTCTTCAGGTAGACTAGAATGCTTATACAAGGCTCACAACATGCCGATTCTCTGACAGAGGTGTATGTTACACATTTTTGGAATATCATGAAGGACCCTTACTCTTTTCGACCTTAACTAAGATAAATTAATAAGTCCGTTATTAGAGAAATTCGATTTATCATTTGAAGTCCATACAATTACAAATAATTGCATAAGTCCAATTTTCTCATTTTTGAGTGTTACATAAGACTTACACGCTTTTGTTTAACAATAAGTTTTAATTGTTACACTCAAAAAAGTTTGAAAGTTGTTTGTGTAGTAATCAGTAGGCGTAGTTACATATTAACTATAATTACAACTATTTTTCTATAAAAAAGTATTGGGAGCTTGAATTAATAATGAGCGTTTTACACAAGAGGCCACCACTAATATATGAACCAATATTCCAGTTTCTAATGCCTTGCCGCTAAAACATATTGTGAATGAGCGTCTTTGGCAGATTGTGTGTAAACAATTCTAAATATTTCCTCGAACATTTTAAATTTCGTACTAAATAAAGTATTTTTGCGGGGAGTTCTTCTTCTTTACTTTAATATAAATAAAAGTGCGGTCGAGGATCATCGTATCGTCGTTCTTCCGAGCTGGTATCCGAAAATTGCCAGAAAGATGGGAAAAAGTCGTGGCCAGCGATGGACAATATTTGAATGATATATTTGTAACAATTTTTCTATCCTTACTATATTTCGTATTAGTTGCTTAAAGCAATCATTTTTTAAATTGTAATAAAAAATACTACCAAAAAAGTATTTTTGCAGCAAAAATGTCGAGTTTTTTTTTAAATTTTTGTTTATTTTATATTTCTTATTATTGATATATGTATTCTTAGTTTGCAAATAAAAATTAGAGAATGTCTACAATGCATATAGGTGTAATAAATTGAGAACCGTTTGGAATTTTGAATTTAAATTTGAGGTAGGGTGAAGTACAGTAATTAAACACTTTTTTGTAATTTTATAAACATAATATTTTTTTATTGGGAGAAAATCCCCCAAAAAAAACCCTAATTTGAACTAAATTTGCTACATTTTAAACCGATATTATCTCGAAAATTAACTAAATAAGATTTCGATTTTGGCCTGCCATAGTTCATAAATAATATTTTTTCATAGGCATTGAAAATTCATTAACATTAGTTGAGTAATGCCAATGCCAGAAAATTTCATTACCATTAAATTACATTAACATTTATCCTACTAATGCTAACCAAATCGTACTTATGCCTCAAAAACCAATAACAATTGTTCAAAAGAATATGTTAATACCCTAACAGAGCAAAATTTTGTTCCGTTTTTCCCTATCGCGCTCAGTTTTCGAGATACCGACAATTTTAAAATGTGACCATTTTACAAAATGGCGAATATCTCGAAAACTTAGCGTGATAATGCAAAACAGGCAACATTTTTGAAAAGCTCGACAAAACAACACCCTTAGATAATAAAGATTAGGTAGGTCCGTGAGGGGTCCCGTTGAATTTTTATAAAACAGCCATAGGGTGCCTATTTTTTTTTTATCAATTTATATGATAATGTAAATTAACAAACTCCGATTGTACTTATTTCGTTCCCCCTTTCATTACATTTCGTTCGCAAATTTACTCGTTTCCCATTCATTATGTTTTAAACTTTTCTGTATATCTTAAGGCTTGGAAAACGACACGTGTAGTTCCTATCCCTAAGTCAGGTGTTATAAGAATTCCGGATGATCTTAAACCCATTTCCATTCTTCCTGCTTTAACTAAGGTAGTGGAACATTTATTAAAGGATCAAAATTTACTGAAGAAAGAATCATTGAGCCACAATATGCTTTTCGTCATGGCTATAATACTACATCATTGTTGCTGAATTTTACTGACATTATTCGAGACTGTGAAAATAGTAGGAAATTGCCTATTTTGGTTTCTCTGGACTTGACGAAGGATTTCAATTATATTTTCTATTCGACCATGATCACTAAGCTTAGGGATATGTTTAACATCTCTCGGTCAGCCTGTAAGCTTATAATGTCGTTTTAAAGTGATAGATTTCAGTTTGTTGAATTAAATGGTACTTATTCAAGTGAACTTATATTAAATTCTAGTGTTCCCCAGGGTTCGGTTTTGGGGCCGCTTTTATTTATGTAAATGATATGCCGGAAATTATTTATCTTTCTATTTGTAAGCCTTTTCTATTTGCTGACAACATTTTGCTTTTTTCAGTACAGATCGTGATTTGTCAGATTTGTCAGTGGACGGCTAGAAATTCTTTGGCTAGAAATGCTTCAAAGACTAAGGTAACTAAAGAAACGTTATATATGTAGTTTAAACGTATGCATTCATGGTTCCCTAATTAAAATTGTGTGTGTTTTTTTGTTCGGGATGGCTTTTGTATTACTTTATGAACTAATAAATAAATAATAAAAAAATGTCACTAGTCCGTGCGAGCATTTTCCATTTTAACGATTTTTAAAAAGCTTATCTGTCAATTGCTATTATTTGTATTTAATTGATTAATTATTCATTGCAGCGGAATTTAAAAAACATTACCATTAATCAATGAAATCATTATCATTATTTAAAAAATAGTAATGAAAATAATTTCATTATAATTGATATTAATGAAATGCAAATAAAATCAGTTAATTAATCCAATCCCAAGTTTGTTAAAGTTATATACGCCCAAACAAAAAAGAACCAAAAACTATTTTGCAACATATATCATACCCCAACCCAAAATGAAATACGAGGTCCTTTGTAGTACCACCTGTTAATAGACTACTATCAAGCAATTGAGCAAGTCCCGTCATTTACTTTGCGTTTAACAGCTGTTCAAAACATACAACCTCGTAGATTTTTTTAAAAATGGAAAAAAGTGAATTTCGAGTGCTTATTAAACATTATTTTTTGCCAAAAAAGGCGTCAATTAAACCAAGGAAAAAGCTTGATAAAAACTATGGGTACTCTGCACCACCGATTTCAATGACTTTCGTTGTGGTCGCACAAGTACAAACGACGCTGAACGCTCTGGAATTGAGGCCAATACACCCAAAAATGTCGAAAAAATCCACGATATGGTATTGGCCGATCGAAGAGTAAAAGTGCGTGAGATTGTTGATGCCATAGGCATTTCATATAACAGTGTGGTTTCGATTTTAAATGATCAGTTGGATTTAAGAAAGCTATCTGCAAGATGGGTGCCGCGTTTGCTCTCAATTGACCAAAATGCACAGTTGCACACGTGTGTAGTCTCAATGGCAAAATTCCATGAATTGGGCTACGAATTGGTACCTCATCAGCCATATTCTCCGGATTTAGCCCCCAGTGACTATTTCCTATTTCCAAACTTAAAGAAATGGCTCGGTGGAATGAGATTTAGCTCCAACGATGAAATTATTGATCAAACAAATGCCTATTTTATGGACCTCGGAAAATCCTAGTTTTTTTAAGAAATACAACAATTGGAGAAACGTTGTGTATTGAGCTAAATTAGATTCTATTGAAAAATATATTTTTTTTGCAAGAAAAACTGTGTTTCATTCAAAGTCACTGACTTTTTCTCCGTCCTCCTTTAACTGGGGGGATTCACTAAATATTTGCAATACATTTCATAAACATTCCCCCTTAAACCATAATTCTTGTCGTTAATTTTAACTAAATTTATACATTTTAAACCGACATTATCTCGACTTTGGTTACCGCCTGTCGTAGTTATATATTAACAAAAAGGCTAATCGTGCATTTCACGAAAACTAAACAAATTAAAAAAAAAAAAAGTATTTTGCATCAAATAACATTTTTGCTAAATAAAACCCAATTGTTTAGTTTCCAAACTTACCACTATGAACCACCCACATGACACATTCCGTGCAAGCGACAAGTATATCAGCCGCATATAATTTGACACCCAAACGATGAAATTCAAAAAGTTTTAATAGTGGTAATAAAGCCAAAATAATTGATATGAAAACACGCAAATAAATGGACCATAATTGACGACGAGTTCGTTTTACACAGCGTGTATAGGCTCCAAAATGATACGCAGAGACTGCAGCAAATAAAGTATAGATGGGTATTTGCAAAATTATTTCCTGAAAGCAGGGTAATAAATCATTTGAATCTTTGGCAAATGGTTTAATACCAGTGGAACAAAATTCCGACCAGTTCCAGGAAAAATTCCAAACGACAATATCAAACAACATATTGGATGTGACTATGGCAACAAAAGATAAAATATAAATTATAAATTTTGCATTTTTCACATTTAATAATTTCACAATTATCCACTTACCTTTTGTTTACTGGATAATGCAGGTGCTATAGATTTTAATATTCCATTAATATCTTTTTGTATTTTTGTTTTATTGAAATTACTCTATATTCAAATTGAACGCCCTTTATTGTTCGCAAACAATTTCTTTACAACCCAACATGAAATTGATAAAAGTTTTGTATAATTTCTGTGACTAATAATTATTCTTTTCAATCACTGGACAAAAAAAAATAACAAAACAAATTAACCGCAGTCGAAACAAAAATGCGTTTAGCTTGTGCAGCTCTTGTAAAAATCACTAATTCCATATCATAGAAAGCAGCTGATGATAAACGACTGAAAATAAATTCCCCTAAAATTTGTTAAAACTAGAGATGGGCACGTGAGCAATTTTCGACTCACGATTCAAAAATTACAATCACGCAAGAAGATATTTTTCTACTCATGCACGATCACGTGAGTTATTCGCTCAAATAAGAAATAATTATATAAGAAATAATTACGAACATTTTTTTTACCGCTCACGCACGATTACGTGAGTAATTGAAATTTTGGCACCTCTAGTTAAAACAACTACAATACGATTTACCGCAATACTCTGTAGAAAGATATCATTTAAAATTGGAAAAATTTTTAAAAAAATAACTTAAAATTTAAGATATTTTTTGACACGCTTTAATGAAAATATTTTCACTAGATATGTCTTTATTCATTAGACTTTGAACAAAGCAACAGAAGGTTAGTTATTAACAAGTTTTACTTGGTGCATGAGTTATAACAGAAATTTAAGACCAAAGTTGGAACCGCCCCTGTAAGTTAAATATGGGTTTCGATTTATTTATATATAAAACTATACAGGTTTAAGCGATTTTAAACAGTTAAACCTAATTTAATTAATTTGTTGAGTTATCATTACTAACATTTGAAATATGTCAGATAAGCTATTAGTTTAGTGTACTTTACATTTAAAAATAAGAAGAAATCTGAAGTAAAAATAAATCGATTTGGAAAAAATATAAATCTACTAAATTTTGCAATAAAAACTAATAATTAAAATATAATATCTGGTCAAAGTTCAAATGTTAAAGCATTAAACAATTTCAGAAAATACGAAAACTCGGTAGAAAACTAAAAAATTTCTTTAAGAAAAAGTTGTTTTTGTTTTGTTCTTGTGAATCACGTCATACAATTTTGGATGTTGTGTTAAGAATTAACCACAAGGATGCGTAATACAACTAAAGTTGAGGCACTTATTGAAAGTTGTCGCAGTGAAGGCAAATGGCAAAAAGTTATAGAATTGACTGATGAATTAAAAACTGGATCTCCTAACAATGGTGAGATAATAGCCTTATGAATTCTGTATATAAATTATGTCATTAACTGGTTGGTTCTTTTGTATTACTTAGAATGCCTAGCCCATTTTCTGGTAGGTGAGGCTCGTTTAGAAAGTTATTTGGAAGAAAATCCACCTATTGAAAGTAATTTTAGTAAAGCCAAGACGGGTCTACAAGATGCTAGACGTTACCTTAATTTAGTTACTGGTGAAAACGGTCAAAAAGCTGGCATTGCTTTGGATGCTTTTCTCTTGTTGGCCAAGTTGTGCTATGCCTGTGGTGAATATGAAAATAGTTTGGATAATTTTGTTAAGGCCGAATTGAATACATTAGCTGAGAAGGAATTAACATTGTAAGTAATGCTTTATATATCTGCTTTCTAACATCAAAAGAATTTTAATCAAGTTAAAAGGAATGTGGTTGAATTATTTAATGCGCTGCCGTCATCTTTATTTATTTATTTAATTATTGATATATTGTGAGATCAATATCCATATCTTAATAATAACAATTAGGCATTAAGTTAAAAAATATAATTTACCTTAAAACTAATTAAAAAGTATATATATAACATAGCTTTCAGATGGCTCCCCAGCCACATAATTATTACCGAAATTTATTATAAATAATAAGGCAATTCAATTAAAGTTCATGTTTTTAAAGGAAAACTTTTGAACAACTCAATAATAACAACAATTTTCTTACCTTTCGGATAATTTTTATTAACATTGTAGTTATCCACTCTGTTGTTTAGTGGATAACTACAATAATTATTTTTCTTGTTTTAATTGGGATATCAAAATATTACATACTTCATTTAAAGAGTATCAAATAAATATTTACCAGGGTTTTAATTTCTAAATTTTAAGATAACATTAAGTAAGTGGAATATTGTAATATTGTAACAAAATGTTAATAAGAAATGACAACCAGTTTGTTAAATATAATTTTAAAGAGATCATAGAAGTTTAAAACATCAGCTTATTATTTTATTATTATTTTCTAAAAATACACACTAAAAGTTTAAATTCTAACAAAAACAGCCTTGAAAAAGTCTTGAAATTTTTTTTAGAAAAAATTAAGTTCTTTTTCGAAAGGGCAGATAAATAAGGTTAATACCTTATATATATATACCTTATGAATCTGTTTCAATTCTTTAACTTTCAACGATCTTTACATTGGCTTAAAAATTTTTGTAAAATGTGGACCATTTCATATTTCCAATTTACTGTTTTGTTTGTAATTTTCTCAAAATAAAAAAAATAAAATATGCTCTAACTCTGCACTTTTTTTCTTAGACGAAGCTTGAAAATTTTGGCTGAATCTTATGCCATTAAGGGTCTGTGTTTAGAAAATCAAACCTCGAAACCATCATCGAAATTTAAGAAAGCAGAAAAAGAAACGGAAATGGTGAGTTTACACGATTAAGGATTATTTTTAAAAATAACTACTATTGAATATTAGTTTGAATTATAAAAGAACCAAGGAATGAAGATTTTTGGACTATAAAAAGACATACGATTGAGGATTATTTTGCACAGCCTATAAAAGATTTAAGATTATTTTAAACTATAAAAGGATCCACGATTAAAAATTGTTTTGGATTACTAACTGACCAACGACTAAAGATTGTTTTGAAATATTATACCCAGATAGTTAAAGACTATTTTAAACTATTAAAAAACTTTAAATATTTTGCCCAAAAAAACATTTAAGATTATTTTAGGCTATAAAAGGACTCATGATTGGAGATGCGTCTTAAATATAAAAAGACCCACCATTAAAGATTATTTTGGACTATAAAAAGAAAAGATTTAAAATTATTTTGAACTATAAAAGATATTTTTGGACTATAAAAGGACAAAAGATTGAACATACTTTATAATTAGGGATTATAAGAAGGACTTTGCCAGCACTTGTTTCACAAAATTTACGACTTTGTCTAAAGAAATGTCAAAAACTTCTTAAGTCACGATTTAGCTTTGCTTTAGATTATAAAAACATTTATGTTTAAACTAAATTCAATAAAATATATACCAATTTTTAATTTCTTTTACAGATTGCCTGTTTTGAACGTGCCACTGATTTAGGTTTATTATACCTTCAAGAACAAGATATTGCTACATATTCTGCATCCGCCAACAATACGGGTGGTTCTTCATTGGCCATCAATGCCAGTGTCCAACAGTCGGCTAGTAATATGGCCATTAGTTCGACAATACCAGCAAATCCTTTAGAGCTAAATAGACGCATGGGCGCTATACTCGAAACTGCATTGCAAAGAGCACCTATAGTACTAATTAAAGCAGGTAAACTACATGATGCCGTTGATCGTTATCGTACCATGTTAAATGCCATTGAAACAAAAACCACACAATCATTAAGATTAACATTAGCCAGACAATTGGCTGAAGTACTATTAAGAGGTGTTTCAGGCACCATTTATACCCCACCATTTCAAAAGAAACATGCTGGTTCTACTTTAAAATCCAGTGGAACTGGTAAAAAATTATGGAAACCAAGAAAATATTCTGCAAGAAATCAATTTGTGCCACGTAATCAACAAGAAGAGACTATATTATTGCTATTAATAGCTGAGGCGTTAGCGGTTCGCGATACAGTACTCTCACAAAGTCCCGAATTTAAAGTGGCCCGTACACATGCTATGGGTAATGCTACCGCCGTATATGATTTGTTAACTTTAGCCACGGTACGTTGGGGTCTTATACAGCTTTTGAATGAGTCTTTTGAAAAAGCATTAAAATTCTCCTTTGGCGAGCAACATGTATGGCGTCAATATGGCATATCTTTAATGGCTGCAGGCAAACATATGCATGCATTGAGAGTTTTGCAAGATGCCATAAAACTTAATCCCGGTGATCATTTACCCTGTTTACTGGCAGCAAAATTATGTTACGAATCATTGGGTTTAATCAAAGAAGGCTTAGATTATGCTCATCAAGCTTTAAAGCGGGAGACAAAAGGTTCACGACCCTCTCGTTGTCAACTTTATATTGGTATTGGTTACCAACAATTGGCCATACAAAGTATGCTTAAAATGGAAAGAGAAAGTTATAATAAACTGGCATTGGAGGCTCTAGAAAAAGCCGTACAAAATGATGGCAATGATCATTTGTGTGAATATTATTTATCCCTACAATATGCTATTCTCAATAACATTCCCGAGGCATTGAACCATATACGTTTTGCTTTAGCTTTACGTACCGAACATGCTGCAAGTTTACACTTATTTGGTCTACTATTGACGGCTTCACGCCGTCCACGTGAAGCGTTGGCTGTGACCGAAGATGCTTTAGAAGAATTTCCCGATAATTTAAATTTGTTACATGTAAAAGCCCACCTTCAGTTACATTTGCAAGATGCTGAGATAGCTTTAGTTACTGTACAACGTATGTTGGCCATATGGCGTGAGTTGTACGAGGGTCAAGTTAATGTTGACAATGAAGAAAAACAATCAGATACAAAAAGTATTGTGCTACATGTGCCATCATCACAAATGTCCGATAAAGATTCAAGTAAGTTTTAAAGTGTAAGTTAATATTTCTAAACTTTTGACAAATCAACATATACAATAAGTCAGTATAACTTTCTAAAGTTTTATACCTGATTGATACTTAAGTAAGCCAATGGTTTGCTTAAGAAATCTTTTCTTGACCAAAGTCAGCAAGCAAAGAGTTGTCCGATCTTAAGTAAAATTCGAACCTATATGAGAGCGCACAACAAACGACTTTCGAGCTTAAGTGTATGTCATATTTTTGAATACGTATAAGTCGGTTTTGAAGAGTATCTTCAATTCTTATTTCTGTTTCTATCTGGTCCTCACATTTCAACTTCTCATACAATAAAAGATGTGAGACCTCTCAAATCAACTTACATTTCCAAATTTGATAAGATTTTGTTTCTTTTGTAACATAAGTGATTTTCACTTCACGGATTTTTGCAAAAGCTTAAATTTAAAAAGAAAGTACAAAATTGTTATACTTGTTCTTGTGCAATCTATGTTACAAGGATAAGCAAATTCTTAAATATTTTTGACGAAACAATTTATTTCTTTCTGCATAAAGTCCTATAAATTTTTTGAAAATGTAAAATTTTCTTTTAATAAAACAACTTAAATCAAATAAGCTACAAAATCCCATATAAGATTGCGTTTACATTGTGCTCAAAATCTGGTTTCAACTGAATTGCGATTATTCGATAATGTTTACGAACTAGATTTCAAAATCTAGTTTAAATGAGATTTTGAGTGTATTGTAATCACAAAGGAAGTATACAGTACGAGCCAATTTATACGATGTAATTGACTGCGTGCAATTTTCTTAATTCCCCTTTCAAAGTTGGTTCCAAAGTTATGATTGCGTATGAAGCAAAAAAAAGAAGAATACATGTGAGTGTGAAAGAGAGAAAACAGAAACATGCATGAAATACGAAAACCTTGCCTTTTTTGTTACCCTGCTTGCTTCTCTACCCCCTTCGCCAACAAAAATTGCATGCAAAAAAGTCACCGTCTGAATTGGCTCTTTATTGTTTTTCTCGTTACCAATAATAAGCTGACGTGATGTTAAAATGGCAGCAAGTATTCATAAGATGAACAAGGTTTGTACGCAGAAAAAATATTGGAATTTATAAGTTTTTTATATTAATTCTATTAACGAATTGAGAAAATTCCCATAAATTTTGTTGTTAATATTACAAGTTTTCAATTGAAATGGCACCAGCAATTACAAATATTTTTTCTATATACTTCGTTTACATGTAATAAAATGAAAGCAACAAATTGTCAATCTGATTTCATATGAAGTGGATACACTTAATTTTAATGTTATTGCAGTATCACAATATCATTGACATGCAATCGGTTCTTTCCATGATGTCGGCCATCAAATTTCACTTTTAGCCTTCATTTTAACAATTTTAGAAAATAATAAAAAGAGAAAATTTTAATGTTTTTTTTAAGGGTGTCTCAGTAAGAATGCACTTTTTCATTTACAAAAACACATATTTTTTGAGATAGTTGCGATAGTTGCCTGACAAAATCCGCACCAGATAGATGCTCGTTGTGAGTGCATTTGTTTCTCATGGATTTCATGAGGATTTTATGAATCCCAAATTCGACAATTTCGTTTATTCACGAAGCCATTTAGATGGAAATGTGCTTCACCGAAGAAGATGACTTAAAAAAAAAAATTGGCATTGACTTCACTTTGTTCCATTACCCATTGAACGAATTACCTGCGCTTTACATGGTCTGCTGATTTGCGCTCTATTTTTAAATTTCAAAGTTGCCACTTGCTCAAAAAAAAATTAAACTTATTTTAAAAAAAGCATTGTTACTGAACACCCTATAGAAAAAAATCTATGTTTTGATAAACTTTTGTTTTATTATCTATTGGGTATACAAGTTAATAATGTCGATTTTTTTGCTTGAAAAATGCATTTATTATAATAACAAAATGAATTGATACATTATTCAAAGTATTGTCTATTGATGTTAAATAATGATTTGTGTTAAGATAAGTTACCACTTGTTATATTTTTGTACTGTGTTGTAATACTGTATTGAAAATATTGTATAAAATCAAGTTGTGTTTTTATATTTTGTTTTCAATACTGACTTTTGTATTTTATATTTTATTCGAAAATAAACTTTTAACTATAATAGGTTATGTGCCCAGGAAGCTCTTGAAAAATAAGAGAAAATTTTTTTTTCAAGCAATCATTTCAAGGTTATCAAGATAAAATGGACTTTACAAAGAACATCAAGGTTCTTCAAGGTGAGGTAGACTGGCCTATTTGGAAGCGCAAGATAAGAGATCTGTTGGATTACCATGAAGGTGCATTGGATGCAATTGACAGGAAATTGCATAAGCCATTACCTCTTGATCCATCTGCTTCAACAGAACAAAAAAGGTTATATAAGGAAGAAAGCGGTTTGTATAGAAAGGCAAACAGTTATGCCAAATCTGTGTTGTGTAGTTCCATAAGTGATGAAATTTATCAAAAAGTTATGGACAAAGAAACTGCTGCAGATACGTGGGATGCCCTCAAGAATCTTTTTGAAGCTACAGCAAAAGATCAGCTTTATAAAATTTGTGCAGAATTTTTCTCATTCAGTTGGAATGATGATCAAGATATTACCATGCACATTGCAAAATTAAAAAGTTTGTGGCTAGAATTTAATAATGGTCTGAAGGCAAGGAAATTAGGTGAATTGCCAGATTTATTGTTAGTGGGTAAGATTCTTCACATTTTGCCATCAAGTTTCGACAATTTTAAATCAAGCTGGATGATGTTAAGTAAAAATGAAGAAAAGACATTCGAAGAATTATCGATTCAGCTATCGATGTATCAACGTAATTTTGGAAAAGCAAATAGTCATGATGATCAAGAAGCGCTTTTGGTAAGTGGAAAAGCTAAGAAATATCAAAATTCAAATTTTTCCAAAAGGAAAACTGATGTCTGCAACTACTGCAAGAAGAAAGGACATTGGGTAAGGGATTGCCGTAAATGGGTAGCCGATGGTAAGCCTAGTAAAGAAGTAAATGAGGCCAAAGCTGAGTCTGTTAAGTGTTTGCAATTATTTTGTGAGGAAGCTAACGCGGTTCAAGACGCCGATGCCGCAGGATGGTGGATTGATAATGGAGCAACACGTCATGTGACTAATAATAAAAATTTATTCAAGGATTTCAAGCCTTTTTCAAATACTAATTTTATAAAAGCTGCTGGTAAGGAAGTTTTACAAGCTATTGGGAAAGGAACAATAGATATAGAATCCAAATGCTACAATAAAATCCAAGTGTTAAGTTTAACAGATGTCTGGTATGTACCTAATATATCAAGGAATTTATTCTCAGTACTTGCTGCCCAAGATAAGCAATGTAATAGCAAGTTTATATCAACAACTACCAATTGTAAATTAATTGTTGATGGTAAAGTACTTGTATGTGGATCAAGGTCAGTATGTGGAACTTTATATAAAGCAAATATTAGCCCTATAGTACGAGATAATAAGGAACAGGTAAATGAAGTTCAAGATTCTGATTTACTGCAACTGTATCATGAAAGATGGGGTCACCAAGACAAACGACACATTAAGAAGATGCTTAAAATAGGAATGGGTATTACTACAAGAGATGATAAAACTATTTGCGAGCCGTGTATCTATGGAAAGGCTCATCGATTGCCGTTTGGTCTTAGAGTAAAAGCTACAAGTCCAGGTGAACTCATGACTACAGATGTGTGTGGTCCATTTAGTGAATCGTTTGGTAAGATGAAGTACCTATTAGTATTCAAAGATGCATATACTAAGTACCGTTTTGGATTTGTTATAAAACAAAAATGTGATGTCAAAGGATGCTTAGAAGAAGTATTGATGACAGCGAAAACACATGGTTATCCCATTAGAGAATTGTTAAGCGATAACGGTGGTGAGTTTGACAACCATGATGTAAAGAAGATTCTAAAGAAGTATGGTGTTATACAAAGATTAACAGCACCATACACCCCACAACAGAATGGTGCTAGTGAAAGAGAAAATCGCACAGTTGTTGAGATGGCTCGTACATTCAAGTACTCCAATGATGAAGCAAAGTTTCCAGATGCAATATGGGCTGAATTAGTTATAACAGCTATATACGTACTAAACAGAACTGGAAAGTCATCAGTTGAAGGTAAAACTCCCTATGAATTGTGGATTGGAAAGAAGCCAAGAATACATCATTTAAGAATAATAGCCAGTGAATGCTATGTCCATATACCAAGCCAAAAGAGAAAGAAGATGGATGCCAAAGCTACAAAAGGTTATCTCATTGGGTATGATAATGATGAACGTTATCGAGTTTATATTAAGGAAAAACGTAACGTTATACTATCACGTGATGTTAAATTTGTTGAGAAAACAAAATCGTGTGTGGCTAATGGTACTAGTGATGAATATGGTAAAGACAATAACTTGAGTGATAAAGACAACGAATTTAAAAATGAAGTTAAGATTAACTTTGAAGATTTTAAGCAACGTATTACAGAAGATGACTGTATTATACATGAAGAACAACAGTCTGCATATACAAAACAACAATTAAGTAATCAAGATGCCGTAAATGATAATCCAAGTACAGAAGAAGAAAATCAAGATGCCGTAGAAGATGACCTGAACGAAGAATATATTCAAAATGAATCTTCAAATGCTAGTGATTTTCATGGATTTGAATCAAATAAACGTGCTAGAGAAACGTCTTCTGATGAAGATAATAATGATGACTGTGATATGCCATTGGTAAAACGATTAAGTGATCGTACCTTGTTATCAAATTCTAAGTATGATGACTTTGTAATGGAAGTACAAAATTTCCTAAATAAAATTGAAACTCCTATGACGTACATGGAAGCAATAAAAAGTAAAGAGTGTAATCAGTGGAAGGTGGCCATGAGTTCCGAAATAAATTCATTAAAGGAAAATAGAACATGGGAGATGGCAGAACTTCCTAAAGGTGCCAAAGCTCTACCATCAAAGTGGGTATTTCGTGTAAAGATGAATCCTGATGGAACCGTTGATAAGTTTAAATCCAGATTAGTCGTAAAAGGATTTAAGCAACGAGAAGGTATTGACTATAAAGAAACATTTAGTCCAGTTGCAAAATTGGGAACAATTCGCGCAGTATTGAGTATAGCAGCTAGCAATAAGATGCACTTATCTCAATTTGACGTTTCAACAGCTTTCTTATATGGAGAATTAGAAGAAGATATATTCATGAAACAACCAGAAGGCTATAGTGATGGTACAAAACGAGTTTGCAAATTGAAAAGAAGTTTGTATGGCTTAAAGCAAGCGCCTCGTTGTTGGAACAAACGTTTAGTCAATTACTTATTAAAAATTGGGTTTAAAATCAGTGAAGCCGATCCGTGTCTTTTTATAAGAATAAAAGATGAAAAGAAATTGATTTTGGTTCTATATGTAGATGATGGGCTTGTTGCAGGAACAGATGTCAATGATCTAAAGGTGTTATTAAATGAATTAAGATCTGAATTTAAAATAGTTGCAAAAGATGCAAATTATTTTTTGGGGTTGGAGATAAAGAAAGAAGAAGATGCAATAAAAATTTCTCAAGGTGCGTATGTTAGAAAGATTTTGGAGAGGTTCAACTTTCAAGATTGCAAACATGTGTCTACTCCAATGACCAAGGTGGTGGAAAGCTCCGAAACAGGGAAAGTAGAGGATGTTTCCAAATTTCCCTATCGACAAGCAGTGGGGGCAATAATGTACTTAATGCTCGGTACTAGACCAGACCTTGCATTCAGTATTGGTTACTTGTCTAGAACTTTAGAAAATCCTACCAAAGAAGATATTGTCAGAGTTAAGAGAGTTTTTCGATACATAGCTGGTACGAAAAACTACGGTATAACATACAAAGTTGACAATAATATGAAGTTAGAATGCTACAGTGATGCGGATTTCGGAGGTTGTACAAAAACTGGTAGATCAACATCTGGAATCGTTATAAAATATGGTGGTGCTGTTATTTCATGGTCGAGTCAAAGGCAGCCTATAGTAGCAACATCCACAACAGAAGCAGAAATAGTTGCTGCTACCGAAGCTACCAAAGAAATTATATGGCTAAAAAGACTCTATTCTGAATTAATTGGTTTGCAAGATATGCCAATATTACAAGTGGACAATAATGCAGCGATAAGGTTGGCTCAGAATCCAGAGTTTCATAAAAGAACGAAGCATATTGCTTTAAAACACTTTTTTGTTCGAGAGAAGGTCTCTGAAGGGGAACTGGATATTCAACGTATATCAACTCAAGATCAATTAGCTGATATAATGACGAAGCCGTTACAACAGATAAGATTAAAATATCTTCTTAATCAAATGGGTCTTTCAAGTGTTAACTAAGTTTCTTAACAAGGGAAAGTATTGATGTTAAATAATGATTTGTGTTAAGATAAGTTACCACTTGTTATATTTTTGTACTGTGTTGTAATACTGTATTGAAAATATTGTATAAAATCAAGTTGTGTTTTTATATTTTGTTTTCAATACTGACTTTTGTATTTTATATTTTATTCGAAAATAAACTTTTAACTATAATATTGTCCATCGTTAGCCACTATTTCTTCCCATCTTACTGGTAGCATATGGATTCCGAGCCGAAAGAATTGCTCAGGCTTTTAGGTAAAGAATGAATAAAGCCAATTTCTGATATCCTGTTCTGAAGTGAAGCGTATTCCAATAAGGGCGTTCTGCATCGATCGAAACAAATGGTAGTCAGAAGGGGCAAGGTCTGTGCTATAAGGCGGGTGAGCCAAAACTTCCCATCCACTATTTTTTGACCGGTCTTGCAACATGTGGCCGAGCGTTGTCATGATGGAAGATTATGGCCTCGTGTCTGGTCGAATATTCTGGTGGTTTTTCGTTGAGTGCTCTCTTCAAACGAATCAATTGTGTTCGGATCAGGTCTGACCTGATTTCAACAGCTCATAATACAAAACACCCTTCTGTGATCCCACCAAATGCAGAGCATTACTTTGGCGCAATTGATATTCGACTTCGACGTTGATTTGGCTCGTTGGCCGGGCTTTTACGCTTGGGGTTATCGTAATGTATCCATCTTTCACCACCAGTACAATGCAAAAAAAATCTTCTTCAATACATATTGGAGCCAATTTCCTTGCTTTTGAATGAATCCCAATGCTTTTAAATGTAGAGAAATGGCTTGTTGTGCGACTCCCAATGATAATGCAAGTTCTTCTTGGGTTTGACAATACTCGTTTACAAGTTTTTTGAGTTGGTACATGTTGACCGTAAGCTTATACCAACAATCGATTACTTTCCGCAGCCGTTTTCTTTAAATGAAAGAAGGTTATCAGACATCCCCAAAAAACATCTTTTTTAGGCACAAAATTCGACATTATTATAGCGATTGAAAAAAATGTGTGTTTACACTTTGGCGTCTATCGAATACTGAATTATTATGACAGATGCTTACCCTCCAAGATACCATATTTGTTATTATTGACACAAACCATATGTGATAGTTATGACATCTGTTGTCCAAATAGATATTCACTCTTATTCTAGTTGTCGTTATCAATGTCGTCGTCGTTTTTGAGTCAACATCACTTTGCTTCGACGTCGACATCACTTCGACACCAAATTGGTATTCTAAAACAGTGTTGTATCGATTTAAACAAAAACACATCTCTAAAAATTGAGTCGGCAGATTTATTTTGTTTATTATTTTTGCGAAAAAAATATTTTTTATGTGTAATTTAAATTCTGATACCAGTGATAAAGAAAATCTAGTATTGGAAAGAAGGTTTCTCATACAGAAATCCAATATCTTTAATCTGCCGGATAACAAGTGAGTAGCAAAATCAAAGTCTGTTACTTTAAAGAATGTTAATCTTCTAATTTTTTTAAAAGGTTTGAAAGTTACTTTCGGCTGAATAAAACAGCCTTCAAAGATGTGCTGGAAACAATAGCACCTAATTTGAAAACCGGAATCAAGTCCACATTTATTTCCAAAACAATAAAGTTGGCAGCTACATTAAGATTTTTAGCCCAGGGGTCGTACCAGCTCAGTGTTGGAAACGACTAAATTAGGGTTCAGCTGTTTCTGAAACTGTAGAAGATTTGCCACAGCTTCCTCCAGCGGGATCAACATAAATTGCTTGAATCTTCCGCCACCTGTAGCATTACACTCGGCTTTGTTGGCTACCATTTTCTTTTTAACTTTAAATTTTAAGTCTCGCCAAACCTATAAATAAATTTTGTTATATTTTTATAATGCACTTTATATGATCATGCTTTCTTTACCTTCTGCCATCTATCTCACATTATTCTCGGTGGGCCAAGTGCATTTAATAAATTTGATATTTCTTCCCATTTTTTCGTTTTTTTTTTTTTCAGTCATTACTTTTCCTCAAGTCGTTACTAAAAATTGTGTCGACAAAATCAGAGTCGTTTCAAGACAATATCGTCGTCACATTTTCTTGCAGAATACCAAATACTTGTCGACAGTTATCAATTATTTTCGATAACGACAACGGGAATACCAATTTTAAAAAAAATCCCAAGACAACATTGTCTTGTGTCGATGACGACAACTAGAATAAGGGTGAATATAAAGTGCTTTAATTTTGCTTATGAATACTGCGATAGTCATTAAAAATTACATAAATCTAAATGTTGCGGTACCGTAAGTTTTCATTGTCTACTTTTTCTTCGAAATTTGTAAAATCTATAACAACGGTGTGCGGCCCTTGTCGATTTTGATGCGGTCCACTTTAAAATTTACAATTCGTCTTTCCATTAGAATGGTTTTTTCTAAAACTTTTTAAATAAAACAAAATTAGATTTAGACTTTATTGTTTTTAAAATAACGTCAACGAAGGTTACAATAAAGTGCTAAACTTTGAACTATGTAAAAAGTTCAACTTCACATTTTCGGGCTTTCCAGTAGCACATTTGTATGGAAAAAATGTAAGTTTGAATATAAATTTACATGTTACAATGCCTATTTAATTTAGTCTAAGAGTTATCTGTATTTTTTCGATATTCGTAACCGTTCGGATTTTATGCGACTTGTTCGAAAGAGCGTTCTTATCCATATTTCAAAATTTTTAAATATGTGGCAACTCTGTAGGGAAAGCATTGGCAATTGGTTTCAAAACTGTTAAGCCACGACCAAAACAGAGTAACTTTTGACCTCATATCTTAAACTCTAAACATGAGATTGGGACAGTAAAAAAATGTTTTTTAATTATGATCGGCATACTTTCCCTGTAAGTTAATACCACTAATCCATTTTTAAAATAATACTTTTTCAAAAAAAAAAACTTTATTATTACATAAGTTCATTTAATTAATGTTTATTTAAACTATTAAAAATTAATACTTTTACCTAAAAGTTTCGTTTAAACCGACCAAACTTGATAGAAAAAAGATAAACTTCGATAATACGCTAATTTTTTTGAAGAAAAATATCTTAATTTTAGAACTTTTCAAATTTAGCTTTTCACTACAGAATATTTAAATCATTTATTTTATTGAAGAAATGCATATTTTTCTGTTGAAAAATCGGTTTGAGAACTTCTATTTTATAGCTATAGCCGATAATTTTGGTTTGAAATTGTCCCAAAAGCAATCGGTTCTATTATTTCAGAGTAAAACCGATTCTCTCAGAACTATGTTCTCGGTCAGTTACTTTACATTTGAGTCCCGAGGAATGGGTTCCGGACTTGTTTA
Organism: Eustalomyia histrio; assembly: GCA_949748255.1. NCBI lineage: Eukaryota > Metazoa > Arthropoda > Insecta > Diptera > Anthomyiidae > Eustalomyia > Eustalomyia histrio. The sequence goes on along the minus strand of OX456526.1, from coordinate 50,514,143 downwards.
TGGAATCCCTTATACAAAACTAAAATTATTAGGCCGCTCAATTTAGGCAACAATATTTATTTTTACTTTTTAAAATTCTGCTGCTCTTTCTAATTCATGAAAAATAACAAGGTAGCCCTAGGTTAGAAATGAATGTCCCATCCCTGGACTATACAACTATTTTTCTTTATTTCGATTATCAGAAAAATTTAAATTTCAAAAACCCAAAAATAAAAAAATTTTCTACACATTGTATAACTAAATATATTTATGTTATAATGATCACTTAATCATAAAAATCAGTTCATCTTATTTTTGTGAAACTCATTCAATAAAAAAAAGTTCATTCCAAATCATATTAAAACTTTAAAACCAACATGACATTGTTTTCATCAATAAAACTTATTTTTTATAATATTTTCATGAATTTTAATAATTTGTGTAATAATAATAATTTTTATCTTTTTTTTTTATACACAAACAATTTTTTTATATTATTATTAACATAATACCGATTTTTTGGAACATGTGTAATGAAAATTGTAAGTTTTTTTTTACTTCGTGGCAACACAATAACAAGCGTTTTTTAAAATAATTTTTCTTATACTAAAAAATATTTTTATACACTTTCTTTATCTTAAATTCTAAAATTATGCTTGAATATTTACAACAATACAAATTCTATATCCCAAACAAACAATTCGAGGACTTAAGTAGGGATTTGTTTAACACACATGTATACTTTGTTCAAATAAAAAAAAAAAAACAATTAAGTAGTTAAAAGCTTTATTTTTTTTTTTTAAATTTTGTGTGATGTTTAAAGTTGTATGCATATATATTTTTTCTTTTTGAGTTCGAAATTTAATAGATTAATTGCTTTTTGTAGTAGTGCATTGAAAAAATATATATTTGAAATTATAATTTGAAGATTCTGTTTATGCGGCTTCTTTGGCGGCAGTATCACGGGTGGAACAAGCTTTAAGTGAAGCAGCTAGTTCGTTGAGTTCGTTTACACCACGGCCAGGACCACAAAGACCATGGATGATACAAATAAAGGTGGGGAAAAGATCATACGATTCTATTATTTTTATAAGAATTTTTATTTAATTTTGTATATTTGTTTTCGTCATAGATTTGGTTACTGTTGGCTGATGTTTATTTACACATTGAACAACCAGCTGAGGCTTTAAATTGTATACACGAAGCTTCTTCAATTTATCCCTTATCCCATCAAATTATGTATATGGTAAGTAAAATTGCTCAATAACTTAAATTCAGGGGTTCCGTTCTTTCTCCTTCCCTCTTTCTTGTCTTTCTTAATGACCTTCTTGGCTTAACTTTCAACCCTATCTTCTCTTTTGCTGATGACAGTTACATTTGTCATTCATTTTCCTTGGATCGCAGGCCAAGCCTCTTAGAGGTCGGTGTCAGAAGGCAAATCATGAATGATACACTTAATCGGAACCTCTCGTTAGTTTCAGAGTGGGGTCGTACAAATAGGGTGGATTTTAATGCACATAAGACCCAATGTTGTATTATGACTCATAGGTTTGTGGAGTTTCCACCGTCATCTGTTCTATTGGGGAGTATCAATATTGAGGAATCGGAAACTCTTGATGTTCAGGGCATGAGAATTCAGTGTCGAAAGAAGCATTTAAGTGTTTAGGTTTTTTAAAACGGTGCAAGATGTACTTCACCCCATTTGATCTCCTTACTATCTATACCACCTATATCCGGCCAAAATTGGAGTATAACTCCCATGGGCAGGTGCTTCAAGGTCTATTTTGTAACTTTTGGACCGTATTCAAAGAAGGGCTTCGGCGGTTATCATCCCTTTGTAGGGAAATTCAAGTCTAATATTCAAAAACACTAATCACTCTTTCCTCCTCCTCATAACCTATTTTCCTGACATCAGCACAATGCACTGCATTTTTTTTGTGCATAAATTTAAAAAATTTGTCTTTTAAGACACATTCACAATACCCAGCAAAACCACACATTACCAAATAATGGGTAAAGTAATGTATAGCCATAGGGGCCGATGGATTACTTTACAACTTACTTCATTGATGAATTTTATACGCGATGAGCCTCAAAGTAATGTATATACCCATTACTTTAGAGGTGATAATGTAAGGGGTTACTTATATGGTTACGAGAATGGAAAAAGTAATGTGTCTAAAAATAGATTTTTAAAAAAGAGGAATTTTTATTAAAAAAAAATATTACAAATATTTTATTTTAATTATTTGTAATTAAAAATAATGTGGTCAAGATGGGAATCGAACCAGGGAAATCTGGTTGCCACCCAAGAACTCTACCCACTGAGCTATCGACGCATATAGTATTTGATTGCTTTAAACTTAAGTGAATTGTTGCGCTTCGTTTTTTCGCTAGTGTTATCAAAACAAACATACATTACCCTTTTGCTTACAAAAAACACAAAGTAATGTATCTTAAAATAGATTTTAAAAAATATTTCAATTATTACTTTACATTTATAAATCATATATTACGTAATCAATAATGAGTAACTTATTACTTTATGCTTGCAAATAATGAAAAAGATAACGAGCTATCATTACAAGGTAACGCATGAGAATATCGCACCCATTAACAAAGTTTTGCTGGGTAAATCTTTTTGCTGAAGAAATCTATGCGGTAGTTAGAATGGTTTTTTTCTCTTCTCTTTCACACTTTCACATTTTTTTATCATACACATAACACATTCCACTTTGGAGTACTGCACACTCTGCGTTGTGAATAGTCCTTTAATGACAACGATTAGATTTAAAATTATAATTTTAGCTATAAGAAAAATTACAATTTATTAATTTACAAAAAAAATCTACACTCTACAAAAAATGTTTTATTAATTTTCTTAAATTTTACAGAGAGGCCAAGTTTGTGTGTTTTTGGAGCAATGGATTGAAGCTAAACAATGTTTCTTGAATGCGGTGGCCGCAAATCCAAATCATACCGATGCTTTAAGAGCTTTAGGAGAAACTCATCATATTTTAGCAGAACCCCGTTTAGCGGAGAAAATTCTAAAAGATGCTGCCAAATTAGATCCGAACTGTCCAAAAATTTGGTATGATCTACTTTTTTTTTCTTTTGTATTTAACTAAAAAATTGTCTCTTTTTTTATAGGTTCGCTTTAGGCAAAGTATTAGAAAGTTTGGGAGAATTTCCCGCCTCTGCTGATTGTATGGCCACTGCATTACAATTGGAGCCCACATGTCCTATACTTCCATTTACCTCTATAGCATTAACCTTCGATTAGTTACGGCCATTACAATTTTTTACATATTTACATTTTAATGTTATTTTTTTAAAAAAATATATACAATTTACCTCTTTTTTTCTAACTTTATTGTTATTTGTTATGGTGTCCACTGTATGATTTTTTTTTTGGTTTTTGTTAATCTTTAGCCATGTTTTGTATTAATAATTAATTATTTAAAAAAAAAACTTAGGAAACCTCAATTACAGTATTATATTGTAATTCAAATAAGATTTTCTCTCAGTCATACAATGTTTAATTAATTTTTTAATTATATGTGTAATTTATTGTTAGATTTTTGTGTGTACCGGATTTATAAGTATGTTTTACTGTTGATTATATACAAAGTATATAGTTATTATATGCAATAAACATCATGTATTTACAATTATGAAAAACTTAAATTAGACTTTATTTGAGGCAAGCATACAATAATAAAAGAGAACATGTTATGTTAAAAGAAAAAATGTTTTGTTTTGAAATTATTTTTTTTTTTAGAATATTTTGTCGTAGCTATCTCGCTCGATGCACCAAAGTGCATCTGGGAGAATTTTTAATGTTAATAACAAATCTATTAATATCTATCTGGCGATAGAAATTATAATAAGGCATTAAATAGGTCAATGTTCCTTGTTTTTACTCAAAATGGTTGTCAGTATTTTAATCTAACGATGTTATATTGAAAATTAGTTAAATCTGTGTAAAAGTTATGAGTCAAAAGATAAATACACATTTTATTTTTGTTTTATAAAAACAGCATTATTTTTTTCAAAAAATTCTTCACAAAAAGTTGACCTACTATTTTTTTTTTATTATTTAGAAATATGATTAGTGTTGTTCCATATAGAAGCATCAAAAATAGGGTACGTTCGTAAATGCAGTAGTTGAGCATCACTGCAGCATAATAAAAGTAAAAAGTTCAAAAAAGCATCACTTGACAGCACTGATTTACGTCAAACATTTTTTTATGCAAACAATAGACAGTGCTGCCGCAAATTTTTGCAGCTATGGCATCATTAAAGTTTCTGATGCCATATTGCGAAATCAGTCTTCATTTTCATTTTAATTAATTTTTAATAATCAAAAGTCGTTTTATCCTACTTTTAATTATTTTTTTTATTATAAGTTAACAAAAAGTTTTAATTTTACCATCAAGATTTTCAATAATATTTGTTAATTTTATGTTGGCAAGTTTTCTGCATTTACGAACGTACCCATCCATAATCATCATAAAATCAAACTAAACATTTTGTAAGCGGATCTTAACAAATTCATACGACAATACTCAATCACAAGTGACCAAAAGTCGGTTACGTTTAAAACCAGTATTTTTCATCAAACATTTAAAAAAAATTCCTACAAAATCAGCTTATAAATATTGTCTGTAAGAATTTTTTGTTAAAATTAGATTAACCTTAAAAAGTTTTAGTTCTCTTATATATTTTAGAATTTATCAGGTTCGAGATAATAAATAAATGTTACTAAGGAATAGTAAACACTATTTATTTTTTTTTTTATGGAAAAAATTGTGGCTCAGGTCGAAAGTATGGACTTTCTCTAGCGCTGATCTTCACAGTTTTTTCCATTAGAAAAAATTAGTGTTTAATATTCCTTAGTAACATTTAATAATGATCTCCCACCTGATAAATTCTAAAATATATTATTTAAACATAGAGATCGAATAATATATACAGTACAGTGGTCCAAAAATGATACCAAAACCTCAGCCAAGTTTCAGCTAAATTCGTTTATATTAAGAGGTAGCAGAAGAAGTTAAATTTTAAGAATTGGTAAATTGTTGTTAGGGTTATTTTAACAAAAAGTAGGGTGACTTTAAATTGAATTATTTTTTAAACTATACGCTAGAGTTTAACAAAATTTTCCAACAAAGTCTCATTTAATCTGCATAAATGGAATTGAGATCAAAATTTAAAAAAATTCAGTAACTTTAAAGTAGTTCGCAATTTTTTTTTTTTTAATTTATACATAAAAATAAATATTTTTGTCAAAATATCAAAAATTTCTGATAAGATGTAAGTATAAATTCAACTTGCTAATGCGTTACAGATTACGAATCTGTAATAAAAATTAGAAACAAATTTGTGGTTTTTTGAAATTATTCCCGGTTTTAAAAAATTCAACAAAATTCGATGGTTTGAGATCCTTTTATAACTATCTAAAAAGGTTGTCATCGAAAATTCCAACTCGTTGTACTCTTGCAATCTACTTTCATTAGACATGACATTGTTTTTTATTTTTGAAAGGATAAAAGTTGTCTTTACAACTTAATGTAAATTTGGACTTTTAGTTTCTCGCTATTATTTAGCGTAGTAAAATTAAATTGTTAATAAAAATCCTGTCTCACATAAGAAAACATTCCGGCGACATATTCCTAGGGACATATAATAATTAAAAAAAGAATTTTGGATATTTCGCGAATTCAAATTTAATTCTGATTTTATATTCGCAATGTACACCCAAAAATATATTAGATCTGTTGAATCGTGATCCTAATAATTCTATTTAATTTTTCTCAATTTTTAATTTATTTAACATAATAATTTTTTTAATTTCTTTGGCAGACCATATTTTTTTCCATAATGGCATATTTGTAAGATTGTGAAGCTCGTGAATTCGATTTTTTTTTTTATTTTTTGAACAACCTTAATATACAGTTTTATATAAATATTTATATATTTAATCCTTTATTTCCTAGTGGAACATAGGGCCGCAACAAACATTCTCTATTGTATTATACCAGTAGACATCGTTTTCATCTCACTCCAGGACACACAATGCTCTCTTGGATTCTTGGGATTTATATTCAACGGACTGTCGAGTTAAGTCGTTCGCTAGCTTTCTCATTGTGTGTCCTAGCCAACTAAATTTACGCAATTGAATATTCATACTTAAAGAAATTTGATTGGTTAAATTCAACAAATACAGATTTGATATCGGGACAGGCCAGAATATCCTAAGTATACGCCTGACACAGCGGTTTACAAAAGCTTGCATACAACTCATTTCACGAATCGAAATATTCCAGGTTTCACAGTTTCAGCTCTCTTTTATAATAAATCGTGAACAATTTTTAATTTTCAAAACAAAGCTTCCCTAATACTAGGGGTATATGTCGTGTAGATTTTAAATTGCATAAATTTCCATTCAAAATATTACACGCGAATGAAAGAAAAACGCTGAAAATCGGACAAAAATGAACAGCGAATGATAGACAAGAAAGAAATTGAAAAAAAATAAAAAGTTAATAATAGCTGTGAAAGCAAAAAACAAAAGTTTAAATAAAAAAAAATAATTATTTATTTCAATTTTAAACTTGTTTATGTTACTGTTGTAATCAATAATCACATAAGAAACGAAAAAAATCACAGTTAACTTTTCAAGTCAACAGACTTCAACATCCACACGGAAAAAATATCACGATTGTGCATCTTGAGTTGGAAACAATTTCCTTTAGATAATCTTTGTTAATACACACATTAACTAAATTCATTTTTGTTTTAATTTTTACAAAACATTCTGAATGTTTAAAAAATTCTTAGATGGGATTTACAAATTTTAAATAGGACAAATCCAAACAAGTCATTGGCATCACTGTTTCCGCTTTTAAAAATAGCGTTATATTCTCTGTTTACATCGCTCATTTACCGTAATATACTAAAAAAAACATGTTCTCATTATCAAACATGCTCCAATAAAAAAAATATAATACAACACCACCCCCTCACAAAAATAAATATAAGCAAAAATATATATTTGCAGATACACAACTTAAAGAAAACATTTATACGGTGAAAACTTCTTAACAAAAATATAAATTTTTTGGAATTAATTCCATTAACAACGGAGAAAGTTTGAAAAAGTTTATTAGTGTTCTAAAAAAATGTTAAGCATTTAAATAAATTATTCCATTCTTTGAAAACTATTAAAGAAAAATGGTTTTCCATCAGAAAATATTATTCTCATTAACAACCTTGTTATGTCTGATTGTGGCCTCCAAAGGTCAATTATTAGATCAGGCAGCTGTGGGAGAATTGTATACATTTAAAATTGAACCTGTAATGTTTAATTGGACCCATCAAGTGATTAATGAGCAATTCCGTTATACGCCCTCATTGAAATCCTATCCAGATTTGCCTTCATGGATGCGTTATATGTATAGTCAAGAACACCATGCCGGTTTTATATATGGTACTCCGCCGGGGCAGTTGGCTGCTAAAACCATAACGTTGGAAATTGTTGCCTTAAATAAGCAAAACTATGAAACTCGTCGTGCTGAGTTGGTCATAGCAATAGCCACCAAATTCCATGCTCCTAATGTTATACAAATGAAAATTGATAATTTAAATTGGGTGCATTTAATGGATCCTGGTAGAGTGGAAAATCTAAGAAATATATTCCGTAAGGATTTATGGCCAGAAAGTGAGACGGACTTAAGTTTGGTATTTATGGAATCAGCCGTAAATATGGGTGGACGTTTGCCTTTAAGACCTCAACAACATGAAGGGTAAGTTTAATTGTAACAGCATAAAAAAAACAATGTTCTTAAAAAAACTGTTATTTTAGAGTTATTGTACACTTGGGCAGCTTTGCTAAATTTTCTGAACGTCTTAAACAATTACAAGAGGAGGTACGTCCTCTCTACAAACTTCCCTCTTGCACTTATAAACGAACTTCGGTACAAAAGGTTTTCGAAAATGTTGGTTTTAAATTGGATTGGTGTGCCTTTAAAATGGTGGGTGTAGATATTGATCCGGAAGTATTGCATCATAATCATGATAGCTCCCATAGCAATAAGGTTAATGCTAATATCGTTGAGACTGGCAATCTAAGGAGACGTGAAGATCGTTGGCTTGGTATGTCTCGCGAAGATGTACCTGTACGTAATTATATTGATGAGTTTGCTTTTGCTTTCGCCATACCGGGCATGATATTTGGTATATTATGTGGAATTCTTACGGCCAGTCTGTGTTTTAAACATCAGAAATTGTAAGTGAATTATTGAGTGTACTTAAGATATATACACAGAGAGAATTTACATCATAATATTAAAGAACTTTAAATAAAATCAATAAAGTTTCATTGTTTTTTTTTAAATTCCATTTCATTTCATTTATTAAAGATTTCATGCACTCAATAAAGAAGTTATAATAAAAAGCTAGTTCCATTAAAATTATAAAGCTTTTTATTGATTTTTAAAAAACAAATTTTACTTGTGGTTTACTGAAATTTTTCGTCAATAAAATTCTCTCTGTGTACTGAATTTTTTTTCTTTTGTTTAATTGCCAATTGGATATAAGAGTTTGGTACTGAAAGGATAGAAGATCGTAAGAATTTTGTTTTTGACACAATATATGTGATGCCTGTGATTTTCTCAAAGTGATGAGATTTTTATTTGATAAGTGGTTCCGAATGTTACAAGATTTATACTCCATTCAATATAATTACAATACCGTTATTTAGGAATCAGAAATGTATGTAATTTAAATATTTTCTTGATTTAAATAATCAATTGTTAATGCAGCCTTATGAGTACTTAATTTGAAAATCTTTTTATTTTTGTGGAATCCAATGGGGAAATAAATACCATTCTAAAATCTTAATGTTAATGTACACTCACCAAAAAAAAGTCTGTAATGGCAACTGAAAATTTTGCTGTTATTACGGGAAATTTTAGACAAAATCAAAAAAAATCAAAGGCCTAAAAATTGAAAAAACATAAACGAATTTATCATTTTGTATTAATTTGGTACTTTCTGTTTTGAAAACCATTTTTAGTCAATTTTTTACTTTTAAGGTCAAACTATAATTGTTTTTAGGGCTGATTTTTAGAACTAAAAAAAAACTTTTTAGTGCTTTTTTAAGTGGATAACCTATTTTTAGACATGAGTCGGTATATTCACTTCCGTTACCTTTTTTAACCTATGTAACATTTTAAGGTAATTTAAGTTTGTAGGTGTAAGTTTTAATTAGAAATAACATTTCCTTCAATATCCACTTTTTTAAAATTAGTTATTTTTTTGTGATAATTTTAGCAAATCGGTTTTCAAAAATTTTTTAAATGATTTCTGAAATAAGCAGCAAAACTTTGTAAATATTCTGTAAAAACTCTGTAATTTGTAAAATGTAAATAGCAAAAATATTTGCTAAATAATAATTTTTTTTACTAATAATCAGTACAAAAATAGTAAAGTGGGATTGAAAACCGTTTACAAATTTTTCTACTAACTTTTTTCCTGAGTGTATGATTTCTTGTAATGCAGTCATCCCAATACCAGCTGTTTTTAGACGATCTTCACAAATATCAACGCCATTAATAACCAACCATTATCACCAAAAGCCAAACAAAATTGTTACAGGCACTTTCAAAAATAAAATGGTTTCCAAATTTTTTTGATCTTTTCGGTACCAAACACATTTTTGAGTTCTTTTTGATAATTTTGTTTTTTTTGATTTATATAATTTTAGACATGATCCTCAATCGGAATATTTTTTCAATAATATTTTTCATATTTGTGAAGAAGAATGTGTTAAATCTACACATGATTCTGAATCAGAAGAAAATAAAAGGTGATATTTTTCAGTTTTTTTTTTTTTATTTTTTTAAAAAATTTTCCTCATTTATTTTATAAACATTTTCTTATAAAATATTCATTTGATAATTCTTATAATTAGTTATAAGGAAACATATCCTACTACTTCTTCTACTGTACAAATGGTTCAATATTCGGATACCAATTCTCAGCCTGTTACAACTCTTAAGAGTTTAAAGGATCCCAACTGTTTATTGGATAATATTAGCATGCGTTCTCAAAGGTAATTATAAATTTGTAGTTGTCTTTAACTTTATCATTAATTTCTTTTTTAATTTTTTCCAGCCCTAATAGTTTTTATCAAGCTGAAAGTCCCCCCCATACATATTTGCGCCCTAAGCCACCACCATACAAGGGAGGTACTTTATCACGCAGTGGTGTGGACATATGACAACCAACTACTCCACGTATTTTATATTGTTAAATCAACAAATAAATGGGAGTTATTTCAATTTAAAAAATTTACCGAACAACACATTCAAAAACGTTTGTCAGTACTGAAAATAGCTGAAAATTTAGTTATTTTTAAAAATGCTGTAAAAATAACTGTCAAATTTTTACTACAACAATTTTAAAACAACTGACAAAGTATTTATTATATATCAAACTAGCTGACCCGGCAAACGTTGTTCTGCCTAGGAATAGGATTACATTATTATCTAGGTAGCTCGCACAAAGTTTGAATATTCTCACAATAATAGTACCCCAGATATGCAATAATAAATTTGTACTTCGTATGGGAGGTGCCACGCCCATTGCTTGGATCCCCCATATTTTTTGGAAGATTATGAATATTATTATCAAAGAAGCTCACACAAAGTTTGAAGACTCCCACTTTAATAGTACCCCAGATATGCAATAATGAATGTTTTCTTCGTATGGGAGGTGCCACGCCCATTGCTTGGATGGCACTAATTTTTTTGGGAGATTATGAGTATTATTATAAAAAAAGCTCACACAAAGTTTGAAGACTCCCACTGTAACAGTACTCCAGATATACAAAAATACATTTTTACTTCGTATGGGAGGTGCCACGCCCATTGTACCCATATAGGTCAATTGTGAATCTAAACCATTCAGGGATCAAATAAAACAGACACAACAAATTTCATCGAAATCGGCCCAGCCGTTAAGGAGGAGTTCAGTCACTAACACACGTACAGGAGAATTATATATATAAAGATATATTAAAAATAACTACTTTAAACAATACAGCACTTTTCATTAGTTGTTCTCTTTTAAATAACTGCGATAACAGTTGTTTTGTATTTTTCAATAGAAAATCAATTGTTATTACAGTTAAAAACAACAACTGCTGATTACTACACAAGCAACTATCACGTAGCAACTGTCAAACTTTTTTAAGTGCACCATTATCAATTAAATAATAATGAAAATATATGAAAAATCATTATTAGTGAGTCTCATACTGAAGGTTTAATTTATACTTAACTATTTAAAAAAAAATTTAAAAAGAGGTGAAAAAATTTTATACAAATTTTTGGGTTAACTCATAGTAGAGTACGACCGAACTTTTTAAAAGTTTTTGTTATAAAGATTTTTATTATTATTCCTTATAATTCTATTGAATTTAAAAACAAAAATAGATTCTAGAAATTGAAATAATATTCATTTTATTTACGAAAACAAAATTAACAAAGTAAAAAAAAAAACAAATCGCATGGAAAGCTAAGAGATAGAGCAAAAACATAAAAAATAAAAGTTTCGGTTTCGGCAATTATTTGGTCAAAATGTTGCCGAATGGTGCTTTTTGCCGATCTACTAATAGTTAACTCAGTATGAAACCCAGCGTATATGTACGTAGAGTAGTTAAAATATTATTAAAAAGTAGTCAGTGCTTTGGAACTTATTATCAATTACTTAATACAATATACACCAATATTTAAATAAAAATAGTTGTAAAATTAATTTGTGTTTTTTTAATAAATGCGTTCAAATTTTGATTTCACGATAACGGCGATTTTCTGTTGGGCTTTCTTTTTGTTACATTCACCAAAAAAAAGTCTGTAATGGCAACTGAAAATTTTGTTGTTATTACGGGAAATTTTGCTAATTTGAGCCCAGCGGTATTTTTTGCTAATCTTAGCAACACATGTCTGCTGACGTGTAGTATAATGAAATTTGTGGAAAAAATTAGCTGCCACTACTTAATTTTAGTAAATTTTGCTAAAATCATCAAAAAAAAAATACTAAACATTATTATTATTATTAGTACAAAATTTAATTTATTTTTATCGAGCATCAAAATTTTTATACCCTTCACCATAGGTGGAAGGGTATATATAAGTTTGTCATTCCGTTTGTAATTTCTACAATATTGATCTTAGACCCTATAAAGTATATATATTCTGGGTCCATATGAAGAGCGAAGTTGATTTAACGATGTCCGTCTGTCCGTCTGTCCGTCTGTGTGTTGAAATGGGTTTTCCGAAGAACCCAGACATGATGAGGACTTGATTCTTTTTTATTTCTGTTACATGTGATCCATTTCTGTTTGCTATTAAAAATCAGACAGATCGGTTAATAAATGGCTGAGATATTAGCAAAAAAACAGGACTACCTCTAATTTTTCCAGTAAAATCCCTTTGTTTAATAAGAGTGTGAAGATAAATACGTAGGTTAAATACGTTTCACAACTATTGTGAATGATATAAATAAAAAATAAATAGTAGTGTCGCCAACTTTTTTTTGCCTAGAAAATGCCAAATTTGACAAGAAAAGCGCTGAAACATATGGAAAAATATAAATTTGAGATTTTACATGACATATTATTTTGGATTAAAATTTTTGGACATTTAAGAAAAAATAAATGGGGATACCGCTTGTTTGTGGAGAGCTATGAGGTAGTAGATTCCAACGATGTATTCATCTCCTTCAGAATACCATGGTGAAGGGTATATAAGATTCGGCATAGCCGAATTTAGCCGCTCTTACTTGTTTTTATTTTATTTATTTTTTTCAAAAAATATTTTAGACAAAATTAAAAAAACAAATCAAAGGCTTTAAAATTGTAAAAACATAAACGAATTTATCATTTTGTTTTAATTTGGTAATTTCTGTTTTGAAAAAATTTTAGTAATTTTTTTTTACTTTTAAGATCAAATTTAAATTGTTTTAAGAGCTGATTTTTAGAACTAAAAAAAGTTTTTAGTGGTATTATTTTAAGTTTTATATTCACTTCAGATCCCTTTTTTGAATCTATGTAACATTTTAAGGCAATTTAAGTTTGTAGGTGTAAGTTTTAATTAGAAATAACATTTCCTTCAATATCCACTTTTTTAAATTTAGTAAATTATTTTTTTCTGCTAATTTTAGCTAATCGGTTTTTAAAAAATTGTAAAATGAATTGTAAATATTCTGTAATTTGAAAAATGTAAATAGCGAAAGAGATTTGCTAAATAATAATTTTTTACAAAAAATCAAGACAAAAATAGTAAAGTGGGATTGAAAATCGTTTACAAATTTTTCTACTAACTTTTTTTTCTGAGTGTACTACACTTGAACATATCACACTATAAGCATAGGTAAAAATGTTGTATTGTACTATATGATAGATTTGTTTTAAAATTAAATTTTATTAACTCTGTTTCAATATTACGCTAGATCGCTTAGCAGACCCCTTGTGAATAACCTTAATATATTTATTAGCAGACATTGATTTCCCAAAGAAGGAACATTAGTTGTCTTATCAGAAAGACCATTAGAACTCAATAAGAAATATTCTGCTGCAGAACTAGTCTCCATTAGAACTGTTGCGCTACATTTTGGAAAAATTAATATTGATTTTCTGTTTCGCTCGTAACATAAATTAATATTCGTAATAAACTGCCTAAAATCTGAACTTTTTAAATCAATATTAATTTAAACGGACTGCAATTTTTTCATCTGTAATTTTTTTTTTTTTTTGAAAGTGAATATAAATATACATTTCCCAATACATCATAATCAAAAATAATACAAATTTAAGGAAAAATATCATTTTGGCATCATGGCTATTGAAAACCTTATGCGTTAGAGGTTGAAAAATGTATTTAGGTGCCGAATTAGGGCATTCGTGATCGTAATTTTTTAATCGAAATTAATTTTTTATTTCTGAAAATAAAACATTTAAATGGAATTTTTTTCCACCAGGTATGTTGTAGTTTGGTCCTACATTGGAAATAAAAGTTAAAGTTGGAGTTTTCATTATTAGTATCACTGTAGTTACTTATTAAAAAAAAAACAACTCTAACGTTACACTCGATCACAAATGCCGTAATTCAGCCCAAGTTTTACATTTTTGATCAATCAAATAATTGAAAGCCAAACCAAAAACAAACTGACTTGGGAAGTTTTGATAGAGTAACTTCAAGAAATTATGTTTAAGATTTTCCAAAAAGTTTTATTTATCCAGCCAGCAAAATTTGGTACTCTTCTGAAGTAAAAAAACTTGTTTTGTTTAAAATTACACATTTTTTGAACGAAACATAAAAAGACACAAAAGAGAAATAATTAAATCCAAAAAATTGTTCATAAATCACTCAGAAATGTAAATAAATTTAAATATTTTATGAACAATCTAAAAAAGAATGATTTCTTTTATCTAGGGGTCGCATGTGTAAGTACTCAAAGGAAAAAAATGTATTTGGATGAAACACCTTTTAATTCACTGCCGTATTCATGTTTATTTTATATGTTTTTTTTTTATTCTTGGAAAGTTCGAATGTCTTAAAAAAATAATAAAAAATATTCGATATGAACCCAAAACTTATATTTAACAACAAAAATCCACATACTACATTCACTAAAAAAAAAGTCTGTAATGACAACTGAAAATTTTGCTGCTATTACGGAAAATTGTGCGGTATTTTTGCTAATCTTAGCAACACATATCTTTAAAACAACACATATATTTAAAATCAGCAAAAAAAAAAAAAATAATAAATGTCAATAATATTAGTACAATCAAATTAGTATAAAAAATTAGTAAGCGCTACTTAATTTTAGTAAATTTCTGTAAACTCAATGAGTTGTAAAATATAGCAAAATTTTAATTTATAAAAAAAAATATTTAAATGCACATATTAACACAATTATTTTTGATACACTTTAAAGCTGCTAATATCTTTTGAAATTTATTTATTTTATTCAAATTCAATTCAAATCAAGAACCAAGCCCTCTGGGCCAAATATGGTTTGTAACATATACTACTAAAAATTGCCTTACGAATTCGAGTATACAAATTTATATTTTAAAATTCGAATATACAAATTTATATTTTTTTTTTCGAGCAACATTGTTTTATTTTATTAATTTATACCATGGTTGTTTCTAATTTCTTTATGTTCTATTCTTTTTTTATATAAGAGTTTCCTATATTTTTTTATTATTCGCGAACTGTTATTTGCCTTTTGATTTTCATTACTATTTAATTGTACGTACTAAAGATATAAAAAGGTTTTAGTTTGATTATAGACGTTTTAATTAAACTGAAAATGATCAGTTGAAATTAGTATATGCTATATTTTTTCTTTAAAAATAAAATTTTATTAGGTTATTTCATAGACAGCAGTGTGTTCATTTACTTGAATTTCTTATTACTTTTATTAACATTTAATATTCAAATTTTCCACTTGTAGTAGCATCTTGTAGCAAGTAAGCGAATAGGCATATTATAATTAAACTAAACCTTATTCCATAATTTGCGTTTCGTTTAAAATTTAAATGAAAAAAAATAAAATTTTCAATTCAAAAAAAAAAAAAAATATATATATGAAAAAAGATCATTAATGTACCTTTTTTAGTCAAATTATATGTATTTATACCATATGGCAAGCAAAGCTTATATTAGAATAAATGTATTGGGTTTGGAAAACCTACCAGTAACACTTCTTACTATAGAAATAAAAATATAAATTAATATGTGTATTTTTGTATGAGAAAGCAACAATTTGCTAAATGTATGTTGTTTTAATTTTTTTTTATTATTTATTGACTTATGTTTATACAAATTTTAAAAGTATTTAGAATGCGTTCCAATATTACCACAATTTATTTACCAACGGCTTCAACTTGTTTTTGAATATCTTGGGCAGATTGGTTAGTCAATGGTACAGAGGTTTCTTTACCCAAAGCTAAAAAGAAAAAAATTATTGTTATTTAATTTGCTAAAGGAATTTGAGAAGCTTAATAAATGGAAAAATTTTTGGTTTTCAAATTTTATTGTGCCTGTTAGGAAATCAACTTAACCACATGTTTGATTGCTAAGAAGACAACAATGGAGCACAATATTCGTTTTAATATGTTTTTTTTTTTTGTTAAAGCTTGCCTGTAGTGCAATTCTCTTAATTTTTTTTTTAAATGGTTGAGTTATCGGAAAAATTAACTGGAAATTTATTTGCTTTGAAATTTTATAAAGTAACGATAAAAATCGCAAGCTTCAACTTCAAAAAAAAATTCTGTAGTTGACGATTTTTTTTAATACAAGTATCGGTAGAAAAAAGTTAGAGAATAATTTTTAACTAATTTTTTGTTAATTATCGAATGTAACTACCAAATATACATATTTATTTAATATCAATAATTTTGTTGATTAAAGGTTACAGAATCCTTTTAAATAAAATTGTTGTTTTTGTTATAAAAAAATCGTTTTCCCCATAAAAAACACATTTTTTTCATAAAAATACCAACGTACTAAGAATAAAAAAATCTACTTCGTAATTTGACTAGAAATATGTTTTATAATGAAGCAAACATGAAAAATTGATTTTTTAGCTTCAACAAAAGTAAAAACACCGTTTTTTCTATGACAATCCACAAGAAATAGCAAAGTTTGTAGGACAGCGCCATCTAGCGTGAGTTTTAGGTAAAAATAAATATAAAAAATGTATTCCTCAACCCCAAAAAAAGTAAGATACCACAACTTTCCAAAATAATAAAAATAAATAAGCATAATTTTATGAAATTTTTTCTTGTTAAAATCACCAACATTAAAAGCGTATAAAAAAATCTCGCACTAAACTAAAAAAAACATTGAGGGTTTCGTTATGAAAAGTGTCAACATTCATCCTATTCCGATTTTGGTTGCTGCACTGTGTAGTAAACGGTGTAGTACCACAGTTGCACAGTGCAGTAGCACAGTTGATTTTTGTTAAAGTTTAAAACATGTAGTGACATACAAGGAAAAGCAGGCTGGCAAAAATTAAAGCGGTTCGTGCAAAATTTTTTTCAAAATCTGATAATTTCTCATATAAGAACATAATTTAAGGATATCCGCAAGAAAAGATTATCTCGATCAAAAAATTAGAATTCAAACGATGAGTATTAAAAAGTTGAACATGGGAAAAATAGTTCAAAAAAATTTGGAGGGAATCTTTAGTTTTATACCAGTGTTTAAAGTAGGCGATGTTGAAGTACATTGGTTAAAAAAAAAGTTTAAAACTTTTGCACAAAATTGCCTATTATGCCTTGACAGAAAGTGGGATTAACAATCTTGGCAGTTTTTTCAAATCAAAAAAAAAAAAAAAAAAAAAATAGGTGATCTGAATGTTAGAGCAAACTTACAAATATTTGCAAAATGATGGTTAACACAAAGTTGTTAAGATTGGCATCGAGTTGGGAAAAACATAAAAATTGGTGATCCAAAAAACTTACATAATTTTTTTTTCCTTTTTGAAAAAATAAGATAATTAGATACATAACACACGATAGCTTATATAATAAATAAATAACAGCGGCTAATATCCAAACATTAGCATAACGTCTGTTAAAACTCACTTGACATTTTTGGCCTAACGTCAAGAAAACGACAACACAAATGGTCTAAAGATGGTGAAGGCTAGTACTAGTTATATAATAAAATTTATAAATTAAAAAAAAAATGTTTGAAAGATTTTAGAAATTTGTTTTGCTACGTTTTTAAAAGAATAAGAAGCAAAGTTTCAATAATAACAGCAATAAACATTTATAACACAATGATAAAACCACATTTTGAGTTTGGATCAACAATTTTATATACATGCTGCAATAAAACACAAATAGATAGACTCCAAAAACTGCAGAATAAAGCAATGCGCTCAATTTTAAAACACAACAGATAAACACCGATACAACACATGCTAGATGCATTGAAATGGCTAAACATTCAACAACGATTGCAATTTAATACAATAAATTTTATACAAAAACTGAAAATGGGAAATGCACCAGAATATCTAACAGAACAATTAACTTATGTTGGAGACATTCAACCTTACGGCCTTAGAAATATGGATAACTTTAGACTGATGAGGGCTACAACAAATACAATGCAAAAATCATTATTTTTTAAAGGACTTCAGTTATACAATATGTTACCAAATTTTGTAAAAAATGAAAGAAATTTTAATGTTTTTAAAAGAAACGTAATAAACTTTGTAAGAAATAATACGCATCAGAGCATTTAGAATATATATATATATATATTATAAAACATCTTTGTAAGATACATTGAAAGTATTTTAAATACTACTAAATAAATAAAAAAAACAAAAAAAAAAAAAAAAAAGACCGGAAAAAGCTATTTTTGTTAATAAAGCACTACTGACCATCACGATATGCTATGACGTTAATTTACAAGTCTACTAAAAAGCTTATAAAAAAAATAGATGCATATGTATATTTTACCAGAAAATTGTAAAATTAACTTGAAGCTCATGTTATTGTTTAAATACATAGCACTTAGATAATATTCCTTCCATAATAAAAGATCTCCTTCAAAAATTGATGGCTTATTTTTTCCGTATTAAGCACATGAATACACTTGTTTTATCGGAGCTTTAATGATTATGAATCAGATATAAGCACCGAAAACAAAGATTTTTTCACGTATTCATATGAAAGTTTTTTTATCCAAAATCCTTGTGCACTCAATAATAGAAAATTCTAAATTTTTATAAAAAATTTTTAAAATTGTTTTTCAAACAATTCAATAAGTTTAAAAGAAAACTTTAATTATTTTTTTTCCTTTGTGGGATAACATGGTCTTATGCCAACTAAATGGAAGAATTAATGTTTTCAAAAATTCTTGTTGAAATTCGCTTTTTATATATTCACAGTAAAATAGCGGAATAAAAGGTTTATTCATGTATCAAATTATTTAGTTTTACTTACAATAACGTGCCCATAAACGTGGCTGCACACCAGAGCATTCTCTAATCAATATAGGCAATTCAGGATTCTCCTTTTTCAATGCGGGATAAAAACGTTCAATATATTCCCTGCAATTATCCAAATTAAATATTATGTAACGCAATATGTTAAATGCACTACTAATTTGATTTTTTTTCCTTACCTGGTACCCTTAGAAGCTTCACCTGTTTGACACAAGTGTATGCGTAGTTCCTTTAATCTAGGACTCATTTTAGATAATCTTGTAATAGCAACACGCATTTTGTTTGACTTTTTGTGCTAAAAACACCTCAGAATAAGGAATGCGTCGCCTTCTCCACAAAAATCACTATTTACAGTCATTGTCAAAATCAGCTGTTTGACAGTTAAAATGAAGTCTCAATTAGTCATACGTAGAAAATGCATTGAGTAAAAATTTTGCTTCTTAAAAATTTACTACTTATAAAAATGCTACCAAGTCTTGTCAAAAAAGTTCAGGGGGCAATTCCGAATAAAGTTGCTTTGCGAAGTGATAAATAATTTATCAATTCAAATGGTTATAACTTTGGAACGGTAAGACCTCTGGAAAGGTAAGAGATAGGGCTATCTTTTAAGAGAAAAAACATGTTGCCTGCCATCTGGCTGAGTAAATTGAGGTTATGTGCACGTTGTTTTTTTTACAATTTTTTTTTAAAGGCACTGTATCGGCGATTTTACTTTTTTAAAATATTTTCTTTATTGATTCTGACAGGTTCCCTTAGACCTTTCCAACAAGCCCAACTGGTTCAGAAGTTAGCAATATTACCCTACTACCCTCCGACCACCAATCAGAAAATTTTCAAACCGCTGCCATTTCGTGCACTTGCATTTTCGGGGATGATCGTAATTGACATATTTTCATGAAATGAGCCAAGGAATACGCTGGTGAAATTCGGCGGGTCGTGACTGAATCACCTTGTATGTTATTTAGTTAAGACATACAAAAAAACGAAAACAAACCTTAAATAGGTGTGTTTCGGCGTATTTAACTTATTATGTACGGTTATTAAATTGTTATTTAAATTAAAATTTTTTTTATTATGTTTATAAGATTGAAATGTAAAAACCAAATAATATGTTTTAAGAAGCGGAAAAGATACTGAGCGGGAAAGGATATCTGCTGTATGTCGTTATTTTGGTAGTTTGTTCTCTGACAGCGATAATTATTATACGTTACGTTGTTATTCTGGACCTGTACTTAATTTCAAATGTTATTAAATTCACGATCCAAACAAAACAACTAATCGTTTTTGTGTGTTTTTTTACACGTGTGCTGCGAAGTTTAATTTAAGAAAATACCTTAAAAATCATTTAAAACCAACTGAACTTTTATAAAAATGAAACAAAAAAAGAAATTGGGTAAAATTTGTTATACGTTTGCAAAAAAATCAAACTATGTCTTAATATTTTTTTTTATCAAAAAGGTGTTGGCCTTAGCCGGGAAGAACGTCAAGTGATTGTTATTGGTGAAATCATACAAGAACTTTTGCAAGCTCATGATGATAAAAAAGATGTTAATCTCAATCGTATGAAATCAAGAATATCATCAAAATATGGTTTGGACAGTTCACCCAGATTGGTAGATATAATAGCGGCTGTGCCACAAGAAGCCAAAAAAATTCTATTGCCAAAACTGAGAGCCAAACCCATAAGAACAGCAAGTGGTGTAAATAGAAATGAACTCTTTGTATCTTAAATGTATTTTTCTTACAAATGTTTACGGTTTTCAGATTGCTGTAGTTGCTGTTATGTGTAAACCACATCGCTGTCCTCACATTAATATGACTGGTAATATTTGCGTATATTGTCCGGGTGGTCCCGACAGTGATTTTGAATATTCTACTCAATCTTATACGGGTTATGAACCTACATCTATGCGCGCCATTAGAGCGCGTTACAATCCATTTCTTCAAACACGCCACCGTGTGGAACAATTAAAGCAACTGGGTCATTCTGTGGATAAAGTTGAATTTATTGTTATGGGTGGCACATTTATGTGTTTACCCGAAGAATATCGTGATTATTTTATACGCAATCTTCATGATGCTTTATCAGGTCATATAAGTGCTAATGTTGCTGAAGCCGTTAGATATTCCGAAAAATCAAGAACAAAATGTATTGGTATAACAATTGAAACTCGTCCAGATTATTGCTTGAAACGTCATATTTCCGATATGTTATCATATGGTTGTACACGTTTAGAAATTGGTGTACAGTCTGTATATGAAGATGTGGCCAGAGATACTAACAGAGGTCATACTGTAAAGGCTGTATGTGAAAGTTTTCATTTGGGCAAAGATGCTGGTTATAAAATTGTTACACACATGATGCCTGATTTACCAAATGTGGATTTCGAAAGAGATATTGAACAGTTTATTGTAAGTATTTTTTGTTTTCAATTGAACTTAAAAAATTTATATTTATAGTGAATGCGAACTAAATGCAGGTTTAAAAATTTCTATGAATTTGAAAATATTTTCAAATGTTTTTCAAAGAAATTTTAAAACCTTTTGTCAATTACTACAAATTAGTTTATCACAAATTAAGATTTTAAAAAATTCACTAAAATTTTAAAGTGTCAAATTGAAAGAACTCGATGCGTTTTTTTAATTACCAAAAATTGAATTGTTTTTCTAATATTTCATAAAGGCTTTTAGAAAAACGTATATGGAAACAATTTCAGAATTCGAAAGTTTCGCAAAATCAGTGATACATATTTACATGATACTTTTTTTGCCTGTAACCATAAATTGAGCAAAGAAATCAATTATTTTCAACCTACTTATCTAAAAACGATTTTATTTTGTTATAAGTTATTTTTCGGGAATATTTTTTGATTCTCTTGGGAATAACGAAAAAGTTCTGGCAAGCCTATTTACACCCAAAATTAATTTTTTCAACGCCACTTTTACATTTTGTAGTTTTATAATTTCGTTTACATGCATCGAAATCTCGATATTTTGGTATTCACCACTGTGAAAAATTATAAATTTTAAAATATACTCGATAAAACTATGTGTGATTAATGCTAAATTTAACGTCTATAGGCTTTTCATCATTGTTTTTTCATCTAGGTGAATATCAAAATCTCGTGATTTGAATGAAGATATCAACTGGTTTTGGAAATTTCAACTGATATTTTTCATGTGATTTCCAAAAATCTTTTTTTTTAATTGACTTTTTGAGTTTAAATATATATTAATTCCTATGGTTCCAAGTTGGAACAAAAGGGCTGTGAGATTAAATAGCAGTATAAAATAAATTTATTTGTTTAAGGAATATTTCGAAAATCCTGCATTCCGTTCAGATGGTTTGAAAATATATCCAACATTAGTTATCCGTGGAACTGGCTTGTATGAATTATGGAAGACTGGTCGTTATAAGTCATATCCCCCTTCGATGTTAGTAGATTTGGTAGCCAAAATATTAGCCTTGGTACCACCATGGACTCGTGTCTATCGCGTACAACGTGATATACCCATGCCCCTAGTAAGGTGAGTATAGCAATAGTAAGATCTGGTAAAACTTTATTTGTATCCTGGCAAAATTGTTACAACTTGTTCGAAAATAACTAGCTCTTGAAGTACTTTAACAACTAGAATAATACCGTAAGAACTGGTTAGGAAGGCATTTAACACAACCAACTAAACATATTAGCTTCGGTCAGGAAAGAACTACAGTCAGTGACGGTCGATGAATTTGTCAAAGGTGTGCTGCGCTTTTTTAAATGATCCAACTATTTATATTATTAGGACCTATCACCTTTTCATGATAGACACAGATTAGATTTAGTATGTTTTGTATTTTTTTAATTCATATGCAACTCAAATTATATTTCACATGCAAGTAAAATGCGTTTATTAAAGAGTAAAAATTACATATTAATTAAATACAAACAATAAAATCTACACCATGTTTATAATTCGAAGGTGATATATCCTAAAAAAAGGCATTCTTAATAGAGGTATTTTTTTTACGGTAGGCTAGTTGGTAGCGTGATAGCTTTTCAGTGCCAGGGTCGTGGATAATTAAATTGTAAAAACTAATGCGGCTACTCAAGGCGCGGATCCAGGGAGGATGAGGGTCATATAATACACAACAGACTGCGAAAGTGAATGGTTTTTTAAACTAATTTAGTTATTTCAAACGTTAATAATGGTCTTATTCGTAATAGTGACAACTCTTAATAAGTCTACGATTTGGTTTGGGAATGCGTTAATGTCTTACTATCATCTAGTAGTAAAATTCTAAAGCAGCAAAGATAATTAACGTCAAAGATTTTAGCTTGAGAACTTGCTATTCGGAGGAAAATGTTTTCTTGTTGGATTTTTTTAATTTGTAAATTATTTGAAAATTATTTTTGTATTGTTGGACCACACCATGACAATGTCGCTCACGATGCAAAAAATATAATCTTAGCTTTTATATGTGCAGATTACAAAGGTTCAGCATTTTTCTAATAGGTTTTTTTGTAATTCCAATTGATTTTCTTTGCAATTTCAATTGATTTTTTTTGCAAGTCTAATGGGTGTCAAACAGATTTCCCAATTGGTTTTAAAAAAAGTTTTAAAAATCAGGAAAACATGCCCAAATTTGTGCGGAAAAGGGAGACTTTTGTTTTGAAATCAGGAAAATTTACTCAATTTTCTCCTGTTTTCTCTCAGTTACCGAAACCATAAAGGAAGAATAATAAAGAGATTGCAACCATTGTTGCCGTTTTGGTTATTTTTAACCAAATTTGGTTATTTTTTTCCAATAAGGAGATATGAACTTTTTTTCATTTTGGTAAATTCTTTTATCTGTGTTTTTTAAAATTTTATTTAACCTTAAATATTTTTTTTTATATACGCGATTTTATTCGTTGATTTGATAGCAAAATTAATCGATTAACACACTGGATTTAATTGGCGGCATTCCATGACATGTCACAATACTGTTCTAAAACAACATGTCATGATTTAAATCGGTCAAGTGGTAGGAACCTCAGGAACCGGTCCTCTTTTCAACTATCCCGTGATGTATTTTCGGAAACGGTCCAGTTTTCACCTATCACGGGACAGATCCCAATTTACAACTGACCCCTTTTTTTCCCGCAGGGGTGTTATGTAGCTAAATAATACAAAATAATTAAATAAAATAGATCTCTAAAATCGTGCAACGGCACAACGGTCCGTAAAAGGTACGCAAACCTTCCGTCTTTGACGGACTTTCAACAGATTCGAATCAGTTTCTATGTTCCTGAAAACGGTAAGTAAACTGAACGGTTTTTGTAGTTGGGATATTTCAAGTTTTTATCGAAAAAGACAGCAGTTAAGGCATAAAGTTAATCCGAAGATTTATCATCTGAAAGCGACAATGATAGCATGTTATTAAATTTTTCATAAATTTTTGTATTAAAAAAATATTTCCAATACAAATTTAAATAATAAATTGTTATATTTAAATAAAAAAACTTTAAATTTTGGTTATTTTTTTTTCTCATTTTGGTAATTTTTTTAATAAACTTGGTTACAAAAAATTATTGACCGTGGCAACACTGATTGACACGCCGGCAGCGGCCAAATAAAATTTCGTACAGACTACAAATGTTCGGAAGTTGAGAGAAAATTGAGCAAATTCCCTGATTTCTGCAAAAATTTGAGCAAATATCTGTTTTTTCAACCTTTTTCCAATTGAATTTGCAAAGACAATCAATTGGAATCGCAAAGAAATTGCAAGAAAAAACGAATTAGAATAGATGACGAACCTTTGTAATCTGCACATATAAAAACCAAGAGAACGTTTTTCACTACGTGAGCGGCATCGTCATGGTGTGCCAAAACTTTGTAATCTGTACAAATTTTTGGCCGCTGCTTACGATGAAATCTATAGAATTCTTACTCTATGGTTACACTTTCTTTCTGCACGGGTTATTTATCTTTATTCCCGAAAATAAAAAAAAATATAATATTGAAAATGATTTGGAAATCAGTTGAAAAATACTTTTTTATATTGATTTCGAAAAAGAGAAGCAAATAGAGGTATAAGGTAAGTTTTACAAAAATAAAATTAAAATCTTGTTAGTGTAAAACTTATCATTTTGATTACGAAGTAATTTTACTATATATTTTTTTTTTTAATTGAACAAAACTTTATTAAACTTGGTGTGTTATAAAGAAAGCAGCAATTAAGCAATCACAATTCATCAATACTATATTTTCTTTCAGTTCTGGTGTTGAACATGGTAATTTACGTGAACTGGCTTTGGCGCGCATGAAAGATTTAGGTACAGAATGTCGCGATGTACGCACCCGTGAGGTGGGTATTCAAGAAATACACAATAAAGTTCGACCCTATGAAATTGAGCTAATACGACGTGATTATGTAGCCAATGGTGGTTGGGAGACATTTCTGTCATACGAAGATCCGGCACAAGATATTTTAGTAGGTCTACTGCGCTTACGTAAATGTTCACCAGAAACTTTTAGACCTGAATTGAAAGCAGAGCAGTGTTCTATTGTAAGAGAGTTGCATGTTTATGGATCCGTGGTGCCTGTTAATGCAAGAGATCCTACTAAATTTCAACATCAAGTGAGTTAATTTAGGTTTTTAAAATTGGATTTTTTTTAAATTCATTACACTTTTTAGGGATTTGGTATGCTATTGATGGAAGAAGCTGAAAGAATTGCTCGCGGAGAACACGGTAGTACTAAGTTGGCGGTTATTTCAGGCGTAGGCACTAGAAATTATTATCGTAAAATGGGTTATGAGCTAGATGGTCCTTATATGTCGAAGAAAATTGCTTAAATAATTTTGGTTTGATTTTATGTTATGGCTTTATTATTAATATTTTAACTAAAACTTTGCTTTTTGTTGTAGTTACTACTTATAAAATAAAATTACACAAAATTTGTAATAAATTATCGAGAGCCTAGGGAGTTTAAGAGAGAAAAAAGGCTTTAGTAAAAATCATGCCTTTAGCTTATTTCAAAAAAAGTCAACCGTTTATAAACTTAATATACAAATACTATACACATGAATATCTAAAAAATTGTGCATCATTTCGGAATTGGGTTTGTAGAAAAAATCACACTATAGCTTCTGCTGAACCAAAGACTATAAATATTATCCAGCCTATAAGATTAATTCCAGCGGCTGCACTAAATACCATAGGCCAACTTTGTGTTACCTCTAATATATGACCAGCCAAGTAAACTCCCAAAAACCCTGGTATAGCTCCTACAGTATTCATCAAACCAAATACACTGCCCGAATGTGAAGGAGCTAAATCCTGAGGATTTACTGTAACAGCATTATTATGAAAACCAGTACCACCTAAAGGGAGAAACATAAAAAGTGAGAATAAGTAGAGATATTAAAAGAAAAGTCAGGACAATTATACTCACCAATAATTATGGTCATGCATATTAAAGCTGTATGGAAATCTGTTGTTCTACTCATAATGAATAATGCTATGTTCTGGGATAGAAAACAACAACTTTGTATTAATTTACGTACTGCTGATGTGGACCATTCTCTAGCCAATAATCTGCCTGTAAGATATTTGGCAAAGAAGGTGCTGGGTGGTAAAGCCAACCAAGGTATCATATTTACGACCCAACCTTTGGCATGAGGGAAACCATCATGAAAATAGGTGGGCAACCATGACAATAATACAAAGAAACAATTCATTTCACAGGCATGCGTTAAAACACAGGCCCAAAATGATAGTTTACCGAAATATTTTAACCACGGCACATTATCAACACTAGATTTGTTGATACATAAACGGGAAGGCAATGACACATTAATAATACGATTGCGTTCTCCAGCCATGGCATAATAACGTAAAATTAATGCCCAGGCTATACCCATAAAACCAATAACACGAAAAACGTAAGACCATCCAAAATAGTCCAATACAAAAGAACCCAAGATACCGGTAAGCAATGTACCCATGGCCGATCCCGAAGTAAGTAAACCAAAAAAGCTTGTGCGTTCATTTGAGCAGAGATTCTGGCAGATAGAAACAAAATAAAATGTTTATGGTGAGTTTTTTTGTAAAATGAATGGGGGGAAAAATATGTTTAAACACAACGTACTTGGCTTGTTAAACTAATCATACTTGGAAAATGTACACCCTGAAAGGCTCCATTGATAATTCTAACGGTTACAATAAAAGGAATAGCATATGTTTTAGCATTTGGTGCCCACCAAATTATATTTGGCATAAGGAATGTAAATATAGACCAACCAATGGCGGAAAATAATATAACCCTTTGGCCACCAAAACGATCACTAAAATAACCGCCAACAACCTGGAAAATAATTTATAAATAATATATAATCTGATAAATTGTTTTTAATCTATCAATAACTCACTTGCGTTAATGTGTAACCCCAAAAAAATGAACTCAACACTGTCCCAGAGTCTGTTTTACTCCATTTCATTTCTGCAGCCACTGCAGGTACCAGCAATGGCATTGTAGTACGTGTAGAATACAACATACAAGTGCCAGTAATTAAAGTTATAAACCATACTCGTTTTTCATGGCTGGAATAAACACAAAATGTAATAACGTAAAACACATCTATTCATATCAAACATACCGGCTCCATATTGATTGATTATCCACTAACTCATTTCTTAACAAAGAGTACTTTAATTTTTCATCCATACTCATTTTGTTTTATGTATTAATAATGCAAAATACATTTAAATAAATTTAAAAATGGATTTATGAACAATTGTTCAAACTACAAACACACAGACTTGAGACACGTTGTCAGCTTAATATAAACATTTTTCTAAATAAATTTTGTAATTTATTTTATAAATTTTGCAAGAAACAATAGATAATATTTCACTTAACAATTATATTAATAATAACTGTTATCAGTTTGATTTTTTATTTAAACGTTTTTCTTTTGTCAGTTTGGAATTACTCCATTCCTCTTTATTTAATAAAGGATAGGAGGTTTACTTGGCTGATCCATATAAGTTTTTCTTAAAAAATTGCCACGATTTGTTTGAATTTATTTTTCTATTTCCCTTTTGCTGTGAAGTTTTTAGACAGCTGTTACAAACCAGCTGCTTTATGCATTTTTAAAATTCCTTTTTTTTTTATTTTTGCGCTGTCATTTTTCGGTGTAATTACGCTCGCCAGGTTTGCCAGATCGTACATCCAATCATCGTTAAGAAGTAGTTAACAGCCAATTTATACAATGCAATTGATCGCATGCAATATTCTTAATTCTCTTTTCAAAGTTGCTTGCGGTGACTTTTGTTGCACTAAAACCTAATGTGAATGAAGCAACAAAAGAAGAATACATGAGTGCGAGAGAGAAATAACAAAAACATGCATGAAAACCGTGCTTTTTTTGTAACCCCGATTGCTTCTCTATTTGTCAAAAAAAATGTGTGCAATTAAAGTTTTGTACAGATTCCAAAAGTTCAGTAAGTGAGAGGAAACCTGATTTTGCAGATAACATATTAGAAAAATGCTGAACTTTTGTAATCTGCGCATATAAAAACTAAGTGTTTTTTGCATCGTGAGCGACATCGTTATGGTGTGGTTTAGCTATTTTTGACAACTTTTTTAAAATCCAAAAACAAAATAAAAAAATATTTCCCTGATTTTCGTTACTGGTAAAAGAATAACTTTGACAACACTGTCGACCACCGGTTTATTGTCGGTGTTGGGCTCTCAATTTCGGGTGATTAGCATTTGTCAGTTATTATAAGAAGCAGCATTTTTCAGCTTGCATACATTTTTTCCGTGTCTTGCAAAAAAATCAAATAATAATTGTAAATTTTAAATGATTTAAGGTTAACAGTGTATAAAAATCAATTCAAATAATGATGGCTCCGTTTAAACGCCAGCGACAACCTAAAATGACTACACAGGCTTTGCTTGATTTCGATTGTGGAGAAAGTTCTTCAGACAGTGATTTTCGCATAGATGACTTTGATTCTGACAATTCAAAGGATGATGATGATGAAGATATTGATGATCGCTCCTCGGCTACTTCTTCCTCCAGCGGCGATGATGATGGCGAAGAAGATGAAACCGATAAAGATTCTGACGATTCGACGTTACAATTAAAACAATTGCTAGCAGATGCTAATAATGAAGAGGTTAAGAAAGTTTCTAAAAATAAGAAAACAACAAAACCGGAAGTTGCTACTAACGGCGGTGATAATCTAGAGGAGTTATTAAAAAAGTTTGATAGTATTCCGGCGGCGAAACCCAAAGTGCTTACCAAACCCATTTGTTGTGTTTGTTTAGGCGATCGCAGTGATGACACTAATGAGATAGTGGAATGTGATGGTTGTTCGGTATCCGTTCATGAAGGCTGCTATGGTGTTAGTGATAATACTAGTATATCCAGTACAAATTCTACCTGTTCTACGGAACCTTGGTTCTGTGAGGCGTGTCGAGCTGGTGTTTCAGAACCATCTTGTGAATTGTGCCCCAATAAAGGTGGTATCTACAAAGAGACGGATGTGGGTAAATGGGTGCATTTAGTGTGTGCTTTATATGTTCCCGGTGTTGCTTTCGGAGAGGTGGATCAATTATCTAATGTTACGCTCTTTGAAATGCAATATAGCAAATGGGGTTCCAAGGTGTGCAGCCTTTGTGAAAATCCTCGATTTTCCCGTACCGGCGTTTGTATAGGATGTGATGCTGGTATGTGTAAGAATTATTTTCACGTAACATGTGCTCAAGCTGCTGGTTTCCTAACGGAAGCTCACCATGAAGACACCGATGCTGCCGATCCCTTTTATGCCCATTGTAAAGTACATTCCGAAAAGGAATTGATTAGAAAACGTAAAAGAAACTATCATACATTCCGCTTACATATGGAGCATAAATATCAAGAGAAACAACTGCACAAACTGGACGATCCTTGCCCGGAACAAATAAGAATTAATCGTAAATTACAAAAATATCAAACAAAATATGCTGCCCATAAGCAAGCACGACCCGTGCCATGGGTGCCTACACAAAAAATGTCCCGTCTTTTAACGACCTCTGCTTCGGCTTGTCGTAGACTCTTAGCTAAGGCCAATATAATGGAAGTCGATGTAGATTTAATGGAACAACAAGAAGTTCAAGTAGCTGCCCTAACGGATATACGTAAAAAATGGCATATAGCTCCAGCATTTAGCGTAGAATTTGTTGCCTACTACTTGGATCGCATTTCCAGAACGAAAGAACTAAAAGAGCAGCTAACCACAATGATGGCACGCAATTCGACCCTCTTAAAAGATCAAGATTCCTTAAGAACTGAATATGATTCGTTACTAGATAAAAATCGAGACTTTAAAGAAAAACATGAATCTCTACTTGATTCCGTAACACAAATACATACACAAATAACAGCCCTCTGTCCAAATAAAAATCTAATAAATCCTTTGAATATAGGGCGACCACAGACATCGGAAAACATTAAAGCCTCTACACCACCATCTAGACCAATAAGTGTTCCAACGGCTGCAGCCCTAAAAATGGGTGTGGGTTTTCCTTTGGCCCACCTAGGGCATCCTAATACAAAGGGAGATTCTAACCGTTTACTAAGCACACATGTTAAAAATTCGCCTTTAAATGAACACCTTCACAATTCACCAGCTATGCAAGGTTATTGCACAACAACCAACACCAGTATAATTGCAACAACAACAACAGCAACAAATAACAATATCACCCCAAAATCTCCTGTAATTAATGTCGTCGAAACTCATGTTTGCGGCATATGCAAAAAAACCAACGATCAACATTTATTAGCCAAATGTGACACTTGCAAATTATTCTATCACTTGGGTTGTCTAAATCCTCCTCTTACCAGACATCCAAAGAAATCGAAACTTTATGGTTGGCAATGTTCAGAATGTGATAAATCCGATCAATCTGATAATGTTGCTGATCTTCCTAAGGGTCCGCGTAAATCACGCACACGTTTCAATAAAGATGGTATTATAGTACCCGTTAAACAATTTTTACAAAATAGTGAAGATTCTCTATCACAACATAATATATCACCCAAATTCGATATAGGTCATGGACCAGCAAAAAAACGTTCCTTAGATGTTGCCCCATCATCAATGTCACCCTCATCTTCAAAGAAATTAAATTTAAATAGATCATTACCTATAAGTTGTAATGAATTATCAATTAAAATTGATAATTGCCAGAAATTGCTATCGTCTAGTGTTGGTTTCGGCGGTAGTTCTGGACAAATTACTCCAAAATTAGGTAGCCAAAAATCGAAATTAAGCTTAAATTATACAAAATCAACGCATCAACAACAATCGAAGGAACCACCATCGAAGTCAACAGCTACAAAGATATCTAAAAGTTATACTGAAGGTAAGTTTAGCAATTTATTTATTTATTTATTTATTGAATTCATTAAACTAACCGAGCCCATAGGGCTTTGTTAATTCTGCAGTTAATTATAATTTATTGCAATACATATTAACTCTTTGAAGGACCTACCCTATGCGCTTTAAGGGAGGTGCTTGCGGTACAATTGTGTCCAAAATTGGTTTTATTTAGTAAATTTCAATCATACTTTACATACGTATGTCCATATTTATTGAATTCATATAACTAACCGAGCCCATAGGGCCATATATGGTTAGTAAGATAACACAAATATAGATAACTTAAAAAAAAGAAATATTAACGTGCCTATATCTACTTGTGACGAGTTGTGACTGGCATAAGACAATTTGTTAGACTGAAAGTCTTACATGGGGTTATTCTGTAACTACCTGAAAATTTGTCACGTTCAAATATGTAACTCTGATATATGTAGCACAGGTTGAGTCACTAATATCAAAATAATATTTAGGTAAATTTTTGTATATACCTTTAACATTATGTAGATTGTTAGAGTTGCAAATTTCGATGTGACAACTTTTCTTATTGTTACGTTACCTTTCCATATAAAACAATAATAAAGTTCATAAAATCACACCATCACGATGCCGCTCACGTAGTGAGTGTGCAGATTACAAGGGTTCGGCATCTTTTTTATTGTTTTTTTTTTTTGCAATTTCTTTGCGATTCCAATTGATTGTCTTTGCAAATCCAATTTGTTTTTAGCAGGTTTTTCAATCGCAAAGAAATTGCAAAACATCCAATTAGAAAAGATGCCGAACCTTTGTAATCTGCACCTATAAAAAGCAAGAGAACGTTTTTTTACTACGTGAGCGGCATCATCATGGTGTGATTATTATTTACTCTATGATAAAATTTACCCAATTTATTAATTGGCCTCTAGGCTTTGAAATTACAAAATGTTGAATAAAAAAAAAAAATTCAGATTTTGTTTGAAAATATTGTGATGGTGCCAATATCAGCATAGAGTAAGAATAATATAGAGATAGTGAGGAGGGCGTGTATACTGAGGAGGGTTGTGTTGCGGCAACCGAAAATACTAAGTATTCTATCCTGCTGCTTCTGTGCAATTTTTTCAATTTTTATTCTCTTTAATTTACTAATAAAATTTTCATGTTTCTTTGCAATAAAACAATTTATAAAAAATATAATTATTTAATCTCAAATCCTATAAATACCATTAAATTAAAAAATAATAAATTTATTGTGACTTTGTAACAAGACATGGGAAATACAGTCACACTAGAGTCACCGTCTTTTTCATACGAATAGGCACGTATGTAAGTCTAAAAATAGTTTTTTAAAAAATTAACGAAAAAATCTGTAACATTACTTTATATTTGGAATAATGATAAAAATAAGTTATTATTGGTATTGCATTATTTTTTGATTTGAAATAATGAAAAAAAAAAATGTAAATAGTTTATGCCGTTGCGAAAATTTTAGAAAGCGTGATTTTGCTTAAAATGAATTCTTTTATTCCTGTAAGGCACATTTCAGTTAAATCAAGAAATAAGTGTTGGTTTAATCAGACCTGCAAGTATACAGTCATATCTAAAGGGAAAGTGTTTAGTAATTGGCGTAGAGACTGAAACACCATTATTTCTCTGCAACACAATCAGGCAAGTGTAAATGCTCCAGGGTACTTAACCGCGAGAAGTTGCTTTAGGAACAGTATCTTCGTACAAAGGTTCTGTCTGCTCTTCTTTAAAAGAGCAAGGGAAAATGCTAGTTTCTCTATAACAACCCTTATAAGGGATGACCATTTATTTAGTGAACCGGTTAATAAAGCCAACCTTCTGACTGAATTAATCGCTAGAGAGAGTATCCCATACTATGCCCAATATATTCTTTCGCGTTCGTGCCGTTTAAAGGGTTCTACCGAATCTCAACGTAAACATTTTAGCGTGCCCGACTCTATCGCGTCCATTGGCTACCCTATTTGTCAATCGTAAGGGTATATTTCCATTATTTTAGAAGGTTGCCAGTGTTCATCCAATCCCGTAAAAGGGTGTTTGCGCTTTCGAATGTAATGGATAGCATGGTTAATTACCATATTGTAAATTACCTATAATCCAAACCACTAGCGATCGGGATGGCGTTCCTTTCGATGTGTTGGATCGGTACATTCACCGATTTGATAGAAAAAAAATTAATTGCTCTAGATATTTCCAATGCTTTCGATCGTGTGAGGCATAAAGCACTCTAGTCACAGCTTAATGCTTTTTCATCTTTATAAATGACCTTGTGGGCCATTCATCAAATCCTTTCTAATCTTTGGCAGATGATGGCAACGTCTGTCATTTATATTCCTTTGATAATAGGCTAAACCTTTTGGAGGTTGTGGGCATGAGGCAAAATATGAATGACACACTCAAAATGTACTATTCGACACTTCTGAATGGGTTCGTGTGAACAGGGTCGATTTTAATGCACGCAAGACCCAGTGTTGTTTGTTGACCCATAGACGAGCCATGGGGTCACCAATGCCATCTGTACAAATTCGGGTGTCGATATTGAGGAATCTCATATTACTATGAGTTCTCATAAGTTATACCGAATTACAGGGAAAATTCGTACTACCCCTATGTGGATTAAACTCCCCGCATAGGTCTTTCCTGCCACCTACAAATTAGTAAAATTTATTGTAAGTCAAATGTCCACAGACTAGAGAACTGCAACTGCTGATTGCAAAACGTTCTTACGCAATCAACACAAGAATAAATATGTGTTTGAGTTCAAAAGCTGATGATTTTAAATCAATCAAACCACGTGCAACTTGTTCTGTCTGATTTAGTCATCGGTCGTTTTCATATCATTAATTGTAGTATTCTTGTTCGTTCGGGTCAACAATAATTATTTTGATGTAGAATAAATCAGAAAAAACAACAAAGAATGTGGGTGTGTGTATTCATAATTAAAACAAAATTGTTTCATATCAATGAAAAGGGGGTTTTGTAGAAACACATTTCATAAATGGTATAGTGTACATTAGGTTGGCCTAAAATCCGCTTTTTGAGAATTTTTATTATTAATACCAAAAATATTGTTCTTTGTGAAATTTTTTTTTTTAAATTTAGGTCGATATCTCAGGTTCGCACAATCCGGTTAAAGTTAAATATTGTCTAATTTTTTTCTAATAAAACAATTTAAAAAAAAGAATATTTTTTGATTATATTACCGCTTTTTGAGGATGAAAAATGATTTTGAACATATTAATTTTATAGTAAATTCATTTCTCTTTTATGGTGCTTTGGTAAAAAGGTTAAATTTATACTAGTTATTGAAAAAAATAAGTTTTCTTTTAAAAATTATTATTCATAATTTATTAGTATTCATAATATAATCAACAAAATTCGATTTTTTTTACTATATTTTCACTTTTTAGAGATAAAAAATCGTATAATGTTGTTGACAATACTTACGACAATAGTATATTATTCAAAATCATTTTTCATCCTCAAAAATATATATATAATATAATAATCAAAATTTGAGCGCCCCGGTAGGCTAGTTAATAGCGTGCTAGCTTATCAGTGCGGGGGTCGTGGGTTCGATTCCCACCAGAGGCTCTGGTCTGTTTTCGCTACAACGAGCCGATGGCCTTTGTTGCTAGTGCTCGGTTAGGGTATTAGGATATAATTTGTAATTATATGATAAATATAAAATAAATAAATAAATAATAATCAAAATATAATATATAATATAATAATCAAAATATAATATATAATATAATAATCAAAAAATTATTTTTTTTACCAAAATTGCCATAAGCTAAGTAATAGATATAAATTTTTTTCCAAAAAAAATATTTTTATTTCACAAAGAAGAATATTTTTGGTATTGTATTACTAATAAAAATTCTAAAAAAGCGGATTTAAGTCCCATACAAATATACGCTACACCATTTATGAAATGTGTTTCTATTTTGCTTTAACTATGAATATACACATATGCGTTGTTTGTTGTTTTTTCTGATATATTCAACGCTGACTTTTTGTTGAGTCATTAAATTTGTATAAAACATGTTCGACAAATGATTCAAACTGATCCGAATCACGCGTTTAGTAACATGATGCTGATTTTATTCTACACTGAATTTTATTGAATGATTAAATCTGAACAAGAATTTTAGTGTATGATTAAATCAAGAAAAAAGTTGATTTTGCCATTCTCTGCCACAGACACTACTCCCTCTTTCCTCTTAACTTCCTTTCGCCAACGCAATGCACGGCCTTAGTAGGGGATCCCCTGAGCGTTAGTTGAAAGTAAAAAAAAAATAATATATAATGATATGTCATTACTGTTTCTACGCTGGGAAAAAATATTTCAAAGATTAAAAGTTTTTGACCAAGTCATTAGTATTGAAATTTATTGCATTGCATCTGAAATGCAGATGTACATTTTTAATATTCTCTTTTCTATTTTATTTTTAATTAACCAAAACTCACGTCTCATTGTACAAATCGTCACTTAAAATGCAAAATAACGTAACAACAACAAACGTCCTATTTGATTTATTATGAATACGTCGAAAACTAAATTTTTCTTTGTGAATAGATTAGAATAAATTAATAGGTCACCTTATGTTAGCAGTATTCATAATGAAAAGTTAGTAGCTCCTTACATTTGGCACACAACATGTTTTTAACTAGAATGTAATTTAGGCCTAGCAGCTTCTTCGATTAGAGTTTATTCAAAACGATTTCTTAGAATGCCGATTAATGCCAATTCTGTGTTTGAAAGTCAAAAGCCTTTTTATGATTGTTAATGGTTTTTTTTTTGTTTTTTGATTTTTTTTTCTTTTTTGACGTTTAGTCAAACAGTATTATGAATAAAACTCATTGCAAGCTATGCTAGGTTTTCATTATGAATATGGGTACTTT
This sequence comes from Eustalomyia histrio, assembly GCA_949748255.1. Taxonomy (NCBI): domain Eukaryota; kingdom Metazoa; phylum Arthropoda; class Insecta; order Diptera; family Anthomyiidae; genus Eustalomyia; species Eustalomyia histrio. The sequence continues at coordinate 50,477,811 of OX456526.1, read as the reverse complement.
GACTGCAATCAGGAAACAATACAATTTTCAAGAATATATCAATAATCTATGTATATAAACATAAGTTGCATTGTGTTAGAAATTGATTTTGTTTCTGGAAATTTCCCATGAAAGGCGACTTCAATTCTAAGGTTTATATGTACATGTATACATTCTTTGTATGTATATTGGTTCATGAATTATAGGCATTTTAGTGAACATAACTGTATGTGTGTATATGGGGAAATATTTGCAAGGTTAAGTTGCAAATTGGAAGGAAAAAGAAATAGAATGATAATGGAAATGGAATGAACCGGGAACGAGTAGAATTCAAACACTAGACAAGGACAAAGAAATGGAATGAAACGGGGAACGAGTGAAATCGAAACACTAGACAGGGTAAAGAAATAAAATGGAGTGGGGAACGGTTGAAATTGAAACACTAGACAAGGGCATAAAATGGAATTTAAAGAGGACGAGTGGAATTGAAACATTAGACAAGAAGAACAAAATGGAATGGAAAAAGAAAAAGTGATATTCAAATAGTTTACACTGGGAACGTCCCACTTTAAATTTAAACATCCACTTAAAAAGTTTAAAAAAATTTATTTAAAGATTAAAATCTGTAGAAAAAAGAATAATAGTTTCTTCTCAACATATTCTGATATTTAAAACTACCGATAACAAAGTACACATAGGGCTTTAAGATAGTAAATTAAACATAAAATAAGTAATAAAGAATTGAAAAAAAACCTAAACTAAATTCAGGTTTTTAAAGTTATTTGAAATTTAAAAATATTTTCAAATATTTTTCAAAACAATTTAAACCCTTTTGTCAATTTGTATTTAGTTTAGAATGTATATTTAGCCACCTCGCACTGGGCCTACGTGTTTTTGGGAACAAAGTTTTACTGGAAGATTGTAAGGAGAGAGCAAAAATAGAGAGTAAAGTAAGAAAAAAAAACTATCTCACTATCTTACTATTTCTTACAAATTTTCCGTTTGAGTTATTTTTACTAAACTTTACTAAAAGAGAGTAATTTTTAAGTAATATTTACTGGACTTGACAGGAAAAGTACTCATACAGACCAAATTTTTCAGAATGTTTGGTAGACAATCACTGTTATGGCAATTCTTGGTAGAAAAATTTTCAGAAATATATTTTTTTTTTGCTGAATTCTGGTACACGTCATTTTTGGATTTATCCAGTTGTACTAAAAGATAAAATCTGTCAATAAACAATTTTGCTGGAATTCAAGTATAAATCAAATGTATTTACCAATTTGAAGACTGGATTTATACTTTAATAATTTTGTAATTCAAAAGCATAATCCCGCAAAATGGATTCATGAATTCTAATTGAACATTTCAGCTTAAATATGCTTTAATTCAAGCTTTGAATTGCAGTTCAATTCAAGTTGGTACAGTACCCTAAAAACCTTTTATTCAAGGCCTATTTTTAAGCTTAAATAAAGTCAAAACACTATAATTATATTTTGGGCAATTAATTTGCATTAACCTAATTATTTCGATATAAGATTTTCATTTTATAGCCATTATCTTGGGGAGACGGATATTGTTTATATTTCCAGTATTGACAAAAAATAAAGTTTAGTTCAAACAATTTTTAAGCACTTGAATTTTTAATTTTTTAATGCTTATTGGATTAAATTATCTTTTCGCTATGCTGTCATAAAATCATATTTTCTATTTTGCAATAAGCCGCATTTTCTTTATTCGTTTTTCTTTTACACGAAGTTAAACAATTACTTTTTGTAATTTTCCTTTTTTCTTATGCACAACAAATGTTTTGTTAATTGCAAAAAGGGATATAAAATTGTGCAAAATAAGGTCTTATAAGTATTTACCATAGGTTCGTTCGGTTACTTTTCTCAGTCAAATCCAGTAAAAAACTTACAGAGAGTAAAGCTAGAATTAGAAATATGCAAATAAAATGATAAAATTGTGCCTTAAAATAATGCATAACAAATAACTCATTTAAAAACATAAAATAATGTGTTTGTTATTTTATACTTAAAACCAAAGATAAAAAAATTTTCAAATTATTTTTTTAGCTTTATGCCTAAAGATATTTGTTTTTTTTTTTAACTTTAGGGTTTTTTATTTTAAAGTAAATTTTAATTTGTTTCTTTTTTATTAAGTAATAAAAACATTTTTAATTTTAATCTGGTATGTGATGAAAATTGTTCGATTCCAAACCGATTCTTTTTTAAATTTCTATCCTGAATATTTCGTATTCAACTAAAGCGATTGAAACTAATTTCAATCCTCTTTGTTTTTTGACTTTTAAACAAATCGATCGATTTGCATAATATTTGATATTTATTTTTGATCATAACTTAAAAAAAACGTTTTCGGGTGCCTGCCTATATTTTAATTAAGTGTGGGAAATTTAAAGATTTGTATGAATTCGTACAAATTTGTAAAAGTTTTTACTGAAAGGTGTTTGTTTACACAAATACGCAGTAAGAAGAGAGCAAAAAAGTAAAGTGTCAGTTCGATGTAAGAGAACTTACTACTTTTTACTGGATAAATTTTTTCCAGTAAGAATTTGGGTCTGTACGAGATAATTTTGGGCAAAGTCTGGTAAAATGAGAGTAAGCAAAAAATTCTCTCACAAAACCATAAAAATGCCCAAAATACTGCGAACGCACAAACCCACATTTCATACCCAAAAATAAACGTCAAATTTATTCATATTAAAAACAGCTTAATTAATAAATATATTTGAAATTGCAAATAACTATTTACATTTTCAAGTGTATTTTTCATTTTTAAGAAGAAAAAGTTCTTTATAGTAAATTTTTTATTTAACTTCAAATTTTTTCACAAATGCAAAACAGCTGATTTATTAACAGCAGGTGATGATTTCACAGTTTTACCATTTAACCCTAACAAAAGGTGTGTTCGACGTACGTTATCGCGGGTGCCCGCGGGAACCCAATCTTACCAGAAAGCGTTTCTTGTAACAAAAATTGGGTAAATGAGAGAGTAATTGTGTTTCTCATTTTACCAGAACTTACCCGTCCTTTTTGTTTGGGTAAAATGGTAAAATTGTCAAATCATCAGCTGTTGCTTATAAATTAGCTGTTTTGAATTTTTGAAAAAATTAAAGTTAAATTAAAATTTACTTTAAAGAACTTTTCCTTCTTAATAATGAAAAATACATTTAAAAATGTAAATATATATTTGCCATTTCAAATATATTTATTATTTAAGCTGTTTTTTAATATGAATAAATTTGACGTTTATTTTTGGGTATGAAATGTGGTTTTGTGCGTTCGCAGTATTTTGGGCATTTTTATGGTTTTGTGAGAGAATTTTTTGCTTACTCTCATTTTACCAGACTTTACCCAAAATTACCTCGTACAGACCTAAAGTACGGGTAAGTTCTGGTAAAAACAGAAACACAATTGCTCTTTTATGAACGCTCTCATTTAGCTAATTTTTTTTACAAAAAACGCTTTCTGGAACTTCTTTTTTGTTTGGTATTTACATTCAGCTGTTTTAACTATCTTTCTAATTCTTACTAATTGTTTTTGACAGAAAAATTTGTTTAACTCTCTGTAATTTTGTTACCGAGTAATTTTTACTTAACTTTACTGAAAAAGAACAAAAACGGTCCTATTAATTATAGTCAATTTAAAATTACTGAAATAAATTTGTTTAGATGAATATATAAATCATCATAGTTAAAGAAACTATTGCAATTAAAATAATACGTTTAAAAAAGAAATCAAATGTGGCATAGTGCAAATTAATGTTTAGGCATTTTGATTTATTTCTTTAAATTTAATGTCGGAATTCCAAATTTTAACTCCAAACTCCATTCAGCATATTTAGCCTTATTTGTAAAATTTTATTTATTCAAAAATATCAAAAGCTATTTTTTCACGCGGCGTCTTTTATATACATACCTCCAATTGTCCAACATCTTAAATAATGTTTTTCCTAAATTTCAGATCAAGAATATTTTAAACCGTTTCAAAATAATGAACAATAAACAACAAATAAATTCAAGTCATTTGACAATAAATCAAGATATCAAAACCAAATCAAAATTAATTTTAAACAATAACATGCAATTTAATGTATATAAATAAGAGTTCCTAAGCCCTCATTAGTTGTTTGAATATTTATTATTTTTAAGAGTAAGTACAAAATTATAGAACATTTCTTTATCTCATCCGCAGTTGAAACAGAAAAAAAAATCAGAATTTATAAATAATTCGCTTTATCGAATACTAATTTTAATGTATTGTTGTTTTTTTAGATTCTCACCATCATCCACCTCCAGTGCAGCCATCATTACCTAGTGATGAACCATTAGTTTTAGTACTACCGCCTAAAAAATCATCTACACCTTTACCTGCTGCTGTAGATCATGATCCATTGGCTTTGCCTACTTATACAACACCAACTAATTCTACAACAAACAATTTAAAATTGACCTCATTGCAAGAGGTTGCAGATTCCAATTCAAAACAAGCCCGCAAACAAAAGCGAAAAGATAAACATAGAAATAAACATAATCTCTCCTCGGATACGGAGAAATCGCCGAATAAAGAACATAAGCGAAAACGTAAAAAGAAGCAACATGATTTGGAAGCACCAAATGATACTATGGCTGGTATACCGAAAATTAAAATTAAATTTAAAACATTACCACTACCCGGTGAAGTTACACCGGAAGCACAATTTTTCTATGTTTCCGCTGATATGGTACGTTCGGCTGATGAGGCATCCCGAGCTGGCTCTGTAGAAACCGTCGAGGATATAACACCAACAAATGTTACAAATGAGTCTCCATCAATACCCAAGCTAAATGTTACACCAGCCCGTCCTTCTGTTACCAGTAAGACTCTAACAAATTCACCAGCTGTAGCAAATGCACCTGCAAATATATCACTTTCTCCACGTAAAAGTAGTCCACGTAAATCGGTACCGCCACGTACTTCTCTAGGATATAGGTCAACTGCATCTGGGGGAGGAGCGCGAGCAAAAGTTCCCGCTCAGAATTCCAATCAAATACTCACATGTTGTGTTTGCCACACAACTGGTGCTGCATCAAATACCGTTACATGCGATGAGTGTCGTAAACATTATCACTTCACTTGCTTAGATCCGCCTGTTAAGAAAACTCCGAAAATTCGAGGTTACTCTTGGCACTGTGCCGATTGCGATCCAACAGATGAGGAAAAACATTAATTAATTTGCAGTATTTTTGAACAGTGTGTTTCTATTATTATTTCTTTCCAAAATTTCCTTTATCATTCGGTGACATAGATTCTTAATGATGGCTTTAACCGGAATCTTTAGTTGAATAATATACATATATATTATTATTATTATTATGCATGACCACCGATTTGAGATCGGTTTTAATTTTATTTAATATTAGTTCTCTCAAAATAAATTTTACATTTTAAAATTTAATTCGATTCTTTATGTCTTAAAGATTTTTTTTGGAGAAAAAGCTTTTCAAAAAATAAATAAACATTCAGAAAGCAGCTATTGTTTACAAATCTGTGATTTTCAGCAATAACCGCGTATGCCTTATTACATTAAAATAAAATGTTATTGCTGAAAATCACTGATACTGGCTAATCATATTTGAACAATAAGTAAAATTCGTCGGCAGAGAATAAGAACACGTTTGATGTGCTCATATTTTAAAAAATTTGAAGAAAGGTTATTCTATCATTACTTGTAAATATCATGAGTAACTAATTATAATAGGGAAGTCGCGAAAAATAGTGAGTTATGCTTACGCACCAGCATACGCAAAACCTAAAATATGTGGTTACTTAAAAAACCAAACGATATCGAAACAATATATCTTCTAGGTAATATTTATTACCATATTTGATAATTACTTGTGATACAAAAACGGCAAGGATTTTGTTTTTTTTTTGTTAAAGAAATCATGGTACCGTTTTCGCTATCGAAACTCCCGGAAATAACTATAGTAAAATCGGTATGGTTCGGCCCAGTATGGAAATACTATCGTTATTCCAGGAGATTTCGATATAGAAAATGATATCATATATGCTAACCAGAGAAGAAAAATTTGTATATTTATTGGTTCTTTGGATTTTATTTATTTAATATCAATACAAAGAAAGCCTTCAAGGACAATTTTCCAGTTTTGAACTTTAAAGTAGCTTTTTCGTAAGATTTTTTAACTTAATTTTTTCTTAATTTATTTAGTTTTGTTTTTTATTTCTTCTCTGACTTCTCTGATGATCACAGTCGGATAGATTTTTAAAATAATAAAACCTGCAAAAAGTTATTGGGCAACCCTCCAAAAAATTTCGTTTTTTTTAGCAATTTCGTTTATGTTCATAATTGAATTCGTTAGAAAATTTTCGTTCATTCGAATACATTACATTAACAAATTTAGAACCACATTATTTCTATAACTTGTTAAAGTAGGCCACTCACGATAGATTTGTGCATGTGATTTGTTCGCGAACCATTCCTCCAAACACGATAAACAAACCACAATTACATTAAACTTCAAAGACAAAATATGAATTTATAAGCGGATGATGCAATAGCTCTTTTGATAATTTATTTGCAAATGTAACAAAAAAAAATTAAAAAAAGAAGTACATCAATGAATGATAGGCTTTTAATAAAAAACACGCGTTCACATGTAATATTAAAAAAATATGGAATTTAGAACTCCAGAATACTTTATATATTTTTTTTTGCTGGCTGCACAATTGCGCAATACATACACTTTGACGTTTCGTTGTAAATGAAAAAAAATTCAAACGTTCGCGCACAAGTCCACTAACACGTCAAACAAATCACACGCACAAATCTGCCGTGTGTGGTCTCCTTAGGCTAGCACAGCGACACAAAAAGTAAATAAAAGCTTATTTAATTGATTAAATTTGGCTTTTTATTTCAAACTCGCAAAGTTACCCGTTAATGAATTGGTTACATAACTTCAAAAGTACTATAATTATTCAGGAAAAAAAAAATTGGACACTTCGCAAAATTTCTCAAATAATTTTTTAAAAATCGAACATTTATGATAACTATAACCGTACTGACCGGGTAGACCGGTCTAGCAGGTTAAAAGGTCTTGACCGTAGGCTCTAGTATAAATTATTTATAATTAAAACTAAAAACAATACTTTTTGTTTAATATTTGTACAATAAATAATTTTACAAACAAAACACATGCAACAGTGTATTATATTAAAACATTCAATAAAACGTATATAAAAAAGTGGAACACATCGTTAAAATTTTTTTAAAATAAAAGTGGAAGTTTTACCAAGTGTTAATAGTTAAGGCTCGGCTATGTAATATAAAGAAATAAAAAAATTTGTCACTATTTATATCTAAAAATTATTTGACCAAGATCATTGAAAAACTGTTTTAAAAATAGTTAAAATCCTTCTACTGAACTTGATAACATTTTACCCCATATTTGAGAAACGTACACATGGTTTTTGTTGTGTGTGTGTGTCAATTACACAAATAAGGATGCATCGAAAGACATCGGGACTAACTTCATCTAGGTATTTATTTTTAATAATCCAAAATTAATTTTTTTTGTTCAATAAAATTTAATAAAAAATATTATTTCCAATAAAAAGAACAAGCAGTTTTAGTTATAAAAAGAAATAGTTTATTGAACCTGGAAAAAATAGTAATATTAAACAAAAGCTTCGATTTAGTTCCATATTTATCTGTTTGAACATTTACCTAATTTTTGTGCATATGGCAAAAGCAGCAAAACATTTGTTTTTGTATGCAAAATCTGCTTATACGCCAAACAGTGGTGTAAGGAGCAAACAAATTTTCATTAAATGTTAAAATTATGGATGCCAAGATAAGTCGATGCTGGATATCTTGAATATGAGACAAGATATCGGAAAACGGGTTTCGGAAAGAGAAAGGGGATATTGAAAATAAATATAATTAATTTCTAACCCATTTAAAAAAATATGGTATGTGGGTCAAATCAATAATAAGCTAACGATGTGTAATTTAACAAAACTGCAGTTTAATATACTAACCAAACAATTATCTTCTTTATTTTGCATTGTCTTCTTGTCTTACGAGGCCGATAGATTAGACCAAATATAATATTGAATCTGGGTACTGGATTTTTTTCTGCGTGTATGCAAGTAGATGCCATTTTGCTTTGTAAAGTACAATTTTTAACCCCGTTGGTACTACTACAAGATTCCATTTTATCATCACTGGTTTGATTCATTTTCTTTTGACAACTAACAGCTGATCGGGAATAAACAAAAAATTCCGAAGAAAATTTTTGACATTTGGTTTATTTCAGTAACAAATCTTTATAATTATTGCATATATTTAAGCAACGAAAAGCAATAAAACGAAAAGCTTAAACATGGCATCTTGTATGTCAGAAAAACAATTACAACAAAATAATAATGAAACCATGGACTCTACGGATGATGACATAAAAGGATCAGAACAAGACGAATTGGAAAGACCACAATTACAGCAGCAACAAGAAGATAACTTTGATTTTCCGGTAAGGAAGAGATAAAAATTTTGTGCCCTGTGGCAAACTTTTAATAATATTAATGTTACAGAATAGTTCCACATGTTGGGTTTGTAATGGTTATTATGGCCCAAATTTTGGTGAACCATTGTGTGGCACTTGTCATGCTTTTTTATATAATATTGATCCAGCCGAGGAGATGGAAACTACTATATCAGACGATGAAGATTCTGGCAATGATGAGCCGCCTTTCAAAGATAAAACTGAGGAAAATGACGATGACGACGAACCCGAAGATGAGGTGGATGAAGTTGAAGAAGATCGCGATGACGAAGACGTTGAAGATGTTGTAGATGAAGATGTTGAATTAGAGGTTGATAATGATATGATAGAACTACCAGTGGCGGCAGAAGGTCAACCATTGGATATTGAAATTCACGAAAGACCTTTGCCGCCAGCTTTGCCAATGGAACGCCCTAGACCTTCGGCACCACGTTCTTTGCCACAATTAATGGAACTTTTAAGTGAGGTGCGAGCGAATGCCAGTGAAATGGCTATTGGAGCTGTAACAGCAGCAGTCACACCCAATAACATTGTGTCTCTGCCGGTGGAAATATTGGTTATTATCTTTTCCTATTTGGATGATATGTCCATGTGGAAAGCTAGTGAAGTTTGCAAACGTTGGTACAATATCATCGCACAAAATACATCTCAACAAATGTGGTGCAAATATTTCAAAGAACGTTGGCCTCTATTTCAAAGTTTAATGGATGTACAAAATTGGATGAAATTGTATGGTTCATTAATGTCTTCTTGTTTTTGTCGTACATGTCTTTTACAGATGGCATTGAAAACTCCGCCCCGCGGCCAGCAAAATGCCATTCGTGCAAATTTCCTTAGAAACGACTTTAGGCTATTGAATAGTTATACTACAGAGGGAATAGAGGCTATGCCATTGGATAAACAAAATACATATTGGCAAGCCAGTATACAAGGACCACCTGGCAGTCCTTACGAAGGTGGAAAATTTTTTATAATGATATTCTTTCCAGAAAGGTAAATATTTTTAGAAGTAAGAATAGAAATACATACAATAGAGGCCAAAGATAATGTCTTAAACGAAAGTGATGGCGATGAACTATAATTACACTATTGACTACTAGCCAGAGCATCGAAGAAGATTGAAATCTATTTTAAAGTATTCCCCTAAAATCGGATTCGATTAACTTTTCAATGGCATGAATTCCCTTTTAAACACTCGCAGTGAATTCATTCGATCGAATTCCCTTGTAAAAAATTCAACCAATTTATCTCGTTCGATTTTAACAATCATTAAATTCTATCATTAGGAATTTATACGTTTTTTTTATTCGATTAACAATTTGGGAATTCAAACGATCATTTTATTTTGTTTTCATTTGTATGAGCAATTTGGGAATTCGACTTTCTTTTTTCGTTTAAAAAATTTTGAACAATTTACAATAATAAATTTAAATATTCTTACAAGAAGAAAACAGCAACGATTGAATTCACAGTAAAAAACATTAATTTGTAAAAATAAATCGCTATAAGTGAAAAAAATCAGCAAAATCGAAACAATCTCTTAAACGGAAAAAAATCTTCAAAATTAAAAATCGCTAAAATTTTAAAAAATCTCCCAAATATATAAAATCGTTAAATAAAACAAAATCGACTAAACTGAAAAAATCGCTAATTGAAATATAAAAAACCGAAAAAATCGTCAAAATTTAATATTTAGTAAGCTTTTTTAACCATATATGCACCCCGTTTCTGTATCTGATGCGAGAAGATTTCGCATCGAGAAATTCATGGTAACCCTACTTTATACAGGGTGACTTAATAGATGATAAAATTGTTTGGATTTTTACTCGAAATTTTTTAGAGCTGCATTGAATTTTGTAAAATTTCTTATTAGATTGAGAAATAACATGAATAAAGCGCATTATTTTCTTTAGATTAATATATATATATTTAATTGCCTGTGACTCACCCTATAGAAAGCAGAACAAGGTTGCATTTTACATGTATTTTGCAAACACTATCGATGCGAGAAATACAGAAACGAGGTGATGGCCTAATGGGCCCGGTTATACATGTATTGAAATAAAAAGAAAAAACTTTAAAATGAATTGCCAAAATCGGGAAAATTTGCAAAAAGCCTCTGGTGAAAAAATTGTCTCTAGGGCTTTTAGTTTTCGAAACATGGATGACTAAAATGTTATCTAATAGATTTTTGTATGTATAATACACTACAACTTCGTTGGCTCAAAACCACTGTCAGTTTCTGTTCAACTCATTTAGTTTTCGAAATTTTCCAAAAAACCTTTACGATGCACAGTTTTTGAGAAAAACGCGTGGCCATTAAAGTCAAACTTTAGTTTCGGGTTTTCGACTTTAGTTGTTACTTTGATTGTGTTTCTACTCTTACATGAAATAAATAAAAAACTTTAATCTTATTTCAAGGTATCCCATGATTCCACCCACTGTAAGATTTCTAACAAAAATCCTACATCCTAATGTATCCCGTCATGGTGATGTGGGCATTGATATATTCCAACAACATAATTGGTCGTTGTCTTTAAATGTTTCCAAGGTATTATTATCTGTACAAAGTTTACTAACTGATCCCTATACAGAGGTATGTTTTGATTACTTTATACAGTAAAAATTTATTTGATATTTGTATCCTTATCATTTTTGAGGTATGCATGGAACCTGATTTGGGTTATATGTATGAACATAATCGTCCACGTTTTGAATCATTGGCTCGTTCCTGGACATGGAAATATGCTATGTTTGAATTAATACCTCCTAGTTAAATTTCCATATCCTTCTTTAATAATATATCACTTTTTTGTTGTGAATAAATTTTCGGCTAACTTTTATTTTTCTTTTATAAATTTTTATTGTTTAAGTTTGGAAAGTATTTTACTTTAATAACTTTTGAATTTTATATTTCATATGAAAAGAAAATCCATTTTACATTTAAGTAACTACTACTATATTTTTATTAAGTATTATATTTAAATATATAAGTTTTCCCTTTAATTATAAGCTGTGCCATTTGTTTCGGTCAGAAATTCCTTTAATTTTTCCTTTTTGAATATAGAGTTTTTTTTTTGTTTCGTATTTATTTATTCAGAACAATCATATATTAATATTAAAAATAAACAAAATATCTTAAAATTTTTGCACAATAACATGATATCTCAAATATAATCAATAAAATTTCAAAATTATTATTTGTTTTTATTTCTTGTTCCAAAAATGGTGTTGGACAGTGTTATTAACAAATTTAAAAAAACTCCTCAGCGTTACCTCGTAAATTAAAAAAGGATCGGTGCAGTAGTTTTGAAGTTATGAGGGGCACCGACTTTGAAAACTTGAGTTGTGGGAAAAACGATTTAAAGTTTTGAACACTAAAAAATCTGGTATCGGTTTACCTCACACTGTATCATCAATGCCAGGTCCATAAAGGCTGATGTCTAAAGCACCTTTTTGCTCCTGTCTACGACGAATCCTGCCTTCTTTAGTTTGTCATTCAGCTTCCTGCTCTGCTTTGCTTATACGTATGGAGTTAGTTGATAGCGCCCAGTCATGAGCACTTGATCCACTATTAATTCCCATGTCTTGCATGAAGGTTAGTAAAGCAATAGAACCTTCATTGAAGACACTGTCTGCCACATAAGCTGCAATTTCAACGATAACAGATTTTCCACTCAAGTGCTTTGGTGAGATCTGTAATTTTTTTAGGCATTTTAGTAATAGTTAAACACAAAACTTAAGAGTTATTCTGTATGAAATCACCAAATCGACAAAGCTGGCATATCTTAGATTTTACTCAAACTAACTGGAAATTATATTTAGGGTCTCAAAACCCAAAATCCACCGGTTCACGCAAAATAAAAAAACAAAAAAGTCTTGTTTTTGTGCGTAGTGGTTTGAGCTGTTCAAATTTTTCTGCTAGAGATATCTACAAGATCAAGGCATCGTTTTAAAGCTGAAGGATTATAGTTTCTATCAAAAATATAAAATTTGACTTAATTCATACACCCGAAAAATAACGTGGTATTGAAAATAAGCATTTTTCATTGGTTTTTTGTGTTTTTCAATGAACTCCAGTGCCGGCGCTAATTAATATAAAAGCATAATAATTCTCAGATACAAATTAGACATGTCGGAGAAAAATACGAAATTAAAATTGGCTCAATCTGGCAACTCGTTATGAAAAAATCGTTATTTGAAATTTTGAAAATTTGCATATTTCAGGCTACAATTTGGTCATGTTTGTTAGCAGATACAAACTTGAAAATTACAGAGTACTTATACCCTACTTTTAACTTTATAACACTTCAAGACCCGTTTAGTTATTTTCACTCCTCTCGGATTTACAGGGTTTTTAAGAAAAGCCTTTTTGATTTTTTGTATGTATTTTTATACTTTTCTCAATTGTTATATACAGAGAAATTAAAATAAAAACAAGTAGTATTATGAAGTAACAAAAAATAATTATGGACTTAAAAATATATTTAATAAATTCAGTAGATTTTTTATGTTAAAAAAACTACAGTGCTGGCAAAAAATAGGCACTTGGTATATTTTTATCATTTAAAGTAGAAAAGTTATAGTTTAAATGTGGGTAATTAAGAATCGTGGAATTAGTTTTATTTTATTTTAATAAAGTACTTGTTCTTATAATATTCGGAGTTTCAAAGTTATCAGAAGCTGAAAACTTTCGTACTTTTAACTGACTGTGAGAAATTGGAGAGAAACTGTGGTAGTTTCCTGTATTTTTGATTGTGCAAACATCAATAAATCTTTTTGACAAAAATGTTTTCGATAGCATCAACATCAGAAATGGATACAAAAAAAAAAAAAAAAAAATTATACCAGGTATTTGGGTGGAACAAAAATCAAACATTGCTCTAGGTATTAGGATATGATGATCCGCAGTTCGCTGTAGACTTGCTTTCCTTACAGCTTTATTGTACCTCCTGCACCGTCACAAGGACTTTTGCCATGAGAAGTGGCAAAGAAGTGCAACTCTGCTTCTAAGCCGAAATCGTCTTTGTGATGACAAATGTTGATAACATTTTTTTTATTTTTGTCTTGAGCTGCCGATCCATCGCTAAAGTAATGGATTTTTTAAAACGGGGGATACTTATTTTTTATATAATCGATGAAAGTTTTTTGAAATGAATAATATGATATGGTATTGTGGTTCAAACAATCACTAATTACGCACAATGTTTCGGTTTTGATTGATCCATTTTCTTTATAATAAATTATAAAATGATGTAGAGTAGCTTGATCGTTTGTCCAGTGGAACGATTTTACTTCATCCTGTACTACAAATGTATAGTTTTCGGAAAAATTAACTAATGCTATACACTCTAAATTATTTTTTAAAGTTTCTTTTACATTTTTTAGGTATTCAGATTGTTTTTTTTTCAATAAATTTATTTTAAAAATAAATTATTTAAATGTGTGATCAAATTTATTTTTTTAATTTAAACCGTAAAAAAGTAAAGACTCGGTTATCGCAACAACCTTAGTATGTGTTATTATAAAATTTTTAGGTTCAACATTTATTCTTTATAATATTATTCCTCTTTGTTTGTTTACATACTAATTTTTAAAATTTTTACTACTTTTTTCTCTTAAATTCGATTTGTCGTGAAATTTTAAACTTTTTAATGCAGTTGTTTTTAATTTTTGACAATTATTTTGTTCTTTCTAAGTTTACTATTTTTTTACTGGTTAAAAAAGCTCTCGTTTATTTTTAACTCGTTTATTTTTAAAAATATAGGTGATTCTAAATTTTATATATTTTTGTTTTATCTGACTAAGACTCCAAATTGAATTCGTAAGTTTTTTTTATAAAGATGTGCCTTCTATTGGAGGCTTTAGCTTGTTTAAAACTTCGGGTTCTGAATGAACTTCAGTTAAAAAATCTTTTTCTTATATAGAGCATTGGTGATGATTAATAATTGACCTCTAATAACAAAAGGCGACACCAAGTATATTTTCCGTCTTGTACGTTTGTGTTTTTTGAATGGTTTTATTACTGTGCAGTGATTAAATCTGTCATATGTTATTGTTGTTTTTGAATGAGTGAAGAATAATTTTGCATCGCTTTACAGCTACGCAAATCATTTATAATCGGTACACATGGCGTTAATTGTGGCAATTTTGACACACGATATATCACCACCAGAGAAGTGCAAATGCTGATTGCAAAACGTTCATACGCAATCAGCACAAGAATAAATATGTGTATGCGTTCAAACGTTGAATATACTCCAACACACATATTTGTTGATGCTTTTAAATCAATCAAACGACGTGCAAATTGTTGTCACTGATTTATAATCATCGGTCGTTTTTATACCATTGATTTTATTCTGTTCGTTTGAGTTAACAATAATTATTTTGATGTAGAATAAATCAGAAAAAGCAATAAATAAAGCGTATGTGTGTATTCATAATTAAAGCAAAATAGTTTCTTATCTATAAAAAGGGGGTGGTTTTGTAGAAACACATTTCATAAATTAGGGTGGGTCTAAAATCCGTTTTTTTAGAATTTGTATTAATAATACCAAAAATACTGTTCTTTGTGATTTTTTTTTTTTTTAAATTTAGGTCGATATCTCAGGCTCTCCCAATGCGGTTTAAGTTAAATATTGCCTAATTTTCCAATCAAAATAGAAGAAACAAAATTTTGACAATATTTAAATTTTTCCGGATTAGGCAAGCCTGAGATATCGACCTATTTCTTTTTCCAAAAAAAAAAAATATATTTTTATATCACAAAGAAGAATATTTTTAGTATTGTATTACTAATAAAAATTCGAAAAAAGTGGATTTAAGTCCCACCCTAATGTACACAATATAATTTATGAAATGTGTTTCTATTTTGTTTTGATTATGATTACACTCATACGCTGTTTGTTGTTTTTTCTGATTTATTCAACGCTGACTTTTTATTGAGTGATTAAATTTGCATAAAACATAATCGACAGATGATTCACACTTATCTCAAGTACGCGTTCAGTAACATGATGCTGATTTTATTCTACAGTGAATTTTTTTGAATTATTAAATGTGAACAAGAATTTTTGTGTATGATTAAATCAAGAAAAAAGTTGATTTTGCAGTTCTCTGATTCACCACTATTGACTAAAATTAAACAAGGCGTATGAGTAATATTAATTAAAATTTACTTATACCCAATATAACGTAGACTACTGTTATTTATAAAAAACACCTGCTGCTAAAAAGCACAAAGAGCTTTTATTTTTCTCAAAAAAGCTTAACAATTTTCTCTTTCTCTAACTACAACAAAACAGCTGCTAAGAAAATTTGTAAATGCTCTCTCCTGGAAAAATACCATCATGCCATTTAACACAACACACACTGAAAATTTCCTGTACACAGGTAGATATTGTTAAAAGCAAAATTTAGCATATCAGTACGAATTTGAATTTGCACAAAATAACGTCGTCGTGTAATAAAGCAAAAAAAAAAAACCCAAGCGAAGTAATTGTTGTTATTAAGTGAATAAATAAAAAAAAAAACCAAATATATATCAATTTATATTTTTATAAAAATTAATTTAAAAAAAATTAATAAAAATAGTAAAAAATTAAAAGAATTTAATTAAAATAAAAATATAATAAATTAATATTTGATATTTATTTAATACTTTTTTTTTATAAAGTTTTAATACACAAAAAAAGGCAAAGGTGAAATCTAAAGCTTTAAATAATTCACCACTGATTTGTGATTTTTAAGTGTAAACTTACGGTGTGCTAGTGTGTGTAACAGTATGCGTGTGTGTGTATGAGTAACATCAAATATCAAAAGTATAGAAATATATAAAAATTTGGACGGGCTTATTAAGAATTTGTTAAAATATATAAAAAAAATATTGTAGAAAATTTAAAAATAATATTAAAAATTTAAAAAATATATTATAAAAATTTTGTGTTAGTTTTTATTAAAAAAAAAAATCCAAAAAATTTGTGTAAAAATAAATAATAAATATTTAATTAATAACTGCAACCTTAACATTTCAATTTAATTTATTCAACAGTTTTTTCTTCGTTCTTTTTAAAATTAACTGGATTGTTTGAAAAAGGTATGCTACGCTCTCTCTCTCTCTCTCTCTATTTTAAAAATTAAATGTTTTCTCTATTTTTTTGCGTGCAAACTTTGTATAAGCTCCTGGTAAAAGTTTTTTTTTTTTGAATAACTTGCCTCATTCTGAGAGGATGTATGGTTTTGTTTGTTTTTCTTTGTTCTCTTAAAAATAAATGTTGTTCTTGTTTTCAACAAGGACTTTGTTCCGCTGAGTTTTTCGTCGTTTTTTTATTGTATGTGTTAAGCAAAAACTTATATTGTTACAAAAGTACGCTTTTTTGGTACAATTTAAACTTTAAAATTTTATGGCGACTTATTTTTTATAATCCACAATTTTGAAATATGTGTGCGCGTAAAATGTTGCAAACTGTAGAAGACCCTTTATAGGTATTGTTCTCTAATCGTTTAAATTTTTTCAATTGAATTCATGTCAAGTATTCGGCACGTAAAATAAACAAAAAACTGAAGTTTTTAAATTTTATTGCCTAATATCAAAAAGACTATAAGCTACCATTTAAAAAAAAATAAATTAGAATTTAGAAAAATTAACTTATTTGGAGGAAAAACTTAAATGAAAACGGCCAAAGACTATTAGCTACACTCAAAAAAAAATTTGAATTAGAATCTAGAAAAATTAACTTTTTTGGAGGAAAAATTTAAATGAAAACGGCCAAAGATGATGAAGAAAATAAAGAAAATCTAGTATTGGAAAGAAGACTTCTCATACAGAAATCCAATATCTTTAATCTGCCGGATAACGAAGTGAGTAGCAAAATCAAAGTCTGTTACTTTAAAGAATGTTAATCTTCTAATTTTTTGTAAAAGGTTTGAAAGTTACTTTCGGCTGAATAAAACAGCCTTTAAAAATGTGCTGGAAACAATAGCATCTAATTTAAAACCCGGAATCAAGTCTACATTTATTTCCAAAACAATAAAGTTAACAGCTACATTAAGATTTTAGCCCAGGGGTCGTACCAGCTCAGTGTTGGAAACGTCTTTAACTTAGGGTTCAGCTGTTTTTGAAACTGTAGAAGATTTGCCACAGCTTCTTCCAGCGGGCTCAATATAAATTGCTTGAATCTTCCGCCACCTGTAGCATTACACTTGGCTTTGTTGGCTACCATTTTCTTTTTAACTTTAAATTTTAAGTCTTGCCAAACCTTTAAATAAATTTTGTTATATTTTTATAATGCACTTTATATGATCATGCTTTCTTTACCTTCTGCCATCCATCTCACATTATTCTCGGTGGGCCAAATGCATTTAATAAATTTGATATTTCTTCCCATTTTTTTCCGTTTTTTTTTCAGTCATTACTTTTCCTCAAGTCGTTACTAAAAATTGTGTCGACAAAATCAGAGTCGTTTCAAGACAATATCGGCGTCACATTTTCTTACAGAATACCAAATACTTGTCGACAGTTATCAATTATTTTCGATAACGACAACGGAAATACCAATTTCAAAAAAAAAAAAAAAAAATCCCAAGACAACATTGTTTTGTGTCGATGACGACAACTTTCCCACTTTGGGAGGGCTTTCTCTTTGTGAGGACACTGCTTTTAAAAAGCTTTTTGCTATACATTTTTATCTTTAAATTAAATTGAATTTTACTAAACTCATGTATTTAAAATATAAATTAAATTTTATTAGCAAAAATGTAAACAAATTATAAAAATGAACTGCAGGATATCCTGAAACGCAATAAATTGAAACAAAGTCAGATTTTCGTAGTTAATTTATGGTTCTGCTTGAGAGAATTACAAAAAGGACGCCCTAATAAACACTGGGGGTCCTTTGTCTTCTTAAATTAACTTATTTAAGGAAATTGTTTCACAAATACAAAATATCACAGTTACATTTCTTGTTATTATTGGAAAATGGAAAAATGACATAAGTTTATTTTATAACTTTTTTAGCTTAAACTTTAATTGACATATACAAATTTTAGCTATTTTTTATTATTAAGTGAAAAAAAATAGTTTTAGTGCCTTCGATAAATACAAAGTTTAACAGGCGCAACGTCAATTTTAGGAAAGCCATTATGCCGTAGTGTATAAAATGTGCTTGCGATATTTTGTATTGTAGTCAACAAAAAAAAAATAATTACATAAAAGCGCAAATTCGAAATTTTTTACCCTTTGCTAACAAAATTTTAAAATATATTTTAAGCTATTTTAAGTTCAATATCTAAGTCTGTTAAGATTAGAAATAAGCACGTGAGCTATTTTTGACTTACGCTCACGCACGATCACGAACCAAAAATTACAATCATGCACGATCAATTTTTTAAATGGTTACTTTAATTTGTTACATTTAATAATACTTTTTCTTGAAAATTAGGAAAACTAAATAGTTTGTTTTTAATTATTGTTTTTTTTTCGAAAAATAATATTGAAAATAATTTTAACGTTTTCCAACAAAAAAAATCCTATACCTAAGTTTATTATTTTTCAAAAATTAGAAAACTTTAACTTGAAAAAAAAAAATATTTTATTAAAATTTTTAAACTTTTCCTTAGAAATAGATCATCAGTTCCTAAAACCAAATAAATTTTTATTATAACATACATAGGAAAAAATTTATTACTTTTTGTTTTTAATTGCTTAAACTAATTTTTAGAAAAGAATTCTTAAAAATTAGAAAATGGTGGACTTAAAAACTGAATTTAGTAATGGCTTTCTAAAAATAAGTTCATTTTAGTACTCGTTAAAAAAAATTAACACAGATTAAGTTCAAGTACTTTCTCATTTTAAGTTAGACAAATTTTTTGAACTAAATGGAAGTATATTATGTTCTAATTTTGTTTTTGAACTAAACTTAGTTTTATTTATTTATTCTTAAAACTGAGATGTTTTTCTTAAAAATTGATAAATTTTTATTTAATATACTTGTTCTTTTCCTAAAATCAAGAAATATTACTTAAGAAATGTATGAACTATTTCTGAGTATATAAACTATTTCGTTTTTACCCAAAAATAGCAATTTTTATTGATTTTAAGAAATTTTTTTCTAAGTTTTAATAAAATTTTTCTTAAATTGGGGAAAATTTTTAAACTATTTTAAAGGAAATTTTAGATCAATTTTTAGTTCGTGTCTATTTTTTTGAGTGTAAGGAGTTGCGATTGTTGTTGGATCGGACATCGGACAATATAAGTGCGGAATCACACGGATTCATGATTGTATACTTTGTGAATTGTATTTATAACATTGTGAATTGTATTCTATACATTGTTTACATAACATGTAACATTACACTATTTCTATTATCCGCTCTGTTATTTTACATTACGCTCTTTACGTTACATTGTCATATTTAGCTGTTTACAATTTACTACCACTTTCCCATAATTTATCATTTTGGAATTTGGGATTCCTAAACTTCTTGGTAACAGACCTTTAAAACACAACTCCTTGATTTAACTAATCGATTCGTAAAACTATTTTTATTGAATAAATAATTTTCTACTTTATTCAATCAATATGCATTCGATCAAAGAGTATCTAGTTTTCGACTCAAGAATTAACACCGAATTGTTAACTGTGTTGAATCTTTAAATATCCTCCTACAATGTCCTTTTAAAAAACGATTTATCCTGTTCTTCACAGTGATTTTGTTACAAATAATGTAAAAAAATTGGATGCGAAATTATGTCAAAAAAAAAAAAAAATTGTTTGATGTGAAAAACTTTTTTGGATGTAAAAACAATTTTTGTGGTGGAAAACATTTTAGTGGTGAAAAAAAATTATGGTGAAAAAATTTTATTGTTAAAAAAATTTTTGAGCTTAAAAATTTTTGAAGTGAATGTAGAATATTACTATATATATTTAGTATCAGAGAACTGCAAAATCAACTTTTTCTTGATTTAATCATACACAAAAATTCTTGTTCACATTTAATGATTCAACAAAATTCACTGTAGAATAAAATCAGCATCATGTTACTGAACGCGTAATTGGGATCAGTGTGAATCATCTCTCGATTATGTTTTATGCAAATGTAATCACTCAACAAAAAGTCAGCGTTGAATAAATCAGAAAAAACAACAAACAACGCGTATGAGTGTATTCATAATTAAAACAAAATAGTAACACATTTCATAAATGATATTGTTTACATTAGGGTGGGACTTAAATCCCCTTTTTTAGAATTCTTATTACTTTGTGAAATATAAATTTTTTTTTGGAAAAAAAATTTAGGTCGATATCTCAGGCTTGCCTAATCCGGAAAAATGTAAATATTTTCTAAATTTTTTTTCATCTATTTTGATTGGAAAATTAGGCAATATTTTACTATAACCGGATTGGGCGAGCCTGAGATGTCGACCTAAATTAAAAAAAAAAAATTTCACAAAGAACAATATTTTTGGTATTCCTAATAAAAATTTTCAAAAAACGTATGTTAGACCCACCCTAATATACATATAACATTTATGAAATGTGTTTCTACAAAACCACCCCCTTTTTATAGATAAGAAACTATTTTGTTTTAATTATGATTACACTAATACACGTTGTTTGTTGTTTTTTCTGATTTATTCTACATCAAAATAATTATTGTTGGCTCGAATGAACAGAATAAAATTAATGGTTTAACAACGACCGATGATTATAAATCAGTGACAAAACAATTTGCACGTCGTTTGATTGATTTAAAATCATCAACAAATATATTTATTCTTGTGTTGATTGCGTATAAACGTTTTGCAATAAGCAAATGCAGTTCTCTGTTTAGTATGTGAGAAAATATTTTATTTACTAGTCGCTGTTTTGAAATTGTACCTTCACGTTTTTACTCATAACTTTTTAGCTGCTAAACCGATTTTGCTTATTTTCATAGATTACTGAATTAATCTAGGCAAAAATGAGTACCCCCGCTTGCGTCTTCGCGTCGTGATCTCGACTTCAACAGACATACCGAAAGACAGACAGAAAGGCAATTAAAATATTTTTACAGCAACTACAAAAACAAAATATATATTTTTCCACTTCTTTGAAATTTATTTAAAGAAAATATTACATATAAATATGAATTTAGAGGTAATATTTTAATTTAAAATGTTTTTTTTAAAATAATTTTTACTTTTTTATAGTTACTTGGCTCACAGTACAAATAAACAAAAAAGATGAAAGTCGTTTGTTTTTACAGACTGCAGTTAATTTTTATAACATTGACAAAAAAACGAAATATAATTTTTTACGGATTTTGTTGTTAAAAAAACAAAATAAAAAAAATTACTTTGACAGTTAAAATCAATAAATAAATAAAGAAAATATTATGGGTTTTAACGGATTTGTAGTTAGTTTGGTAACATTAAAATAAACGAAAAAGTATTATTTCTACGGATTTTGTAAGTTGATTTATTTACATTTAAAAATAAATAAAAAGTTCTGATTTTAGTTTCGTGATCAGCGACCCTAATTCCATTATTTATTAATGTTTTTAATCTAATTAAATACAAATTAATATTTTATTGCAGCAATAATTGATTCGCCATCTTGAATTTCTGAATTCTTGCATGTTAATAAAATTCAACATTAACAATTTTAAGCAAAAATATTCGCCGCCATTCTGAATTAAAAATTTTTGATTTGAGAATCGTAATCAGCGACCTAAAATCAATTAATTGATTTTTAAAAATTACGTCCTACACTTTGGATCTGTCATTTTTAGTTTATAAATTCTGATTCTTCGTAATTCAGCACAGGGCTAAATTTGTATATATGCGGCCCCTTATAGGAAAAATTATATCATCCCGAGTAAAAAATATTGATCTGGCACAATATTTAATCATATCCAATCATATATTCCTTAATATCTATATTGATCCGAAAAATGACAGATCAAATTATATCCAGCAATATATTTAGGGATTAAGTAAAATCCAAATTTATCCGAAAAATGGCAGATTGAATTGTATCGGATTAGTTCTACCAATGTAATACATATTCCGAATCTAGTTTATTAAAAAACGTATTAAAAAATTTTAAATAAAAAAATATTAAAATTCTGACAGGGACTACCTTTTTTCGTATAAATGTGTTATATATAATTATATCTTCGGGACTTATATATATATATATTTGAACGCGAAATAGAGCAATTCGAACGCGAAATAGAGCAATTATGTTGTTTGACCTGATCCACAAACACATAATTCATTTGTTAGCTTCTGTTGTTTTTAATATTTTATCAAATTAAAAATTCAAACATTTTTAGTGTTATTATCACAAATATGTTTGTTTACATTTAAAAGAGAAAAGCTAATAATTTCTAAGACTTGGCAGCATTTTTTTACATTCTTAATTTTTAAGTAGCTATATCTATAACTACTAAGCAAGTATATATCTACTTAAATTTGTAAGAAATATTTATATAAAATTCGAAAAAAACAAACCTATAAAAGAAATTAAAAAACACTAAAAACAATTATCTCCCAGGCTCCCAGGGAGATAAATTTTTATGTGGTTTCATTGACATGGAACCACATATAATTATATCTTATATCATATACAAAATACTCTAGATATGAAACTATATATAACAATATCTCAAAATTGTTTGCAAATATTGTACCATATATAATTATATATCATATCCTATCAAAAAATATTTCTTATATTGGACCATATATTTAATAATATGCAATTATATCTCATACCATATTGAAAAATATTTTTGACAATTACCATATATTATTATATCTCAAATATTTGAGAGCATATATAATTATATATGGTTCAGTGTAAGTCATATATTAATAAATATGGTCCCGTGTAAGCCATTTAATATTATACATAGTGTTATATATAATTCCATATATATATATATACCTTCCGCCGGGAAGGTATACTACTTTGTTTTGCCGCCATTTTGGTAAAAATTAGTCTTGACAGTTCATATTTGGCAATCGTGAAGTAGACCCGTGGCAAATATTTATTATGGAAAAATATTCGATAAACCAACGTGGTTTAATCGTTAAAACAGCTCGCCCATGACAACCCCGATTTTCATGAAAAAATGATCACGATATCGTGATATGATTGAAAACTTTTTAACGCCACAACTGAATGCTTTGGGCTTGATTAATAAATATGTGGTATCAACAAGACGGTGCCACATTGCATACAGCCTGGATTAAAATGGAATTACTGCGAGACATCTTTCCACAACAAGTTATTTAAAGAAATGGTGCTGTTGATTGGCCTCCACGGTCGCCTGATTTGACTACTCCGGACTTTTTTTTGTGAGTATATCTGAAAAGCAAGGTTTATGCAAACAAACCAGAAACGCTTGAGCAACTCAAACAAAATATTCGTGATGAAATTAATGAAATACCGCGTGAGATGTGTGAGAATGTAATGAAAAATGTGTTTAAAAGGGCTCCCATTTGTGAGGCTAACAGAGACGGATATTTTTCTGATATTGTATTGCATATTGCATGATATTGCATAACATTTATCAATATAAGATCCATTCCCTTTCATTTAATCAAATATTATAAACAAGCACCGGCGGACAACCCGGTATTAAGAAATATTAGTTAGTACCAAATTGTGTATATTTTCTATCATCCCTGGATTGTATGTATGTGTGTGTGTGTGTTATATTTATATGTGTATGTGTAGATGTGTTTTTTTTACCACACACACAAAGAATATGTTATGGTAAAGGAAGAGGCCACCTATAGCTGATTTTCTACTCTATACTCTAACTGTAACACGCACTCATACACTCTCATACTTGCACATACAACTATTTTCATTATACATTGTGTGTGGGTGTCATTATTATTTTTATGACTTGAGCATTTTGTTCATTTGTTGCATTTGACTATAATATTTATTCGTATTTCATTATTTAAAGTACCTTTTAGTAATACTACGTATATTTTTTAGTTGTACCTTAGTTTGATTATTATATTATGGCTAAACTAAAAATATTTTTTTTTAATATAAAATCGATTTTAATAATACAAATGAATGATATGAATAAAAGCTGAGAGATTTTTATCATGGTTGATTTACATAAAAATAAAATTCTAAATTAAGTTTTTTTACACGCTGAAAAAAAAAAACACCCTGCTGAAAATATAATATTGCTGTTAATATATATATAGTGGTGGTCAAAATATTTGCACTTGAAACCTCATATTAACTAAAAATTAGTATTTATTATCAAAAGACTAATAAGAAGTTTTTTTTTGTTAAGTTCAGTTACTGCTATTATCTTATAAAAACAAATAAAAATTAACTTAAACAAAATTTATTAAGTGTTCAAAATATTTAAAAGGAAGTATCAAAAAACCTTTAAGTGTTCAGTATTTTCTGGCATATTCATGATTTTTAATTACTTCAGTGCATCACTTAGGCATTGAAGCTATAAGCGTTTCAATATAATCGTTAGAAAAATATTTCCTTTCTCTTTGGTATTTGTAATAATTACAAGGGCTTAATTTAACACAGGGGTTAAGAAAATATTTAAGCCTGAAATGAAAACAATAACAATCGAATATTACTTTGAAAAAAAAAATTAATATAAGTTCTGCCATCTGATCCCCGAAGGTTTTATTTTAAATTTATCCGACCATAACACATTTTTCTATTGCTGGGCCCAGGCAAAGTCAAGCCGAGCTTTTCGATTTTTTTCGACACAAAGGGTTTTTTGTACATTTATAATTTCTGAGACTATATTTTGGGGCTCTCTTACAGATAGATGTTGCCACACCAAACACAAAAAATGAACTAGAATTTAGACAAATTATCTTATTTGTAGGAAAATTTTTAATGAAAACAGCGCCAACGACACTTTTTACCAAAATGTAATAAAAATTTTCTTTGAAATTAAAAACAAATTTTACTTAAAATTTGGTCAAAATTTCTAAATTATAGAAAAATTTTACTACTGAGAACTAAATTTTTATTAGAAAACAGTAAAATTTCCTCCTAATTAGTTCTTACATCATCTAAACTTCTACTGTTAGTTAGGAAATATTTCCTTGGTTTTAAGAAAAATTTTATTTTATTTAAGTTCATTAGATTATTAGTTTTAAATAAAAACTAGGACTTAACTACCTAAAAGTAAGAAAATATTTTCTAACATCAAGTTAAATAGCACTTTTTTAAGTGAAAATTTTCGTAAAATTTGATAAAAAATTTTCTAATATATATGTAGCTGTTACCATGATAAAGGTAATATATTTAACCCTAAGTATTTTCCTACTTTCCGCTTTTAACAAGCTTTTTGCCGAAAATTTTAATCTTTAAATTAAATTGAATTATACTAAACTCATGTATTTAAAATATAAATTAAATTT
The DNA here is from genome assembly GCA_949748255.1 of Eustalomyia histrio. Taxonomy (NCBI): domain Eukaryota; kingdom Metazoa; phylum Arthropoda; class Insecta; order Diptera; family Anthomyiidae; genus Eustalomyia; species Eustalomyia histrio. The sequence continues at coordinate 50,451,832 of OX456526.1, read as the reverse complement.
CATTAGCAAAAAGGAAAATAAATTAAAAAAATCTCCTGCAGGATATCCTGAGACGTAATAAATTGTGACAAAGTCAGTTTCTATTCGCCCTAAGTGGCACACGGCATATATGGCTAAGAAACACTGGGGGTCCTTTGTCTTTTTAAATTAACTTATTTAAGGAAATTGTTGCAAAAATAAAAAATATCGTAGTTACATTTCTTGTTATTATTGGAAAATGGAAAAATGCCATACGTTTATTTTATGGAATTTTTAGCTTAAACTTTAATTGACATAAACAAATTTTAAATTTTGTTCTTTGTTAAGTGAAAAAAAATTGTTTTAGTGCATTCGATGAATAGAAAGTTTAATAGGCGCAACGTCAATTATGGGAAAGCCATTATGCCGTAATGTGTAAAATGTGCATGCGATATTTTGTATTGCAGTCAGCAAAGAAAATTATTACATAAAATCTCAAATTCGAAATGTTTTAACTTTTAAATTATTCAAATTATGTAATTTATTCGACCTTTTTAATATTAATTCTAGATAATAAATATTCAAGCCCAAGGTCAATTTTATAAAAGAAAATTACATCTAATTAATCTAATATTATAAACAACACTCAAATATGTTGTGAAAGAAAAAATATTAGAATGCCAGATTCCCCATTCGTTCCCAGAAATGGAAACATTAACAATTGGAATGGCAACCCTATCAATTTTTGCTTCGAAAATCGAAGATGGTGATGGTGTTGCGAATAGCACGCTCAGTAGGCCGATTATGTTGACCATAAGTTGAGCGAAGTGCACGAAACACATTCCTCATAGAACGTGAATTTTCGTAATAAAGTTGAACGATTTGTAAACATTGTTCAGGCGTAAGTCTTTCCATTATGAAATGCCAAACAATACTAAACAAAAATAACATGACAGCATGACACGACTCACATGTGATCTGTCAAAAAAAGGCTATTGAAAAAATTATCTCTACTTGGATCACCCTATATTTAAACCAAAAAAGCAAAAACTATATACATATACATATATATAAAGTTTCATTACTTTTAGGACTTTTGAAGGCAAAGATGATTTATAATCATACACTCAGAAAAAAAAAGTTAGTAAAAAATTTGTAAACGGTTTTCAGTTCCACTGTACTAACTTTTAGTAAAAAAAATATTATTTAGCAAATATTTTTGCTATTTACATTTTGCAAATTAAATTTTTACAGAATATTTACAAATTTTTGTTGCTAATTTCAGAAATCATTTTACAAATTTTGAAACCCGATTTGATAAAATTAGCAAAAAAAATTACTAATTTTAAAAAAGAGGATATTGAAGAAAATGTTATTTCTAATTAAAACTTACGCCTACAAACTAAAATTGCCCTAAAATGTTACATAGATTAAAAAAAGGATCGGAAGTGAATATACCGACTCATGTCTAAAAAAAAGGACATTCACTTAAAATAGCACTAAAGAGATTTTTTAGTTCTAGAAATCAGCCCTAAAAACAATTAAAATTTGACCTTAAAAGTAAGAAAAAAAAATTCGATTTAAATATTTTTCAAAACAGATATTAACAAATGATAAATTCGTTTGTTTTTCTAATTTTTAATTTTGTCTAAAATATTTTTTGAAAAAAATAAATAAAATAAAAAAAATATTAATGCTTGATAAAAAAATACCAATATTAATAATATTTATTTTTTTTGCTGTTTCTAGCAAACAGATTTAAAATTCCACTTTACAAAAGGTTTACTAAAATTTAGTAGCGGCAGCTAATTTTTTCTACAAATTTCATTGAACTACACATCAGCAGACATATGTTCCTAAGATTAACAAAAAATACCGCTGAACTCAAATTAGCAAAATTTCCCGTAATAACAGCAAAATTTTCAGTTGTCATTACAGACTTTTTTTGGTGAGTGTATGTACCTAAAAAAATTTAAGGTCTTAAATCGAAATGGTCGAAAATGGCTAAAAGCTTGAAAGTTTCGTAAAAAATATTAATAAGAAAAATAAAAAAAAATTAAAAAAAAATAAATTTGTATCTCCCTGGTTGGGATTCGAAAACATTGACATGTTATCACATATAATTATATCTTATATCATATCAATACTCTAGATATTTCCATATCTAGAGTATTGATATGATATAATAATATCTTAAATTTTTTGCACATATTGTACCACATATAATTATATCTTATTCCATATCAAAAAATATTTCTTATATTTGACCATATATTGAATCATATATAATTATATCTCATACCATATTGAAAATTATTTTTTAATATTATTATATCTCAAATATTAGATAGCATATATAATTAACAGGTCAATTGAAAAGTCCCCAGCCTACCATACTTAAACACATTTTTTTTTTTGACAAAATTCGTATTTTTTATTTAACAAATTTCACTTCAAGGGTGATACACTGATTATAGCGAGATTCCAACTTTTCGATACATTTTTGTAGTACGATTTGTCCTTTGCTTCAAAATAGGCCTCAGTTTCAGCGATCACCTCTTCATTCGACGAAAATTTTTTCCCAGCAAGCATTCATGCAGAGAAAAAACATGGTTGCAATGTGATCACTGTTGCTATATTGTGATTGCTGCAATCGGGTATGGTTGTCACAAACAAGTTATTGGTTTTCTAGCCATCAACATGGTCGCTACCATCATTATTTAGTAAATATTTTACTACTTTATGATTGGCACCTTTTATTTTACATAATGTTTGGCTGTAACCATACTCTGGTAACGAAAATTCAGACAATGAAAAAATATGATAATTATGCAACGATAAAATGTTGGCAACAATCAATACTAAACTGGACAAATATCAGATGGCTAGAAAATACCTTTTACATATCATTAAAACATTTCATCAATTGTCCCATTAAGATCCAGCTAATTTTTTAAGGGGGGTTTTGAAAATTTCTTATACATATAATATTATTTACACTAATCAATTCATTGTCGAAAAGATTCTATTGAAAGAGTTTATATTTTTTAATTTTTTTTTAATATGTTTATTAATTCATTTCTTGTAAAAAGTTCACAAAATATTAATAAAATATTTTTTTATAAGAAAAAGTCTGATAAAAACATTTTTAGATTTTATGGACTTTTCCTTAAACTAAAATTCTCCAAACTGTTTCTTAGATAAAAGTTTATGTATTCCAAGCAAACTTAGATTCTAAGGCGTTTCTTTGAAAGAAAAATTCATAGATTGTGAAGACTTTTCATTATGCAAAATACTAAGGACTTTTTCTAGTAGAAATATTCTTAGATTCTAAAGAAAAATTTCTAAAAAAATTTTCAAAATGGGTAAGATTATTTTTTATTTAAAAAGTCATTAGAATTTAAAAAAAAAAGTTTTAAGTACTTTTCTTAATAAAAAGTTCACAGAATTAAAGTTTTCTTGAAAGAAAAGTTTTTAGCAAATCTGATTTTTTCCTCAACAATTTTTCTTCAAAAAGTCCTTAATATCAATTCCTTAAATTTAAAGAGCTTTTTTATAGTTTCTAAGAACTTTTTCTCCAAGAAATTTTCTTAGATTATGGATCATATAATGATAATCCAGGAATCATAATATAGTTATCAGGGACCATAATATGATAACATTTTGAGCATACTATGATTACGTGCGATCATAATATGATAAATTAAATATAACATGTTTATTTAGGACCATAATATGGTAAGTTTTGAATCATAATATAACTGTAGGGACCATATTATAGTAAAAATATGGTTATTTTATTATAATAATAAGATAATCATATTATAGTACGACTATCGTTGGCACAACCATAAACCCAAAAATATATGATGTTCTTCGAATATGATTGCCCCAACCATGCAAAGAGCGTGTTCTTTTGAGATCTGAGAACAGGAAATCGTCGCTGGGGGCCAGATCTGGAGAATACGGTGGATGCGGAAACAATTCGAAGCCCAATTCATGAATTTTCGGCTTCGTTTTCACTGGCTTGTTTTTGGTCAAAAGTGAGCGCGCGCGGCACCCTCTTTGCACAGAGCTTTCTCATACCCAAATACTCGTGAAGGATGTGATATACACGTTCAGTTGATATCTTTAGAGTAATTGATATTTCATTCCATTTCAATTTACGGTCATTCAAAATCATTTTTTGGATTTTTTTTTTATGTTTTCGTCCGTAACAACCTCTTTTGGGCGTCCACTGCGTTCACCGTCTTCGGTGCTCATTTCACCACGTCTGGGGCAGTGACTGGAAACTCGTCATCGAACCAAGTTTTTTCTTCAACTGTATTTTTTCCCTTCAAAAAGCAATATTTTATCAACACGCGAAATTCCTTTTTATCCATTTTTTTCATAATAGCAAAAGTTGCTTCACTCAAAATGCTATAATGAACAAACTAATGATCCGACAGCTGTCTTTTGAAGGTTAGGGCTAACTAAAAATCATATCGATTTAAGTCTAGTAGCGCCATCTATGTGTAAGGCCGGCGACTTCTCAATTGACCTGTTACATATGGGTCTGTATAAATCATATATACGTAAATATGGTCCGTTGTAAGCTATATATAATTATATATAGTGTTATATATAGTTTTATATGATATCTAATTTTATATATATCAATATAGGGTAACTTTTAAAAACTTAATGGAATGTATAATTATATATGGTAATGCATACTGATATATGTTTATATATATAGAAAATATATAATTGGATAAGACCACATATGATTATATCTAAACTTATTTATTCGGGAGCCGAATTTTTTGCTAATCAAATGGTTTATTTGGAGCCACTGATATATTTGTTTATGGCGACCGAATGAGCACAATATCAGGAGTTATTGCGATAAATTATTTTTACTGATAAATTATTCAAACCATATTTTATTTGTAAGTAATAAATATAAATTTATATAGATACATATTTACTTATATGCATTAGTATGTTTATTAAAAAGATTAGAAAACAAGCATCTTTTGAAAAAAATCTGTGGCATTGTAACATGAAACTGTTTAACATTTTGATCATATTCAAAGATAATCGACCTTGAGAAAATTTTTGTTTGTTTTTATTTTTTTTTGGAAATATTTAAAGACAGATTATATTACATTGAAATGAATTGTTTCTTAAATAACCTTAAGATTTAGAATAGTTTTTAAATATTTAATTATTTTTGTTTGCTTTATGTAAAAAGTTAAGAAAAAAAATATACATTTTTTATTAAAAAGGGCTTGTTTTTTTTTTGATAATCATAAAATTTTGTGTATACATTTTATATGAACATATTTGGGCAATTCACAGCCGGCATTGAATTTTGTATGTTGTATTGAAATACACTATACAAATATTTGGTTGTGAAAAGTCAGTTGTATTTTCAGGTTGTAAAACGTCAAATAGTAAAGAAGAATTAAAATATTTATATAATTATAGAAACAAGGAGAAAAAATAAAAATAAAATTAAAATTAAAGGTGATAGTGAAAATATTAGTATTCACTTAAAACTAACATGTTATAATACACAATACACTAACCAAAAAAGTCTGTAATGGCAACTGAAAATGTTGCTGTTATTGAGGGAAATTTTGCTAATTTAAGCCCAGCGGTATTTTTTTACTAATCTTAGCAACACACGTCTGCTGACGTGTAGTACAATGAAATTTGTAGAAAAAATTAGCTGCCGCTACTAAATTTAAGTAAACTTTAAGTAAAGCGGAATTTAAAACCGGTTGGCTAAAATCAGCAAAAAAGTTTACTAAATATTGTGAGTATAAGTACAAAATTTTAAATTTATTTTTTTTATCGAGCATCAAATTTTTTTTTATTTTATTTATTTTTTAAAAAAATATATTTTATACAATATTAAAAACAAAATCAAAGGCTTAAAAATCTTAAAAATTGTTAAAACATAAACGAATTATCCATTTTGTTTTTATTTGGTAATTTCTGTTTTGAAAAATATTTAATATTTTTTTGACTTTTAAGGTCAAATTTTAATTGATTTTTAGAACTGAAAAAAACTTTTTAGTGCTATTTTGAGTGGATATCCTATTTTCAGACATGAGTCGGTAATTTAAGTTTGTAGGTATAAGTTTTAATTAGAAATAACATTTCCTTAAATATTTACTTTTTTAAAATTAGTAATTTTTTTTGTTAATCTTAGCAAATCGGTTGTCAAAAATTTGTAAAATGATTTCTGAAATTAGCAACAAAAATTTGTAAATATTCTGTAAAATCTCTGTAATTTTTAAAATGTAAATAGCAAAAAGATTTGCTAAATAATATTTTTTTTACTAAAAATTAGTACAAAAATAGTAAAGTTGAATTGAAAACCGTTTACAAATTTTTAAACTAACTTTTTTTCTGAGTGTACAACATTGAATAAACACAGCAAATGAAGTTGTAAAGTTATATCAGATTTTTAAGTGTAAATTACCAACACTATTGTAAAGTAATATACGATACAACAGATACAACGATACAATACCCGTTGAGAATTGAAAAATTGAACAATTGTATTATTGTATTTTTTTAAGCATTATTTTTGTTGAATTCGTATTTTATTTGCTGTTCTGTAGCGTATGAGTAATTTATTTACCAAAATATCACTCATACGTAGGGTGAGTTTGGATTTATTTTTTTTATCACATGTGTGTCAAAAATATTTTTCCAACCCAGAAATGTTTATTTCACAATTTATTTTTTATTCTAATTTTTATGTTTTTTATATCATTTAATGTAATTGTTTAACATAATATATTCTCCTTTGGCAAAAAAAGGAATACATTACTAAAGAAGTAATCTTGTTATTAAAGCAAAACCAGATAAAAAATATTTAAAATGCGCCAACAATTCTAAAGGTACGCACCTGAAAATATGAAAATAAGTGTTATGTATTTATATGAGTTATTTCATGAATACCCTTAATATTAAAAGAATTTAAATATTTCGTTAAAAACCTAAATTATTAAATATTCTGTCAACAAATTATTGGTATACATACATTTATTATATTAAAAGCAAGAAAGAGTGAAATTAATATAAAAAAATTTGTACAGACAAAAAAAATTTCATAAAATTTATTAAATTATAAACGCTTTCTTGTGTAACGCGGTTATAGAAAAAGTGCGTTATACGTATTTTGTCGTTTTTTCTTGGAATAAGGGTATTTCTGAAAGCCAAATGCTAGAAAAATATTCAGTTAACTTAAATGATAGAAAAATATTCAGTTAAACTTCTTTTAAAGAGACTCGAATAAGAAGATTTTTTGTAAACAGATTTATTGTGACAACCGAATTTTTTGCCAAGCGAATGGTTTGGTTCCAGTAACCGAATTATTTAGTTATTGCAATCAAATGTATTCCTGTGTTCATTGAAAAGTTATGTTCCCAGCGAAATTCTGTTGTATTAACCAAATTCCTGTTGCCACAGCAAAAAATTTAGTTATCACAATGAATCTGTTTTCTCTGTGTACGAACTAATGAAATGTCCGTGAGCGTGAGTCAAAATTTAAATTACTCACGTGATCGTACGTGAATAACTGCACCATTTATGTTGAAATATTCAAAAATACTTTAGCTTTATACTACTGAATAATTGTTCTTTGAAATTTGTTTTAATAATTTTCATTTTATTTCAAAATATTTTTTGTCACTTGTAATAAAACTTTGAAAAGATACGAAACAACTTTTATTACTAAAATTATATTTTCCTGAATAATTGGATTTATTCCAATAATTTAATCGCAACCGGATAAAATTATCGTGCAGTTACCCCATAAAAAAGCTATCGGGTTGTTTGCAACTTTTTGGCATTTCCTTTTAATAAACTCGAGTTTTAACTTTTCAGTATAAAATTAAGCAATATTTGTGTTATAAACTCTAAAAATTTTTATAAATTTAAAATTATAATGTTTTAATTTTTTCCCAATGATAATATGCAATGTCTTCAAACATTTACATAGTTTTAATTGAAAATAAGGTTGTTAAAATTTGGGATATTATGGGGCAAACACTGTGCACAAATTTTTCATTATTTGCCAGCATAAAGTAATAAGTTACTGATTATTGATTACGTAATATATGATTTATAAATGTGAAGTAATAATTGAAATATTTTTGAAAATCTATTTTAAGATACATTACTTTGTGTTTTCTTGTAAGCAAAAGGGTAATGTATGTTTGTTTTGACAAGACTAGGGAAAAAACGAAGCGCAACAATTCATTTAAGTTTAATGCAATCAAATACTATATGCGTCGATATCTCAGCGGGTAGAGTTCTTGGTTGGCAACCAGAGTTCCCTGGTTCGATTCCCATCATGAACACATTATAACGTTTAAAATATTTGTAATAATTTTTTTTTAATAAAAATTCCTCTTTTTTAAAAAACTATTTTTAAACACATTACTTTTTCCATTCTCGTAATCATATAAATAACCCCATACATTATCACCTCCAATGTAATGGGTATACACATTATTTTGAGGCTCATCGCCTGCAAAATTCTTCAGTGAAGTAAGGTGTAAAGTAATCCATGAGCCCCTATGGCTACACATTATTTTAGACATTATTTGGTAATGTGTGGTTTTGCTGGGTAGTTCTAATTTGGCGTTGTCACCCATAATTTTTATTTGAAATTTTCACCCTCTGCACTAGTTCTATGCAATAGTTTGAGCAACTGGTACTAGTCACCGGAACGCTTATAGAACCTATTCTTGTTTCTGTGATTTTTGAAATTTTCACGCTCCGAACTAGTTTCAAGAAGCATTAATCGTTAAGAAAGATCAAATTAAAAACTAATATTTTTAGTTATAGTGGAACAGTTTCAAGAACTATTAGTTCAAATTATTTGCAAAATAATTTTTATACTAAAAAATAGTTCGTCTAAGATATTTTTTTTTTTTTAATAAATTTGTTGAAAAAATATTCCAAAAAATTCGAAGCGGTAACCCTGGACGAAGGAATCTTCATTACGAAAATAAGAATGAAAGAGGTTTTGAATAGTAAGTTATTCAATTTATATTAAGTTGTCCTTTCGGTAACGTTTATTTTTATAAATGCTGTTTTTTTATTTTTATAGGAGAAATTTTTATAACACTTTGTTTTAATTTAAGGTGAAGAAATATTTATAAGTTTACAAGTTTTTTAAATAGCTCTATGGAGCTGTTTTGAAACTTAGTATCAGGTTCTGGCAACCGATGCGGAAGTCATGTATAAATTGTTCTAAATCACTTGTTTGGATTGTAAAACCAGTTACACTACCAGTAGTTCCAGAGATGCTTTTAAAGAAAATGTACTTATTTCCTGAGAAGTAGTTATATAACTAATAATTTTAGAACGTATTGAAAAAATTTTCCAGAGTATACTTTGCCCTTTTTAACATTGAAATTGAAAATTTCTTATTAATTGTGTGAAAAACAATTAGGTTCAAAAATGGAGCGACTTACCGTTAACCACGATTAACAGAATCAATTTTAACCGTAACCGCGCTTAAGGAAAATTGCGGTTAAATGCAAACTCTAGTATTCAGTATGGTTACACTTCATTCAAGTGGTTCAAGAAATAAAATAAATTCTTTTGTTTAATTTGAGCAAAAATTTAAATTAACCACGTGATCGTGCAAAAGCGTGATTAGGAAAAAATCTTCACGCGTGATAGAAATTTTTGGTTCGTGATCGCGAGTCAAATATCGCTCATGTGCCCATCTTTACCCCCGATTAACACAAAGTGTTTCTGATAGTCCTACACACAAGAGTTTATATAATTTTCTATTTTTAACACGAATTTTTCAAAAATTTTTAATTTGTTCGATATTGTTTTGTATTCTGACAAACTCAACAATCTGAATTATTTTTTGCTTAAATGTATAGTAAATAGTTTATTTCAGAATACCAATGAAAGAATTTCAACAATTTTTAAAAATGTTTTTATAAACAATTAAAATTTGTTAAACAAATTTTATTCCACTTAATTCGAAACTCTCTTATAAAAAACTTTTTTTCTGGTCCTTTGAAGCTCGTCTTAACCGGGGCTTACTGTATACTATTTATTGAAGCTAAATCCTACTAAATTATTTTTCGGTGAAAATTTTTCACTCGAATGTTAATGACCTTAAAACATAATTTAAATTGCAAAAATATATAAAAAAAAATTATATAAGAACTAAAACGATGATGCTGGACTTATATGAAAGTTAAAATTGGTAATAGGCTTCTTTAAATTTATGTAATTCACATTAAATTTCGAACGTATCTTCTTCACGACTGTCATAGCCAAACTAACTTGGGAAGCCATTTGCAAAAACGACAACATTTTTCAATAGTGTGATACTTGTTCAATTCAAATCTATAAAAAATTAAACTTGAACTCAATATCTCCGATATTATGACCAAAATACTTTAAACAATTTTTGGCAGAAGTTTGTGCAAAAACCTTGTCGAGTAGTGTAAATAACTAATACAATTTTTTTTTTCTAAAAACTGAAATGAATCTATTTTTAAAATATTTATTATATCGAACGGCTTAAAATCATAATTGGATTTATTTTTATTTAAAAAAAATACTTATGGTTTTTTTTAGCATTTTTCGTGGTTAGAATTTTTTAAACTTAAATTTATCTATTATTTTATTTTGCATATGTTTGTTATAATTTCATTAATTAAATAACAAATTAAAAATATACATTAAATATGATTTACATGTCATGCTTGTTTTTTATTCCATTTCGTGTTAAAATGCTTATTGTATAATTTTTTTTTTTTGGTTTAAAAACATTATTAAAACATGTACACTTAAAATAGTTTATAAGTTAAAACAACAGAAAGTGTAATTTAAAAGAAATGAAATTTCATGAAATTTCTTTAGATTTAAATTAAACAGGTTTTGTTAGTTGTTTAAAATGTACACTCACAATATATTCATAGAAATATATTTTTTAACTATTTGAATCAGTCATTTAAAAAACAAACTATAAAAATTTTATAAACATTCAGTAGGAGTTGATATTTTGTGTTAAATGTAAAATTTTATGTTTTCTGTTTTTCAAAATATAAATTCATATAATTCTTTATTGTTTTTTTTTACCAAAATAGTTTGTTTATATACAAAATAATTTCAATAAAAATTACAACAAAGTATTGAAATATAGGTATGTACACACAGAAAATAAAAATATATATGTTACATCTGTGTGTGTTGTGTTTTGTTAAATTACATACAAATAAAAAAACTTTCAATTTGAAAAACAAACCACAAAAATCGTTTTTTTCTACTTTTTGTCAGTTAAAAATTGGTGGTTATTTTAAACTACTTTCGATTGCTTTTACTACTTATGTCGGATATTAAACATTGATTGAAAATAAACAACAAAATGGGCTGAATATAAAGAAAAATCAGTAGTCCTCGTTTTGATTGTATTTTCGATTAATTTAATATGCATTTTAGATTATTTTTAACGAAATAATATTGTGAGTGTTGTTTAAGCAACTGAAAAATCAGTAAAATTAAATGATTATTTAGTTAAAAATAAATGTCTAAAATTTTAGCTACCGATTCGGTAAAAATAAATGATTATTTATTTAATTTAAATTGTTATAGATTTTTGTATTTTGTTGTTGTTTTTAAATCTAAAAAATTTATGCACACACACTTTGATCACATTTTTTGTGTATGACTTTATGTATGTGTGTCATGTTCTTTAAGTTTTTGTACGAAATTGAAAAAATTTGCATTTACACAAACAATTTAAGAAAAAGAATTTTTTTTGGAATATTTTTTTTTGAAACAGAAAGCAAATTTATAACAAATATATCACAAATTTCCGTTTTGTGGGTACATTTTTTATAAAATTTCAAACAAACCAAAAAAAATATATGAAACTCTAAAAAATCGGTAAATGATAGTAAACCATTTTAAACAAATGTATAAAAAAAAGGAAACGTTTCTTTATTTTCAGCTTAACTGAAAATTTGTGTATTAAACTACAAACAGAAAGTACATAATATTGTGAGTGTATATATTATATATACATGTACGTTTGTGTTTCTATATTTATGTGCGAAAGACCAAAAAATATTTAAAATTTGGATTAAAAAAAGTTTTTTTTTTATTTTGATATCACATTAATAGCGTTTTACAGAAAAATTAAATCCGTAAATCCGCATAAATATCTATTTGCAAAGTTGGTTAATAGTTAGAAATTGAAAAAAAAACTCATACACGCAAAGAAAAAACATGGTTGGGAGAGTCATATTCGAAGAGCATCATATATTTTTGGGTTTATGATTGTGTCAACGATAGTCGAACTATATTATGGTTATCTTATTATGATAATAAAATATCCATAATTTTACCATAATATGGACCCTACAGTTCTATTATGATCCAAAAATTACCGTATTATGATTCCAAATAAACATATTATGATGTATTTATCATTGCACGTAATCATAGTATGCTCAAAATGTTATTACATTATGATCCCTATAACTATATTATGATTTCTGGATATATTATGATTTCTGGATATTATGATTTCTGGACAATCATAATATGATCCACATAAAATCTTTATATTGAATCTTTTTGACAATTAATTAATTATTGTAAATATTATTACATGTATAAAGAATTTTTGGAAAAAAACCCTCATAAAAATTTTTCTAAAGTTTAAAAAAAAATAAAATAAACTGGATCTTAATGGGCCAATTGATGAAATGTTTTAATGCCACATGAAAGGTATTTTCTACCCATCTGATATTTGTCTAGTTTTAGTAAACAATATATGATTGTTTTTTTTAAGACATTTTGGTTTTTATGAAATCAAGACAATAATCGTATTAGGACTGTAAATGTCAAAGTCATGTTTTATTTGATGTATAATTATTTATTAAATGTTGCCAGCATTTTATGGTTGCATAATTATCATATTTTTTTCATAGTCAGAATTTTTGTTACCACAGTATGGTTACAGCCAATCATGTTATAAAATAGAAGGTGCCAATCATAAAATAGTGAAATATTTACTATAACAATGATGGTAGCGACTATGTTGATGGTTAGACAACAAATAATATGGTTGTGACAACCATACCCGATTGCAGCAAGCACAATCTAGTAGCAGTGATCATGTTGCAAGCATGATTTTTCTCTAAGTGCAATAATATTTATTGTTTACTTTTTATAAAAGTTACAAACATTTATAGAATTTGTTTAGAGCTATGAACAAAAATAATAATACTGTACAACAACTTCGAACTTTTTCCAAAATTTCGGTGTTCTGAAAATGGATTCTGGTAGAAAAGCCAAACAAAAAATATAGTGTAAAATGCTGCTATTATAGGAATTTCCTCATATATGTTTTGACACTCATGGCTCATCTGGAAAATGAAAAATGAAACCTTTTATTCCTTAAGGGTGTGCTTGCCACAGACATAGCAAAAGTAATCAAGTTTTTCTAAACAGGCAGGTATTTTTATGCTTACAAATTTCCTTGTGGGGAAATTAAAAAGATTAAATTCCCTTATGACACTCAAAATGACAAAAAAAAAATAATAATGACAAAAAGTATGAAGAAGAACATAAGCAACAAAACTGAAGTCATAGTGACATAGATGCAAAAGTAATCGGTAGTTGAGTGTCAATAACTTAATTAACCATTAATGAGCAATCTTGAATTTAAGTGGTTTTGGTTTTGGTGTTTGTGTTAAGATTTCGGCTTTGGTGTGTTCTGACATATGTAGTAAAATTTTATAGCGAACATTTTTGTCGAATATTTCATTTCTGCCCTCCCTATTTTTAGCGGTTTTTTTAAGAATTGTTAGAAAAAAAACCAAAAATTACCGTTACGTGGGGGAGTTTACAAAGTTGCTTAAAATATCATATACCGATATGCTGCATAAACAGGCTAAAGGGGGAAAACTTAACCCCCCCCCCCTCCCTTTAAATAAAACTTGGATGAGAACTTTTAAAAAAAATTAACTTTTTTATTAAATAAATTTTAATTCTTCCAAGAAAAATCCACAATTTATGCTTAAAGAAATTGCTGCCAGGTTAAATAATTATAATGTGTTGGTTTTTTAAGTACTTTTCAATGCCTTTTTTGAATTTGGTCAATGGTGGCAACATCATTAAAAGTTACACTGGGTAGTGCAAAATTGTCAGCTTCGTGGGCAATTATTCCCATGTGTTTGTTGTTGCGTTTGACGAAAACTTTACACTCTTTCAATTTTACAAGACCTAATTTTCTGACATGAATAATTTCAGCCAACATATTATTGGAACACATTATGTAGTATAATGTTCATATTTATGTTGTGTTTTATGTATTTATTGACTATTGATATTAATTTGTGATTAAAAAATATAAAAAAAAAATAATAACAAATATGTGAACAGTTAATTTTGAAAGAAGCGTACATCCACTTTTGGTAGAAATTGAGATATGGATAAATTACGACACAATTCTAAGGGATATACCTGGTAAAATATAAAAAAAAAATTAAAAAAAAAGTCAAAAACTACTTAGATTTTGATAACTTTTTACTATTTACTTAACGATTTGTTAAAATTTGTAAATAACTAATATACTTTTTTTGAGCTTAAGGTGTGTTTATTTTTTTATAAAAAGTATTATTTATTTTTCAATATTTCGTTACTCCATCTTCAGGAATAATAATTCAAGATGCCACACAATAGAGTAGCGAAATATTGGAAAATAAATAATACTTTTAAAAAAAAAAACCTTAAGCTCAAAAAAATTCATTAGTTATTTATAAAGGAAAAGGGTTAAATAAAAGATGAAAATTAAAATTTTGAAAATTTATATTTCTAAGTAACTCAAGGGAATGGTCGGCAGGAGAGTCAGATAAAATCGTAAAAGATTCTAAACACGATTAGATTTCAAACTATGATAAGAAAATATTTCTAAGTAACTCAAGAGAATTGTCAGAATAATGAACTTTTGGAAACCCTTCTTTGTAAATTCTAGAAAATAAAATTTATCGAATTTTTATTATATTACCTTGAGATTTTACATAATTTTTCTTTTAAAAATTGTTTATCCTAATTGTACCGTAATTAAATACAAGATTCTACATCTAAAGACTTTAATCTTCAACTAATAAAGGGTGTCCCAAGAAGAACGCAATTTTTAAATTTTAAATAAAACACAGATATTTAAAAAAAATCGTGAAACTTTATTATATCGTAAAGTAGACAAAATGAGGTTATGTATGGAACAATATATCGTGCAGATGGCCGCCGCGGCTTTGCTGGCATGCACGCGATCTTTTAATGAAATTTTCAATGACCGTTTTGCATGAATGCTGCGGTATTTCATTAATGCAGCGTGCAATTTCCTTTTTTAAGGCTTGAGTCGTCGTCGGCTTATTCGCGTAAACCATCGACTTCAAAAAACCCCAAAGAAAAAAATCTAATGGTGTTAAATCGCACGATCTAGGCGCCCAATTCTGATCTCCAAAACGCAAAATAACACGACCGGGAAATGACTGATGCAGCAATTGAATTGTTTCTCTGGCTGTATGACATGTGGCGCCGTCTTGTTGGAACCACATGCCCTCCACATTCCTTTCTTCAATTCTAGGCAAGAAAAAACTGGTTATCATTTAACGATACTGAACACCATTGACTGTTTGCGCTTGACCTGCCTCATTTTCATAAAAAAAAGGTCCAATGATTCCTCCAGCCCAAAAACCACACCACACAGTGACACGTTGAGGATGCATTTGCTTCTCGTGAATCACTCGAGGATTTTCCTCACCCCAAATGCGACAATTCTGCCTATTGACGAAGCCATCAAGATAAAAATGGGCCTCGTCACTGAAGATGATTTTATCGGCAAAATCAGCATTTTCATGTTGTCTCTCCAATACCCAATTAACGAACTCCCTTCGCTGTCCATGGTCAGCTGGCTTCAGTTCCTGAGTCAATTGAACTTTGTATGCATGAAGATGCAAATCTTTCGTCAAAATTCGCTGCAAAGTGGATTTGGAGACACCAATTTGCTGAGCTCGGTGTCGAATTGAGGTGGATGGAGTTTGAGCGACATCATCACGTACAGCTGCGACATTTTCGGTCGATCGACCTGGTCGATGGCGCGTTGTTGTCTTTACATCACTAACAGACCCAGTTTCGGCAAATTTATCCATTAATCTCTTTACAGTTGACTCTTTTGGAGCATTATTGTGACCCCAAATTGATCGCAATTTGCGAACTGTAGCCGCAAAACTTTCACCATTTTGGTAAAACAATTTCACAATGAGAATGCGTTGTTCATTCGTGTAGCGCTCCATTTTTACTAACCTCGTACCTTCTACTAGCAAACAATAACAATTGTTCAAATGTCAAACAATGACACTTCGAATGTTGCCAGATTTAAAAATTGCGTTTTTCTTGGGACACCCTTCACAATAATTTTTTTTTCCATAAATAGTATTTAAAATTATGTGAAGTTAATTCCATAAAAATCTGAGGCTCCAAAAATTTATTCGCTTAAAATACTGTTACGAAATAAGGTTGTTTTCAGCTCAACAAATTCTAATGATTCAAATTTATTTTTGCAATAAAACTGCTGCGTTTACATGTGTTTTGAAGTCCCAAGATTTCAATGGAAATCTCACACATTTGTACTTAACAAGATTTCGATTCTAAACCAATCTTAAGATTTTCATGAGATTTCTTACAAATCTCGCGAATTTGCTGCCTTTTACTTTTATAGGGAAACTTGAGATTTTACACGAGATTTTCGATTTTATTCAAAATCTCGGGATTTAAATGCAGAGGTAAACGTGCTATAACTGCGTTCAAATGTGAAGTTTTTATTTTATAGTCGAACTTTAATACTTATATATATGAAAATGTATTTTTAGTCTGGTTCGAGATCATAGAACAAATTTTTCAGATGAAAAAATGTGGTTAATTCCCAACACTTATTAAACATATCCGGACTTCAGCCTTGCTTAAGGGAATCATCAGGGGGCGATGTTTTAGAATTTTAAAAATATTTCTTTAGTTGTGTTTACAAATGCAATGAGAATTTGTACGATTTTATCTTTAGAAATGTTTAATTTTTTATTTTATATATACTAAGCTTTGCAAAATTTTTATAAAATAACATGAAATTAATTTTATAGTATTCTTTAAAGTTGCTGGGATGTTTTATAAAAAGGCAAATTGATGACATATTTTTATATATATTTTTAAAAATATCAAATAAAATTTATGAAAAATGTTCATAAATGTGATGAAGTGTTTTCTAGGTTAATTTGTATTTTTATTTTTTTTTTGTTTGAAAATATTTAAGCAAAGAAAAATGCATACTTAACGAGAAGTACAAACAGCAGAGTTTTTGCATCCTAAATAATTAATTTTGAAAAGTTTTTTAATAGATTTTATGAAATAATAAACATATAATTGTCATACATTTTTATGAAACACTTCATCATACTTAAGGCAACTTCATAAAAGTGATGAACAATTGATGACAAAAGATTTATGGAACAATTTCATTTAAATAATGATTTTTTTCCTGAGTGCTTTTATACATGAATAGCTTTTTTAATTAGTATAAAATTTTAATAATCAATTGATATAAAACATATGTTTTGTATGTTTTTTATATTAATAAAAACAACATACTACTAATTAAAAATATATGTATTATTTTTAAAAATCGCATGGGAAGGTTTAAGCATTATGTAAAGGACTTTTACTTGTACAATAAATAAAATATATATTAGTAGATGAATAATTTTCTAAACTAAAGCATTAATTAAAATAAGAACTTCACAAGCATATAAAAAAATGTGTGGGAATCTTTGATATTTTTATTTAATTCTATTTGATATTTCTATAAGTATTAGAAATAGATTTTGTTGAAAAAAGGTCTAATAATGATTCTTATAAAAAGTCAAAAAATCCATACTCAAAATAATGAGATAGCTCAAAAGTCGTTGAAACTGTTGTTAACTTAATTTAACACTATTTGAAGTAAGTTTTTGTTGAAATGCTCTTTTAAAAAAACTTAATCCAGGGATTGAACATCGCACGTTTTTAAAATATTTTATTATTGTTTATGGAAATTGTGCTAGAACATTTACAATACGAAAAAAAATTGATTTTTGCTTAAAAAGTGTAATAAAATTTTAAAGCGGTATTAGCCTTTGAAAAACGGGATAATAGTGCAAATGCAGATTGTTTAGTAAGGTTAATTACACAAGTTTACAGTCATTTTGCACAGTGAATGCAAATAGTATGTTTTGTTTATGTCTTCTAGAAGAAAAGAGTACCTACCACGTGATCGGTATAAATGTCATGACATGTTATTTTGTGTTGTTTCTGTAATATGTTCATTGGGGGTAATAAAAGTTGTGTGATATGTTTTTTTAGACTTGTCACAGAGGTCAATTGACCCCCCTCCTAGGATAAGACCATGTTAAAGTTACCAGGCTTTTTCATATGAAAAAACCAGTTCCGTAATCGGTCCCTTTCACAATGAACCGGTCACGTGACATGTCCTTGGCTAGGACCTTTTCCCACAGTGCAGTTAATTATCACATTAAACATTTTTTTTTATGGATTAATGCATCCCGCTGTATTTTAAATTAGTGTTCATTACATACATATTATACATTTAAAATTTCACATAACTAGGCACTACTATTTTTTTTACTAGTAATAAAACAAGTATTTTGGCAAAGTTTGAAGATAATATTTTTATTGGAAGAAAATGCTCAAAAATATGTAGCATTACTATTAAATTTAAAAAATCGGGCATTTTAAGTACTGGTTGAGAAGTAGTAAATTAGGTTATATTATTGTAGTGTTAATTTGATGAATAATACAAAAATCTTGAAGGAAAGTGGTCAGTGGGATACATACATTATAAATTAAAAAGTAAAAAAATACCAATATTTTTAAAATTTTGGACTCGTTGAGTACTACCTTCTACTCCACTTAGGGCCTTAAAATTAAAGAAAATTAAAATTTGACCTTCAAATTCAAAAAATTTACTAAAAATATTTTTCAACATAAAAATTAGCAAATTAAAACAAAATGATAAATTCGCTTATGTTTTTAATATTTTAAAAGCCTTTGATTTATTTTTAAATTTTGTCTGAAATATTTTTGAAAAAAGAAATTAGCAACTTTACAGTGTATCAAGTGTATTTAAAAATAATTGAGTTAATTTGTGCATTTTTATAATTTTTTTATAAATTAAAATTTTGCTTTATTTTACAATTCATTGTGTTAACAACAATTTACTTAAATTTAGCAACACTTACTAATTTTGTATACTAATTTGATTGTATTAATATTAATAATATTTAGTAATTTTTTTTTTTTGCTGATTTTAGCAAACCGCATTTTAATTCCACTTTACATAAAGTTTACTAAGACATGTTTTGCTAAAATAAGCAAAAAATACCTCTAGGCTCAAATTTGAAAAATTTCCCGTAATAATAGCAAAATTTTTAGTTGCCATTACAAACTTTTTTTTTGGTGAGTGTACTTGTCATCGTAAACAACTTTCTGTTGTTTTGAGTATTTACACACTTAAAATAGTTTGTAAGTTAAATAAGCCGTAAATGGCATTTAAAAGAAATGATATTTCAATTAAAAACCAGTCGACTTACTTTTCATTTAAATCAAATGGTTTTTGTTATTTAATTTTAAATGTGGTTTAAACAACTGACACATCCGTAAGAAACAAATGATTAATCAGTTAAAATAAATGTTGAAAGATTTTCTACCAATTCCGTTAAATATATACGTTTTATTCATTTATTTGAAATTGTTTCCCTTTTTATACCCTTAACCACAGGTGGAAGGGTATATATAAGTTTGTCATTCCGTTTGTAATTTCTACAATATTGATCTCAGACCCTATAAAGTATATATATTCTGGATCCTTATGAAGAGCGAAGTTGATTTAACGATGTCCGTCTGTGTGTTTAAATGGGTTTTCCGAAGAACCCAGACATGATGAGGACTTCATTGTTATTTATTTCTGTTAAATGTGATCCATTTCTGTTTGTTATTATTAATCAGCAAAAAACCAGGACTACCTCTAATTTTTTCCGTAAAATCCCTTTGTTTAATATATATGTAGAATTTTACGCATAACAAACACATCCATTTGTTGAAATTCTTTTCTTTCATCTCCACCTTTTATACACAAACAACAAACACATACAAAGATTTGCCATTGAAATAAAAACCAAACAAATCTCTAATGAACGAAGACTTTTTATATATGTATTCTATTAACGATGATTTTGTGTGAGCTTCAATAGCTCAGTTGTCTAGACGCTATGTCACAAATACTTTTTTTCTCTAAGGCCGCGGGTTCGAATCCCGGTCAATTCACTTTTTTTTGTACATTTTATTTTTATTTTCTTAAGACTTTTTTTTTTGTTTATTTTTTGTTTTTTTTTAACATTTAATAACACTGTCCAACAGCATTTTCGGAACAGAATAGCGACCCTATAATTCTGAAAGGGTATGTTGAGTTGTAGAACAAACTTATGGTCCAGCACATCTGAGTTTTTTTTTTTTTTACAGTGGGTTAAAGTTTTCATTTTTTGGTCGAAGGGAGCATTATACTATATTAAAAAAATGCTGTAAGTTAATGTCTGAGAGAATTCTTATGGTCAGAGTTGTATTGTGGAATTGTATGAGGATAATTTTTGTGGAAGATCTTAACCCTCTAACTGGTCTCTTTATGGGTCTATTTTACCCTTTTTTCGAGAAAATCCTTTAAAAAAAGACATTTAAGGATTAAAATATTCTACGAAAATGCTTGCCGGAAAATTTCAGTGGGGGTCACCAAAGACACCATTGTTGTTAATAAAGCTCTTTACGATTAAAAAAACTCAGACGTGCTGGACCATGTTTTTTTTTTTATTAAATTTATTTAGCGAGGAAATACTTCTTACATTAATTGACACAATATTAAAAAGATTTGAAATAGATTGGCTTTCATTAAATCCATTAAAAGAATTTATATTAGAAAAATATTTATTATGCATTATAAAAAGTTAAAAATAAAAACATTAAACTGTAAGTATGTATAGTACCTAAGTTGAATTAATTTGGGTACTCAAATTGCACGTCTTCATCTTCGTCATCATCTTCATCATTATCAAAAGCAGCCATTAGATTTCGCCTACGAGCACCGCCTGCAGATTTACGCAGCATATCATCAACGTCATCAACAGATTTCAATCGGATTTGTCGCGATTTATCATCCTTTTTAACAAAAACATTTCCAGTTTTAGCAAAAACATATTTAAATCCAACGGACTTTAACGACTTGGCATAATTCAGTAGCTCCAGTGTTTCTTTACAAAGAAAATCATTTATGAAAACTTTTTTTAACCCTTCTATTTCCTTCATTTTTGACTTTTCATGCATAAAATTCTGTTTACTTTTTTTGTTTGTAAATTTAACGACAAGTGATTTTGTTTTTTCCTTTTCTTTACCGTCTTGTTTATCATTTTGTTTGCGATGATTCAAAAAATAAGCTTCTTCTACTTCGTCTTCGCATATGTCAGCTCCTGTTTTTGCAGCTACATCTAATACCACCTCCACAGCAGTCATTTTATTATCAACATTAATACCATTAATAATTATATCTTTTTGAACTCTGCAATCATTCAGATATTTAACAGTGGATTTCAAGTTGCTAACTTCTTCACGTAGGGTATCATTCTCTTTTTTTAATATTTTTATTTGTTTCGTATTCTTTGTTAAACCTTTTAGTATAGTATCATACTGAGATGCCATAAATTAAATCGTCTCTTTTATTTCAGTCAGCTGATTCAATTGTGTTTTTATTTCTGCCAAGTCTTTACCCACAGAAACATTTTTTTTTGGCGCACAAAAATGACACTTGTACTCAAGAGAGTGATCTTTAACTAGAGCATCATACTCTTTTTTATCTAATTCTGTGCAAATTGAGTGGAGTGTTTTTTTTTTGCAAACATCACATTCTATAGAGTCCTCATCATTTTCCAATACTGGAGTTTTACATACTGCACAAATTGTTTTGTTATTATTTATACTTTTACGCACTTTTGAAAGCATTCTTTATATTCCACCGATAAAGCGTTATTTAAAACACACAAAAATAAAGTTTGTTTTATTTATATTGTTGTTTTAACACAAAAAATTTAATTTATTTATAAGCTTCTTCACTAAGCAAAAAATTTGACGTTTATATCACCACGGGGTTGCCAGACTTTTTTGTTCTACAAAAATGATCTACTCAACATACCCTTTCAGAATTATGGGGTCGCTATTCTGTTCCATTCAAAAAGTCTTAACTTGTTGGACATTTTAATTAAATAGTCCATAAATAGGCTAAAAACATCAAAATTTTTATAAAAACCCTCTGATACAAACAAAATACAACCGTTTTTATTTCTATTTTTTGCTCCGATTTAAAAGAATTTATAAACAGATTTTTAAACCATTTTATTTCTTATATATTAAGAAAATTTTATACATAATTTCCCTTTGAGTGCAACTATTTTAGGTCATTTTGAGTGCAACTATTTAGGTCATTAATTTATAAAAAAACAATTATAAACTGTTTTCTTTCAAATTTTTAAAATTAAGCTAAAGAAATTAAAAATATTTTTTAATAAAAAAGCGAAATAAAATCCCAAATGCAAATTTGCCATCTAAATCAAACGTTTTTGTAGAAATAAAACACATGCAGTGCTAGTGATTTCTTTTAACGATTTGTTGAAATTCTTTTCTTTCACCTCTTCACCTTTTATAAAAAAACAACAAACACTATTCCAGAGCTGTAATATGATACGTGGTATATAGCAAAAGATCGAAAATCTTTAGTATAACATATTTGCTGAAAAAAACTCTGAAATATCGGTTCAGATACAAAAAAGTTATGCCTAAAACATAATTTTTTTTAAATACCTATTTTCTGGAACCATAAATCTTCCCGAGTCCAAGTTTTATCACCAAATTGAATGGTTAATTTCCTCTTAAAGGCGTCCGTATATAAATCTGTCCATTCCATATATGTCCATATATAAACTTCAGTTTTTTCCCAACCATGATGAAGGGTATATAAGATTCGGCATAGCCGAATTTAGCCGCTCTTACTTGTTGTATTTTTGTTTGTTTTTTAATCTACAAAATGTATGTATGGATGTCTATAGACACATATTGTATGGATGTGTGTTTATTAAGTTCTTGTAATTTTGAATTGAAATAATTTTGAATATAAACAGTTTAAAGAAAAAACAAATTGGAATTTTTTGAACAAAATTTAAATTTTTAATAACTTTAAAGTATTTGTAAATAAACCACAAATTTCCATTTTGTGGGTAAATTTTTGTAAATTTTCAAACAAATGAAAAAAAATAAATAAATAAAACTGCAAATGACAGTAAATCATTTTTAACTAATGTATAAAAAAGTTAAAATAGATATTTCTTTAAAAAGTAAATGTATTTTCCTTTACTTTTAAATGGAATGGAAAATACAGTAAAACAGAGGACTATGTGTTTTTCGTAATAGTTCAGCTCATTTTGTTGTTTATTTTCAATCATTGTTTAATAAAATAATCGAAAAAAGTAGTAAAAACAATCGAAATTCGTTTAAAATAATCATAAATTTTTAACTGACAAAACTGTGAAAAAAACGATTTTTGTAGTTTGTTTTTCAAATTGAAATTTTTTATTTGTATGTAATCAAAAAACTCAACACACACAGTGGTATATATTTTTATTTTCTATGTGTGTATCTATATTTGAACAATTTCTTGCAATTTTTATTGAAATATTTTTGTATTAAAACAAACTATTTTGATAAAAAAGTGACAAGTAATTATTTGAATTTTTATTTTGAGAAACAGAAAACATAAAGTGTTATATTTAACAGAAAATATTAACTTCTACTGAAAGTACGTATTTTTTATAGTTTGTTTCTTTCAATGACTGATTCAATTTCAATTGCTTCTTCATTAAAAAACAAACTCTACGTATTACTTGTTAAATAAACTACAGTCGGTAATGGAATTAATAGAAAAAATAAATTTTTTCAAAAGTGCACACACAGGCATTAAATTAAGATAAATCGAAAAAGGATTTTAAAAATAGAGCAATCCGTGTTAGATTTAATTTAATTTAATTCCAGCAATTGAATTTTTGCAAAAATTTTCTTTTTTTGCTTTCACATTATATTAGAGAAGAAATTTTAGATTAAGATAAAAATATAATTTAAATATTAAATTTTTAATGAAAGAAAATAAATCCAAAATTAAATCCAGTAATTCTCAAAAATAAACATTAAATAAAACCTTTTGTATAGGATCCGCCAAATAACTTTTTTTTTTGAAAATGTTATAAAAAAAAAACTACTGAATATTTTCTCAAATTTCTTTTCTTATTTGAAAGTAAAATCCTTCCGGTTAATAATAGAAAAAGTTCGTCCAAATGCCTGCCTCGGCTGGCCATGCAGTAGCCTACACGATCGGTTAAATTTTTAAGCACATTATCGATTGTGTGCAGCTGTATTTCACCAAGGCTTCATGAATATTGTCCTTTAAAGCGTCAATTGTCTCTGGCTTGTCGGCGTAACACTTATCTTTGACGGCACCCCACAAATAATAGTCCAACGATGTCAAATCGCAGCTTCGATGTGGCCAAACGACATCAGCTCTGCGGCTGATAGTGCGATCTTCAAAAACAGGGCGCAAAACATCGAGTGTAGCTTCGGCTGTGTGGCACATAGCGCCGTCCTGTTGAAACCAAATTGTTGCCAATATCCTCCTCTTCAATTTTTGATTGACTGTAACGGCCAGCCGAGGCAGCCATTTGAATGAAATTATTTTCCATTATTAACCGGAAGGATTGTATTTTCAAATAAAAAAAGAAATTTGAGAAAATATTCAGTAGTTTTTTTTTATAGCATTTTCAAAAACAAAAAGTTATTTGGCGGACCCTATAGATTTTTTTTTTAATTATTATAACAATAACTAATAAGATATTTATAAATAACATTTTAAGTATTTAACTTTTGAAGTTAATCTCCTGAGGCAAGACATTTAAATTCTGATTAATATTAATAAGTATTAAAAATAAAATTTAATGTTTGTTACTTTTAATTATTATAAAAAATATTAAAATATTTAACAATAAGAAAAAAAAAGATTTAAAATTGGTTTTATTTATTTTGTATCAATTTACTAAGGATGCCATGAGACTTTTTTTTGTAACAAATTTCAAAAAAAAAAACACCTTAACAAATTTTAAAAAGCAAACAAGATAACTTTGTTCGCTCTTTATGACTTACACTGCATTATTTTCGTTTGAAACGATAGCAATTTTTTAAATGTTACTCGTACCCTTAAATATTGGAAATATAAAAACTTTAAAGGAATTTTATTTAGAAACTCAAAATCAAATTGAAAATGGTAATTTTATTTAAATAAGTTGATATGTGTATTGAACTGTTTAAGTCGCATTTATACAACTCAGTGACCATACTTTAAACTTTTATAAATAGTGTTAAAAACATTTAAAAAATTAAAATTTAGTAGAGAAATTCGCATTGAAAAAATTTGCAACATTTTTGTAATTAATAAAAATATTTAGAGCTTAAATTTGCTCTAACTAATTTCTGTTGAAATTTATCCAACTTTCAAAAGGAAACTGTACTCCAACTATAAATTGTGTAAATTTACTCTGTGTGTGTAAACAGAAAAAAATTTACAAAATTCTGTTTGTATTATTAAACATCTTTCATAGAACATTTTTGTACATATATGCATATAAAAAATTTTTAAAAAAGCCACCCACAATAAAATTTGTAAATACAAAAAATTTTTTTTTTGTAACTTCCCAGGTAGAAATTGCCAACGGTAAAAAAAAACAGAACTGGGAGAGCAGTGTTTTTATTTCTTTTACCAGTACTATTCATAAGGTGCTGTGCAGGGAGTGCTTTCTTAAAATTTATCCGTATAAAAAATACGGATAAATTTATTAATTCGTCAAACATTTTATAATAGATTTTAAATAACCCATTTGATATAAAGCCGCACCGGTGATGAAGATCCATAGAAATGTGTCAAAAACAATAAATAAACGTTTTCGGTTTTTTACACAAATTTTTAATTTAAAATTATCTCTAAAATCAAAATTATTATATAAGATTAGAATTATGTTTTTAAAAATTGATTAAAAAAAATTAAATTAGGTTAAGTTAAAAAATAAGAATCGGAAGATAAGATAACTGACTGAAATCTTAAAATTGTATATAAAATTATATAAACCCCAATATTTCAGAGCTTGCGACCGGCTGACTGCCAAGACAAGATTTCAGACGAAAATCGTTGAACTACTTAAGTATCACACAAGTCTTAAGCCACGCAGGATTATTAAATTAATTAACCTAGCAATTTCTAAAAAAAACTAGCTAAGCGTTAACTCAGCGTTCGTATTTTAAATTGATTTATGGCTAAACATAAATATACCCAAATAAAAAAGTTTAGATATAATTATATGTGGCCTCATCTAATAATATATATATATATTTACATATGTCAGTATGCAATACCATATATTGTGCCATATATAACATCTGATTATATAAAGGGTGTCCCAAGAAGAACGCAATTTTTAAATCTGGCAACATTCGAAGTGTCATTGTTTGACATTTGAACAATTGTTATTGTTTGCTAGTAGAAGGTACGAGGTTAGTAAAAATGGAGCGCTACACGAATGAACAACGCATTCTCATTGTGAAATTGTTTTACCAAAATGGCGAAAGTTTTGCGGCTACAGTTCGCAAATTGCGATCAATTTAGGGTCACAATAATGCTCCAAAAGAGTCAACTGTAAAGAGATTAATGGATAAATTTGCCGAAACTGGGTCTGTTAGTGATGTAAAGACAACAACGCGCCATCGACCAGGTCGATCGACCGAAAATGTCGCAGCTGTACGTGATGATGTCGCTCAAACTCCATCCACCTCAATTCGACACCGGGCTCAGCAAATTGTTGTCTCCAAATCCACTTTGCAGCGAATTTTGACGAAAGATTTGCATCTTCATGCATACAAAGTTCAATTGACTCAGGAACTGAAGCCAGCTGACCCAGTTTAATTGGGTATTGGAGAGACAACATGAAAATGCTGATTTTGCCGATAAAATCATCTTCAGTGTCGAGGCCCATTTTCATCTTGATGGCTTCGTCAATAGGCAGAATTGTCGCATTTGGGGTGAGGAAAATCCTCGAGTGATTCACGAGAAGCAAATGCATCCTCAACGTGTCACTGTGTGGTGTGGTTTTTGGGCTGGAGGAATCATTGGACCTTTTTTTATGAAAATGATGCAGGTCAAGCGCAAACAGTCAATGGTGTTCGGTATCGTGAAATGATAACCAGTTTTTTCTTGTCTAGAATTAAAGAAATGAATGTGGAGGGCATGTGGTTCCAACAAGACGGCGCCACATGTCATACAGCCAGAGAAACAATTCAATTGCTGCATCAGTCATTTCGTGTTAATTCGCGTATTGGAGATCAGAATTGGCCGCCTAGATCGTGCGATTTAACACCATTAGATTTTTTTCTTTGGGGTTTTTTGAAGTCGATGGTTTACGCGAATAAGCCGACGACGACTCAAGCCTTAAAAGAGGAAATTGGACGCTGCATTAATGAAATACCGCAGCATTCATGCAAAACGGTCATTGAAAATTTCATTAAAAGATCGCGTGCATGCCAGCAAAGCACGATATATTGTTCCATACATAACCTCATTCTGTCTACTTTACGATATAATAAAGTTTCATGATTTTTTTTTAAATATCTGTTATTTATTTAAAATTTAAAAATTGCGTTCTTCTTGGGACACCCTTTATAATAAGATATGTTATATATTCTATCATATTAAATTCTATATTACAGTATATATAATATGGCTTACACGGGACCATATTTACTTATATATGATTTATACAGAACCATATATACTTATATATGGCTTATATGGAACCATATATAATATATATATAATATATATATGCTATCTAATATTTGAGATATAATAACACAGTACGACAAAATAAATTTTTTTGAGTTTTTAAATTTACATTAAAATTAAAGCGCCATCTAGCGGAGAAAAAAATGTTTTTTTTTAATAAAAAAACCAAATTTAATTCCCTTCACCCATTCTGTTTTTATAGAACTTTTTATAATAGTACAGGGTGGCGCAAAAATAACCTTCCGATGTTTTTTGGCTGTAATTTAAAAAAAATGAAAAACTTTGATTCTTCTTGTGGATTATTTTTATTTGGTCTTTTAATTTTTTTTACATCAAGTCGAGAATATGATGTCATGTAAATGGCCGCCGCCACAGTTGATTGTCATTTGAGCCTTTTTATGGCATTTTCCATCACTTTGGCCAAAACTTCCGGCGATAGGTCCTCACATTCTTGTTGACATAAACCCGCGACTTCAAAAAGCCCCACAAAAAGAAGTCTGGAACGGTCAAATCAGGCGATCTTGCTGGCCAGTGCAAATCACCAAAACGGGAGATTAGGCGCCCGGGAAATGCATCCTTCAGCATATCGGTTGTGGCACGTGCAGTGTGTGGCGTTGCACCGTCCTGTTGGAACCACATGTTTTCCAATCCCAATTCATCAAGTTGCGGCAAAAAGAACTCGTTGATCATTGCTCTGTAGCGCTCACCATTCACAGTAACCGTTTGGCCCGCGACTTCTTCGAAGAAAAAAGTTCCGATGGCTCCTCCAGCGAAAACAGCACACCATACAGTGACTTTGAGCGGGTGTAATGGCTCTTCGTGGGTTACACGCGGATTTTCAGTGCCCCAGAAGCGTAAATTTTTCTTATTTACGTACCCGCTAAGATGGAAATGAGCCTCATCACTCATGATTATTTTTGATGAAAAATCATCTTCATTATTGCTCAAATAAATAGTCACCAATATTCCGCGTTCTGGAGCAGTGTAGCGTAACATTGTTTATTAACGTGTATTTCGCATGTGTTTACTACACAAATGTCAAAACAGAACTGACATTAGGGGCCAATCGCAAAATTTATAGCATTTTCTGATAGGAGGATTACTTTTGCGCCACCTTGTATTACATTACAAGTGAACTTCCACGATCCTTCGAAGCTTAAAAATCGATTTTCTCAAAATTCTGGCGTGCTACAGCAAAACGCCGAGAAACGTATTTCTTTATTTTAAGCCTATTTTCATATTCTGTTAACATTTCTCATGTGTACCAACCACTGTCGTACTGTGTAATATATAGTCCATTATCAAAAATATTTCTCAATATGGTATGAGATATAATTGTATATTATTCAAAATATGGTCCAATATAAGAAATATTTTAGATATAATTGTATATGGTACAATATTTGCAAACAAATTTGAGATATTTTTAAATAGGGTATACAAATTAATAATGTCGATTTTTTGCTTGAAAAATGCATTTATTATAATAACAAAATGAATTGATAGTTACATTATTCAAAGTATTGTCCATCGTTAGCCACTACTTTTTCCCATCTTTCTGGTAGCATTTGGATTCCGCGCCAAAAGAACTGCTCCGGATTTGAGGTTTTCTGGTACCCTGTTCTAAAGTGAAGCTTATTCGGGGTTTTACATATGACTTTTTGCGCTTGGGGTTATCGTAATGTATCCATTTTTTTTACCACCAGTAACAATACAATGAAAATGACTTCTTTTTGTAGCGTTCAAGCAGCATATCCGACATGCAAAATCGACTTTCAACGTCAATCGGCTTCAATTCATATGCGACCCGATTTGCTTTTGAATGAATCCCAATGCTTTTAAGTGTAGGGTTTTTTGTGTAACTCCCAATGATAATGCAAGTTCTTCTTGCGTTTGACAACAATCTTCGTCGAGTAATGCTTCCAATTCCTCATCTTCAAACTTTTTCGGCTGACCAGGCCTCTCCTTGTCTTCTGTGTCGAAATGACCACTTTTGAATCAGGCAAACCATAGCTCACAAGTTTTTTGAGTTGGTGCATGCTGACGGTAAGCTTCTACCAATTATCGATAACTTTTAGCAGCCGTTTTTCTCAAATGAAAGAAGGTTATCAGACTTCCCCGTAAAACATCTTTTTTAGACACAAAATTCGACATTATTATAGCAATTGAAAAAAATGTGTATTTACACTATGGCGTCTATCGAATACTGAATTATAATGACAGATGGTTACCATCCAAAATACCACATTTGTTATTATTAGGACCAACAATATAATTATATAAAATCAGATAAGTACAGAACCAATTTAGTCTTATTAATTCTGCCATGACCTGTATAAATTTATCCTAAATTACCAAATATATAATTATATACTAGTCCCGAGGATATAATTACATATAACACAAACGAAAAATGTAGTCTAATAAAGTCAGTCACACATTACTGAGTGCTTAAATCATTACAACTCTGGCAGACCGAGTTCAAATCCTGGCGAAGACATTGTTAGAATTTTACTACTTTTTAATTTAAAGTTTTTTATTACGTTTTTTAAGAAACTATTAACTAATCTGGTACAATTCAATCTACCATTTTTCGGATACATTTGAATATTACCCAGCAAAATTTTGGTAATGGGTGCGATATTCTCATGTGTTACCTTGTAATGATAGCTTTTTCATTATTTGCAAGGATGAAGTAATAAGTTACTGATTATTGATTACGTAATATGTGATTTATAAATGTAAAGTAATAATTGAAAGATTTTTGAAAATCTATTTTTAGATACATTACTTTGTGTTTTTTTGTAAGCAAAAGGGTAATGTATGTTTGTTTTGATAACACTAGCGAAAAAACGAAGCGCAACAATTCATTTAAGTTTAAAGCAATCAAATAAATATACGCGTCGATAGCTCAGTGGATAGATTCTTGGCTGGCAACCAGAGTTCCCTGGTTCGATTCCCATCATGACCACATTATTTTTAATAACGTTTAAAATATTTGTAACAATTTTTTAATAAAAATTTCTCTTTTTTAAAAATCTATTTTTGGACACATTACTTTTTCCTTTTTCGTAACCATATAAGTAACCCCTTACATTATCACCTCTAAAGTAATGGGTATATACATTACTTTGAGGCTCATCGCCTGTAAAATTCATCACTGAAGTAAGGTGTAAAGTAATACATGAGCCCCTATAACTACACATTACTTTACACATTATTTGGTAATGTGTGGTTTTGCTGGGATTTTATAGTAGTAAATATATAACACATTTTTTAGAGTATTGTTTATTAAAGTAAAAATTACCGCGAATGCCCCTAATATAAATATTTAATTTATATAATTCTATGTTATTCAAAACTGTTTTTTCTACATTTTATTTTTTTCAGATTGCTTGTTCGTTTGGTTTGTTGGAAACAAAAAAATTGTTTTTTTTTTTTTGTTGATGGCAAATATTTTTTGTTCTACCTTTTGTGCGTGTGAAATTATTTACATTAATTTTAATATTTCAACAAGAAACAAAAAAGTGCAAAATATAAAAAAATAACAGGCCAGAAGGTCTACAAAAATTCTTAAATACAAACAAATAGACCGACAACGTCCGACGGCCGACTTATAGAATGTACACACTCACACACCTAAATAAGCAAAAACCATAGATATTTTTGTTGAACGACAAAAGTCAAGAGGTGAAAAAGAAAAAAAAAACAAACTCACAAAACCAAATAAATGAAAATTTAAAATAATTTTTCCTTAACAAATACATTTTGGTGCTGTTGCTTCAAACTTCTTCGTGTTCTTCAGCCATTCAACACAACTCAACAGGAAAATTTGTAATTTTTACGTGTTAAATTTACATTAAAAATCTAACAGAAGGCATAAGGTAAGAGTGTATTGTGTTGTATAGAATATTATAATGAAAAGATTGTGCAAATTTATTTCTATTCATGATTTATAATCGTAATCGTAATCAGTATTTTTTTTTTTGATGGCATTTACTATAAAAAATAGACGGTGGTATGCTAAATTTTTAATTTTACTTGTAATATTTACAATATTAAAAGAAAATATTATACTCAATTACTTTCAATGACATATAATTATATGTAGTTGAGAGTAATTGTCCTGTAATTAAATACACAGATGTATTTATTATTCCCCATGTCTGGTATAAAAAAAATAAGAATTTTCCCAGAAAACATTTAAGCTCACAAATATGAGCTTAGATTAGATTAGTCATATATAATATAATAACACAAGTGACAAAATAACATATAATTGAAAACACCCAGATTTAATGTTTATAGCTACATATTTTTTTTAACAATAATGAAAAGTTTTATAATATTTATGAAAATTTTTATGTACATACGTTTTGTTTTTTAGAAAAGCAAAAAAATACAAATTATTAACAGAGTTCACAAGGTGGACTATGTATCATCCTATTAAAGACTAGTGTTCTTAAAATTTAATTTTTAGAACTCTAAAAAAATGCATCACTGGTAATGCATAACTGGTGATGCATAACTGGTGATGCATAACTGGTGATGCATAACTGGTGATGCATAACTGGTGATGCATCACTGGTGATGCATAACTGGTGATGCATCACTGGTGATGCATCACTGGTATGCATCACTGGTAATGCATAACTGGTGATGCAAATTTTTAACAAAAAAGTAGTAAATTCAGAAAAAGTTGTGCTAAAACGTTATCGATTGTAAATAAAAAACTCCTAGCTAAAACAAATTGCTGAGTATTAGTAGAATAAAAAAAAAAATTAAAAATAATGTAGAAAACTTATATTTAAATTAATTTAATTTCTGAAAATATAGACCTACACGTTGTTTTTTTCTTGTGTGATTCTGAAAATAAATTAAAATTAAAATACATATACAGACTTTTTCCCATTGTCGAACATTTAAAAATATATAAAAATATTTATAAATATGATAGAAATTAAATTAGCTCAATTACTTAAATGCTGTAATTTCTTTTATTTTCGCTAAATTCCATAAATGATCACTATTTATCAATATTTTGCTTATATAAACTTAGAATATTATGTAGTTAACTGTTTATAGTTTAATTAAAAAGTTTTCCGTTCCATTAAAAAATAAAGGAACATACATTTATTTTTCATAGAAATATTTATTTTTACTTTTTATACATTTGTTCAAAATGATTTACTGACATCAGTGTTGTGCCCAGGATTTTGTTCGGAGGGGAGTCCAAAATATATTTTCTAAAATTTTGTTTGAAAAGCTGGCAAATTTTTAAACCAAAATTTTTTGACCTTTTTGAAACATTTAAAACAAAATTTACAGCTTTTAAATTCTTTAACAATTTTTATTTAAAATTTATTTATTACATTGACTGAGATCTAATGTATCGTACACCCGAGAAAAGATTGGTTGCAATTCGATCAAAACCATTAACATTTATTTGTAAGGATTTTTTTTTATTTGGAATAACCTATAACACAGTACGACAAAATCAAATTTTTTTGAGTACACATTAGAAATGTTAACAGAATATGAAAATAGGCTTAAAATAAATACATGTCTCGGCGTTTTGCTGTAGCACGTCATTTTGAGAAAATCGATTTTTAAGCTTCGAAGGACCGTTGAGGTTCAAATGTAATGTAATACTATTATAAAAAGTTCTATAAAAACAGAATGGGTGAACCGATTTTAATGCTTGAACCAGTTTTGAAAAGAGAATTAAATTTGGATTTTTTATTAATTTCTCTGCTAGATGGCGCTTTAATTTTCATGTAAAGTTAAAAAATAACCATTAAAAAATACATTACATTCTGACGTGCTACAGCAAAACGCCGAGACACGTATTTCTTTATTTTAAGCTTATTTTCATATTCCGTTAACATTTCTCATGTGTACCAACCACTGTCGTACTGTGTAATCCATTATTATACCAAAAATATGGCATTGGGAATTAAAAATAGTTAAAAGGAACCAAAAAAGGATACTTTTATCCAATTATTGGTATTTCCAATCAACTTTACAAATATGATTCGTTTAGAAATTTCGTGCAGTACTTGTAAATTAGTACAATCTATCAAATTTATTAAAAAATTGTCAATATTCGAAAGTGATAACTACAAATACGGTTATCCTGATAAAATACATCATTAAATTAGGGTTTCAGTTGAACCAACTGAATTGTGGGTTGTATTGATTATAGAAGCCACTAACGATTGGTATTTGTAAAAGAATTTTCTGCCAAATTTATTTTCCCAAAAAATTATTACTATTCAAAATTAGTCATTAAAGTTTATAAGTGTTTGTGGGCTAGTGGGTAGAGAGCTAGCGTAGTAATCCGAATATCCGAGTTCAAATCCCGGTAAGGGCAAACATTTAAATAATATATATTTTTTTAATTAAAATAAAATATTCAAATGTTTATATAACAAATATATCAAAGAAAATTAAATTAAATTGTGGTGCAGTAAGCAAGAGTGTGAACTATGAATCTGATTGCCCATGTTCGATACCGGAAAAATCTAAAAATAATTTTTTTTTAAATAAAATTTTGTGGAACATAATAATATTTATGTGGAATATAAATATTAAACTAGACAACTGAATATTGGCTTTCACAACTTAATATATAATTTAATACGAAGATAGTTCGATTGGCAACAAATTCGGTGGCTACAACTGATACTGTTTTCTGGGTGTATACGTTTAATATTAAGAACATTTTGATTGTTTTTGTGTTTAGATCATTTTAATAAAAATCTTTTGACGAAACGTCAAAGACTTGGCTTGGTGCAATATATTATAAATTCTTCAGTTTAATTTCTTCGACCTTTTCAATTTAATTTCTATGTAATAAATCTTCCAGCTCCAATTTTACATAGAAGTTATATTATAAATTCTTTACCACATTATCGTGACCTGAAAATCTATTTGTCAGGTGAAAATTTTTACCAAAAATTACGCGATTTTCGTTAAAACTTTTGTTTTTTTATTCGTATATTAATAGTCGTAGAAGTTAGCGCCGCAGGCGAAAATTTATACATTAGGAACACATATAATTCTTAAGAAGTTTCAAAATTGCCAAGCTCTAAGACGCAATGTCATAGAAAACCATTCGCTCTAAAATTTTATAAGATCGTAGGATCCCAGCTAAAACATTGTATCAACTACTTACCAGGCTATTTACTCGCTTAATTACTTCTGTTCGCGATGTCCAAAAAGTAATAAGTACTGATTATTTTTTGGTTGTTCGTAAGCGAGAGGGTAATGACTAACCGTTACATTGTGTTTTTTGTAAGTGAGAAGGTAATGACCACTCATTACTTTTAGGACATCGCGAACAAAAGTAATTAAGCGAGTAAATAGGCTGGTAAGTAGTTGAAACCCTGTTTTAGCTGGGATGCTGCAAAACCCGCATATCTCCCTATGTTATTAGCAAATTTAATAAGAACTGACTGAGAGGATACACTTATGGACGGAGAGCAGAAATTTACTTTATTTTTGAACTATTTTGAAAGGCAGTGGTTGCGTATGACTAAAATATTTGATTTGTATAAAATGATTTTTATTCTAATTCTTTAAAATATTTCAATTAAGGTTGGCCCAAGTAACTTTAATGTTTATAAGGAGTACATTCGGCTGTTATTTATTCCATGCAATATAAATGCATATAATGCTGTACAAAAGCAACATTTCTTTGCTTTGAATATTTTCAGGTCATTTTTTATTTCATCATATTTGGCGTAATTTTTTCTCTCTTCGAAATGGTGTATTTTACATAATGAATAAAAGCCTCAATCTTATAAATAAAAATAAGCCCCAAACTTAATTTTGGGGATAATTTTCATTTGGTTGGGGTAATTTTTCATTATATTTTTGTGTTAATGTTCATTATGAAATTTTGCTTAACTAAATTTTAAGATTGGGGTAATATTTCTTGGGGACATTTTGCACAACGCCACCGTGAACTACAGCACGGATATCATGGGAACGTGGAATAGCCACATACAAATTTTTACTGAAAATTAAAGACCATTTCAAAAGCGATAAGATTGTTTTAAAAAGTTTTGGAGTCCTTCCAAATGTAATTTATAAAGCATCAATTGAAAACATTCGAATAAAGATAAAAGGCGTTAAATTAAAACAAGTAAGAGCGGCTAAATTCGGCTATGCCGAATGGTTGGTAAAAAAACTGAAGTTTATATGGACATATATGGAATGAACAGATTTATATACGAACGCCTTTACGAGTAAATTAACCATTTAGTTTGGTGATAAAACTTGGACTCTGGAAGATTTATGGTTCCAGAAAATAGGTATTTAAAAAAAAATTATGTTTTGGGCATAACTTTTTTGTATCTGAACCGATATTTCCGAGTTTTTTAACAAATATGGTATACTTACGATTTTCGATCTTTTGCTATATAAGACGTATCCATAGGTCATATTACAGCTCTAAAATTTCAGTTTTTATAAAAATTTTGATGTTTTTAGCCCATTTATGAATTATTTAATTGCGGTCTTACGGTTCTTAAGATATAAAGTAATCTATGTTGGGCCACTCCCAATTCACAGATCTCAAACACATTTGGTCAGATGTTGTGTATTGATAACCAAGATGCTCGTACCTTATTTTGGATCTTTTTCTCTTTCCGTTCTCCAAATATACAGAAAACCTGACCGAAATCGTAAAGTCAACTGTGCTGTACGTATTTGTTATGTTAAAAAAAAAATAAAAAAAAAAAAAAACAAATAAAAAAATCTTAATAAAATGTAAAAAAAAAAATTACAAAAAAAGTTGAATTTATGACAAAGCGCTTAGACCACTGAGCCATTGAAGGACATACGCAATTATCGTTAATATAAGTAAATAAACAGTTTTCGTTCAAAACTAATTTGTTTGGTTTTTAGGTAAATCTTTGTATGTGTTTGTTGTTTGTGTATAAACGGTGAAGAGGTGAAAGAAAAGAAGTTCAACAAATAAAATAAAAAAAGAACAACAACCACAAACATAATGCCAATCAGTGTTGTCATATTATTTTTTTTCCAAAAATCTTTTTAGTTGTAAAAAAAAACTATTTTTGACCAAAAAAATATTTTTTTACAAATCGTTAAAAGAAATTACTAAAACTGCATGTGTTTTATTTCTACAAAAACGTTTGATTTAGCTGGCAAATTTGCATTTGGGATATTATTTTGCTTTTTTTTAAAAAATGCTTTTAATTTCTTTAGCTTAATTTTAAAAATTTGAAGGAAAATAGTTTATAAAATTTTTTTATAAATTATTACAAATTATGACCTAAAATAGTTGCACTCAAAGGGGAATTATGTATAAAATTTTCTTAATATATGAGAAATAAAATGGTTTAAAAATCTTTTTATGAATTCTTTTAAATCGGAGCAAAAAATATAAATAAAACCGTTTGTATTTTGTTTGTATCAGAGGGTTTTTATAAAAATGTTGATGTTTTTAGCCTATTTATGGATTATTTAATTATTAATTTAAAATTTTATTTAAATTAATTATTTAATGTTAAAAAACAAAAAATAAACAAATAAAAGTCATAAGAAAATATAAAAAAAATTTTACAAAAAAAGTTGAATAGACGGGGGGTGGTATCGAACACGCGCCTAAGAGAAAAAAAGTATTTGTGACATAGCGTTTAGACAACTGACCCATTGAAGCTCTTGCGAAATCATCGTTAATAGTAGTAAATAATCATAATTTTCGTTTAATAGAGATTTGTTTGGTTTTTATTTAAATGACAAATCTTTGTATTGGTTTGTTGTTTGTGTATAAAAAGTGAAGAGGTGAAAGAAAAGAATTTCAACAAATGGATGTGTTTGTTATGCGCAATATTCAACAAACATATAAGAACAAAGGGA
Source organism: Eustalomyia histrio (assembly GCA_949748255.1). NCBI lineage: Eukaryota > Metazoa > Arthropoda > Insecta > Diptera > Anthomyiidae > Eustalomyia > Eustalomyia histrio. The sequence goes on along the minus strand of OX456526.1, from coordinate 50,413,920 downwards.
TTTATCAACCGCTCTGGCTGATTTTCAATAAAAACAAAAATGGATCACATGTCACAGAAATATATAACAATCAAGTCCTCATCATGTCTGGGGTCTTCGGAAAACCCATTTAAACACACAGACGGACAGACGGACATCGTTAAATCAACTTCGCTCTTCATAAGGACCCAGAATATATATACTTTATAGGGTCTAAGATCAATATTGTAGAAATTACAAACGGAATGACAAACTTATATATACCTTTCCACCTGTGGTGAAGGGTATAAAAATGAAAAAGAGGCAATTGATCGGCTTTTAAAAACTTAACTGTAGTTTTCGTCGTTTTTACCCAAATAATAATATTACGAGTGTGAAAATAATTAATAATAGAGGAAGGATAAGTATAAAAATTTTATCAAAAGAAGCGGACAAATATAATTTTGTATATATTACAAGGTTCGGCAACTGAGAGAAAATTGGGAAAATTTTCTTGATTTTAAAACATATTTTTCTTATTTCTGCATAAGTTTCAGCAACATCTGGTAAAACCCAATTGGATTTGCAAAAAAAAAAAAAAATCAACTGGTTTTGCAAAGAAAATAAATTGAAAACAAAAAAATACAAGCTACTTTGTATATAAAGGGTGGTTAAATTTTAAGACCGATGTTAAATGTGAACCACACCTAAACCTCAAGTTTTTTTCTGCATTTCATTTGACATTTCTCAATTTCACACTAACTCAATTTGAACCATGGAAAGATACACAATCGAGCAACGCGTTAAAGTTATTCAGGCTTATTATGAAAATGGGCGTTCAAATCAAAATGCATATCGTGCACTTTGTGATTTTTTCGGTCAGCATAATCGACCAAATGTGTCCACAATCGGGAGAATTAGGGGCAAATTTCAGCAAACCGGGTCTGTTAAAACACCTGCGCATGCTCGCCCAGTTCGTTCTACGGAAAACATTTCTGTTGTTCGCGATAGTGTGTCATGAGGTCGGCCAAGCATTTACCGTGAATAGTGTTCGCTATCGCGAGATGATAACGAAATTATTGTGGACAAGAATTGAGGATATGACCCTGGACGATATGTGGTTTCAACAGGACGGTGCCACTTGCCACACAGCTAACGAAACAATGGCTCTTTTGCACGACAAATTCAATGGCGTTTTATCTCACGTGGTGGCGATGTCCATTGGCCGCCAAGATCATGTGATTTGACACCGTTGGACTTTTTTCTTTGGGGTTATTTAAAAGAAAAGGTGTACGTCGATAAGCCAGCAACAATTCAAGCGCTAAAGGATGAGATAATTCAGCACATTAACGGCATAGAACCTCAATTATGCCTCAGCGTCATCGAAAATTTGGACCATCGGATGGAGGTGTGCCGACGAGGTCGCGGCGGTCTTTTAGCCGATATTTTGTTCCATACATAATTGAATATTATTATAATAAAAAGAAATGACAATAATTTCCTAAATAATTTGTGTTTTATCGGCCATCGGCCTTTAAAATTTAACCACCCTTTATATCTTAATGTTTATCAATAAAATGGAGGTGTAGGTCATTTATATAGTTCTCGCTGGCCTACAGAAATTTTTATAAACAAATTTATCTTCACTTTTTCTCCAGCTTATTTTAAAAATAACAAATTTATATTTATTTTTGTAGATTACATTTTCTTTTAGTAATTTGTTTACTTTTTTATGTTTTTCTAAGTTAAATTTAGATTTATTTAGTTGTTTTTTTTTTATTCATATTTGCTATATAATATAAACAATTTTAAAATTTATTGTTTGGTATGTACTATTTTGTTTTAAATTAATTTTCTATTATTTGTTCTTCAATGTGTTTGATAGCTGGTTTATTGAAATATATGTACATTTTTTTGTCTGGTATTCACTTGTCAATATTAATTCATTCATGCATTTATGCAATCAAAATGTTATTTTTGATTATTGATTTTTGTTGTCTTTCTGTCTTCATGATGGGGAATGAGCACAAACAGAAAACTCATTCATAAATTTATAATGATGATGGTGATGATGACGATTGATTGAAAGGGTGGTTAGTTATAAAAACACAAAAAGAAATTGTATGATTATGGTGTGAATAAATATTAGGGTAGTTCTCATTTTGTAATGCATATTATGTGTTTTTAATATAGAAAAATTGTTTAAGCCTTTAGTACTGTTATTTGGACTATTTAATTTAGAATACAGACCCCCTTGTAGGGATAGCAATATCAATAATCAAAATTGTTAGAAATAGGGGCCACCCTAATATATATATTAATTATTGTTTTGTATATATAATTAAGGAAATTCTTTGTTTGTTCAGAGCTATTCACTTTAAATTTAATTTAATTTTTTTTAATATAAAATACATTAAAAATATATCTTTAATTGATTAAGGAAAACTTGAGTTTTTAATTAAATATTTTAATTGAAAAAAATTATAGCATTTTATTGAATTGTTTCTTATTCAGTGAATGCTAATATAACGAAATCGCCAAATATGAATACATATATTATTCCATATATTGGTAATACGTTTCCTTTTTTTTTTTATCAGATATGGCCATATATGAAGGCAAGCGTTTTTTTTTTCAATTTAAATTCTTCTTTTACCAAATTAAGATCCAGTCCGAATTCTTAAGCGAAAATTGGTGGGGTCTTTTTATTTTACGCCTCTAGCGGAGTAACACGAAACCGAAATAAAACTTTGACCAGGCGTAAAAAAAATTGGCTAGTTTAAATGACCCAGCAAAACTTTGATAATGCGTGCGATATTCTCATGCGTTACCTTGTAATGATAGCTTGTTACCTTTTTCATTATTTGCAAGCATAAAGTAATAAGTTACTCATTATTGATTACTTAATATATGATTTATAAATGTAAAGTAATAATTAAAATATTTTTGAAAATCTATTTTTAGATACATTACTTTGTGTTTTTTTTGTAAGCAAAAGAGTAATGTATGTTTGTTTTGATAACAATAGCGAAAAAACGAAGCGCTAAAATTCATTTAAGTTTAAAGCAATCAAATATTATATGTGTCGATAGCTCAGTGGGTAGAGTTCTTGGCTGGCAACCAGATTTCCCTGGTTCAATTCCCATCTTGACCACATTATTTTTAATTACAAATATTTTAAATAAAATATTTGTAATAATTTTTTTTAATAAAAATTGCTCTTTTTTAAAAATCTATTTTTAGACACATTACTTTTTCCATTCCCGTAACCATATAAGTAACCCCTTGCATTATCACCTCTAAAGTAATGGGTATATACATTACTTTGAGGCTCATCGCCAGTAAAATTCATCAATGAAGTAAATTGTAAAGTAATCCATCGACCCCTATGGCTATACATTACTTTACCCATTATTTGGTAATGTGTGGTTTTGCTGGGGTAGTAGTAACATGTCGGTTGTAATAATCAAATTTGTCTACTTATTGTTTACTTAATATTTTTTTTCGAATGATGGTTACATGTACTATTTTAAAAATAAGGTCTATTAATTTTATAAAAAATTTCAGTTGGATTTTACCAATTAAAAAAAAACAACATTATTAAATTTTAAAATTTTGGTCATCGTATGCAAGAAAAAATAAACACAACCGAAAAACAGGCCCATGTATGATCATGTATGCTCATATATATTTCGATTTTTAGATGGGAACTTATAAAAATGTGATTTTTAATGAAATTAAACACTTTTCAAATCTATGACTCTACAAAAAGTAAATGACGCTACAAAAAATTTATTGTAGTAAAAGTTGCAAGCATTCGAATAGAGATAAATAAGGCCCGATCGCTGAATTTCCCGCTAAAATTTAACGAACAGTAAAACTCAAACTTTGTATAGGAAACAACAACAAATGTGTCAGTTAAATTCCCAGGTAGAAGCTAACGGGAGATTGTGAAACTGAGGCTAAGGCTCGATTACTGATGTCCTGTAGAAATCTAAATTACAAATTCAAAATTTATTTGGGAAGAACAAAAGATTTAATTTTTCACTAAACCATAAGAAGGGCTTTAGATGCAATGAAAAAGGATCATAAAAGAAAACTTCCACCCCTATTTAAAAATCATTGGTTCCGATCCAAATTTTCACAACACCGGAATCAAAATCACTGCTTCTTTTTCTCTTCTTTTGCTACTTTTTTTTTTGCTGGGTATAGTTTAGCTGCCCAAACTCATATTTAGGGGTTAAATTTTGGCCCTATTTTTTGTGTATAGTGTTTTCTTCATGTTGATTTCAAAAACCAAAATGTAAATTACTAAAAAGTTCTATAACAAAAACTTCATACAATTTTTACACACTAAAAATTATATTAGGCCTTCAAGATCTTATTATTTTTTTTTTTTAGAAACTCACATTGATTTTAAAGACTATTTTTAAAAAATCCCAAAATTTGAGGTACCTTTTCCAACAAAAAAATCGTAAGATTCTAAATATTTTCCTTTAAAACTAATTAATTCGGTGGATTTTTTTTATAGAATAGCTTTCAGATTCTGCTGAGTATCTAGAAAATCACTCAAATTGTGAGCAGATTTCTTGAGAAATTCTTCAGATTTTGAGGCCGTTTTCCTTTAAAAAAATTATCTAAGAATGCCATTTGTTTATGTAGGATTGTCCACAGAATCTAAAGAGTTTTTTTTATAGAAAACTTCCTTACAATCTTTAGGAAAGACATTAATATCTCAGAATTGGAATATAAAGAGTTTTCTAGAAATGAAAGTTATTAGGATCCAATCTTCAGATTTTGAGTTTCGCTCTTAAAAGAAGGTCCTCAGAAGCTGAGGTTTTTTCTGGGAAAAATTCTTAAAAATTTTAAGTTTTTCTATAGGAAAAAATCCCAAAAATATGATGCTTTTTTAAATCTTGTGGTAATTTAATGGGGGAAAATACTCAGAATCAGAGGGTTTTTCTTTAGGTAAAGGCTATTTGTTTAAGTACCCAGCAAAAATAAATGGAAGTGATTCTTATGAAATCAATTTTTCATTGATTCCAGAGTATCATTTAGTTCTGATTTTCCCATTCTAAAGCAGTTCTTTTTCACAACTTCCAAAAATGTGATTTTTAATGAAATTTATGGGTTTTCAAATCTACGACCGGTGACTTATTTTAAAAATAATAAAAGTTAAACGTTAACTAGATATTTTAATATAAATTTGATATTCATAACTATGGTTACGTACTAAACCTTGGTTAATTTGAAACAAGTTATCAGGTTTAAGTGATTTTTATCAAATTTTAACTTTGAGTTTCGATTAAAGTAATTTAAAAAATAAGGCTCTATTACTGAATGTAAATTTATAAAAGCTTTTTAAATTGCCGAAATGGACTTTTTGTACTTTGCTCCTTTATTTGTCTTTAAATATATTCAGTTGAACCCCGATGGCCATAAGTTGCTAACTACTACGTATCAAACAGTTTTACTTAAGAAAAAGATGCCAAATGACTTTTATAAGATGGAAAAATTGTTTAGTATGCTTAACTTAATTTGTCAGTTTTTTGTCTGTTACGAATTGTCAACTTATGACCATTGATATAGAAAATTTTTTATTGATCCTACAAAACTGTTTCTATATGCGTTAAATAAAAAATTTAAAATTTATTTGGAAACATCAAAAGATTTCATTTTTCACTAAACCATAAGAAGGGCTTTAAAAGCAATGAAAAAGAATCATAAAAGAAAACTTCCACTCGATCCAAATTCTCACAACATCGGAATCAAAATCACTGCTTCTTTTTCTCTTCCTTTGCTACTTTTTTTTGCTGGGTAAAGTTTTTAATTTTTTTTTTCTACACCAAAATTTCCTGAGGATCCGAATTCTGTCTTGTGTAGGAATAAGTTCTCACATCTAAACGTTTTTTAAGCAAAACTATTCAGAATCGAAGGTGTTTTCTCTATGAAAAACTTTTCAGAACCAGAGGGTTTAACTTTAGATAATGTCTAGAGAAATGTGACTTCAGAGTCAGATGTAGCAGTTCCTTAATTTGTCAGAATATATATTTTATCTTTACTCTTGTAAAAAATATCTTTAATATTTCATTGGAGAAATTCTTTTTCGTAACTTTTTTTGTAATATGTATCTACCCATGTAAAAATCGAAATATATATGAACATACATGATCATACATGGGCATACATGGTCAAATACGTCCATACATGATCTCATATATGACCATATATCTTCGGATCCGAAATTTGAGGGTATATGGTAATATATGTGCATATATTATCATACATGCTCATATATTATTCATGTATGCTCGTATATGATCATATACGTCCATATACCCTCAAATTTCAGATCCGAAGATATATGATCATATATGAGATCATGTGTGGTCATATATTGAACAATGTATGGACGTATATGACCATGTATGCCCATGTATGATCATATACAGGCCCATGTATGATCATGTATGCTCATATATAATTCGAATTTTACATAGGTATTTATATTTTATTCTCTACTAATTAATAAAAACTTTAAATGGAAACAGTGTTTTACTCGTATTTAGTTCACAAAAAAAAAATCGCTAAGGTCTACTGAATGTTCAAGAAGTATAATATTAACACTTAATTTAAATAAAAATAAAAAAAAATGAATATAAAATAAAAAAATAAAAAATTAATATACGGGCATATAGAAAAGGTACTCATATATGACCAGATATGAACATTCATATAAGTCCATATATGAGCATTTACGGCCATATACCCTTGAATTACGGATCTAAGTATATATGGAATAAAATATATACTTTCATATATGACAATATATGAATATTTTCACCTGGGTATGATTCAACATTTTGTTGAATAAGAATTTCTCAGCAAAACCACACATTACCAAATAATGGGTAAAGTAATGTATAGCCATAGGGGCCGATGGATTACTTTACACCTTACTTCATTGATGAATTTTACAGGCGATGAGTATTAACGTAATGTATATACCCATTACTTTAGAGGTGATAATGTAAGGAGTTACATATATGGTTACGAGAATGGAAAAAGTAATGTGTCTAAAAATAGATTTTTAGAAAAGAGGAATTTTTATTAAAACAATTATTACAAATATTTTATTTAAAATATTTGTAATTAAAAATAATGTGGTCATGATGGGAATCGAACCAGGGAAATCTGGTTGCCAGCCAAGAACTTTACCCACTGAGCTTTACACTTAAAAAAATTGTTGCGCTTCATTTTTTCACTAGTGTTATCAAAACAAACATACATTACCCTTTTGCTTACAAAAAACAAGAAGTAATGTATCTTAAAAGAGATTTTTAAAAATATTTCAATTATTACTTTACATTTATAAATCATATATTACGTAATCAATAATCAGTAACTTATTACTTTATGCTTGCAAATAATGAAAAAGGTAACGAGCTATCATTACAAGGTAATGCATGAGAATATCGCATCCATTACCAAAATTCTGCTGGGTTATGCATACTTTTATAAGTATGACAGTGTTTTTTTGAAGTTAATTTAAATATTTTCAGTTCTTTGTTTAATGAATTAAATACATAATTCTTTAATTGTTTTAAATAAAATTTTAAGATTTTTAAAAAACTTGTCTTTTATAAATTAAATATTATTATATTTAATTACACTACGTGTAAAATATACATATTTTACTATTTGCATTTATAAATTTTATTTTTTGTTTTTATCGAATTCCATTTGAACCACAATTAGTTTTTATTTCTTGTTGCTATTTCTATGCAAAAATTCATACATACGAGTGAGTATATTTGAGCAATTGACTTTATGACTAGCAAAATATTTGTTTGGAATACATATATATACATATATATATATTTTAATACTCTTACATAAAAAAAGTGCAACATCATAGATATTATGCCTCAAAGGAATAAATGCATAGAAATACATTCATATGCATGAATACAAATTCAAATGCAAATTTATAGAAAAGCACAGGAAATTTTGTTGTTAGAACAGTGAGGTTGAGAATGCAAAAAAAAAAAAAAAATATGGTAAAGAATTAAAAATTTTCTAAATTAAAAATATATTTATTATTTATATATGTTATATAATAATCGTAAAATTACAAATTATATGCTAATACATTAGCAAGGAGCCGTTCATTGTAGCGTTAATAGACCAGAGCCTCTGGCAGAAATCGAATCCACAAACCCCGTACTGATAAACCAGCATGCTACAAACTAGCACTTTTGTAAATTAAAAATAGTTTCGATGCAATACTAAAAACGCTACGTTTGCGACTGGCTAATCTAGATTTTAAAGGAAAATTTACCTATTATTAACGTGAAACTTTATAGAAAAATTCCAAAAATTTTGTCTTTGACTTCTGATATTGTCTGGTGGTGGAAAATATATTTTTCTAAATTTTAATATGGGCCAAATCGAAGTTTCCGAATTTTAGTACAAATCAGACAACATGATGCCGCATCGAAAGTAGAGAGTAATCATACCGTAACTGTCTGAATTAAGACTTGCTTGACATTTATGTAAGCCTAAGGTTTTCTTAAGAAATCTTGTCTTGACTGAGTGCTTAAGATATGTCGTATTTTTGGACATGAGTTGGTTGCGTATCTTTTTTTTTCAGATTCCTCTTTTTCAACCTAATCTAATAATTTCGTGTAGGAAGGACTGGGGCAGCCCAACTGCACTTCTTGGGGATTATTCTAATACTTTCTAAACTAATCGGTCAAGCACTTCTAACGATTTTGGATACGTTTGGTATCTGGATGATGCGAACAGCCAGTGCCTTAGCCAGAATGAAAACAGTCGTTCGGACTGAGAATTTTGCTATTTTGGATGTGCCAAATTGGACAATCGATAACGGATGAAGGAACAGGAGTATAAGTATCTTTTATTTGTACCCGGTCATGTAGGTATTCTGGTCAATGAAATGACATACTCGTTGGCAAACATGGGATCGGTTTTGACACCCAGGACCGCAGCTGGCCATCGGTATATCATGGTTGTATCGGATCACATATAAAATCTGTTTTCACTTTAGGATATATTTGTTCCCTTAAACTCCTACAAGGAACTAACGTCAGTGGTACCAAGTGTTTTGTAGGCAAACCAGATGGAACCAGTGGCACGATACCGACTCAGTTTGAGCTGGCTGGCCTGAATACGGTACATAATGCTTGGCTCGTCATAAGGCAAGGATGGCATTGTCCATTGACCCATTTTGTTTTATTGGCCCTGCCTGACTTTCTTAGGCTTTTAAGGAAGACTGAGAAATCCTAGGCTGTGACTCCTCTATTCCTTTTCTCTAATTTCAAAACCATTTCTCCTGCTTTTTTATTTTTTACCTCTCGTTTTTTGTCTTTATATTTTATGATATTTACAATCGACAATTTTTAGACTGAGTGCCATGGATTTGCTCTGTGCTAGTCCAATGTACTTTAACTTAACTTAAGAACAGAATATTATAAATTTTAGATTTCTAGGCGAAAGGGTTTGTGCAGGATCTTGCAAAAGGGTTTGAGTAATTGAAGCCACTAAATCCTCATTTATACCAGTTTCCTGGCAAGAAATAATAAAATTACCTTATCAGTGACTAAGCCAATAATCCAGGAAACATATATTTTAAATTTCAGGCTTTTGGCCAAATCGGTTTGTACACCCTAATAAGAGGAAACTCTTCCTCTTTTGAACCACCCACTTTCCCAAGATCCTGGCAAAAGTTCCAAAAAGTGAATGAGCTAATACACCAGGGAACACTAATTTCTAATTTCTAACCAAAGAGGTTAGAAGGAGGAGAGTTTGGCCCTTATTGGCACCCCCTGTAAACATTTACAAAAATTTCTTGCTAGAGATCGTCAAAGATGGAAGAGAAACCTCCATGCTTAGAAGAGCCTCCATGCTGAGGATATTCTACTGTAGGCGCCTGGAGAGTGCTCAGACACTTGCTGAACAATGTATCACCGGTACGCCATCTGCGGCACTGGATGTAATCTTGATTTGATTAATTTGCTGGTGGAAGGAGCCGCGCTGAAGTCTGCTATACGCTTGTAGACTACGGAGCAGTTTGTGTACACGTCACAGAAATGTTAATTGTAGTAATAACTACATTATTCCTAAGTTGAGCTTTAGTGAGGGACTATATAGGTAGAGAATGGTTGGTTGCCATGTCTTCGCCCTGACCATAAAACCTTTTGCGGTTTTCTGTCGAGAGCTTAGTATAAACTTCCTAAATACTGCAGCATTTTTCAGGCGAAAGATCTACACGCAAAGAAAAAATATGATTCGGGCAATCATATTCGCAGTGCATCAAATATTTTTGGGTTAATGGTTGTGCCAACCATAGTCGTACTACATTATGGTTATCATATTATGATAATAAAATAACCATATTTTTACCATAATATATTCCCTACAGTTATATTGTGATTCAAAAATTACCATATGATCGCACGTAATCATAGTGTACTCAAAATCATAGCTTCTAAGAACTTTTCTTTCAAGAAAACTTTGATTCTGTGAAATGAATTAATAAACATATTTAAAAAAATCTAATTGTGTTTATAGAAAAGAATTAAAAAATATAAAATTTTTCAACAGAATCTTTTTGACAATGAATTGATTAGTGTAAACAATATTATATGTTTAAGCAATTTTCGAAAAACCCCTTTAAAAAAATCTTCTAAAGCTAAAAAAACATTAACTGGATGTTAATGCGTCAATTGATGAAATGTTTTAATGACATGTGAAATTTATTTTCTACCCATCTGATATTTTGGTTTTTATGAAAGCAAAACAATATTATGACTGTAAATGTCAAAGTCATGTTTTATTTGATGTATAATTATTTATTGATTGTTGCCAGCATTTTATCGTTGCATAATTATCATATTTTCTTATAGTCAGAATTTTTTGTTACCAGAGTATGGTTACAGCCAATCATTATGTAAAATAAAAGGTGCCAATCATCATAAAGTAGTAAAATATTTACTAAATAATAATGGTAGCGACCATGTTGATGGTTAGAAAACCAATAACTTGGTTGTGACAACCATACCCGATTGCAGCAAGCACAATACAGTAGCAGTGATCATATTGCAACCATTTTTTTTCTCTGCGTGTAGCTTCGAAAAATGCTGCTGACCTTGTCCTTTATGTTAATTTCTATATATATTCTATTAAGGGTAGACTTTGTTCCAACAGAACACCGGGGCATTGAGGGAAACGAGATTGCAGATACCCCTGTAAAGGGCAGATCTGAGGCGGTTTGGTGGAAGATGTCGGTAGTGCGTGTAAGGTGTCGAGGATTATGTGGAAGTGTAACGATCCAAAGGCGATAGGTCTTCTTTTATCCTTAACCAAAAGTGCTTGTGGAATTCTGGTGAGAGTACTGACGGGTCACTCCTGGATTGCGGATCTAGCTAAGAGAGAGGGAAAGCTGGCTAGTAAAAATTGCAGGTTTTGTGGTATAGTGGGGGACAGAGAGAAGCATACTATGTACCATTGTCCGGCTCTTGAGCGCTCCAGGGCAAGTTGCTTGGGAGATTATCTATTCAGCGATCTGAATATGGTCTATGTTCGCTTTGTAAAGAAAAGTTTCAATAATTTCCTTATTTTGCATTGAATAAAATTCTTTCTGCGTAAACAACAAAAAAGTAACATTAAATGAACCTTAATAATCTATTTTTTTTATTTCTTTTGATAGTGAATAATAGTTCATAACAACAAAGCGATCTTTGTTAACCGTTTTTAGCTCCTAAATCCCTTGTAACCTAAAAATTAAAACACGACAATTTTTTTTTCTATCAAATTCCTTGTGAGAGATTTTCTTTAGAAAAGTGTCTTTCTAAGGGAAAAAACAGTTTCGTAAAAGAAAATGTCCCATAATTATAGAGTTGTTTTTAAAATAAAAATATCTGAAATAGTTTTTTATAGGAACAGTGGGTATATCTAAGAATTTGTAATTTTCTATAAAAAAATGTTTCGAAATTTAAGAAGAAATCGAATAAGAATAATATTTTTATAAAGAATTGCTTCAAAAAAATGTAAAAAAAATTGTTTCATTTCCTCGGCCCACTGTACATCACACAGTTAGAAGGGTTAAATACAAACTCTATTTGTTTGATGATGCGCAAATTTGATATGTGAATGTCATTCAGGTAAAATTTCAAATAAAATTGTTGTCTATTTTATTACAATTGTGGGTACTCTACATATACATATGAACAAAAAAACATAGCCAAAGATCATGTTTTGTAAAGAGTAAAAACCAAATAAAAAGATTAACATACTATATCGTATTCCGATTGGCGGTGCAATTGATTCCAAAAAGTAATAAGCAGCATAAAATGTTATTCTGATTTGAAATAATTTTATTTTAACAAAACACATTGTGTATCTAACATAAAAATAAAAAATTTTGTTTTAAAATTATAGCATATTCATGCTTTTTATTTAACTGCTTATTAGTCTTCTTATACATTGTACCACTTTTAAAACCATGTGTATCTGCTATCTGTGCATCTGCATCAACACATAACAGATTTTCTGCAATTTAACACACTTTACACTCGCACTACACAATGATTTATTATCCTCGACTGTTATATGTTTGGAAAAGTGTTCAGTGGTTTTGCTTGAAGACCAAGAAAAATTCTAGTAGGAATTTGTAGTTGATTGCAGCAATAGCAGTAGTAGAAGTAGTAGTAGTTGGAATTTTACTAACACTTAAAAAACAATTTGCAAGAGTAAAAAAAATGACTTTGGCTCATTAAAATATTAGTGGTGATATTTAAAAATGAACAATAAAAAAAGTAAAAATATTGTTAAATATTCATGCAAATTAAAAGAAGATTTAATGTATTTTTTATTTTTGCATTAAATAGTGTTGGGAGGAAAAAATATTTTTTATTATCTAGGGAACTCATGTTATTTTATGTTTTTTCTTTTTACAAATATTGTAATAAAAATTGTTAAAAACTATTCGTAAAAAAATTATGTTACAATTAAAGCGTAACTTTTAAAATAAAAAGTCAGTAAAAATATCTAAAAAAAATCAGTTATTTTAACAAAAAATTAAATTATTTAATGGCCATAAATTGTTCCATTTAAATGGAATAACTCGATAGGTTAGTGTTAAAAGGTGCTAAGTCCACATATAACGAACATGTTTTTAATACAGTAAGATATTATAATCTAAAATCTGAAATGCTGACTTCAAAATGTAAATGGAAAATGTACCAAAATCACATACACTTATAAGGGGTTTTTCAACAGGGACGCTACAAAAGAAGAGCGACAGGGACAGCAAACGACGCCATATTTCTTGCCGCTCTTTCGACATTTTTCTTCAGTAAGGTTTGCCATTTCATGATGGAAAGATATACGAGTCAACAACGAGTCGAAATTATTAAAATTTACTACCGAAATTTGGAGTCAGTGGCGTCAACGTTAAGAGCGCTACGTCCAATTTATGTCCAATTAAGCGTCTAGTGGAAAATTTTGAATCCTCAGGCACAGTACAAAATGTTCCCGTGCCAGTGAGACAAAGAAGTGCCCGTAGTGTCGAGAATATTGCTGCCGCTGAGGCTTCAGTTGAAGAAAGCCCAAATGTGTCTCTCACAAGTCGTTCTCAAGCGTTGGGCATTTCTGTGACGTCGTTGTGGCGAATTTTGCTAAAAGATCTTGGCCTACATCAAAAAATCAAATTGACGCAAGAACTGAAGCCGCTTGACCACCAGAAGCGTCGTATGTTCGTGAATTGGGCTGAGCAACAACTTGAAAATGATTCGGATTTTCATCGAAAAATCATCTTCAGCTATGAGGCTCATTTCTGGCTGAATGGCTTCGTCAATAAACAAAATATGCGTTATTGGTCAGACAGAAATCCACACGTACTCCATGAGTCATCATTGCATCCCTAAAAAATTACGGTTTGGTGCGGTTTATGGGCCGGCGGCGTCATTGGGCCGTACTTCTTCCGTGATGATCAAGACCGGCAAGTTACTGTGAATGGGAATCGCTACCGTTCAATGATAATCGAATATTTTTGGCCACAATGGATGATATGGACTTGGAGGACATGTGGTTCCAACAGGACGGCGCCACAAGCTACACAGCGAATGTCACAATCAATTTATTGGAAACCAAGTTTAGAGAACGTGTTATCTCACGAAATGGTCTAGTCGATTGGTCGCCTCGGTCGTGCGATTTGACGCCGTTAGACTATTTCCTGTGGGGCTACGTCAAGTCTATATGGTCTATGACAACAAGCCAGCGACGATTGATGAACTTCGTACGAATATTGAACGTGAAATTGCAGTAGTATAGGCCGATTTATGCTTGAAAACCGTCGAAAATTGGGTTCAGCGTCTGGACTTCTGCAAGGGTGCCCGTGGTGGCCATGCAAAAGAAATCGAGTTCCATACATAATGGCATCGAACGTACCTTAATAGGAATAAAGAATTTCATTGATATCCAAAACCGTTTTTGTTTTATTTAAAAAAACTTTTGTAGCGCTCTTATTAAAAAACCCTTTATATGTCATTCCATTTACACACAGAGTAAAAACCTTGATGCAACTTTATCACTGCTACTATATTATGCTTTCTGCATTCGTCTATGGTTGCCACAATCAAGTTATTAGTTTAGAAATAGGTTCTAACCATCAGTATGGTTGCTTACAATATTATAATAGTAAATATTTAATTATTTCAGGATTGCCACTTGCTATTTTATAACATGGTTGGCTGTGACAATACTATGGTAACAAAAATTCTGGTTATGAAAAAATATTATAATTATGGAACTACGAGTATAAAACGCTGACAATAATAACAATCAATCAATAAATAATTATAAATCAAATAAAACATGATTTTAAAATTCACATTCATAATACTGTCTTGTTTTCTAACTAATTTATTCTTTGAGCTTAAGGTTTGTTTTCTATAAAAAGTGTTATTTATTTTTATATAAAAACAAACCTTAAGCTAAAATAATAAATTAGTGATTAACAAAAGAAACAAAATAACAAAATAAAAGATAAAAATTACTGTCTTGTTTCAATGAAAAAAAAGATTGTATCAGTTCAGTCACCCATGTAAAAATGATAGTAAATATATGATAATTTTCACATTTGGAATTTTTATTTTCGAAAATGACTTATGATACACATAACATTATAATTTAAACCAATTAATTCATTGTCGAATAAATTAACTTTCAAAAAGATTCTATATAAACTTTTTTTTTTTGCAAAAATATGTTTATTAATTAATTTCTCGTTATATAACGACTTTATTGTGTAAAAACTACTTCGAATATTGATAAAATAATTCTTTAACAAAATACTAGATTTTCAGAAATTTTTCTTATAAAAACATTTTTAGATTCTATGGACTTTCCCTTAAAATAAAACTATCAGTTTCTGAAAACTATTTCTTAGATAAAAAGTGATGTATTTTAAAGAAACTTAGATTTTAAATAATTCTTAGATTTGAAGGATTTTTCATATTGAAAAATACTTAGATTCTAAGAACTTTTTATAGTGGAAATATTCTTAAAAAATTACATTAGAATCTAAGAATTTTTCTATTAGAAAAATTCCATAGAATCTAAGTTTGTTTTAAAAAAAAGGCCCTAGAATTTAAAGTACACTCAAAACAAACAAAAAGACATGAACTAAAAATTAATCCAAAATTTTTTTTTAAATAATTTACATATTTTCCTCAATTTAAGTAAACATTTTATTAAAACTTAGAAAAAATTTCTTAAAATTAATAAAAATTCCTATGTTTGAGTAAAAACGAAATAGTTTAAATACTCAGAAATAGTTCATACCTTTCTGAGGTAATATTTCTTGATTTTAAGAAAAAACAACTATATTACATACAAATTTATCAATTTTTTAATAAAAACATCTTAGTTTTAAGAAATTTGGATACTAAAATATAATAAAACTAAGATTAGTTAAAAAAAAAAATGTGTAACTTAAAATGAAAAAGTAATTAAACTTAATATGTGTTCATTTTTTTTCAAAAAATTAACTAAATTTTTAAGTCTATCACTTTCTCATTTTTAAGAATTGTTTTCTAAAAATTAGTTCAGGCGATTAAAAACAAAAAGTAATAAATTTTTTCCTATGTAATAATAAAAATTTATTTGGTTTTAGAAACTGATTAACTATTTCCAAGGAAAATTTTCATGCAACTTAGTTTAGATAAATTTTAAAAATTTTAATAAAATATTTTTTTTTCAAGTAAAAGTTTTCTAATTTTTGAAAAATAATAAGCTTAGATATAGAATTTTTTGTTATAACGTTTAAATTATTTTCAATATTTTTTCCAAAAAAAAAACAATAAATTAAAAACAAACTATTTAGTTTTCCTAATTTCCAAGAAAAAATATTATTAAAGGAAACAAATTAATGTAACCATTTAAAAAAATTATCGTGAATGATTGTAATTTTTGGTTCGTGATCGTGTGTGAGTCAAAAATGGCTCACGTCTCCTAATCTTAAAAGTCTTAAATATTGAACTTAAAATAGCTTAAAATATATTTTGAAATTTTGTTAGCAAAAAGTAAAAAATTTCGAATTTGCGCTATTATGTAATAATATTGTTTGCTAACTGCAATACAAAATATCGCAAGCACATTTTATACATTATGGCATAATGGCTTTCCTATAATTAACGTTGAGCCTGTTAAACTTTATATTTATCGAAGGCACTAAAACTATTTCTCTTTTCAATTAATAATAAAAAAAATAAAAAATAAAATTTGTATATGTCAATTAAAGTTTAAGCTAAAAATGTCATAACATAAACTTATGATATTTTTCCATTTTCAAATAATAACAGGAAATGTAACTGTGATATTTTGTATTTTTGCAACAAATTCCTTAAATTAGTTAATTTAAGAAGACAAAGGACCCCCAGTGTTTCTTAGCCATAGATGCCGTGTGTCACGTAGGGCGTCCCTTTTTGTAGTTCTCTCAAGCAGAACTGTTAATTAACGACGAAAATGATCTGACTTTGTCACAATTTATTACGTTTCAGGATATTCTGCAGTACATTTTTTTAATTTGTTTAGCTTTTTGCTAATACAATTTAATTTATATTTTAAATACTTGAGTTTAGTATAATTTAATTTCATTTAAAGAAAAAAATGTATAGCAAAAAACTTGTTAAGAGCAGTCTCCCCATAAAAGAGGAAGTCTTCTGAAAGTGGGAAAATACTTACGGTTATCATAGAAACAGTTTCATATTTATTAGGATTTTTTTTTACCAAATTTAAGGATAATGTGCACTTAAAAGAAGTGCTATTTAACTTGATGTTAGGAAATATTTTCTTATTTTTAGGGAGTTAAGTCTTAGTTTTTAGAATAAAAAAAACTGTTAAATCTATTGGGTGTATTATTTATTTTTTACTTTTTATTTATATGAGTCATATTACTACAAATTATATTCTAATACGTTAACCTAGCACTAGCAACGAAGGCCATCGCTCGTTGTAGCGTAAACAGACCAGAGCCTTTGGTGGGAGTCGAAACCACGGCCCTTATACTGATAAACTAGCACGCTACCAACTATCCTACCGGGACGCTCAAATATTATTTAAAAGTGCGGGATTCACAACAGATCTTTTGTACATGGTTTGTGTCTTTAATAACTTATATAGCATGTTGAAGGGTAAACATTTCTCATTTATTCTCACTCACTCTATGACTAATGGAGACTACAATAAAATCCACCATTTCCATTTTTCATCGTCAGTAATGCTTCGATGCAAAAAATACTTTTTTATGGCGTTCAAGCAGCAATTCGGGCTTGCAGAATCTTCTTTCAACGCCTCTAGGCTTCAAATCGCGTGGCCCCAACTCTCTTTCTTTGATTCCTGCTACTTGAAAACGTTTTGAAATTGCTGCTTGAGTGACTGCCAGTGATTTTGTAAGTTATTCTTGAGTTTGACAACAATCTTCATCATCTTCGAACTTTTTTTGTCTAATCTGGGCGGTCTTTGTCTTCCGTATTAAAATCACCTCTTCTGAACCGCACAATCCATCTCTCGCGCTCTGAAATCGATAGAATATATTCAGGATGAGTTTCGGTGAGCAATCGATGTATTTCAGCTGCACTTTTTTCAAATTAAAGAAGTTCAGCTAAACTTGCCGCACAAAATTCGACATTTTCGAAGAAAAAAAAAAATTTGTTGTGTTAGTTCAATGACTAAGTGAAAATAAACTGATAATTTATTATAGACACAAACCATGCTTAAAAGATACGCCATCTGTTTTTAAGTTATTCACGCAATAAAATTGTCAAACTAGTGCTCGTGTTCTATAAGAAAGGGTAATTATAAATTAATTTTCTAAAATTCCCTCGCTCCAATTTGCTATACAGTTTCTTTTTACGATCGTAAAAGTAGTTTAGAAGTGCCATATTTATTAACACCTTAACTTATCTTAGTTATCGCCACAAAAAAAAAGTTTTCTTGTATGCGATACGCACCCCGTTTCTGTATCTGATTCGAGAAGTTTTGGCATCGAGAAATTTACAATCATCCTATTTTATACAAGGTGACTTAATAGATACAGGTTGGTTGAAAAGTTTCTGCGCTCACCAAGAGATAGCACTGCTAGCTCCAAACTTTTTTTTTCCTCAAGTTGGTAACTGTCCTGAGAACACATTCAAAGTTGCAAGTCATTCTGTCAATTCTTTCTTTGTTTACAAGCCATTTGAAGTTGACGTGTCATTGATTTTTTTTAATATGGAAAAAAATGAATATCGTGCAGTCATTAGATTCTTTGTTTTGAAGGGTTTAAAAGCAAAGGAAATTTATGAACAATTGTTAGAAGTGTATAAGGAGTCCTCACCTTCAAAACGCACCGTTGAACTTTGGGCTGGTGAATTTAAACGTGGTCGTACCAGCCTTAAAGACGATCCACGCGAAGGACGACCAAAAACTGCAACCACAGCTGAAATCATTGAGCAGGTACATAATATGGTTAGTGAAGATCCAAGTTTGGCTAAGCGTGAAATTGCTAATGCCATAGGCTTCTCAGACGAACAAGTACTCCATATTTTACATGAAGAATTACGTATGAAAAAACTGTTTGGAAAGTTAGTGCCGCACAAATTAACAATTCAACAACAACTGGATCGAAAACAAATTTCTCAGCGTAATTTGGAGCGTTTTAAGCCGAATAAAACCGACTTCTTGCGTCATTTTATAACTATGGATGAGACTTGGATCTACCACCATGATCCTAAATTGAAACAAGAACGTTTACAGTAGACTGAAGCTGGTTGTTCAGTTCCAAAGCAGGTGAAGTCACAACGATCAGCAAAGAAGGTTATGGCATCAGTTTTTTAAGATGCAAAAGGAATTTTGTTGATTGATTATCTTCAAAAAGGTAAAACAATCAACTCAGAATATTATTGAAGCCTTTTGGATCAGCTGGATGAAAAAATTCGTGAGAAAAGACCCGGTTTAAAGAAGAAAGAAATCATTTTTCATCAAGACAATGCACCTGCTCACAAAAGTGTTTTGAC
This sequence comes from Eustalomyia histrio, assembly GCA_949748255.1. Taxonomy (NCBI): domain Eukaryota; kingdom Metazoa; phylum Arthropoda; class Insecta; order Diptera; family Anthomyiidae; genus Eustalomyia; species Eustalomyia histrio. The sequence continues at coordinate 50,394,382 of OX456526.1, read as the reverse complement.
GATGGCTAAATTCAAAGAATTAAAGTACGAATTGCTTGAACATCCACCGTATTCACCAGATTTGGCTCCCAGTGACAATTCCTGCGTGGAAAGCATTTTTCGTCGAATGAAGAGGCCATAGCAGCCGTAGACAGTTATTTTGCAAAGCTTCCGGAAAGCCATTATAAGGATGGGATAAAATTATTGGAAGATCATCGGAACAAGGGAATTGAGCTTCTATTGAATAAAAAAATATATTTCGTAACAAAAACAGTATTCTTTCATATCGAGCGCAGAAACTTTTCAACCAACCTGTACTAAAGTTGATTATATTTTAACTGGATTTTTTTTTCGAGCTTCTAACTTTTAAAGCTGTTGGACATTTAATTTTGTAAAATTTCTTTTTAGATAGAGAAATAACAAAAATACAGAGCCTTTTTATCTTCTTTAGATTAATATATATTTAATTGCCTGTGTCTCACCCTATAGAAAACATAACAGGGTTGCTTTTTACATGTTTTTTGCGTAAACTTTATCGATGCGAGAAATGCAGAACGATAAACTGGACGTATGAGTATTATTAACTATTTTAAAGCTGTTTATTTTATTTTTAGTTGCGTATGAGTGTTGTTAATACAAAGTAAGAATTAATAACACTCATACGCAACAAAAACAACAAGAAATATGCAAAAAAATAATATACTAAAAAAATACACCTAAAATACATTAAATACACCTAAAAATAATTATTGAATTTTCTTTCTAATTTCTTAAAATTAATGAAAATTTTTTTGATAAAAAAGTGATTCTCTAGAAAATGAAATTATTTTAAAAAAGCTTTATTAGATATATTCTTATAAAATTAAGTTAATCATAATTTTCGGAATATAATTGTTTTTATTTTTATATGTTTATAAATCTATTTTTAATGTACTTTAAAATATAAATTTATTTATTTACATTAAACTTGACTTTGTCTTTTATCACAAATTTTCTAACACTTTAACTGTTAATTTTTAACAATTTAAATAACTTTTTTGTGTTTCTTTTTTTATTTTTGGTGTATTGCAAATAACACATGTAAACTCAATTTGCTAAATGGTCAAAAACGGGGAATGGGAAACATCGCAATATGGGTGTCCCAAGAAGAACGCAATTTTTAAATCTGGCAACATTCGAAGTGTCATTGTTTGACATTTTAACAATTGTTATTGTTTGCTAGTAGAAGGTACGAGGTTAGTAAAAATGGAGCGCAACACGAATGAACAACGCATTCTCATTGTGAAATTGTTTTACCAAAATGGTGAAAGTTTTGCGGCTACAGTTCGCAAATTGCGATCAATTTGGGGTCACAATAATGCTCCAAAAGAGTCAACTGTAAAGAGATTAATGGATAAATTTGCCGAAACTGGGTCTGTTAGTGATGTAAAGACAACAACGCGCCATCGACCAGGTCGATCGACCGAAAATGTCGCAGCTGTACGTGATGATGTCGCTCAAACTCCATCCACCTCAATTCGACACCGAGCTCAGCAAATTGGTGTCTCCAAATCCACTTTGCAGCGAATTTTGACGAAAGATTTGCATCTTCATGCATACAAAGTTCAATTGACTCAGGAACTGAAGCCAGCTGACCATGGACAGCGAAGGGAGTTCGTTAATTGGGTATTGGAGAGACAACATGAAAATGCTGATTTTGCCGATAAAATCATCTTCAGTGACGAGGCCCATTTTCATCTTGATGGCTTCGTCAATAGGCAGAATTGTCGCATTTGGGGTGAGGAAAATCCTCGAGTGATTCACGAGAAGCAAATGCATCCTCAACGTGTCACTGTGTGGTGTGGTTTTTGGGCTGGAGGAATCATTGGACCTTTTTTTTTATCAAAATGAGGCAGGTCAAGCGCAAACAGTCAATGGTGTTCGGTATCGTGAAATGATAACCAGTTTTTTCTTGCCTAGAATTGAAGAAATGAATGTGGAGGTCATGTGGTTCCAACAAGACGGCGCCACATGTCATACAGCCAGAGAAACAATTCATTTGCTGCATCAGTCATTTCCCGGTCGTGTTATTTCGCGTTTTGGAGATCAGAATTGGCCGCCTAGATCGTGCGATTTAACACCATTAGATTTTTTTCTTTGGGGTTTTTTGAAGTCGATGGTTTACGCGAATAAGCCGACGACGACTCAAGCCTTAAAAAAGGAAATTGGACGCTGCATTAATGAAATACCGCAGCATTCATGCAAAACGGTCATTGAACATTTCATTAAAAGATCGCGTGCATGCCAGCAAAGCCGCGGCGGCCATCTGCACGATATATTGTTCCATACACAACCTCATTCTGTCTACTTTACGATATAATAAAGTTTCACGATTTTTTTTTAAATATCTGTGTTTTATTTAAAATTTAAAAATTGCGTTCTTCTTGGGACACTCTTTATAACAGAGTAAAATGAACATTTAGATGTTACAACCATATGTTTCATTAGATGGTTTCAATTTTAATACATCAGCTAAACAAATACTAAAACATATATACACTTATACACACTAACATACATATGTGCATCAGTTTGCATGTGTCTAAATTTTATAGTTATTTCTCTCATCTTTTTTTTTCTTGCACTAAAAACAATTTACAGTTAGAAGTTAAAAAGTTTTTGAAATTGGATTTTATTTTTTTAAATGCAGCTTTTCATTAGCAAAATATGCAAACATTCATACAAACTCATATATTTTTAGGTAGTTTTTAAAAAAATCTTCCAAAAAAAGGGAAATTAGTAGTTACTGTATAAATTTGATCGTCCTTTTTTTAATTACGCTTTAAAAAGTGACCCATATTTATTTACATATGAAGGCAAAAAGAAAAAAGAACAAGAAAAAAAACTAGAATTTATACAAGTGGTACTGTAAAGTAAATAGACTTTTTGCAATGACCTTTAATGTTTATATTTTATTAAATAAAAATTTAACTGCATTTTAATGGAAAAATAAAAGTGATTACAGGGTCGTATTAAAGGGGCCCTAATTGAGAGATTTAGCTCGATTGAGTCGAATATTAACTAATTAAAATAAAAGGTATAGTGATTAAATGAAGTTTAGAAAAAAAGCAACCTAAATTCATGTAAATATATTCCAGAAAAACTTACTATTTAACATTAAAATCTCCAGTTTCATTCAAATATCTGAATATAAATTTTGTATATCGTTTGCTGAAATGCAAAAGGGCGTAACTAACGATTTTTATTGATTATTATGATTCATTTAGCTAAAATATCTACATGCACAATTTCTGACTTCTACGATTAAAAATAAGGGTTTTATGAACAAAATTCGAATCTGAGATATTTTTAATTTTCCAAGTTTTTTGGTTGCCCTGTACAAATTTACAATGGTGTTGAGTGATTATGAAGTACTGCATTGAACTACATCTCTTTACAAAATTATCATTCTATAATTAAAACTGTCAGATTTATTTACGAATTTGTTAAATTCCCTATTGGCGTTTTTTGTTTCTCCCGTTAAAAAATTAAAAATTTTAGTTACGCTCTTTTGCATTTCAGCTAACGATATATTTATGCCAAACTGAGTATTTTAGCGTTTAAAAAATATTGACTCATTTTCACCCCAGGAATAAATCCGAAAGTTTTTCTAATTATAATTAAAAGTTTTAACTTTTATTATGCAGATATTTGAATCAAATTACGTTTTTCTACTCTAAAAAGTATTGGGTCATTTCTGCACCCAAGTGCATAACAGGGTTAATTTTGATTTTATATATTTTTGTTTAATATTAATTACCAATTCCAGAAAATATTTTAGTCAACTTTCATCAAAACATGAAGATACCCCCCAATATTTCGTTATCAATTTCATGAACTATTCAAGATTAAAAAAAAAATTGAATCTTGACCTTGTCATGTGACCTTTGGCGTGGTTCGATTTTGACCAATTTTTCAGAAAATAGTCTTTGTAGTTGGTGTCATAAAACTCTAAAAAAATTTACTAATTTTAATAAAGTGGATATTGAATAAAATGTTTTTTCTAATTAAAACCTACACCTACAAACTTAAATTGCCTTAAAATGTTACATAGATTAAAAAACGGTATCGGAAGTGAAGATACCGACTCATGTCTAAAAATACTCGTAGCACATCCACTTAAAATAGCAATAAAATCAGGCCTAAAAACAATTAAAATTTGACCTTAAAAGTGAAAAAAATTTACGAAAATATTTTTCAAAACAGAAATTACCTAATTAAAACAATGATAAATTCATTATGTTTTTTAAATTTTTAAGCCTTTGTTTTTTTTTAATTGTGTCTAAAATTTTTTTTTGAAAAAATAAATAAAATAAAAAAGTTTTGATGCTCGATAAAAAAATAAATTTAAAATTTTGTACTAATATAAATAATATTTAGTATTTTCTTTTCGCTGATTTTAGCAAACAGATAATAAATTCCACTTTACAAAAAGTTTACTAAAATTTAGTAGCGGCAGCTAATTTTTTCTACAAATTTCATTGTTCTACACGTCAGCAGACATGTGTTGCTAAGATTAGCAAAAAATACCGCTGGGCTCAAATTAGCAAAATTTCTCGTAATAACAGCAACATTTTCAGTTACCATTACAGACTTTTTTTTGGTGAGTGTAGAGGAACAAAATTTCATATTAGAATTTTTATAGAACTAAAAAAAATAAAAATATTCTGTGAGCGTCAATAGAAACTTTATACCATATATGCTGAGGGTATATACATATATGTTTGTCATTCCGTATGTAACATGTCTAAGACCCTACAGAGTATATAAATTTGTGATCCATAGGCAATTTTAACTCGATTAAGTCTGTCTGTCTGTTGAAATGGCAATCACGACGCGAAGACGCAATTAGGGGTGCCTATTTTTACCCAGAGCAAAATCGGTCCATCGGCTAAAAAGTTATGAGTGAAAATGTGAAGATACCTCCAAAATTTCCATAAAATTTAGTGCATTATACTTAAGTTTTTTCACCAGTCGGTTAGAAATGAATAATATTTTGTATTCACCTCAAATATTTTTCACCTAAAAAAAAATTTTTACCACAAAAACTTTTTTTCACCAGTAAAAATTTTTTACAACAAAAGTTTTTCACCCCAACAAATTTTTTTCACCTCCATAATTTTACTTCAAAAGTTTTTTACATTATTTGTATCTAAAACAGTAGAGAACATTTTTTTAGGATATTGGTGGAGATTCGGCACAGCCGAATTTACCCCTTTTTTTACTTGTTTATTCACATATTTTCTCCTCTCTTAATTTATAATAAAAAAACAACAACAATGTTACAGTAGGGTCAAAAGAAACTGTACAAATTGTACATCAAATTTAATAAAGATTCTAGTTAACATTAACTAATTAAAATAATTATTAATTGAACTAATGTTATCAGGATTAGTCGGAAGATTTCTGCGTATTCAACTTTTTTTTTGAAAAATAGATAAAGAAAAGTTATAAAGAAGAAAACCCATTACGTGAAATTGATTTAATTTAATAATTGAAAATCGTCCCAAATCTTTCTGGCCAAAGGAAATAAATGAGACTAAAATACGATAGATTGTACGAAAAGTGAAACGTAATTCTACTGAAAGTGCTGTTAAAATATCCGAGAACATTTTAGAATGCTCAGGTGTCAACATAAGCGTCACCACAATTCGTAGGGAACTACATGCAAATGGATTCTATGGACGAGTTCCAAGAAGAAAACAAAATAGTTATTAAAGTCAGCTGCCATTTCTAAATTCTTCCTGGGTAAGCAAAAACATGTTGGTGAAAGTCACTGAGCTGATTTTACGCAAAAAAAAAAAAAAAAAATCAATAAAATTTTGTGCATCTCGAAGACGCAAGCGTGGTCACTCATATTGAAAATGAATAAAATTGGTTCAGCTGTTAAAAATTTATGAGTGAAAATGTGAAGGTACCTCCAAATTGTCTAAACAAATTGGTATGTTTTAGAACAATTTCATAGTAGCGATTGGTAAATAAAATATTTTCTCTTCATTTTTCACCAGTCGCTTGGAAGTGAATTAGATTTTATATACACCTAAAAATTTATTTTCACCTCAATTTTTTTTCACATCACAATTTCTTTCCACCACAAACATTTTTTTGAACACTGTAGAGAACAAAAACTAACTGAACCTGATACAAAAAACACTGGATTTTTGTTAAAAAAATTTACGCCTGAGTCACCAAATACACTCAATTTCTCCGGACGATATTACACCCTAACCTAAAATCTATTAATAAAGCAAAAATGTTGTATTGAGAATTAAAAAAAGGGAAAAGAAACTAAAAATCAAGTCTATGATTCAATTATTGGTATTTTCAATCATCTTTAAAAATAAAATTCACTAAGTATTTGTGTGCGGTGGAAGAAACCATTTATGTAGTGAATATATTAGTAATTTGGTACAATCTAACAAATTTATTAAAAAATTGCCGATATTCAAAAGTGGTAACTATAAGAACGGTTATTCTGATCAAATATATGATTTAATTAGGGTTTCAGTAGAAGCAACCGAATTGTGGATTGTATTGATAATAGACGTCACTAATGATTGGTATTGATAAACAAATTTAATACTAACATTTCTTTTCCTAACAAATTGTTAAAATTCAAAAGTAGCCATTAAAATTCGTTAGTGTTTGTGGTGTAGTAGGTAGAGAGGTAGCTCAGTACTCACAATTTCCGAATTCAAATCCCGGAAAAGTCAAACATTTAAAACATATATTTTTTTTTATTAAAATAAAACATTGAAATATTTAAATGGCAAATATATCAAAGAAAATTTGAATTGGTTGTGGTGCAGTAAACAAGAGTGTGAGCTATGAATCTGATTGCCCAGCTTTGATACCAGAAAATTTTAAAAATGGTTTTTTTTAAAATAAAATTTTGTAGAACGTAATAATATTTCTGTGGAATATAAATATTATATTGTACAACTGAATATTGGCTTTCACAACTAAAAATATAATTTAAAATGAAGACAGTTGTCGTAACCGCCAGAATTCGATTGGACACAACTGATACTGTTTTCTGGTTGTATGCACTTTCAGGTGACTATCGTCAACGTGTTGCAAGAAAATCAATGCAAGCATAAACCAATACCCTTATGAAATTTCTTGATACATTAAAAAATGCAAGTTTAATGAGAATGCAATTTTATATCGCAAAAATTGGGACCATTTTTTATTTTCAAAAATTGGGGCTAAATTTCATAATGCAACGCAAAATCACATGCAAAAATAAAATTTTGGCCCCAAAAGATTTGGACTTATTCTTCATTTTAATTTTTCCTTTTACGAAAATGAAAAACTGTCCCGATATATTCAATTTTGCTATAATTCACATTATTCTTTAAGAGTATATTTTATATTCATTCAATTTGTTATTTCTAATCATTTATTCTGCTTAACTGTTCATTGCTAAATCTTTAAATCAAAAATTTTGATTTTTGTGTTAAAACAAAAATCTTTTTTCCAGCTCTTAGTTTAATGTAATTTATCTTCATCTTATTCGTTTGTTGACATATTCTTTTTTACATTTATTTCGATTTGCTTAAATTGAAATGAAATATGCAGTTGCAACAGTTTATTTGTGCTTTCTAGCAAAGCACATAAACATAAAAAAAAACTAAAGAAAACCAAATTCAAGCTGTTTCCACCAAAATATGTCACTACAAAAAAAGAAAAAGAAAACAAAAATTTCCAGTCACCACTATGCACTTTGTTGAAAAGTTGGTTTTGTATTCTTTTTTTTAGAAACTTTTACAGTCATAATATACACCGACCACTAAAACCACATGCACAAAATTTTCAAAATGACAAAGTAATAACTTTCAATTAAATTTTTGACTTTTATTTTGTGTATTTTATATAAAATAAATATGTATGTTATATGTGTTTTAAATTATGTTTAATTAAATTATGTTCAATTAAATTATGTTCAATTAAATAATTTAGATTTATTGTAACAACCGAATTTCTTGCCAACTGAATTGTTTGGTTGGAGCCACCGATATATTTGTTTGTCGCAACCGAAATTCGCTTAATCCAATAGAATTTCGGTTGAAACTAAAGTTTTCATATGTATCAGGAAAACATTTGGTTGTTTCAACTAAATAATACTATAGTAGATATCAACGGTTTTGTGGCTCTAAATCAGTGGTCGGCAGAAAGAGAGAATATGAATGTATTGGTGTTTTACACCGTAAGAAATTATTTTATCTTTCTAGATAAATGAATGAATGACTAAATGAATTAATCGATAAATGAAATTTAATTAACATAGTTCATGTTTTTGTTATCTCTATTATAAAAAATAAAAATAATTCATAATAATGGATATTAATAATTTTTTAATTGCCTACATGGTATTCTGCCTCATTTAATATATTTCAAGAAAATAAAGCAAAAAATTTTTCCCACTTAACATTCCACATTTTTAATTTAAAATGTAAACGAAAAACAAAATAAATACCTACAATAAACAAAAATACCTATAATAAAAAAAATTTTTTTAGAGTGTACTTTATTTCTTTAACAAAGCGGCATATACTTGCTCTGTTGAAAGTTAGCGTACTATTGAATGAAATAATTGTATTTTTTGTGCTCTTAGCTGTGAGATTTGTTGACATTCGTGTAGTGTACGTGTAAATTTCCCATTGTGTTCGGCCCCTGAGTGCTATGAGTGCCGATCACTGCTCTAAATACTATTTAAACACAATTCAGGACTTCTAGTCAGGACTTCTATTCTATAGGAGGTAGGTCTGAATTTGGATCAATTCTTATCAAATTTTTTCCTTGAACCGGTATAAATTATATCTTTAAATTTGTGACCTGCAGTTTGATTAAAGTTTATGTCAGTAAATACCAAATATGGTCCGAATTGTGGTCCAATATAACATTCATAACTCAACTAGATATCTACGGGGTTGTGTGTCTAAATTCTATTTAAGCCCGATTCAAATTCAATACAGATATATTTTTATTTGCGATATGCAGTTTAATTAAAATGCTTACACGGAATAACGGAAATAAAAAGAAAATAAATATAAAAAAAACTTTAAAAATTATACATCGATTGCTATTTTGTATTTTGCTCGAAAAATCTTCAGTTGGTATTTACGAAATTCAAAAACTAGAATATCCCAGCAAAAACATGATAATGACAGGTCGTTACTGTGTAGATTACCATGTAATGATAGGTAGTTACTTTTTTCATTACTTTAAACAACAAAATAGTGACCTACTAATAATGGGTGAAAGAAGTACTTATATGTATATGCAAAATAATGATTTACTGTTAGTTGTTTTTTTGCCATTATATTTATTAATTTGTTTTGAAAAACTACAAAAAAATAGAAAATTATCTGATTATTATTGATTATTTAAAAATTTTAAAGCCTTTGTATGAGAAATAGCATGGAATTATGAACTTAAATTTTTGAGTTCAAAAAGTAGACATTTTAAATATTTTTTATAATTTAAATACAAATTATTCTTGTCAATTTATTTAAGTAAGAAAATTTTACTTGATTAAGGTACACTATTGTTTTATTAAGAATAACTACTTACTTTATTATTGTAGGTAACCACTTATTTCTTCACTATAAGTTGCCATACTAGTAATTCATTATTCTCACTTTTTTGTAAGCGAGAAGGTAATGACCTGGAACTAGTGGACCAGGTAACTAGTGGAACCCTTTGTGTGCTACTTACTCCCTTAATTACATGGTAATTTCAGTTTTTGCTGGGATCTGACCTAACAGCCAGCACATAGCTCGGAATCCGCATCGGTTTTAATATCAGAAAATTCGGTATTTCAACTTTGTTGTGGACTAGGGAATAAGGACTTTGTGATGACGTTTGTTACCGCCAAAAATGCGTGACCTGTGCCTGCAATTTAATCAGTAGATACCTACCAACCAGTGCTGTTTATGTAGACGAAAAAGAAACCAGTAGATATTTAAGCACTGAATTAGAGCTCTAAATTACCCGGTTTTACTGTCGACTGGTCTTTACGGTATGGACTGATTTCTAACCAGTCTTTACGGTCTACCCAATTAACCGGAATGTAGTACTTTTTCAAATGAAGATTTTTGGTAAATTTTTCTATTAAATTTGTATAAATTATATAAATTACTAAAGGTCGGTTAACTGGGTACCCGAGTAAAAAAGTGTAAATATAATCATATGTGGCCTTATCTAAAAATATATATATCATATATAAATACATATGTCAGTTTACATTAGCATATATAATAATATATTACATATCTGGTTATATATTGATATTTGTAAAATTATGTGTGTTTTATATGATTAGATATGGTATATATTATATAATATAAAATTGTATATAACACTAAAAAAATTATATATGAGTTACAAGTGACTGTATATATTTATATATGACTTATACAGAACCATTTATAATTATATATGCTATCTAATATTTGAGATATAATAATATATGGTCTATTATCAAAAATAGTTTTTAACATGGAATGAGATACAATTATATATGGATAAATCTATTTTCCAATATAAAAATATATTTATATGGTATAAGATATAATTATATATGAAATATTTTGAAATATTGTTATATATTGTTCCATATCTAGGGTATTTTTCATATCGTAAAGGATGTAATTTGATTTAATTATATGTGGCCACATGTCAATGATTTTGAAACCCAGCCAGGTAGATACATTTTTTTGTGCTTTTAATTTATTTTTAATTCATTATTAGTTTTTTTTTTGCAAAACTTTGAAATATTAACCAAAAAGAACTAGAAAGTTTTTTTTTGCTGAAAACTTGTATATGTACCTATATATATATTTTTGTTTATTTGAATATAAATATTTCTTCTCATTTTTCTTAGCTTATGGGATATGATTATACATTATTTATATAATATCATATACTGTTATATAATTATATTAAATCAGGATCAATTTAGTATCTTTAATTCCGCCATGATATTTTTACTCAAATTAGCGAATATATAATTATTATGTTATATATAAGTCCCAAAGATGGAATTACATATATTTTTTTTACAATTTTTTTTATTATTTATTAAATCTTCACTGAATTTTAGTGAACTAACAATAATAATTCAAATAATAAACTAAATAAATAGTAACATTAAATCCAGCCAGTATCAGACAAAACTTAGGGGATCAGGAACATATTGTATTCAAAGCATTTCCATAATTCATCAGTGCAATAAGTCCACAGTGTCCAATCTTCTAAGGCGTCGATGGCCACGGTTGTGTAATAAATTTCGAGCAAGTGTATTAGGGTGAGTTTCCAGTCTTTTTATATATCTTTTGCTGTGCTTCATTATCTCAATTTGAACAAGTTAAACATTTAAGTCTTTGTGTATGTTTGAATTACTTATATACCAGGGCGCGTTTGTGATCAATCTCAAGAGTCTGTTTTGTCTTCTTTGAATTTTTTCAATATTGAATGCAGATGCGGTTCCCCATAGTCGAATACAATAGGCCCATATGGGTTTTATAATTGATTTGTAAGTAAGTAATTTGCAATCTAGGCTAAGTTTATAGTTTAGCCATAACAGTTGTACAGTTTTTAACTTTATATGGGTAAGTTTAGCAACAATATGAGTTTTCCACGTAAGTCGACGGTCAAGATGAATGTCAAGGTATTTAACGTGAATTACATATATATAACACAATTATTCGAAAAATAAAGTCTAGTAAAGTCTGCCATTATGTATAGCAGTGTGTAACTTAGGGCATACATCACGAAAACTCCGGCAGACCGAGTTCAGATCCTGGCGAAGGCATTGTTTGTTTTAGAATTTTAATATTTTTTTTTATTTTTTTTTTTTAATCTGATACAATTTGATCTGCCATTTTTCGGATCAATTTAGATCCTTCTAAATCCTCAAATATATTGCTGGTTCTAATTTGATCGGTCATTTTTCGGATCAATTTAGATTTTTCTAAATTCCCAAATATATTGCTGGTTCTAATTTGATTTGCCATTTTTCGAATTAAATAAGATATAAAGTAATATAAAATTAGATATGATTAAATATTGTGTCAAATAAATTGTTTTTACACGGGAAGGCCGGTTTTAAAGACCGACTTAACCGGTCTTTTGGCCGACCGGGTATACCGTTTAGTACAGAGGTTAATTAAATTAGTTTTTAAAATCATATGGGCTATCATATTTATGCACTAAGCCCTTTATATACATTTATTTGAAATGCTAAATTATTTCTCATCCCAAAAAACGTAACAAATATTAAAGCCGTTTATAAGATAATGAATTTTAAATTGTTACATCAGAGTTTTAACACTATTTATATTTAATAAAAAGTACCGTAACTTGGAACTTTTTAGTTGATAAAAATAATTTTAAACTGAAAATAAAACTAGCATTAAGAATAAATTAGAACAAAACTAGGTTTCACTTATAAAATAAACTAAACATTGTCAAAGTTGTAAAAAATTAGAAGAGAAATTAAAAAATTCAGATATTATTGAAAATATCTCCCCAAGTGTTACTGATGCTGCAAACATGTATTCATTTTTGTAAAGCTCAACTATTCATCTTTTTAAAATTAAAAATCATTTGAAATAGAAATGAGTTAACCTTTTTTTTAGTCTGCACACAGAGAAAATTTATTTATCGTGACAACCGAAATTTTATGCCAACTGAATATTTTGGTTGCAGCAACCGAATTATTTAGTTGTTCCAACAAAATGTTTTGCTGATACAATAGAAATATGTTGTTCCAACCGAAATTCTATTGCATTAACCGAATTTCGATTTAGCTCTGTGTAATTGGACATATCTCACTGGGTAGGTATGTTCTTTAAGAATGTTTTTATTTTCACCTGTAGCGGGGCAGGTGTGTAAGGGACACTACTCCCTTATCTTACCACGCAAAAAAAATCTTAACATTTCTAGTTTAAGGGCATTTCATGCTTTAATACCTTTTTTTTCATAGTATAATTTTACTATAGTTAATATTTTACATATGTATATTAAAAAAATTTTATATTTATATTTGTATATGTATATTTTTTCATAAAAAATATACCTACATTGTTTATTTTACAAAAAACAAAAAATCATTTGAATAACTTTTAATACTAATATGAGAATATAATGGTCACGGTCAGGCAAAGTCAAACAAAACAATAATCTACATTTCGGATAACATAAGCTTTAACAACACACAAAAACTCACGCAACAATGTTCAATAAAGGAACATATGTCCCATTACCACAATATATAATACAAAGGCTTTCGCAAGAGTTTCTTAAATGTGGATAATTGTGATTAAGTAAAAATTTGTTTATAACAATGCAGAAAAATTTATTCTTAAAAAATTTAAATTAAATTGTTTTTTGATCAAATTAAATAATATCAATAACATTTTTAGTTGATAATTAACTTGGTGTAAAAAATATCCTTGTTTACAAAAAATACTATTGACAACATATAAAACATACAGTTCCCAGCAAAACTTTGGTAATGAGTGCGATATTCTCATGCGTTACCTTGTAATGATAGCTCGTTACCTTTTTCATTATTTGCAAGCATAAAGTAATAAGTAACTGATTATTGATTACGTAATATGTGATTTATTAATGTAAAGTAATAATTGAAATATTTTTGAAAATCTATTTTTAGATACATTACTTTGTGTATATTTTTTTTGACAACACTAGCAAAAAAACGAAGCGCAACAATTCATTTAAGTTTAAAGCAATCAAATACTATATGCCTCGATAGCTCAGTGGGTAGAGTTCTTGGCTGGTAACCACATTTCCCTGGTTCGATTCCCATCTTGACCATATTATTTTTAATTACATTTACTTTAAATAAAATATTTGTAATAATTTTTTTTAATAAAAATTCCTCTTTTTTAATCTATTTTAAGACACACTACTTTTTCCATTCTCGTAACCATATAAGTAACCCCTTACATTATCACCTCTAAAATAATGGGTATATACATTACTTTGAGGCTCATCGCCTGTAAAATTCATCAATAAAGTAAGGTGTAAAGTAATCCATGAGCTCCTATGGCTATACATTATTTTACCCATTATTTGGTGGTTTTGCTGGGTAAAGTAGAAAACTATTCCAACAATGAACAAAATTTTGCAACTCGATTCGTTGAAAATTTAATCAAATTTAAAAATTAAACCAAGGAATCATGTTTTGAAAGATTTATTTGAAAATTTAAAAAAATTGTTATAATTTGAATTCTTATATGAGGTCAGCCCTTCCTATTGGAACCTACTCCCATGAACTATTTGGTAGGAAGTATTAAAAAATTTTCATGCGTTGTAATTAATACACACAAACAAAAGTACATTTGATAACAAAATATTTAAAAATTGATTAAAATTTTAATTGATTTGAATCTGGTATTTCAATAAAATTTTTATTGAAATTTTAATTGATTTGATGGTGGAATTTTAATTAAAAATTTGATCAAAATTTTAATTGATTTTTGGTTAGAACTTTAATTTAATTTTTATTTGATATAATTAAAACTTGAATTGAAAATGTTGACGATTTTTATTATAAATTTAATTGAATTTAAAAATTTCAATTAATTTTAACAAAAAATAAAATTAATTGATATAGCAAATTCTTTTTCTGGTCCAAATTCAATTAAAATATTAATTGTATTTACAAATATTTTAATTGAAACTCGATTTTAGTTTTTTCTGTGCATGGCTAGGAAGTTTATGCATCATGCTTGATTGTCATTTTTCATAAACATACCTTGGTCATAATTTTATTACTTAAATCCTAAGATGAAAAAAGGCCAATTCTCACCTTTGCACTATTTACGTATGCTGGATGGTAATATGCCGTTTGGTGGCTAACATTTTTATCCATTAAACTTCCTAGCCCTTCATTATCTTCCTAGCCCTAGTCATAACTTATAGCAAAACTTTCAAAAGAAACATTTTGAGAAATTCTGGTTTATACAATTTTTTTTTCGCAACTGAAGCTATAAAATGACAAATGAATCCAATGTAACAATAAAACCGGGATATTGTAGTATGGGAAATACAAAAAAAAATTGATTTTTTTTTGTATTGTATTTTAACAAGTTTGAAGAATATACACACACATATATAAATACTAAAATATTTATGTGTGTACACTCAAAAAAATAAGTTACTAAAAATTGAGTAAAATGGTTTGTAAATCAAGTATACTGGATGATTTTAGCAATATTTTTTTTTTTTGCTGAAATTGTATTTTTAGCAAAAACTTTAGTAAAAAACTAACTTAGAACTATTTTTTTACTATTTATTTTGCTATGAAAATTGTGCTGATCTAACTTTGTGAGTACTAACTTCCAGGTAAAGTGTGTAATTTTTTTTATTTACACTCAAAAAAAATGAACTAGAATTTAGAAAAATTAACTTATTTAGAGGGAAAATTGAAATGAAAACGGCGCCAAAGACACTTTATACCAATATTAAATAAAATTTTTCTTGAAATTAAGAAACAAATTTTACTTAAAATTTGGTAAAAATTTCTGAATTATAGAAAAATTTAACTACTGGGAAGTAAACTTTTATTAGAAAACAGTAAAATCTCCTCCTTATTAGTTCATACATCATCTAAAATTGTACTGTTAGTTAGGAAATGGTTCCTTGATTTTAAGAAAAATTTTATTTCTTTTTATTTAAGTTCATTAGATAAACTAGGACTTAACTCCCTAAAAATAAGAAAATATTTTCTAACAACAAGTTAAATATCACTTCTTTTAAGTGAAAATCATTTTCCCACTTTCAGAGGACTTCCGCTTTGTGAGGACACTGCTCTTAACAAGCTTTTTGATATACAATTTTGTCTTAAAACTAATTTAAATTATACTAAACTCATGTATTTAAAACATAAATTAAATTTCATTAGCAAAAAGGTAAACAAATAAAAAAAAATACTGCAGGATATCCTGAAAAGTCAGATCGTTTTCGTAGTTAATTAACGGTTCTGCTTGAGAGAACTACAAAAACGGATGCCCTACGTGACACACGGCATCTATGGCTAAGGAACACTGGGGGTCCTTTGTCTTCTTAAATTAACATGTTTAAGGAAATTGTTGCAAAAATACAAAATATTTTGTTATTATTGGAAAATGAAAAAGTCAAAAGTTTATTTTACTTTATTTGACATAATAAAATTTAAAATTTTTTATTATTAAGTGAAAAAAAAATAGTTCAATAAATATAAAGTTAATTAAGCGCTATGTCAATTATAGGAAAGCCATTATGCCGATGTATAAAATGTGCCTGCGATATTTTGTTTTGTGGTCAACAAACAAATTTATTACATAAAAGCGCAAATTCGAAATTTTTTACCCTTTGCTAACAAATTTTTAAAACAATATATTAAGCTACTTTATGTTCAATATTTAAGACTGTTAAGATTAGAGATGGGGACGTGAGAGATTTTTGACTCAGGCACGATTACGAACCATAAATTACAATTATGTACGATAGTTTTTTTTAAATGGTTACTTTAATTTATTTTATTTAATAATATTTTTTCTTGTAAATTAGGTTTGTTTTTAATTGATTGTTTTTTTTTTGAAATATAATATTAAAAATAATTTAAACGTATTCCAACAAAAAAATCCTTTTATTATTTTTTAAAAATAAATAATATTATTATTTTTTATAAAAATTAGAAAAATTTTACTTGAAAAAAAGAATATTTTTTTAAGTTTTAAAAATTTATCTGAGCTAAGTTGCATGAATATTTTCCTTAGAAATAGTTCATTAGTTTCTAAAATCAAGTCAATTTTTATTATTACATAGGAAAAAATTTATTACTTTTTGTTTGTAATTGTCTGAACTAAATTTTAGAAAAGAATTCTTCAAAATTAGAAAGTGGTATACTTAAAAACTGAATTTGGAAATGGCTTTCTAAAATTTTAGTTAATTTTACTACTCGCGAACAAAAAATTAACACACATTTTTTGAACTAAATTGGAGTAAATTATGTCCTTAATTTTTTTTTTTTTTTAACTAAACTTAATTTTGAAACATTTGAGTATGAAAATTTCTTAAAACTAAGATGTTTTTTTTTCTTAATATTAATAAATTTTTATTTAATTGACTTGTTTTTTCCCTAAAATCAAGAAATATTACTTAGGAAAAATATGAACTATTTCTGACTATAAAAACTTTTTCGTTTTATCTCAAACTTAGGAATTTTTATTCTTTTTAAGAAAATTTTTCTAAGTTTTAATAAAATTTTACTAAAATTGAGGACAATTTATAAACTATTTTGAAGGAAATTTTTGATTACATTTTAGTTTATTTCTTTTTTTTTGAGTGTACTTTAAGAGTAAATTTCCAATTTATACACTCACCAAAAAAAGTCTGTAATGGCAACTGAAAATTTTGCTGTTATTACGGGAAATTCTGCTAATTTGAGCCCAGCGGTATTTTTTGCTAATCTTAGCAACACATGTCTGCTGACGTGTAGTACAATGAAATTAGTAGAAAAATTAGTAGCCGCTACTAAATTTTAGTAGACTTTTTGTAAAGTGGAATTTAAAATCTGTTTGCTGCTGACGTGTAGTACAATGAAATTAGTAGAAAAATTAGTAGCCGCTACTAAATTTTAGTAGACTTTTTGTAAAGTGGAATTTAAAATCTGTTTGCTAAAATCAGCAAAAAAAATTACTAAATATTATTAATATTAGTAAAAAGCTTTGAATATATTTTTCTTATCGAGCATCAAAAATTTTGATTATATTTTTTAAAAAACAAATAAATCATTTTGTTTTAATTTGGTAATTTCTGTTTTGAAAAATATTTTGGTCAACTTTTTTTTTTACTTTTAAGGTTAAATTTTAATTGTTTTTAGGGCGGATTTTTAGAACTATAAAACCTTTTTAGTCCTATTTTAAGTGGATGTCCTCTTTTTAGACATAAGTCGGTATCTTCACTTCCGATCCCTTTTTTAATATATGTAACATTTTAAGGAAATTTAAGTTTGTAGGTGTATGTTTTAATTAGAAATAACATTTCCTTCAATATCCACTTTTTTAAAATTAGTAATATTTTTTGCTAATTTTAGCAAATCGGTTTTCGAAAATTTGTAAAATTATTTCTGAAATTAGCAACAAAAATTTGTAAATATTCTGTAAAAATTCTGTAATTTGTAAAATGTAAATAGCAAAAAGATTTGCTAAATAATAATTTTTTACTAAAAATCAGTACAAAAATAGTACAGTGCGATTGAAAACCGTTTACAAATTTTTCTACTAACTTTTTTTTCTGAGTGTAGTAAAAATAAAGTTTCCTACAATAAGTTGGATAAATTTCAACAGAAAATTTATTAGAGTGTAGATAAAAAATCGAAAAATTTTACGTGCTCTACAAAAAAAAAAAAGATAAAAAGAGTTTAAATTTTGTAGTTTACCACGTAAAATTACACACAACTTACAATAGTATGGTACAAAGTACTTACCCTGCTGCTACAATATGGAATAACAACACAATTTTAAGGTTGTCCTAGACAACTTATGCATGATTTATTTGACCAATAAGTAGAGTAACTATGGACTGAAATACAATAGCAAAACCAAGCAACAACAAACCTTAAGATTACAATTTACATTACAACAACTTAGTTTTAAACACACATTACACACTACATATGTAGATATGTATGTTTATGGGTATGTGTATGTGTTAATGTATATTGTTGTATATCCGTTTCAGTTTAATGCACTTCCATGTATAGACAGACACATGCACACATTTATCATAGTGCAATTGCAACAATTACAAAATTGAATCTATCCATATTTTTTGGTTAAACATAATAAATGTGTTTCTAATTGTAGTTATGGTGCAATGTTTTGTGTCTATGTGCATGATTTGTGTTTAATTAATTTGGTTTAAATCAGTGATTCCCAAAGTGGTTCCAAAAACTAAACAGAATCGAGTTTGGCATTTATGGAAAATTTTGCTCAAAAACTACTATCGTTGGTAAATTTTTCTTATTTGAAGTTAGAGTGAAACGAACAAATACATATTACAGCGTTTCATCAAGAACGGTGCAAAACTCAGGATGTACAAAATGCCAAATTTTTAGCTGCCAGCTTAGCCATGCTGCCATGAAAATTTCATGGTTAGGTTAGGTTAAGAAGGGTTATGCGCCCAAGGGACGCATTTCCACCCGGAGACCAATGCGGTCCATTGTGAATCCCTTCAGTATAGAGGAAGAAGAGAGAGAAAAAGAAAAATAAAGAAGAAAAAAGTTGAGAGGTCCGAAGAAATATAGAAACTACGTAGGACATAACCCCTCTACAGTCCCACCGTCAGAAACAGCCTTCCTATTACCCTGACAAACCCTAGTAGATCGGCTGAATTACATCCAGCGATACACCATAGTTCGTCGTGAAACCTATCCCCTAGCTATTTCTGCCTGAGACCCTGCATCCTAGGACAGTGGCACATTACATGCTCTACCGTTTCTAG
Organism: Eustalomyia histrio; assembly: GCA_949748255.1. NCBI lineage: Eukaryota > Metazoa > Arthropoda > Insecta > Diptera > Anthomyiidae > Eustalomyia > Eustalomyia histrio. The sequence continues at coordinate 50,374,843 of OX456526.1, read as the reverse complement.
CTCCTTAACATCCCGGGAAGAAGTCCGGTATGGCATTATCCCATTTACCCGTAAAAGCCCTAACAGAACAATGCCCATAAAAAATTCTGAAAATTTCATGGTTACAAATTAAATGTTTTAACTCGTTCTTTCCTTTTGACATTTGTCATTTGTGTCGTGTCTGTTTAGTCTGTTGTGGAACGCTCGCCTTACTGAGGCAAATTTTTATATTTTTGAGGAGACAATGAGGAAATTGTAATTATTTATTAAAGTTGTTATGATATCTCAAATTAATGCATTTTATGATTAAATGGTTCTTGATTGCATATACCCCACAAAATGCTGAGAACCAATGTTTTAAATTATCATCTACAATAACGACTACATGTTATATAAATACTTCGAACAATGATAACATACTCGTACATTAAAGGAATTCACAGTTTTAGTGCTAACGTAATATCATTGTAAAATAGCATAATTTTGTGTAGTTTAAACTCAGAAAATTACGCTAGTTAATTAAGATAGTACATTAGCGCTTAAACTGTGTATTCCTTAATTGTTTGATAATAAGACCCGACAATAGGTGATCGGTAACCTACGGGAAATTGATCAGTCACAGAGTTGGTCATGTGACCTGAACTTTGTGGCAGAAACTGGTCCTCCAATTAGTTATCTTATATGAAAGTAACCAGTCACTTTAACATGGGCTTGTCTATCTTTTAAGCTAATTGCGATATATCGCTGACCTTGCACTGATGTAATTGAATACGCAACAGAATTACCTTACACATAACTAGTCTCAAGTTACACACTACGTGATGTGTATCAGATCTAGTGCAAAGTGAAAGGTAACGTGATAGGCTCAAATGTACATACAATAAAACAGAACTAAGGACAAGTAATTAATAAAAAATGCACAGAGAAAAGATATTCATGGCGACAACCGAATTTCTTGCCAATTGAATATTTTGGTTACAGCAACTGAATTATGTAGTTGTCGCAAGCAAATGTTTTCCCTATACAATTGAAATATTTGGTTTTAGCTGAAATTATGTAGTATTAACAGAATTTCGTTTGCGACAAACAAATATATCGGTTGCTCCAAACCATTCGGTTGTCACAATGAATCTGTTTTCTCTGTGTGGTTACTCATCAATCACAATGTGTTATGTCGCAGAACTTGTAAGGAATGAATAGTTTTGTGACATATCACTTGACTGTTGCAAGTGAACATGTTACCTAGCAAACGAAAAATAATTACCATGTAATATTCCACATGTCTCATATTCCGAACATGTTTCTGGAAGATTCCATAAGGTCCTTTCACTGAATTTACCTGGAATGTTTATTACAAAAGATTTTAAAAATTTTTATATTTTGCGATTTTGAAACTATTTTCTTAAAAAAAAAAAGAATCAAAGAATGTGAATATTTTTCAAATTTAAACAAAATTGAAGAACAAAAAATTGTTTACTATTTCATTAAACAAAAAATTAATTCATAATGTTTAAATTATCAGTGGGGTTACCAGCAGGTCTAAGGAGGCATGTTTGCCCCAGACAGTTTCATTCACGCTAATGCTCTAGGACGAAGTTTAGCTCTTTGGCTGCCAATGTTTTTCCGATTTTTCCTTTAATAAATGAACTTACATTTAATACATTTATTTTGTAAAAATTTATTTATTCATTTAATCAAAATCCAGTACTTTAAACAAATTAAATATGATTTAAAAGGTTTTGAAGTTAGTATCAGGGTTACTATTGCTAAAAAATTCCAGGTAATAAGTATTCAAGCTTAAGGTCTTTTTTTACAAAATTATTTATTGGATAAAAAATAAATAATTTTGTAAAAAAAGACCTTAAGCTTGAATACTTATTACCTGGAATTTATATTAAAAAGGTCGAAGAAATTGAACTGAATAATTTATTGCTAAAAAATATAAGTGGCTGTTAACTTTTCATAATACTGGCCCTTATTAGGAATTTTGACTTAAATTTAACTTAAGAAATTTTTGAAAATTTTAACAATGTTAAGAGAAAAGGGTCGTCGATCGATATTTTCAATAACAATTTTGGATTTTTAGGGATAACATCCCCCTAAGTGTTTCTTTTTAAACCCCTTAGTGATAGCTGTAAGTCAGTCACGGGCAGCTTGATTTGACTGTCATTGCCACTTCATCATGCACATTGAATTCATTTTGAATTAATGCAGTTTTATGTCACTATCTAAACAGTTGCGCAATCACTTCTTTTTCAACTAGATTAGTGTTATGTCCTCATTTCTTCAATCACAAAGTCGGTTCTGTTCAAATCACTTCAGTATTATGCCAGCTTTGTAACAGTCGCGGGATTGGGGTTTTCGCCACCGTTCGACATTCTTTTATACACAGCATACTTTTCTTTCCAGTTCTGTGTTTTGTTCTGTGTTTTGTCATTATTTGAACTGTAACAATCTTAATTTCTTTAGTCCACATTGCTGTTATGATCATTTCTCTCTAGTTACACGATATATATAAAAATAGCCACTGGGGCATTGATATTTTTACAGCAATTGCCACTTTTTTAGACACTGAATTATATTTTACACCAGTTTTGTGATATGTCCCTCACTTAGCTATGACAGATTTATCACCTTGGAGCAATCAACTCTTCCAGAAAACAGATTCGTGCTGATAACCGAATGGTTTAGTTGCAGCAACCGAATTTTTTAGTTGTAAGTACCGAACTGTTATTGAGGCAACCAAAATACTGTTGCCACAGGCAAATTACTCATCTGTCAATTGTTTTTCTGTTGTCACAACCGCAAAATAAGGTTATCTCAACCGATCCATTCGATTGGATACACTCAGAAATTAGTACCAGTTGTGGCCACCGAATTTGTTGCCAATCAAATTCTTGCGGGTACGACAACTGTTTTCATATTAAATTATATTTTTAGTTGTGAAAGACAATATTCAGTTGTACAATTTAATATTTATATTACACAGAAATATTATAACGTTCCACAAAATTTTATTTAATTAATAGTATTTAGATTCATAGTTCACACTCTTGCTTACTGAACCACAAGTAATATAAATTTTCTTTGATATATTTGCCATTTAAACATTTGAATATTTATTTTTATTAAAAAAAAATATTTTTTAAATGTTTGCCTTTTCCGGGATTTGAACTCGTAAATTATAAGTACTAGGCTAGTTGTCTACCCACTATCCCACAAGCACTTATGAATTTCAATGGCTTATTTTGAATTTAAATAATTTGTTAGGAAAACAAATACTATAGTAAAAAATTTGTTTATAAATACCAATCATTAGTGACGTCTATTATCAATGCAAATCACAATTCGGTTGCTAATACTGAAACCCTAATAAATGAATAACCGTATTTGTAGTTATTACTTTTGAATATCGACAATTTTTTAATAAATTTGATAGATTGCACCAAATTACTAAAATATTCACTAAATAAATGGTTGCTTCCACCGCACACAAATACTAAAAGAATTTTATTTTTAAAGTTAATTGTAAATACCAATAATTGAATAACAGGATTGATTTCTTTTCCCTTTTTTTTAATACCCAATACAACATTTTTGCTTTATTAATGGATTTTAGGTTATTCCAAATAAAATAAATGTTAATGGTTTTGATCGAATTGCAACCAATCTTTCCTCTGGGTGTACAAATTCGGTTGTCAGCATAAATATGTGTTCTTTGTGTATTAAGAAGAAAATTGAATTCTTTTTCTTTTTAACGATTTTTTCTTTAAATTAATTATTTACGTTTTTTGTAGTGATTCACTTCGCCTTTAATTGGATATTACAAAAATATCTCTTCTCACACTCCTGGAGAAGATACCGAAATTCAATTTGTTATGCGCTCTCATGTAAGTTCAAATTTCTGAGGATCAGACCACTTCTTTATCTCAAACACTCGCCATTTTTTCTGGGCTTGCTACGGGCTGACTTCAGTCAAAACAAGATTTTTTAGGGAATATATTGGATTATTCAAAACTTTGCATTAATCTCCAACTCGGCATGTTTAAAAGAAAGGATCCTAGCAGTGAAAATATGTACCCAAAACTACCTTATCTTTAAATTCACTCATTTTTTATTTTTTTTTTTTTTTGTCCGCATATATCGTTTATGTTTTTAGTGTCGTTAAATCGAATTTATATCCGCGGTTTTTTTGTCCAGTGTTGATATAATAATAATTACAATAAATCAATTAATAAAAAAATAAAAAAAACTGAAGGGGCAAAGGGCTTTAATGTCTCTATTTGCCTGTATTATTGTTGCTAGATTTTTTTCCTTCCCTTTCCTCTCCCTTTTTTAATTTTCTTTCTCTATTTTGCATGGTACAACCGCCTTGTATTCTTTTTGTTGTTGGGCCAATTAGTGATGAAGGCACTGAGCAACCAATTCAGCAACAAAGTGTGTACCCGGTTGTTGTACTATTGCAGATATATTGCATATTGTCTGTACTCTTCAACACTACTCCCTCTTTCCTCCCTCTCATAACATATTTTCCTAATTCTAACACAATGCACTGCATTAGTAGGGGACATCCCCTGAGTGTTAGTCTAACGTAAAAAAAAAAAAAAAAAAAAAGGCTACAATCAGCGGTCCAGTGGCTGAGAGTGTCCAAAGGGCTTGTCAAGATGGCACTTATCACATCCGGAAACATCCTTGATACTAGTATCACCACATCGTCCGCATAAGCAACGACTTTAATACCCTGATTTTCTAGCTTTCCGAGAACTGAGTGTTTATAAGCATTAGCAGTGATAGGAATAAGATCACCATACCTTGGGGTGTTCCTCTCGAAACTTGCCAAGCGAAAACTTATATCAATCTGTTTTCTTATTTATGGCTAGTGGACCTTTATGGGAGTGATATAAGGCTTTTTAGGGTTCCCAACGAGATATTTAAGTTTAAGGTACCTCATGTGAAGGCCGTGTTACGTACATACCGTATTTGTATTGAGGAGAGCTTGCCATTGGGCCAGATCTTGACTTTGAAAATAATACCTGTTATCTAGTTTTTTTTAAAAACCTGGACTTCCCACATAAAGAAATCCAAGAACAAAACAACTTTTTAAAAAATCTATAAATAGTACTTTTAATTAAAAGCACAGGTAACTGCAACATCCAGTTTCTTATCTTTGCTTCCAGGAAAGAAAATCTTTGCAAACAACATTGGAGTGGCATCGGAAAGAACAAATACTTTAAGACTTAATTCTTAAAATGTCTGACTGTTTACTTAAAACATTGAGTTAAAAATTTAAATATTTAATAAAAATACGTACAACATAATTATTTATAAAGTTACCAACTAAAGTTAAATATAGTCACAAAGAGCAAGAACCTAATAAATATGTTCGTGCACAAAATTGTAATATCTTATTAAATAATTGACTTGTTAAACAACATGCTCCATATTTTATGTACTTGTAAAACCTTTTAGTGTTGCTCTTTCTAACCATTGTTATTTTATGTTGTTGTTGTTGTGTTGTGTTGTGGTGTAGTGTAGTTAATGTGTTATTTAGAGTTATAGGCCATAAAATAGGCTAAACAAATGTCACTTAAAATGGAAAACTCCTACAATCAACCACCCAGTCACCCAGTCACCCACCCAGACAGCCAGCCAGCCCACTCAGTAAAAACTGTCAACATGCAAAAACTACGCAACACAAAAACGACAACAACAATATAAAATAGAGTGCTGCTGCTTCATGCCTTCACTACACAATGTCATTTATTTTGTCTAACACACAAATTAGCAACTTGTAGAATTTGGATTCTACGTTTGTTGCCTGTCGCCTATAACGAAAATAAATAAAATTTTTGGCAAACATGAGACTTATTCAAAGGAAATGAAAGAAATGTGCTGTAAAGTAGAAAAAGAAATATATATATATATATATAAATAATCCAAACAAATAAAGTTGTTAAATAAAAGAACAAGCTAAAAATGTAATAAAATGCAAAAAAACAAAACATTAAAATCATTTCCAGCTAAAACCATTGCAGAAAATTTTTTTGTATGCTAACTTCTATAGGAGCTTCCACAGCTCATGAGGATACAAAGTATTAATTTAAGTTGTGTTATAGAAATTCTAAGAATTTTCAACAAACAGAGGATGTTCTTTATATTCTTAGTTTTTTTTTGTTGTTGCATTTTTTAATATTTCATATTATTTTAATCCACAAAAGCAATAGAAATTTTTCTTTATATTTAACAATTTTATTAGAATGTTTCATTGTCAGTTGAGATAATTAGTGATAATTATATTTTAGTAATTTATGAAATTTATTACAGAATATATTTTCACATTAATTTGTTAAATATTTATGTGTAAAATGTATAATAACAAACCTCCAGATGATGCCTGAAGGGTTGTCGAAACACACAAAAACGCTGCATACTTTAAGGAGTTCTTAAGAATATTTTAATTAATAATCTGTTATGGTGGTAAAATGTTTTTAAGGCCTGTTGAGTTGTGGTTGTAATATGTATTGATAAAGAATTTTAATTGAATTTATTATTTTAACGTAATTTAAATTGTTAAGTAGTATAAATTGAAAATTTATTAAGTTGAGTATAAATACACACAGAGAAACAAATTTATCAGATTACAACTGAAATTTAGTTACTGTCTCTAGAATCGGTTGTTAAAACTGAATATTGGTTTTTACAATTTGATTAATTAAAGTTACAATATCCAAAATATTCAGCAATCTCTTTTGAATATGTTAGTACTAACTGAATTCATTGCTTTTGATCACCAAAGTAGACATTTGAATTCGGTTGGCAATTTATTTTTCTATGTGTATGCATGGGTATTATCCGTTTAAATTTAAATCTGTGGGCGTTAATAATATGTTTTATTTGAAATTTGTATACCATATTTTCTTTTATGAATAATTAAAAAATATTTATTTATTCATTAGATGTATAATTAATTACCAGTAAAATAAATAAAACTCACGCGTTAGCAGAAAATTGTGCAAAGTTTTTTTTTATATTTAATTTTGCAAGAAAAAAGCTAATAAATATTTTATAATTAAACAAATCGATTTTTTGTCGAACTATTACACAGTGCAGCATTTTTAAGGTCATCGTGTGGTTCCTCCTTCATACCCGTTTTTTTTTGAAGTATATATCGAAACTAAAAAAAACCTGCAAAGGACTTGGCCAGATTACATCGAATTTTTTTTTATGGACACCCTAAATTTTTGTACCCAAACACGATTTTTTTAAAAAAGGAAAATTTTTATGGAATCCATATATCATAAACCGTTCGGAATTTTGTTTTTATGTCTTTGGCAAAGTTGTAGATCCAAACCAAAGCAAAAAAATTCTCATATGGACCGACCCAAAAAAATTGCATCCACTGCATCAAAATTGCAAAAAATTGGGAAAAAATGCTATTTTTTCATGATAATATGGAAATATATATATATTTTTAAGGTCATCGTGTGGTTCCTCCTTCATACCCGTTTTTTTTTGAAGTATATATCGAAACTAAAAAAACCTGCAAAGGACTTGGCCAGATTACATCGAATTTTTTTTTATGGACACCCTAAGTTTTTGTACCCAAACACGATTTTTTTAAAAAAGGAAAATTTTTATGGAATCCATATATCATAAACCGTTCGGAATTTTGTTTTTATGTCTTTGGCAAAGTTGTAGATCCAAACCAAAGCAAAAAAATTCGCATATGGACCGACCCAAAAAAATTGCATCCACTGCATCAAAATTGCAAAAAATTGGGAAAAAATGCTATTTTTTCATGATAATATGGAAATATATATATAATAAATATAATAAATATATTCATTTTTTCAAAAACATATCAGCATTACAACAATAAAATGTTTAAATAGTAAATTTGAAAGCAAGTAACAACAAAAACGGCATTAACCTATATAGTCTTTCTTTGTCGAAACGACAAACATTGGCTATGCAAAATAAGTGTGAGCAAAAAGATGTGCTTTCTAGGGTTAAGGAATGTTCGTATTAAGATGACATGTACTAGAGAGTTGTTTATATTGTTGTTAGATATAATTTAGCTGAAGAAAGATTTCTTAAATTCCCAGTATTTAAGCCATTTCAGGACAAAATCATGAAAAAATCATAAAAAAATAGCATTTTTTCCCAATTTTTTGCAATTTTGATGCAGTGGATGCAATTTTTTTGGGTCGGTCCATGTGAGAATTTTTTTTGCTTTGGTTTGGATCTACAACTTTGCCAAAGACATAAAAACAAAATTCCGAACGGTTTATGATATATGGATTCCATAAAAATTTTCCTTTTTTAAAAAAATCATGTTTGGGTGCCAAAACTTAGGGTGTCCATAAAAAAAAATTCGATGTAATCTGGCCAAGTCCGTTGCGGATTTTTTTTAGTTTCGATATACACTTCAAAAAAAACGAAAGAGGAACCAATTTATGTGTTGCACTGTGTTATTAACACTCTACTGCATGAACTTTCAAACTATCGGCCATGTATTGCATTTCGAAGTTATTTCAAATTAACAAGATATATAATTAATTGTGGTCAAACATAGTTAACAATTCAGTGAAGAAGCTAAGGGTATCAAGGAGAGCTCCACAGGCCCTGAGCTATAATATCAAAGTAGTAGTCAGTATATTTAATAGGAATAAAATTTTTTAACTAATAGTTAGGGTTGAGTTGGAAGCAATGCAAATTGAAAGATGAATGGAAAGCCTATTTACTCCCTACAATATCAAATTCATTGTAGTAGATCTGACAAATGCAGCAATTGTCAAGATTTTGGACACACTAGCAGCTATTTTACTTTAAGTACAGTATACAGGTTGGTTGAAAAGTTCCTGCGCTCGAAATGAAAGAATACTGTTTTTGTTACGAAATATATATTTGTATTCAATATAATCTCCTAGAAGCTCAATACACTTGTTCCAATGATCTTCCAATAATTACCGTCTACGGCTGCTATGGCCTCTTCATTCGACGAAAAAGGCTGCAATAATATTCAGAGTTGATTGTTTTACCTTTCTGAAGATAATCAATCAACAAAATTCCTTTTGCATCCCAAAAAACTGATGCCATAACCTTCTTTGCTGATCGTTGTGACTTCACCTGCTTTGGAGCTGAACAACCAGCTTCAGTCCACTGTAAACGTTCTTGTTTCAATTTAGGATCATGGTGGTATATCCAAGTCTCATCAAAAGTTATAAAACGACGCAAGAAGTCGGTTTTATTCGGCTTCAAACGCTCCAAATTACGCTGAGAAATTTGTTTTTGATCCAGTTTTTGTTAAATTGTTAATGTGTGCGGCACTAACTTTCCAAACAAGTTTTTCATACGTAATTCTTCATGTTAAATATGGAGTACTCGTTCGTCTGAAATGCCTATGGCATTAGCAATTTCACACTTAGTCAAACTTGGATCTTCACTAACCATATTATGTACCTGCTCAATGATTTTGCTGTGGTTGCAGTTTTTGGTCGTCCTTCGCGTGGATCGTCTTCAAGGCTGGTACGACCACGTTTAAATTCACCAGCCCAAAATTCAACGGTGCGTTTTGAAGGTAAGGACTCCTTATACACTTCTAACAATTGTTCATAAATTTTAAACCCTGCAAAATAAAGAATCTAATGACTGCTCGATATTAAATTTTTTCCATATTAAAAAAAATCAATGACACGTCAACTTCAAATGGCTTGTAAACAAAGAAAGAATTGACAGAACGAATTGCAATTTTGCATGTGTTCTCAGGACAGTTATACCAACTTGAGAAAAAAAAAGTTTGGAGCTAGCAGTGCCATCTCTTGGTGAGCGCAGGAACTTTTCAACCAACCTGTATCGATGGATTAATATAAAAAGGCCCTAACTCGATTTTATTGTTACTTGACAGGAGAAGGAAAAACTTAATAAAATAGGTAAAATTTTAGATACAAAAAAAGTTTTAATGCAATTTTTAATAAAAAGAGCAAAACATTTTTGGAAATTGCATTAAAACTTTTTTTATCTAAAATTTTACGGATTTTAATAAGTTTTTTCCTTCTCCTATCAAATAACAAAAAATCGAGTTAGGGCCTTTTTATATTAAGCCACCGATATGTGGCATGTAGAGAACTCCATGACTTATTACAATGTGTTCTTGTTAGTTAGGTTGATGGGGACGATATCAGTGGGGACACTAGCACCTATGTTTGGTCCATTATAAATCTCTCTTTTCTTTTCCTTCCTCATCCCATAATTAATATCCATGATCCTATTAAGCTTTCCATCTCAGTATCCTTATGTAAGATAGTAAAGTACATTTATCTAGACCCTAAATTTCCTGCAGTTCCTGAAACATAAAATATATTAAGCTTCTGGGAGAACAGTGCAGAGCATTCACACAAAAAGTGATGACTTTCATTCAATGTTTTCCTGCAACATCTCCGGTGTTTCCCTGCAGCAAAAGAGTCCTGCATTATTTTTCTCTTCTATCCCTTTTTTAAAGAAAGCAATATACTCATTAGTAGGTTGAATTTATTGGTATATCTTTAAAATGTTACAACATAATAAAAATTTGTTTAGTTGGGCCTTGATTTGTTTTTTTTTTTTATTTATTTTTGAAGATTATATCGCTTAAGTGGGCGCCACCATTGTTGACAATCGTTTGTGATTTTTTTATAGTTTTACTCAAGTAGGTTCCCAAATTTAGAAAATTTTAGACATACAGAACGTTGCATCAACTTACTAAAGTTGGAGTTTTCAACCTCTTCACGAGGTAGGATTGCATTTGGGCTCTTTTTATCGCATTTTCCATCGTTTTGTAGAGAACTTCGGACTATAAGTTCTCGCACTCTAGTCGGATATTCTCTTTAAGACAACTGAATTCCTTGCCATTTGAATAATTTTGTTGCAGCAACTAAATTATTTGGTTGTGGTAATCAAATACAGGGTGTCCGCCGGGAAGGTATACTACTTTGTTTTGCCGCCATTTTGGTAAACATTAGTCTTGAGAGTTCATATTTGGCAGTCGTGAAATAGACACGTGACAAATGTATTATGGTAAAATATTCGATAAACCAACGTGTTTTAATCGTTAAAACATTTTATCAAAATCAATCATCGATTACTGAGACGATGAGAAAGTTACGTGGAATTTTTAGGAAAAACAACGTGCCAACAAAACGCATAGTGCGCATATCGTGTAGTGAATGATTTCGAAGAAAGAGGGTCTGTAGGTGATAGGCCCAAGCATAGACCACAACGTACTGCAAGATCGGCTGAAACATTACTGCTGCTCAAGATCATTTTTTTTTGCATTTGTTTCCATTTAAGATTCAGTTGACACAAGAGCTTCTTCCACAAGACCATTTACGCCGCCGTAAATATGCCAATAGGATGTTAAGCTCGCCAATGACAACACCGATTTTTATGAAATAATCATAATGAGTGACAAGACACATTTTCATTTGAATGGATATGTGAATGGAATGGAAAACCCTCAAATTATTCATCAGTCACCTTTGCATCCATTAAAAGTGACAGTCGGGTGTGCAATTTGGTCAGGAGGAATCATTGGACCTTACTTCTTTGAAAATGAAAACGGCGTAACGGTAACTGTCAATGGGGAGCGATATCGTGATATGATTGAAAACTTTCTAATGCCACAACTGCATGCTTTGGGCTTGATTAACATGTGGTATCAACACGATGGTGCCACATCGCATACAATCAGGATTACAATGAAATTACTGCGAGACCTTTCAAGAAATGGTGATGTTGATTGGCCTCCACGGTCGCCTGATTTGACTGCTCCGGACTTCTTTTTGTGGGGATATCTGAAAAGCAAGGTTTATGTCAACAAACCAGAAACGCTTAAGCAAATGTGTGAGAATGTAATGAAAAATGTGCTCAAAAGGGCTCGCATTTGTGAGGCTTACAGAGGCGGACATTTATCTGATATTGTATTCCATACATAATTGCCGACATTAAATAAAACATTTATCAATATGTATATCCAGACACAATTGAAATATTTTGCTTTAACTAAAATTCTGTTGTAATAACCGAATTTCTGTTGTATTAACCAAATTTCTGTTGCCACAAGCAAATATATCGGTGGAAAAAATTTGGTTGGCACGATGAATCTGTTTTCTCTGTGCATGGACCGTGACTTCAAAGACGGGTGACGACAAAGAAAAAAGGTCTGGAGCTGTTAAATTGGCCGATCTTGCTGGCCAAAACGAGATATTAGGCTTCAAAATGTCCATTGTCGCATGAGTTGTGTGTGCTATTGAGCAGCCTTCTAGTGCCAATTCAAAAACAAAAAAAAATCTTGCTGATCATAGTTCTGTATCTGTCATCGATGACAACTCTCGTGTAAATGACGCACCTTGCAGTGACTTTGAGTGGATGTTGTAATAACTCTTCGTGAATAACACATGAATTCTCTGTGCCCTTAAAGTGCAAATTTTGTTTGTTTACATATCCGTTTAGATCAGTGCTGTTCAAAAATAAAAATGTAGTTGTGTTGGTGAGAAAATGAGAATTGCACTGTAAGAAATGTTCAATGGGTTAATAGCAGTGTTAGTATCTGTATGAATTTATTTTTTATTGAAAATATGAAACTGTTATGTTTTGTGTAAAACAGTTTTAAAGAAATATGAATTATAACAAAAAGTAAATTTTTGAAAGCATTTCAACTTTTATATTAAAAAAATGCGTTTTTTATACCCTCCACCATATATGGTGAGGGTATATATCAGTTTGTCATTCCGTTTGTAATATATCGAAATATAGGTTTAAGACCCCATAAAGTATATATATTCGTGATCCTTATGCAATTTTAAGTCGATTTAGCGATGTCCGTCCGTCTGTCTGTCCGTCTGTCTGTCTGTCTGTCTGTCTGTCTGTCTGTCTGTTGAAATCACGATCACGACGCGAAGACGCAAGCGGGGGTGCCTATTTTTACCCAGATTATTGAACATCCTCCCGAGCAGTTTGGTATTTAAAATCGGTTAAGCGGTTCAAAAGTTATGAGTGAAAATGTTAAGGTACCTCTAAATTTTCCATACAAATTTGTACAATTTTTCTGTATCTATTTTTTTTTCTGTTAAGTAAGTAAAAGTGTTATTAAGTCTTCTTATTGTTCGATTACATTTATTGTCTTACATACTATGATAACTAAGTTAACGTAAAAATGAACAATGTTAAAGTCGCTAACAGAGCAGACCTCTGTAAATAACATTGCTAAAACTAAATAACAAAAGTTCGTTACATAAATTGACAAAACATATTCATATTATTGTTCGATTACATTTATTGTCTTACATACTATGATAACTAAGTTAACGTAAAAATGAACAATGTTAAAGTCGCTAACAGAGCAGACCTCTGTAAATAACATTGCTAAAACTAAATAACAAAAGTTCGTTACATAAATTGACAAAACATATTCATATTACAGTTCATGCAAAATTTAGTATATACGTATATCATCTTCATCCCCTTTGGTGGAGGGTATTCAAAGATTCGGCACAGCCGAATTTAGCCCATTTTTACTTGTTTTTTTATTAAGTTTATTAAAGATTTTTATAGATCTTGTATTATCATAAAATATTTTTCGTACATTGCTATTAATTTTTTTCAGTGCATTAAAGAAAAATCAGCATACATCAGCCACACGTGTTCATTCGTCGCTGTTTCAGTGACGACTAAAGGCAAGAGCGTAAGAATACATGTGAGTTGAGCAGGGAACAATTGTCCCATGCAATGGGACAATTGTATTCGTCGCTCATGATAAACTTGGACAGAAAATATCCCATTGCAAAGTAGTCACGATTATTCCGCATTCTGTACTACCCCAGAGAAAAAATTGGTTGCAGTTCGATTAAAACCGTTAAAATTTATTTATAAGAATGTTATTTTATTTGAAATGATCTATAATCCTTAAATAAAGCAAAAATATTGTATTGGGAATTAAAATGAGGGAAAAGAAACTACAAAATAATCTTATTATCCAATTATTGGTATTTCCAATCAACTTTACGAAAAAAAAATTGTTTAGAAATTTCGTACAGTAGTAGCAACCATTTATTTACTGAAGAAAATTTGTACAATCTATCAAACTTATTAAAAAATTGAGCGCCCCGGTAGGCTAGTTGGTAGCGTGCTAGCTTATCAGTGCGGGGGTCGTGGGTTCGATTCCCATCAGAGGCTCTGGTCTGTTTTCGCTACAACGAGCTGAAGGCCTTCGTTGCTAGTGCTCGGTTAGGGTATTAAAATATAATTTGTAATTATATGTTTAATAAAATAAATAAATAAATAAAAGAAATATTAAAAAATTGTCAATATTCGAAAATGGTAACTACAAATACGGTTATCCTGATCAAATATATCATTAAATTAGGGTTTCAGTTGAACTAACCGGATTGTAGAAGCCACTAATGATTCAAAATTAGTCATCAAAATTAATAAGTGTTTGTCTAGTTTGGCTAGTGGGTAGAGAGCAATCCTACATAGTACTCCTTACTTCCGAGTTCAAATCCCGGTAAAGGAAAACGCTTAAAAAAAATTAAATTAAATTGTGATGTACAAGGTGGCGCAAAAATAAAAATAATAAATGAAAAACTTTGATTCTTCTTGTGGATTATTTTTATTTGGTCTTTTAATTTTTTTTACATCAAGTCGAGAATATGATGTCATGTAAATGGCCGCCGCCACAGTTGATTGTCATTTGAGCCCTTTTTAGGGCCATTAGGGGCCAATCGCAAAATTTATAGCATTTTCTGATAGGAGGATTACTTTTGCGCCACCTTGTAGTAAGTAAGAGTGTGAATTATCAATCTGGATGCCCAGGCTCGATACCGGAAACATGTAAAAATAAAATTTTTCCTTAAATAAAATTTTGTGGAATGTAATAACATTTATGTGAAATATAAAGATTAAAAATATAACTTAATATGAAGACAGTTGTCGTAACCGCCAGAATTGGGTTGTCAACCAATTCGATGACCACATCTGATACTGTTTTTTGGGTGTATAGTGTTCCGTGGCTTATCCACGTGTAATCTTTATTCATTTACTTCACAAATATTGAAACGAAACTTACACTTGCCATTATTTATAAAAGTTATAGATGACACATTTTAGTCCACCTTGTATTTTAATAATTTTGTTATCTATACAATTTGTTAAAACCGTATAAATACGGTTTTTTTTTATTTTAATTAACATGGCTGGGGTTTACCAATTATTTTTTTTTTATATTTAATGACATCTGTTACTACTAATTAGTGGTTTGAGTATAAAATATTGTGGATATTGTTTCAATTCATTGCACATTTAGTTTTAAAAATAAAAATCGATAAGAAATTCAATTAGTTATTTTAATTGACAATTAGGTTAATGTGAATTTATCTTATTTGTAATATCAATACAATAGAGTGGGTTAAAATGTAAAACATTTTTTTTAAATAGTCTTTCCATTAGATTTCACCAAAATGGAAAATATGTTGATACAAATTTTTGCTGACTGTACGATTTTTGGAACAAGAGTATGCACCCAGCTAATTTATCTATCCAACCGATTGGATAACAACAAATTTTGCTTTAATTCATGTTTGCAATAAATATTTACAGAATTTTAAATTAACTATGTATATACAACAATTGTGTCCATATATAATTAACTTATTGTTTACATAATTTCAATTAAATTTGCCACTCACTATACCTTTTAAAATAACAAACATTTCGTGGTTAGATTCTACTTGCGATAGATACCAACATATTTTTAACTACGAGACCGCAAGTTAGACAAACACAATATTTTATAAATTTCAAACAATACAAACAAAATAGTACACCATTTCAAATTATTATTTATAAAATTTAAATGGATTTAAGAAAATACAAATTTCTGTTAAGTAGGGAAATTTTAGAATCAAAAGATAGAATTTGAGATTTGGGTGCAAAAAGAAAAATATACAAATTAACCCTAAAATGCACGAGGACACTGTTTACATATTATAATAAATTTTTGAAACATAAAATTTTCATTTATTTCGATAGCAACCACAATTTAGTAAAATTTTTCGTCCATATACATGATATGAGGGGTACTATTTATATTTCGGGAATAGCAAATAATAACAATAATTTTTAAATGAAAATGCCTTTTTTGTTTTTCGAAATATTATCCTTGATGATCAATACACTTTTGCATTTGTTCAAACCATTTTTTCATTCCTCTTGAAACACTTCCAAAACATGGTTTTTGAACGCTTTAACTGCTTCTTTGACCACACATTTTACCTTTGATATTCGGGAACAGGAAGAAGTCATTGGGTGCCAAATCAGGACTGTATGGAGGATGTTTTAACTACACAAAAATTCACCTGTTTGAAGAGATGTGTGAGAGCCGGCATTGTTATGATGGAGAATCAATCGTCTTCGGCGGTTGGTTTGGTCGTGACCGTCCTGCGTTGCTCAAGCGGAACAGTGGCCACATGACCCATTCGGCCGAAAAAACAGGCGACCATTTGGTTTATCTTGGAATACCCACACGGTCGATTGCTGTTTTGTTTTAGGCTCATACGCATATATCCATGATTCGTCACCTGTCAAGATTTTATACACGTCTTTTGAAGCACCACGGTAGAACTTTTTTTTTTATCATTTTCTTACAAAATTAAAAAAAAACGGCTAGTGCCTTACAACTTTTACTTTGTCTATTCCATGATTACAAGAATTATAACTTATCATTTTAAAAAATATTCATAATCTTAAACCAATTAAATAACATCTCACATAAATAATAAACTTCATGATGAAACCACACACACGGTACTGTGCATAATTGTTTGATATGAAAAAAATCAACATTACCAAGAAAACATTTTTGGAATTGATCGAAAAGATGTTTAAAGGGAAACATATGTAAACAACTCGGTTTGATGTTTCCCCTTGCATTTACATCAAAAATAAAAATAAAATATATGTCTTTAATATCAGCTGATAACTGATTTAATATATGTAATGAATGGAGATAATTAAGTAATCTTTATCGTAGAACAATAAATCAAAGTGGATTATTTATCAGGTAGCTTTTTTCATTTAAATGTGTTCATTTTGTCCTCGTATATATTTTGTTCTACACTTGTTTGAACACAATTCTATCTCGTCTACATATATCGAGGGTTTAGTAACGGAACCTCGTATCCCAAAAACTAGTACTTTTCAGGAGAGACAAAATTACGTTTTATAATAAACTTGTGAAATTTTTTTAAATTTTAATCGGCTATAAAAAAGTACTGATTATTTTTTCAAACTACTGGTTTTATTGGAAAGGTTGAACTTTGTCATTTAAGAATGGAACACAATATCATTCATATGACTACCACGATTGGCTCGGCAGTACTTAATCCGATCAAATAAATTTGTCAGTACAGTTTTGATTGTTTCGGCTCGAATCTCTTCAATCTCTCGATTCATATTTCAACGCTTCAATTGTCTGGATGTTTTGCGAAGCATTTATCCTTAATGGCTTCCCACAGAAAATAATCCAAAGGGCTCAAGCACAGCTCCGAGGCGGCCAATTGACATCACAATTTCCGCTGATTATCCGATTTTCAAAAACAGTGCGTAAAATATCAATGGTTGCGTTGGCTGTGTGACATGCGGCCCCGTCGCGTTGAAACCAAATGTCGTCCATGTCATTCTCTTGAATTTTTGTAAACAAAAATTCGTTGAGCATTGCACGGTAACGCTCACCGTTGACGGTAACTGCGGCTCCTTGCTCATTTTCGAAGAAAACTGGCCTAATGATGCCGCCAGCCCAAAATCCAAACCAAACAGTGACTCGTTGTGGATAAATTGTCACGTGTGGGTTCTCCGAACCCAATACCCGGCAATTTTGCTGGTAAAATTCTTCATTTCCTGCCAAACAATCTTCAGCCCATTGGGCGAACCGAAAACGCATCGGATGGTCATGAGGCTTCAGTTGTTGGACCAATAAAACTTTGTAAGCATTCATACCGAGGACTTTATGCAAAATTCTTCTCAAAGAAGTGCGAGAAATGTTCTGTTCCTGAGAACGATGACGAGCCATGTTTTCGATTAAACGTACACGGGTTGGTTTGTCCAATAACGATCCATTTTTATGAACTCGCTTCACAAATTGACGCACAAACTGAACTGAAGGCCGATCTCTTCACGACAATTTTCCACGTAAATTTCTTACAGTTTGCGTTAAAGACTCACTACTTTGGAAATAAGTTTTTAATATTTCCCAATTTTGTTCGAGCGTATATCGTGCCGTTTTGCAAATGTCAAACATAAACCTGAAAATAAAAATGAATGTTATTCTACCTTTCAAAGTCACAGTTATCAGTAGTTCAAATTTAAAATTTATAATGGTCCATTGGTTACCCAATTACAGGATATTGGGTAATTTCATGAAACTAATTTACGACAAAATAACTATTCCGCATATTTATTCTCTTGATTTTACTAAACTTTAATTTTGTAATAAATCGTTGTCTTTCGTGTTTAGTAGCTATTTGGAGTTCTGTTTTTTATTGTAATAAAATTAAAAGTTTGAATAACGGAAAATACCATTTAAAAGAAATTATATTTAAAATTTAACTACCAATTCCCTATAAAATAACTAATTATCCATTTATTTGAAATTATTTTGGTTTTTTGTATTTTGTGTTTATTTTTTTTTAAACTACAAAATGTGTGTGCGTTTATGAAATTCTTGTAATTCGAATTGAAATAATTTTACATATAAACCAACAATTTATATATAAAAAAAATTGTAATTTTTTAAATATTTTTTTTAACTGCAACGGAAACAAATAAACTACAAATTTCCGTTTTGTGGGTATATTTGTAGTTATTTAAAAAAAATGAAGAAAATAACAGTGAATCATTTAAACAAATTTATAAAAAGGTTAAAATAAATATTTCTTTGAAAAATAAATCAATTTTCCTTTCTTTTTTACCTGAACTGAAAACTTTTGTATTAATCTACAAACAGTAAACTAAATAATATTCTAAGCGTGTTTTACAAAACTTCGAAGAATACAGATACCAAGGTATTATGATATTTTTTGGTGTTTTCTTGATAAATCAAGTAAAATATTACAGTCGGTCAAGCTTAACCCTGAGATACCCTATAACGTAGTACGATTCAGTATATTTTCCGGGAAGGAACCTGATCCTTATAGAGACAAAATTTTTATGAAATTGTCTAAAAAGTTCATTTAACTAAATAACGGGAGGGTGGAGATTAGGTCCAAATATTGTCCGTTATTGGGCCAAAAGAAGCTAATGTGAAAAATTTAGTTTAAATATCTTGTGTTTAAAATCACATAGATAATGTGTACAATTGTTAAGTTTACACACACAGCGGTAATTTATACTAAGAAACTGTTTCCTTACTATAAATTAAATAAATTTAATGAAAATTAATTAGAAAACTAATTTTTGAAATGGTGTAGTATTTATTTTTTTTGATTATAAGCTATGCACTTAAATATATCAAAAAATCTAACGACAGAAGTTAGTTTATATTGTTATTAAAAATAAATTGAATTATATTTAATGTCAAAGGTCGTACAAGTGTTGAAATAAATTACTTTAACCAAAGAGTATAGAATCTCAAGAGTGTGCATGCACCTCAACTTCTGTTAACAGGCTCTGGCTGACATTTTAAGAAGTTGCAATAAAAGGTGATATGTAAAGTTTTATGGTTTAATTAATTTTTTTCTGCAAATACATATATATAATATTAAAAAAATTTTATTAAAAAACTTAACCCCCCACTATTAATTCTAAATTCGTTGAGTCTCTGCCACATGTAATGGGATAATGATTAACATTAGCTGAGCGAATTGCAAAGAGCCTGCTGTAAGTGACATATTCAAATGATAAGACAATTTTGAAATTTGTTTAAATTGTAGTTTTTGTTTTGTAAAAGTAGAAAGTCATGATAAGAAATTATCAGTTTAGTACTAATTGTTTAAGTGTAAACATGCAATTTCGTCATTTAATAATTTGCTTTATATTTTTAAGTACTTTTATGAATCATATCTGGGCAAGCCAAATCTATGGATCATTTAAAGATACAAGTACTTAAATGAATGATAATTTTTTTTTTAATTAAACCAATTTTCAAAAATGTATTTCTATTATTTTTTTTTAAGGATATCCGGGTAAATGTGTTTTAAATGATACATTAATTTTATCGGAGTTTGAATCCGTTAAAGATCCTTTTGTTGAATGTGGTCTGATAATTTGTGGTAAAAATGCTATTGTCACACTTAAGAGGTAATTTTGTTAATCTTTTAAAAAATTTTGAAAATATAAATTAAATATTTTGTTTTATTTAGCTGTCCATTGGAAATTGTTGCCGATAACTGCAAATTATCGCATCTTATTAATCCTTCCTTGCCTTACCCTCAATGCTGTGAAAGGCATATTAAATGTACAACTATAAAAGAAAATTAAATAAATATCCAATGTAAAAAATATCAGATGTGAAGAGATCTCATTATATTTATTTGAAAAATTGGGGACAAATTTGAGATCTAATTAGTTCTGTTCAAATCTAGACAGATATAGTGCAGCGTATATAATGAGATCCTATTTGTTCTGAACATTATTATATGTCCGTCAGATTTAATAAGAAATAAAAAAGCAAAAGCAGATGGCTACGATCTTCCACTAGAGCTGTTATTTATCTAATAGAAGAGATCTGACACTAGATAAGCTCTCATATGAACAGATTGCCTCATATATGTCCACAAAAATCACCAAACTTTTTAGATCCCTGTAGATAATTACAGATCTGGCACTAAATCTGATCAGTGCATCAAGTGTATCACATATGATATATATAATCATATATGATCACATCTGGCACCAGCTATAATTAGATTCAATAATATCTATTTGGATTTAAGCAGATCTAAAGAGATCTAATATTTTGTTCACGGGATTTAAAAAATATTGTTAACGTGAACAAATTTTTTTGATGTGGATAACGTTTCGAATGTGAATACATATTTTGTGATGAAAAAAATTGTTAGAGGTGAACAACATTTTTTTAGGTTAGATTAGGTCGAAAAGAGGAAGGAAGGGCCGTTCGCCCTTTATGATCACCAAAAAAATGTGGAATACAACTATGCCAGAGAATAGGCATGTTGGGCTCTCCCCAAAACCGCGTGAAAAAACATATCAGTCTACCTTCAGTTTTCCCAAGTCTAACCTTCCGTAAGCATTCCAAAGACGGTATAACGTCCCCGTGCCAGTGCCTTACCCTACTCCCACAGTGTCACTCCCTCCCATTTTCGAAAGGTGTGATCGAAGTGAAGAGTAGCCAGTGAGAATTCCCACCATGTTGGTGAGTTCCCGTTGCCTTTGCCTTAATTTTTTTTAAATACCATTCTATTGGACTTTAAAATACTTTTGGTTTGAAGGTTCAAATATGCAAAGGATTGAAAAAACAAAATCCCCAAGCACTATTAAGATTTAGTAGTTCGTCTTGGGGTATGTTCCTTGTAACTTTGAATTAAAAGTTTTATTATATTTAGTTAAATGACATTTTTATTTCATTTAAAATTAGTTTTTCCTTGTAAATTTATGAAAACATGACTAATACTGTATTAATTTGCGACTACAAATAACTATTTTAAGAGAAAGTACTTAAAACTTTTCAGAAATTTAATTTATTCAACTAGGAAAATTTAAATTTCATACCATATTACAAGGGGTATTCTGTTTTTGTAAAATGTCATTTCTTCTTGTAACTGCAGTAACAAATTATTTTTATAGTACACTTTGCTATTAATTTTTATTCAAATTGGTGAGTGTAAAATGAATTTATGTCAAAAGGTTTTTTCTGTTGAGCTTAAAAAAAAGGAATTTACTTGATAAAATTATCGCTGAATGATTTTTTTAAGAATTTAAAGTTGTCTTGAGTCACCAGGAGTGCTTTCATTGACTTTTGGCTATAAGTCATAATGCCCAACTCTTATGTTTACTACTGGTTTGCTGCTGCTATTCCAGAAAACATCGTTGTTGTGAGGTCTATGATTGAGCTGGACTAGCATGTGACATTGGGAAGGCTGCGTTTCAAGAAATCTTTCATTAAAATTTATTAGATGTAAAAAGATTATGTTTCAGTTGTATTCTACATAAATTAAAAGATCTACAAATTAAGTACTCATAAAAAAAAGAAAATATTAAAATAATGTCCCATTCTCCATACAGTGCTTATCTGTTCCTTTATGTTTGAAATGAATTTCGCGGAATGCGATTAAAATGCCTGAAGAAAAAACTAATCAGTTCCAAATATTTGATTTAAGTTCAGAGTGAGAAATAATGGAAGAATGCTATATCCTATATGATGACTACTATACTCTACGCACAAAAAAAAAAATGTAATATGTTACATTAGTTGCAGCTCTATATCTGATAGAGGGTATTGCAATTGAAAAATTCATATATTTTTTGGCTGACAGGGGGTATTGCACAGTAAACAAATTGTATAATTTCCAAATTTATTACAGTTTCAATGTTTTCTTCAACGTTTTTTCAGCATATACAAACTACATAATAAAACAATTCAATTCGTTATTGCTACATCTCAACTAAATTATCTTAAAAGTAATGATATTTTGATAGTATAACAGAATTCAAATCTTTGAGATGATGCCATTTACTAGGATTAATTTGTAGTGATAAGTATGTAGTGTATAGTATAATTTATTGAATTCTATATCGAAATTCACCTTAAAGTTAACATCACCATTTGGTAATACATACCTTAAAGATCTTAATTACGCAACAGCTGGATAATTTTTGGCTCTACTATGTCTAATACTCGTAAAGCGAATAAGTTTGGCATCATGACAGGTTTTAAAAAAGTTGTTTATTGATTACAGTATCATTAATTTTAACTGTTATTCTGATATACATAGTCTATAGGCGAGTACATGTAGTTTGAGTCAAATATTTTAGAACGTGTTTGTAATATTCACATAAAAATTCATTGATTAATTGCTGTTTACTTAATAATTCGTAATATGTGTTTTACGGGACACACTAATAAATAAGCATTTAAATGACCTTAATATGTTAAGAACAGTTCTAGGAAACAGCTTCGTTTAATATATGTATTAATAATTAATTTTTAATAAGTCGGAAATTTTTATGTGGTTGATAGAGAGTATTGCATTTAAAAATAAATCTTATAGTTTATATATATTAATAGCAAATATTAAAAAAAAGTACTAAACAAATTTTTTTTCTTTAAAATTTTTATGTCAAAAAGTGATTTCCTTTTCTTCAAAGATCGTATTGAATATGTTATAAGGCCTCCATAAAGCTCAAATGGGCATTTATTTTGAAAAAATATGAGCTAAATAGAATATGAAAAATTGGCGTTTATCTATGGACTTGCAAAAACTTTCGGATTGACCCTCGTAAAGAGTGATTTTTTTTTAGCAACTTTCTTTTTGGCACCACTGTTTTTGGCAGCTCAGTTGTTTTCGTGTAATATGTTACTGTCAAACATATTCACTGAATCACTGAATGTTATTATCCAAATTTGTGCTGTGTAAGAAATGTGTTTCTATCGAAAAATTGTGTTCAGTGACGAAGTTAAATTTTGACTCAATGGGTACGTCAATTAACAGAATAGGCAAATTTGGTGTGAAAAGCAGCTAGAAGCATTGCAAGAACTGCCAATGCATCCCGAAAAATGCACTGTATGGTGTGTATTATTGCCCGGTGGCCTCATTGGACCTTACTTTTTCAAAGACGATGAAGGCAGGAACGTTACTGTGAATGGCGAGCGCCACCGTGCGATGATCACAAACTTTTTTTTTGTCTAAAATGGAAGAGCTGGACTTGGCTGACATGTGATTTCAACAAGACGGTGCCACATGCCACACAGCTATGTGGCTCATGTCTAAAGGGACAAGTCCGCAACGGTTGACGCACTGGAAGCCAATATTGAAGAATTTATTCTTGACATACCGGTTGATATGTTGGAGAGAGTATGCCAAAATTGCACCCAGCGTATGAACCATTCGAGGCGCAGCCGCGGCCAACATTCACATCGACTCAAATAAAGATTTCATACATTTCCCTAAATTTTATGAATTTTTTTAAATCAAGTCCAAAAGTTCTTAAAAAATCACCCTTTGTTTTCACGTAAAAAACTCAGCGTTTCTTTTCGTTAAATTAAAAAATATATATATATCTATGAGTAGTATCTGTATGGTATTGTATTTTAACAGACTTTGTAGCAGTTTATAAATATGTAAATTTCTTTTTTTATTATAACTGCGAAATTTCCATAAGAACGAGATGCAAATCCAAATACACATACACATACAAAGTATTGTTAAAAGATAAAACCCTTATGTATAACAATTAGGTTGTTTACAAGGGATGTACTTAGTGTTGTAGAGTAAGGTCGGGTAATGTGGGACAAGCGGCCATTATCCGCTTGTCCCACATTTCCTCTTCATTTTGAAAACTAGTAACAGGTTGATTTTCGAATTATATGTTATGGCTAAAGAAGTTATGTAAATAATCTCAACAGTTACTCCCTAGCAAAAACATGGTATCAACTACTTACCAGGCTAATTACTCGCTTAATTGCTTTTGTTTGCGATGCCCAAAATGTAATAGGTTCTCATTATTTTTTGGCTGTTTGTAAGCGAGAGGGTAATGACCACCCATTACTTTGTGTTTTTTGTAAGTAAGTTGGTAATGACTACTCATAACTTTTGGGACATCGCGAACAAAGGCAATTAAGCGAGTAAATAGGCTGGTAAGTAGTTGATACCATGTTTTTGCTGGATCCTTAAAAGGACCAAAAAGAAAATTTGCATTTTTGACAAAAATACTGTTGGGTTATTATTGTTGATTCCAAAGATATTGTTCAAATTGGGAAATTTTAAAAATCCTTTTGATTGAAACAGAGGTTTTTGGATAAAAAAATCATACTATTTTTCAAAATTAGTCTCCTTCGCATTTTCCATTTTCAATTTCACTTTTTCCATTTTCTGCTCAAATCACGTGGTAGTCTGCTATCAATGGCTTGCAAATACAAAATAAATGACTCAGCTCATTCATATTTTGACAGGAGTCAACTGGCAGATGCTTGTGCTAATCGCTGAGAATTTAGTTCATTTTAGAGAATTTTTGGTTTATTAAAATTTCAATTTATTTTCGACCCACGAGTTCGTTTCTTATACTAACAAAAATATAGTAGGTGTCCATTATAGAGAAATTTTGCTGTAATACATTTCTTTCTGTTGCAAGTTGTTTAGATTTTTGCATCCCTACCTTTAATAACATTTACTTTCCGTATGCTATCTGCTGGCAAACAATATATTTTTCTCGTTGTACTACCTGAAATCCTTGTTAATAGCCTTGATTTAGGCTTTTGTAATGAAAAGCAAAAGAGAAAAAAAATGTTGCGATCGAATGAAAAAGGTAACAAATATAAACAATGCTTGCAACCATGTATTAAACAGCTTAACATTTGCTATTTTTGCTATTACTCTGAATACATTAAGGCAAACCAGTAAATGTAATTGGGAATAAAGAGTTTGAATTTGATTTTTGTTAAATCTGAAATTTATTATAAATTTTTTGGAATTTCTGTTTGTAGGGTTTCAAAGTCTTCTGACAATGGAATATGTTCTTAAATTGATTAAAGATATAAAATTTAATTGTTTGAAACTATTTCTAACTGGCCAAAATCTATAGAAAAAGAACCGATTGTAAAGCATAAAGTAGAACCTTTACTAATGCAGTACAAGGTGTTTCGCACTATTTTGCCACCCATTTTGAAATAATGAACCAATCACAGGACTAGTCAAAGTGTTAATCATTGGTTAGACACTTTATGGCATTTTCATAGGAGCAAGAAATTGTTATGTACAGCATGTTTCTAAAAAGAGATCATTCAATGGAAAGCAAAAAAAAAAAAAAAAATATTGAAGTACATTAGAACTATGAAAAATACAAAGTTAAAAAAAATATGAACATGATTTCGTTAAAAACTGGTACGAAACTTAAAGTCGGTCATCAGAACTAACTTCATGTATCTGTAGTGGTACAAAATCTTTTCTTTTAACAATTTCCGTATCGAAAAAATCCTCGTCCTAATTTTCATTATCATTAATTTGTTCTATATCCGTATTTTGATTTTATTATCTTTGCAAAATATTTTAATGCAAAAAAACGAAAAGCTTTTGACTCCTCTGAGTAACTAACAAAAATTAAATTTTAAGGGCCGGTGTTGAATGTGAACCACACCTAAGCGTCAAGTTTTTTTCTGCATTTCATTTGACATTTCTCAATTTCAGTTATTCAGGCTTATTATGAAAATGGGCGTTCAAATCAAAATGCATATCGTGCATTTCGTGATTTATTTTTTCGGTCAATTTAATCGTCCAAATGTGCGTACAATCGAAAAAATTTGAGCAAACTGGGTCTGTAGGAGATGTGTTCGCGATAGTGTGGCTGAAGAGCTGTCCACCTCAACTCGTCGTCGTGCCCAACAATTGCACCTCTCACGCTCGTCGTTGATGAACATTATGCATAAAGACTTGCATTTACACACTTACAAGGTGAAATTGACTCAAGAACTAAAGCCTCTTGACCATTCCAAACGTCGTCAATGTTCAGAATGGAGGCAAGAAATGGCAACAGTGGATGATCAATTTTCGAAGAAAATCATCTTCAGTGATGAGGCACATTTTAACCTCAGTGGATTCGTCAATAAGCAGAATTGCCTCATTTAGGCAAATGATAATCCAAGAGTGATTGTCGAAAAACCAATGCACCCACAAAGAGTGACTCTTTGCTGCGGTTTATAGGCTGGCGGCATCATCGGGCCGTATTTTTTTTGCAAAATGAGGCCGGTCAGGCAGTTACTGTTAATGGTGTTCGCTATCGCGAGAAACGAACTTATTGTGGCCAGGAATTGAGGATATGACCCTGGACGATATGTGGTTTCAACAGGACGGTGCCACTTGCCACACAGCTAACGAAACAATGGCTCTTTTGCGCGACAAATTCAATGGCCGTGTTATCTCACGTGGTGGCGATGTCAATTGGCCGCCAAGATCATGTGATTTGGCACCGTTGGCCTTCTTTCTTAGGGGTTTTTTGAAAGAAAAGGTGTACGTCAATAAGCCAGCAATAATTCAAGAGCTAAAAGATGAGATAATCCGGCACATTAACGGCATAGAACCTCAATTATGCCTCAGCGTCATCGAAAATTTGGACCATCGGATGGAGGTGTGCCGCCGAGGTTGCGGCGGCCGATATTTTGTTCCATACATAATTGAACCATACCATATTATTATAATAAAAAGAAATGACAATAATTTCCTAAATAATTTGTTTTTTATTCAAAATCAACATCGGCCCTTAAAATTTAACCATCCTTTACATAGCTTTTTGATCCAATTTCTTTTTTTTTTCTTTTGGAATTTGCACCAAAGACAATGACCAAAATATTTCAAATTTAATTGGATTTATATGTATAACTTTCCAAATTTCCATCGGTATATTATTTGTCGATCTAGTCATTAAGTGATTTTGAATAAAAGCTGCAGTATCCACTGTTTCACCCTACAAACATTTACATTTCTACAAGATAGCGATTACGACGTTTTGCTACTCCATTTTGTTCTGGAGTATACAGGGCTGTATACTTTTGTTTAATTTCTTTCATATTGCAAAAATTTACAAACACTGAACCAGTGTATTCTTCTCCACGATCAGACCTTATAATTTTTAGGTACTTTCCAAATTTAGTACACAGAATAAAATTACAAAATTCTGTTTGTAATATTGAACATCGTCCATAGAACATTTTTGTAAATACAAAAAAAATATTTTTTAAAAAGGCACCAACAATGGAATTTGTTAATACAAAAAACTTTTTGTTATTTTTTTGTTACTTAAATTTTTATTTTCAAAGAATTTTTATATGAAAAGTGACAATTTACAAATATTTCAAACAAAAAATTGTTAGAAATCGAATGTGAATTTTAACAAATATTTTTAATTACTTAAAATTTTGTGATACTTTTTTCTGTGTGTGTACAAAAAAAAATATTTTTTAAAAAGGCACCAACAATGGAATTTGTAAATACAAAAAAATTTTATTTTTTTTTGTAACTTCAATTTTTATTTTCAAAGAATTTTTATATGAAAAGTAACAATTTACGAATATTTCAAACAAAAAATTTTAACAAATATTTTTAATTACTTAAAATTTTGTGATACTTTTTTCTGTGTATGTACCATCTCATCTTGGGGTTCAGCAAATAAATTGTAATATACTTGCTGAAATCATCAAAAAAAAGTTACAAAAATTTTTTTTCCAACTGGCGTTCTTGTGTCCATTGGTCCACAAAATATGTATAATACATATCGATGTATTAAATATATAACGTTTTTGATTACTGTTTCGAAAAATGGGGAAAATATTTTCGAGATAACTTTCCTTTAATACCCATTTCACATAAATCATCACAACTGCATTGTTCAAATAATTTTTTATTATAAGATAACATCTTTTTTACACAATCTATATCGCTGATGCCCCCTCTATCTATGCCAATAATAATACATCTTTTTTTGATTAACAACCATCGCTAATTGGTTTACTGCATTCTACATTGAAGTTTTAATTTTATATAAACCTTTTGTCAACACAGCAGTGACCACAATATCGTTCAGATTCCATATTTCACACAAATCATTATAAAAAAAACAACCTTCAGACCTCGTTTAGTTAATTCTTTTACAGACAAAAGATTGCTTTCAGTACTTGGGACATAAAGCACATCCTCTACCAATATATTTCGAGATACTTCTTTACAATTTATAATATTCAATTTACACGTACCTTTACCACATGCTTTTAATTCATCGTCATTAGCTACAGTTGCCATTGTTACGAATTGTTCATCCAAATTTTTGAAAAAATATTTTCGATTGCATATGTGACTTGTAGCTGCTGAATCTACATACCAACAGTTATCTTTATTTTTGGCATCTAAACAGAAACATATTTCTTTCTCATCAGCATCAACAACAACATTATATTTATTCTTCTTTTTCAAGAAATTTTGATATTCTTAGCAATTTTTACATATGTGTCCAAATTTTTGGCAAAAGAAACAAATAAATTGTTTGTAAATGCAGAATCTTTAAATACTTTTTTCTGATTTCTTATTTTTGATTCTTAAAATAACTTTTTTTTACAACCTTGAGTGATGGAACACCTTCACTGCTTGCTTCCAGAGTTGTTACCAAAACGTCATATGAATTTGGTAAACTTCTCAGTATAATTGCGACTTCCCATTTTTCACTTAAAGTTTCACCCATTCTTAAAAGCTTCTTCATTTCCATTTGAATTTCATTTAAATGTCGTTCCATGTCATCAAGATCTCCTAACTTCATTTTGCACAATTTTTTAATAATAAAAACACATTCACTGAATGAAAACGTTTAAAATTTCATCTTCAATAAACTTCATCAATTAGACCAAAAAAATCATCATCTATCCTTAAGTAAATTGTTGCACTGGCTGACTCGTCCTTTCGAATCCATAATGCGTCTGGTTGATTTGAAATTGCATTTCTTATCACACATTATGTATCGTCACGTATTAAAACACATTCAGTATTCTTCTTCCAAAGGCAATAATTATTACGATTTAATTTTTCAAATTATGTTTTCAAATCTTGAACCATTTTGTGTTCTGGGTCCATAACCTATTGTCGCAGTCAAAAAGTATAACAATTATTCTTGTTATTTAAACAATGGAAAAAGAAACTTATTTATTAAAGAAATGAAAAATGTGAAGTAAATTTACAAATTTGAAAATAAATAAATACAAAAAGGTATTTCAAATAAATTACAAAAAGGTATTTCAACAGGTATAAATTCCCATCAAGGGGAATTTTATGGTGTAAAACATTGCTTCCCTCTAGACAAAATTATCGATATGTCATTCTTTAAGATTCGACTGTAAATGCCGAAGATATAACAGTTTATAAGGGTGTAGGTCGGATATTTTTGGTAGTTAAAACATCAGCACAAACTTTACATTATTTCAGAAGGCCATGAATCCATCCCCTTCCGATTATAGACGAAGAGAATGCACTGTTAGCTCCAAACTTTTTTTCTCAAGTTGGTATAACTGTCCTGAGAACACATGCAAAGTTGCAAGACATTCTGTCAATCCTTTCTTTGTTTACAAGCCATTTGAAGTTGACGTGTCATTGATTTTTTTTAATATGGAAAAAACTGAATATCTTGTAGTCATTAGATTCTTTGTTTTAAAGGGTTTAAAAGCAAATGAAATTTATGAACAATTGTTAGAAGTGTATAAGAAGTCCTCACCTTCAAAACGCACCGTTGAATTTTGTGCTGGTGAATTTAAATGTGGTCGTACCAGCCTAAAAGACGATCCACGCGAAGGACGACCAAAAACTGCAAGCAGAAATCATTGAGCAGGTACAAAATATGGTTAGTGAAGATCCAAGTTTGACTAAGCGTGAAATTGCTAATGCCATAGGCATCTCAGACGAATGAGTACTCCATATTTTACATGAAGAATTACGTATGAAAAAACTGTTTGGAAAGTTAGTGCCGCACACATTAACAACTCAACAAAAACTGGATTGAAAACAAATTTCTCAGCGTAATTTGGAGCGTTTTAAGCCGAATAAAACCGACTATGGATGAGACTTGGATCTACCATCATGATCCTAAATTGAAACAAGAACGTTTACAGTGGACTGAAGCTGGTTGTTCAGCTCCAAAGCAGGTGAAGTCACAACGATCAGCAAAGAAGGTTATGGCATCAGTTTTTTGGGATGCAAAAGGAATTTTGTCGATTGATTATCTTCAGAAAGGTAAAACAATCAACTCTGAATATTATTGCAGCCTTTTGGATCAGCTGGATGAAGAAATTCGTGAGAAAAGACCTGGTTTAAAGAACAAAAATATAATTTTTCATCAAGACAATGCACCTGCTCACAAGAGTGTTTTGACGATGGCTAAATTCAAAGAATTAAAGTACGAATTGCTTGAACATCCACCGTATTCAACAGATTTGGCTCCCAGTGACTACTATCTCTTCAGAAATCTCAAACAATTCCTTCGTGGAAAGCATTTTTCGTCGAATGAAGAGGCCATAGCAGCCGTAGACGGTTATTTTGCAGAGCTTCCGGAAAACCATTATAAGGATGGGATAAAATTATTGGATGATCATGGGAACAAGTGTATTGAGCTTTTAGGAGATTATATTGAATAAAAAAATATATTTCGTAATAAAAACCATATTCTTTCTTTTCGAGCGCAGGAACTTTTCAACCAACCTGTAGAGAAGAAATTCTTCATGGTATGTGATGAAATGCTTTTTATGGAAAATAAGTAGAGGGGAGATGAAAGATAGTGAAAGATAAATGACTTTAAATATCACAATACTGAATTTGCGTGAGATGATAATTCTTAGAACCGTTGTTGTCCGCCATCTAATGGAAAGTTGACGAAATTGCCGAAGATTTTAGTTTATAAACTTGTTATTTTTTTTTTTACTTTTGTGGGATAAGATGCTGTTGGAATACCGAAGGAGGTCACTGCGATACATATGAGGAATAGAAAACTCATACATATTATTTTAAATCCGCAACGCCCTATCATTAACACCATAAATCCCAAACTTATTTGTCTTAAGTCCTTAATTAAAAAAAAATAATAATATCGTGCTAGTATAAAAATGTTATTTCAGTTTTATATTAATTCAAGTAATTGTGTAAAATTTTAACGAATTGAATCTTTTTCTGTCCATACTTATATCAGCTCTATGATATGTTCTCTTTTCACAGGATATATTTTTTCAAATTAATTGACAGCTTATTATAATATAAAGACCCCCTAATATCTCCAAGCAGTAATCATCTAAAATTTGTATTAAATTTCTTGTATGCAAAAATTTTCAATTCTAATTTTCATTATTATGGAATTTAGATTGCCAATCTCTGTCATAAAGTTAAACTACAATTTTTTCTCATTTTACCTACCAATGCAGCAGCTATACATACTACTTACTTATACCCATTAAAAATGTAGACAGATTGTGCGGTTATTTAAACTAAGCTTAAGTTGAGTTTATACTTTCGAATATTTTTTCTTTTTGTAGTTTTTTTTTTGTATTATTCTGTTTATAGCACAATATGAACAAGTAAAAACTTGAGGTCTGTGGTAGCTTTACTTTTAATTTCGCTGGAAAAAAAAATTAATTAAAAATGTTTTGTATTTCCTTTAATGTAGTGAACGAATACGATAGCAATGAAGAAAGTATAGAAAGACTAAAAAAACAAGATTTATACCAAGAGTGTTCTTGTGTTAAAAAACAGCGCAAAAATATAATTTCACCTTATTTTTGCTGCACTATCCTTGAATGAGAAATGAGTGAGTGAGTGACTTTGACTACATACTAACAGAGCCATAGTAAGTATAGGGTGGGCCATTTAAAATTTAAAATTTGAATTGGCTATAAAAAAATGTACTGATTTTTTTTATCAAATTTCTGGTTTTATTGGAAGGGTTGAACTTTGTCATTCATATGACTACGACGACTTGGTTTCACATGACACATGTCATACAGCCACATGTCACACAGCCAACGCAACCATCGATAGTGTACGCACTGTTTTTGAAAATCCAATAATTTGTCGAAATTGTGATGTCAATTGGCCGCCTCGGAGGTGTGATTTGAGTCCTTTGGATTATATTTTGTGGGGGACATTAAGGATAAATGTTACGTAAGCCATCCGCAGACAATAGAAGCGTTGAAACATGAAATCTAAGTTGCCATTGAAGAAATTCGAGTCGAAACAATCGAAAATGTACAAAATTGGGTTGATCGGATGAGGTACTGCCGAGCCAGTCGTGGTAGACATATGAATGATATTGTGTTCCATTCTCAAATGACAAAGTTCAACCTTTTCAATAAAACCAAAAATTTAGAAAAAAATAATCAGTACTTTTTTATATAGAGCCCACCCTGTATATATGATGGTAATGCTATCACTGACGGGCTGACTGAATGAATGAATAAGTATGATTTGAGACGTAATCATACAAAATTTATTAACATACTCACGATGGGTCAGGAAATTGCTACAATATCACATACATAAGTTGATAAAGGTCACTTGGTAATAAAATAATTATTTCTGATCTTAAAAAGTTTATTTAGTTATCTACTAAGGTCAAGAGAAAAGTGCTTAAAAAAATTATTAAAATCGAAATATGAAAAGTTGTGTGTTATTTTGCAAAAACACTATATTTAATCTAAAAGCACCTGTAGCTGAATAAGATTTGCCCAAATTATAACGAATCACTTATAATATTTACTGCTATTGTTGTTCAAAATTTCATAAAAAGCCATCGATTTATTTTCAATTTAAGACGGCATGGTTGAACGGTCGGTAGTGGGACCTACAAAAACCGAAATTGTCTTATCTGTTGAAAATTGATCTCCATTATCTGGATGAATTCACTCTTCAACTTTTAAAGGATATGAAATAACTAGATATTGTTCTGGACTCAACACTCACCAAAAATAGTCTGTAATGGCAACTGAAAATTTTGCTGTTATTACGGAAAATTTTGCTAATTTGAGCCTAGCGATTAATTTTGATAGTCTTAGAAACACATGTCTGCTGACGTGTGGTACAATCAAATAAGCAGAAAAAATTAGTAGCCGCTACTAAATTTTTGTAAACTTTTTGTAAATTGAAATCTAAAATCGGTTTGCTAAAATTAGCAAAAAAAAAATACTAAATATTATTCATTTAGTACAACCAAATTAGTATAAAAAATTAGTTTGTGCTAATAAATTTTTGAAAATTGCTGTAAACTCAGTGAATTGTAAAATATACAAAAATTTTAATTTATAAAATATACAAAAATTTTAATTTATAAAAAAAATATTATTAAAATGCCCAAATTAATTCAATTATTTTTAGATACACTTTAAAGCTGCTGGTTTCTTTTGAAATTGCCAAATTTATATTTTTTTTATCAAGCAACATTTTTTTATTTTATTTATTTTCCAAAAATTATTTAAGAAAAAATTAAAAAACAAAAAAAAATATCAAATCCAAAAAAATTGTAAAAACATAAAGGAATTCATCATTTTGTTTTCATTTGCTAATTTTTGTTTTGAAAAATATTTTTATTAAATTTTTTGGATTTAAAGGTCAAATTTTAAGAAATGAAAAAGATGTTAGTGCTATTTTAAGTGAATGTCCTTTTTTGGATATAAGTAGGTTGTGAAAAGTATCTTCTCTTCCGATCTCTTTTTTCAACCTATGTAACATTTTAATGCAATTTAAGTTTGTATGTATAAGCTTTAATAATTAAAAACGACATTTCCTTCAATATCCACTTTTTTTAAAATTAGTAAATTTTTTGCTAATTTTAGCAAATCTGTTTCCAAAAATTTGTAAAATGATTTCTGAAGATAGCAACAACAATTTGTAAATATTCTATAAAATTCTGTAATTTGTAAAATGTAAACAGCAAAAAAATCTACTAAATAATTATTTTTTGACTAAAAATTAGTACAAAAATAGTAAAGTGGGATTGAAAACCATTGAAAAATTTTTCTACTAACTTTTTTTTCTGAGTGCAAGCTTTCTATATTTAAGGTCCTCCCTGTTTGACCACCTTTCATATTCTCTCCATTCCAAAGAAAGTAACATATTAATTAATACGACAAATATCCTGAGTGTTGCTTCTCTTTCAAAAAGAGAAAGAGGCTTTATTCAGTTTTTACACTTGCGGCGAAACTTTCAGAAGGAGGTGTATTTTATATTATCCATTCGGCATTCATAAGACCCATATTAATCTTCGGAATCCTAAAAAGGGGTGAACATAAATTCAAATACCACTCTTAAATGTCGCTATCGCACCACGAATAGCTTGTCTGAGCAGTGATACCAACTATTTAAAAGCAAAAAGCGCCGGGCGAGCACTAAAAAAGAGCTAAAAAGAGGTAAAAAGCGCTAAATGTAAAAAAAACTCATATTTTCAAATTTTCAAATTTAAAAATTAAAATTTATTTTTATATTGTACTTATTTGAGATCAATTTTTTTACTTGTGTTGTATTTTTACAAATGTTTTACAAAGTAAATAAAAAAAAGAATAAACTAAAATATTTACATACATAGAACTTTTTAAAATAGTCCATTAAATTGGTAATTTTCGAATAAAAATGTATTTTCCTCTTCTTCTTCGGGCCCAAAATAGTTTTTATAAAATATTTCGACTTTTTATAGGTTCGATTTGAATTAATTTTTGAACAAACGTGTGTGTGGTGGTATTTTATAATTTGAACAACAGGTGTTTTTCGGACTTTTGATGCTTTTTGGTTTCATTGTGCCGTATAAGATCACAGCGCTTAGCAATAATTTGGCATTTACAATAGAAACAGAATGCTTTTGTTTCGTTTTTTGCTGGCCTTATCCATTTTATATATGCTGGATATTTTTCCCAAACTTTGCGGTGTTTTTGCAAATAGCGATCCATCTAAAATTATAAATAACTTAAGTAATTTACTCAAAATTTTCTAACCTTGAAAAATTTAAAGCTTCTGAAAAAATAGCTGTTATTCCTTACCAATTCTAGAGAAAAAACAATTTTTAATGCAGAGTAAATAAGGTATTTATTACGATATCAACTTAAAGTGATTGACAAAAAAAAAAAAAAACATATTTAATTACGAATCTGCCAGATTATTAGAAAATTTGCTTATTTGTAAAAAATCGGTGTTGCACATAAAAAAAGCTAAAAGCTGTAAAGCAAATCTCAAAAAGAGCCATCCTAGCTCTTTTTTTAAAAAAGAGCTGAACGAAAAAAGTGCGCGCTGTGAGCACTCAGAGAGCGCTAAATCTAGCGGGAAAAAAGCTAAGTTGGCATCGCTGTGTCTGAGTGTCGCGAAGTCCATCAATTTAAGGTATAACAACTTTGCCCAAAATTTTATTTTACAAAATGTTCTATGTTCACTTTTGTATGAACAAATTTTGTTATAATGCAGAATACACAGAAAGAAATAATAATAATTTTCTGGGAAATGTTCATGATCTTGAAGGAAGCTAAGAACATCTCACATAATATTTTTACAGACCAATAATAAATTTGACTATGTGACCATATACACGGTACGATGCAAAATCATTTAATATGTTCTATTCAAAACAATCAACACTAACAACATAAATTTTTATAGTTGAACAAAAAGAGTTGGAATTCAAAACTATGCAAACAACTCGGTTTAAAGATTTTGACAATAAGTACTCAGAGAAAACAGATTCATTATGCCAACCGAATTTCTTTTAAACTGAATAGTTTGGTTGCAGAAATCCAATTATTTGGTTGTCTCAATCAAGTATATTTCTGATTCGATTAACCGAATTTCTTCAGCCACAAGGAAATATCTCGGTGGTTCCAACCAAAACATTCGGTTGGCAAGAAATGTCACAATGAATCTTTTTTTCTTTTGTGTATTAAAAACCTAAAGTTTTCTATAATTTTTATTTGATTCTGTTCCTTAGTACTTGCATCTCTGTTGGTAGTAAGTACAACATGTATGTAATAAATGTGTACAAGAGTGGCCGCTTATAGACTGGGGATTATATATTCTTTACATTGTGTATTTTTATATCCTTGTTTTTTATATTTTTGTATGCTAAAGCATGAACATGATTAAAATTTTAGATTTTTATTTTATTATAACTTTATAATTAATAATGATAAAAATTAAATTAAATATTTACCGTTTTTAAAAAAATTATCTAATTTTTCCTAAATTTTTTTTATTATTCATGGTTAGGACATGAGTGGCAGGCGTCAAATGGCCAGCTTACGTGGATCCTGAAAAATGTTTAATACTTAAAATATTAGATAACAGTCAGATTCCCCGATAAGTAAATAATAAATTTAAATGTATATACAAATAAAATCACTGTAATTGGGTCAGCACCATTGCTAGAAGCTAAGTGTTTATGTAAGTCGGCTAAGAATTGCATGGTGTCGGCTAAAAATTTCATAGTGTCAGCTACGCATTTCATGGTGTCGGCTAAGTGGCTTAGAAGCAAAGGTTGAAACTAAGAATTTTGCATTTTGAACATCCTGATTTTTACTGTCTTTGGTATAAAGAGCTCCCGTAATCTGTAACGCGATTGTAGGTAAGATCCTCTCGAATTTCATACGATGGGTGCTCTGAGTACATTAAAAAGGCAGTTGACGTTACGCGGGTTGATGCCAAAGTTCACACCTATGACCCTTTTGTAGCAGATAGATGGGAATTATTATTACTATCTTTTTCTTCACATTATCACCATGTAAATAAAACCATACAGTTCGAGATTACTTTTTAAAAAATATTATGTGCCCCCAGCCTACTACTCTGACTGCAGTCAGAGAGAAGTTTAAGTTAAGACTCCATGAGCCAAGTCGTCCGCTAAAGCAACCTCTGTATAGCCCACGTTGTCCATTCGAACGTAGTACACTCAGAAAGAAAAGTTAGTAGAAAATTTTGTAAATGGTTTTCAATCCCACTTTACAATTTTTGTACTGATTTTTTGTGAAAAATTTTTATTTAGCAAATCTTTTTGCTATTTAAATTTTGCAAATTACAGAATTTTTACAGAATATTTACAAATTTTTTGTTGATAATTTCAGAAATCATTTTACAAGTTTTTGAAAACCGATTTGCTAAAATAAGCAAACAAATTTACTAATTTTAAAAAAGTGGATATTGAAATGTTACATAGATTAAAAAAGGGATCATAAGTGAAGATATCGATTCATGTATATAAATCATGATTGGCAAGCAATATCTTTTGATTATAACGGTAGTTGACTACCACGCTCTGATTAATACCGATACGAAAGTTTTGAAACTGCGATTCGAATAGAGGCATGTGTCTTTTAATATCACGGGGATTTTTGTTATATCTGTAAACTACCTTTATAAATCGGTGTTTCGGTAGTTTAGCGTTATTATAACAATAGTTTAAGATATTTTAAAATTAATCCGGCAAAATATCGCAATAAACCCGGTTATACAAAAAGCCATATGCCTTCAATCGAATTGCAATTTTAAAATTTTAATATCGGGCTTAAAGTGGCTGTGGTAACCAACTGCCGTTATTATGAAAAGGTATTGAATGCTAGCCATGATATAAATAGGACATCCGCTTAAATAACACTACAATTTTTTTTTAGTTCTAAAAATCAGCTCTAAAAACAATTACAATTTGACCTTAAAGGATAAAAAAAATTTACTGAAATATTTTTCAAAACATAAATTACCAAATTAAAGCAAAATAATAAATTCGTTTATTAATTTACAATTTTTAAGCCTTTGATTTTTTATTTAATTTTTTCTAAAATATTTTTTGAAAAAAAAATACATAAAATTAAAAAATTTTTATGCTCGATAAAAAAAAATAAATTTGAAATTTTGTACTAATATTAATAATATTTAGTAAATTTTTTTTTGCTGATTTTAGCAAACAGATTTTGAATTCCACTTTACAAAAAGTTAACTAAAAGTTACTAGCGGCAGCTAATTTTTTCTACAAAGTTAATTCTACTACACGTCAGCAGATATGTTTTGCTAAGATTAACAAAAAATACCGCAGGGCTCAAATTAGCAAAATTTACTGTAATAAAATTTTCAGTTGACATTACAGCCTTTTTTTTTGGCGAGTGTAGATTTATGGTCAAATAACGTAGTTGATAACAGTACACTTCCCTGTGGGCTGCCTTTCACTGCTAC
The DNA here is from genome assembly GCA_949748255.1 of Eustalomyia histrio. Taxonomy (NCBI): domain Eukaryota; kingdom Metazoa; phylum Arthropoda; class Insecta; order Diptera; family Anthomyiidae; genus Eustalomyia; species Eustalomyia histrio. The sequence goes on along the minus strand of OX456526.1, from coordinate 50,335,955 downwards.
TTTGGCTACAGTTGAGAGATAGATCTGATTATTCTACTATTAAGCAAGTTCGCAACGAACTAAGTGATGGTATCACATACACACACCCTAATCCCCTGGTATTCCTGATCGAATAAAGTTTGACAATTAGCTTTCTATATCTACAAAAGCAGAATTGTGTACTCCTTGTACTCAAGCGATCTCCCTTTATATTTAAGGGGCGAGCAAAGGGCCGTATGTACTTTCTTCCCTTATTGTAGGCATTTTGGAAGGCGGATAATAGATTCGGTTTAACCAACATCCTGAAGTGTAAATCAGTATTACTAGCCATTGTTCTTGGGGAATTTAGGGATTGCGCTCTAATGAACCAATTTTATATTATTGTTATTATTTATAAGTAATTATTTTTTCTGAATTGATTAAAAGTTAAGGCCAAATTAGGCACCAATATTATTTATGAAGCCCAGTTATTATTCAGATATATTAAATATTTCCTGCACATTCTGTAATATACAGTTATCCTGTCAAAAGTACTTCAACCCCGAATTGTGAAACTAAACTTCATATTTTAAAAATCATTTTAACTTCAAGAGATATCTTAAGTTCTAATAAAGTTAATTTTTCAAAAATATTGAATTTAATATTTAACAAGCTTAAGGCTTACTGTATGGATATTTTGCTATCAAGCTCTTTAATAAAAATATTTGTTTACATACATATCATCTTTTCATCTGTATTGCGTATTCGATTTTTTTGAAAATTTCTCTTTGGAAGAGAAGATTCTTTTATATGCAAATCGCTTGTTTTCCCATCACTAGCTTTCGATCTATAAAAACACTTTTCCAACAAGAATTTGGGTTTCCAGAGGAAGACATAATCCGACATAATTAATTTACGCCACTTAATCTGCATTGCTCAAACAGGACTGGAGTTTTGTTAAAAACTGTCCAAACGATATTTTAGATTTTTTCCTGTGTTGGATTTGATATGTTACAGGAGTTGCATAATTTATGTTACAGGAGTTGCATAATTTCTTTTTAAATATAATTTAATTTGTAAAAAACTCATGATGTCCATCCTTTTAAACTATGTGTATGTGTATATAAGTAAATATACATATACAAACACACACTGCATCACTTGTCACTTTGTTTAGTTTGTTGTAGTAAATATTGCGTTTGTTTTTGTCATGAACTTGTCATATTCTCACATTAACACAAATACACATAAAACATATTAGTGCATATAAACAAACACATTAGCAACTACAATTAAATGTTTGTATGTGTATGTTTGTGTATTATATAAATACTTTAAATGCCAAGGATAATAGGTTTTATATATTACTGCTGTTGCTGTTGCTGTCACTGCTCGTCTGTGAGCTTGTGTATGTATGGCTTTTTGGTTACTGTCCTTTAAATACCAAACAAACACACTCACATACAAACAGCAAGTGTGTGGTTTCTTCTTGTAAACATTGTTGTTGTTGATGGGTATAACTCAAGAAAATGAAAATTTAAAATTTATGCAAATAAATAAAAAAAAAAAAAAAAGTGAAAATCTCAAAATTTTATTACAATACACACAGACGCTTTTAAGGAATTAAAAATAAATGAATTCCTAAATTTTACAAGGTTATAAATTTACAAGGATCTAATTTAAATTAATTATACAGAGAAAACAGATTTGTTTGGTGGGAAATCGAATAACACCATTGCAGCAGAATTAACGAAAATTAGTATGACAATAATACCGCTTCCTTTATTTCCAGTTTTTTTTTTCAAAATAAAATTTTTAGCTTTTACTTTTAATTCTTATCTATGTAAATAATCAACGTTTAATTTAATAAGTAATTTTGAGAATTTTTGATAAAAATTCAATTTGTGTTTTCTTAAGATATTTGCAAAATATCAGATGTCGATATATTTTAATCCAGATGTGGCAACTCTGGAATAATAATAATTTTTTTTGTGTTTGCGCCCAAACTGTTATACTATCTTACATTTTTAACTGCGCTTTTATATAACGTAGCCATGATGAGAATCGAACCTGGGAACTCTGCTTTCCAGCCGAGAACTCTACCCACTGTGCTATCGACGGATATAATATTTGATTGTTTTGGACATAAATGAATAACTGCCCTTCGTGTCTTCATTCGTGATGTTGAAATGTACATACATTTATTTTGAGTCTAAAAAAAGATTTTCAACAATAATTTGATATACTACTATACGTTTATAAATCATACAATACATGATCAATGATCGGTAACTCATTATTTTATGTTTGCAAATAATTGAAAAGCTAACGAGCTATAATTACATGGGACACTCAGAAATAAAAGTGAGTAGAAAAATTTGTAAGCAGTTTTCAATCCCACTCTACTATTTTTGTACTGATTTTTAGTAAAAAATTATTATTTAGCATATCTTTTTGCTATTTACATTTTACAAATTACAGAATTTTTACAGAATATTTACAAATTTTTGTTGCTAATTTCGGAAATCATTTTACAAATTTTTGAAAAACCGTTATGCTAAAATTAGCAAAAAAAAAAAAAATTACTAATTTTAAAAAAGTGGATATTGAAGGAAATGTTATTTCTAATTAAAACTTACACCTACAAACTTAAATTGCCTTAAAATGCTACATAGATTAAAAAAGGGATCGGATGTGAATATACCGACTCATGTCTGAAAATAGGACATCCACTTAAAGTAGCACTAAAAAGTTTTTTTTAGTTCTAAAAATCAACCCTAAAAACAATTAGAATTTGACCTTAAAAGTAAAAAAAAAATTGACCAAAATATTTTTCAAAACAATAATTACCAAATTAAACAAAATGATTAATTCGTTTTTTAAAAAATATATTCAAAATTTTTGATACTCGATAAGAAAAATAAATTCAAAGCTTTTTACTAATATTAATAAAATTTAGTATTTTTTTGCTGATTTTAGCAAACAGATTTTAAATCCCACATTACAAAAAGTCTACTAAAATTTAGTAGCGACTACTAATTTTTCTACTAATTTCATTGTACTACACGTCAGCAAAAAATACCGCTGGGTTCAAATTAGCAGAACTTACCGTAATAACAGCAAAATTTTCAGTTGCCATTACAGACTTTTTTTGGTGAGTGTAGTACATGAGAATATCGCTCCCATTAACAAAGTTTTGCTTGAAAAACTGAGTTGCAGTGTACCAATTTTTTAATAAATACATTTATTGAAGAGAATCAGACACAATAATTCTCAAATAATAAAGCGGTGTTTTTAGCTCAGTGCACTTATATTATATTTGACAGCTAACAGCTGTGCGAATATTGAAAGCAAACAAATATAAAAACGTAAATTTGCTCAGTGGAGTATCGGTTATCGATGCAATTTAAAACATTTATCGATTTTAAAGTTTTAAAATTTGACTTAAATGCCGTCAGATCAATGATTTCGACCACTGTGCAGTGGTAGAGGATTAAACCAGAAATCTTGTGGTTGCCAGTTCGATGTGTCAATACAAAATTTTTAATTAATTGCTTTTAATTTCTTTAAAAAGTACTGAAAAAATTTTTGGGAATACTCCTTCCTACGACAACTCATTGTTAAAATTACTAGAGTTTCTGTAAAAACGGAATCACATCTAGATTATTAACTGTAGAGATTTTTATATTGCTTTACACCTCTTTTTTTGATGGTGTGGTTTAATATATGTAGTCTTATTAATAATTCATCTATATGTAAAAAATATTTAAATTTTATTTTATTTTATTTGCAGGTATGTTCATGTTATTTATCAATAATTAAAGTGGGTGGTAAGTTAACATTTTTTCTCAAGGTTGATAAGCGAAATAAATAACGGTATAGATATTGGTACTGATTTTTTCTTTGTTTCGATACTGATATTTGTAAAGGTGTTTTATTCGTATCTGTTTCAGTATAACCGATACCGAAACATTAATATCGGTACGCAGCGGTATTACTAAATATTGACATATTGACAAATATATTATGTCTTGTTGTAAAAACACAAACTCACCAAAAAAAGTCTGTAATGGCAACTGAAAATTTTGCTGTTATTACGGGACAGCTGACGTTTAGTACAATGAAATTAGTATAAAAATTTAGTAGTGGTAGCTAACCACTACTAAATTTTAGTAAACTTTTTGTAAATTGGATTAAAAAAACTGTTTGCTAAAACCAGCAAAAGAATTTACTAAATATTATTAATATTAGTACAATATTTCAAATTTTTTTTTATCGAGCATTAACATTTTTTTATTTTATTTATTTTTTCAAAAAATATTTTAGACAAAATTAAAAAAAATCAAAGTCTTAAAAATTTTTATAACAAGCGAATTTATCATTTTATTTTAATTTGGTAATTTCTGTTTTGAAAAATATTTCAGTAAATTTCTTCTACTTGTGAGTTCAAATTTCAATTGTTTTTAGGGTTGATTTTTATAACTAAAACAACTTTTTAGTGGTATTTTAAGTGGATGTTCTATTTTTAGACATGAGTCGGTGTATTAACTTTCGATCCCTTTTTTCATCTATGTAACATTTTAACGCAATTTAAGTTTATAGGTGTAAGATTTAATTGGAAATAACATTTCCTTCAATATACACTTTTTTAAAATTAGTAATTTTTTTTGCTAATTTTAGCAAATCGGTTTTTTAAAATTTGTAAAATGATTTCTGAAATCAGCACCAAAAATTTGTAAGTATTCTGTAAAAATTCTGTAATTTGTAGAATGTAAATACCAAAAAGATTTGCTAAATAATAATTTTTTTACTAAAATTCAGTACAAAAATTATAAATTAAGTAGTTTTAGAGCTCTATACTTCATTATCGGTAGTTTTAAATATAGGAATATTCAAAATTCAATCATTTTTTTTCAAGGATATTCATCTTTAAATGAATTTGTTTAAACTTTTGTAGTTCTGTCTTTCATGGTTCTAATGGTCATTGAAATTTGGCCTAAGTCTTACCACGCTTTAATTGCCACTCCCCGTAATAATTGTTTAAACCCCCGGCTTTGTGGATGTCTACAACCGAGCAAAAATTCCCGTAAACATTTGGTTAATATCGTCTTGGGGGATGCCTACGCTGGAGTAAAAATCTTGTCGCCGAAATTCTGGTTCCTAACTTCAGTGGTTTGCGTTAGGCGATAAAGGTAGCCCTTTTCTTTTTTTAATCTCAATTTATAAATTTATTGAATATTCCAAATTTTAAATTTCGGGTTTTTAGTTAAAGCGGTTTATAAAGATCAATAAGGGAATGACTTTTTCCCATTGAAACCCCATTTTGAAAAAAATTCCACCAAGAATCTTATTTGTGAATAAACCTATATATTTTCAGGCCTCTAGCGTGGAAAAAAAATCACAAATAAAAAGGCTTCGGCTGTGCCGAAACTTTAAATACCCTTCACCAATGTCCTTACTTTTTTTGGTACAAATAATGGAAAAAGCTTTAGAAGTGAAAAATGTCTTAAGGTAAAAATCTTTTTTAGATGTTCGAAAAAAAATTTTGAGGTGGAAAAATTTTTTTGAGGTGAAAAAAAAGAATTTGGGTTGAAAAAATATTATAGTGGTGAAAAATTTTTTTTGAGGTAAATATAAAATATTATTCAATTCTGAGGTAATGAAATTTATTGCATTATTTCGTTATAAGGATCTGATTTTAAATTAATTTAGTTTTTTATGCATTTGTGCTATTTCATTACCATTAGTGATCCCAAAATTTGACTAGAAATGTCATGAGCGATCTTAAATTTGATTGGTTTTTATTGTTTGTGTTAAGTTCTGGGTTTTGGTGTGTTCTTACTTATGCAGTAGAATTTTATGGCCAACATTTTTGTAGAACATTTCATCCCCGCCCTTCCTCTTTTTCAGGGTGTTTTTTACAATTTGTTATAATAAAGCCAAAAAATGCCATTATGAGGGGGAGTTAGAGGGTTAATATGTTCTACAAAAATATTTATCATACCATTAGCTACAAATTTGCTGAACATACCCTACATCTCAGATGTAAAAAAAACATAGTTTTAAATACCGATATGCTGCAAGAACAGGCCAGAGCTGGGAAACTTTGACCGCCTCTCAAATGAAATTCCGATGTAAACTATCAAAACGCCGAAACACGTATATTTTTTTTGGTCTCCTTAACAAGAATCAATCATCGGAGGCCTGTAATTTTTTTTGTGTTGAACTTTGTAATTTTTATTTATAAAAAATTTAGAATTAATTCTAAAAACTGTTGTAAATATTTTCTACAATTTATTTAGTATTAAATATTTTTTCAATAAAATATTCTCATTCATTCCTTAAATGTTAATCTTATAAAATTGATTTTACACATCTCAAAAATATTTCATTGGAATTATATAAATATATTTTTTTTTATTTTTTTTTTTAACACATACCATAAACATTATATTGTAATAATTCATTTAATAGACGAATAAAAACGTCTGAAATTACCCCCTAAAAACCATTAATATAGAGACGTAAATATTTTTTTTTATATATTCACATAAATATATTGTATCAATTACTTTGTTCTTTTTATAAATAAAACAAACAAAATGTTTTTATTTGCCTTTTTGGTTGAACGTGAATTTTATATTGATGATGATGTAAATATAATTACACGGAATTTTTTATTTTGGAATAAAATATGTACGAATTTATTCATGCTTATATAAATGATGCATAATTAGGGTAAAAGGGGGATCATTCGCAAATAGCACACTCGCTATGCTAGAAATCTCCTAGAAAGGTCGGTTTTATTTTAATTATTCGGAAAGTCTAAGGTATAAATGTGGGGTATTTGAAAAAAATTCTTTGTAATAAGTATAAAACTTTTGAACTACTGATACGATCGGAATCTTTCAATTTAAAAAAAATTGCATTTAAAATCTTTCTCAGTGCCTAATCTTTCAGGAAAATATAAAAATTATATAGATTTTTTAACAAAGTTCCAAGAAAATGCTTAACTTGCAACTTTAGGCCAAAAAGGAAAATTTGTTATCTCCTTTTTTAAATTTAAGGATTTTTTATAACTATAGCTTACCCAGCAAAAACGAAGCTGCAAAAGAAGCAATAAAAGCATCACTACTATGGCAAAGGCTTCACTTCTTTTCTAATGGTTTCATCGATGAATTTAATATTAGCGTGTCATAGGATGGAAGTATTCAAATGTAGCTACTAGAATTACTTATACTGTACTCAAAGGAAGCAATGATAATACAATGATTAGATATTCTGATGCATGAGTGGAAAATGTTCATATACTCTGTAGTATTTAAGCTTTGATGAGATAAGAATGCAGAAAAAATAAATTTAAAGAAGCGAAATTTATGCATTGATATACAAATACTCTTTATTAACCCTCTGCGACTGACGTAAAATATTTTCAGTATTGTTTATTGATGACTGTTAGACTACCACGTCAGTCGCAGAGGGTTAAAACAAATAAATAAATTTGCATTAGTGAAAAAGCATTTTTAAAACATTTTTTAAAAATTTTAATGAATTTTTAGACTAATTTTAAAATATTTTTGGATAAATTAAAAATTTGTTGTACAATTTAGAAACATTTTTAGACAATTTTAAAATATTTTTTAACATTTTTAAATAATTTTTGCACAATTTTAAAACACTTTTGGGCAATTTGAAATAATTTTACACAATTTTAAAATTATTTTGATAAATTCTGAATTAAAACTGGAAATGGTGTAGTGTTAAATAACAAACATACTGCAAAAATGCACAGATTGTGCCTTCAAAAAATATTTAAGGCTGAAAAAATGCAAATGACAGGCCAGCTAGTTTCAATTAAAGGTTAAAAAAATATTTTGTTCTTGTTATTTCAAAACTTTTATAAAAATTGCAAAACTGCATAAATTCTAACCCTCATGAAATTTAAAACTAATATATAAAAAATGATTTAATAAAAAAATTAAAAAATTAAAAAATTTCATTAGAACTATTTTTTCAATTTGAATAAATGCTTTAAATTCAAAAAATTATGCTTTATAAGTAATGAAGAGTGATTTTTTAAGATATGCATCGGGTTTATATCCAGATCACTGCATTTGAAATATGAACACATGAATTCTTTTGGAAGTGCCTTAGAATAACACCAAAAAATCATAAAAGAATGTCAACTGAAGTTTAGAAAGCAATGAAAGAAGTTATAGTCACAGAATGACTACAATTTTTTTTGCTGGGTAGTTAAATAAAAAAGTTTAAAAATCCGTTTTTTATTTTAAAACTTTTACATAATATTTTTTTTTGCCAGATAAAAAAATGTAATGGAAAAAATGAATATTCATATGCAACTTAAATTAAAGTTTAAGTAAAATATTTTGTCTTACAACGTATGTTGCCCACGCCAAAAAATTTATAAATCGGTCCCTATTCGCAGCAGATCCACAACCAAAAAGATGTCTTACACGCAAGGTAGTCTACTTTGATACACTGTACTAAATTAGGGCGCCCAAATAACAGTATTTATAAAGATTAACTCCTTAAGAATTTCAAATTTTATTCAACCCTGCACTTAAAATATTTAAAAAATAAAAAAAAAAAACATTTGAAAAAACTTATATTTTATTAAGAACCTGGTTTACTTATTTTTCATTAAAATCAAACGGTTTTGGTTATTAATTTTTAAATGTTATTTAAACAACTGACACATCAGAAAATAAACAAATGATTAGTCAGTTAAAAAAATGTTAAAATTTGACCTACCAATTCCTTAAATATCAATAAAAATTATTTGAAATTATTTCGGTATTTGGTGTTTTTGTTGATTTTTTAATCTGAAAAATTCAGTATCCCACATGCGCACAGTCTATAAGCACATGTTGTATGAATTGCCCTATATGTGTGTGCGTTTATAAATTTCGTGAAATATTTTTTGAATAAAAAAAAAATATTCGAATTTTTTTAATATTTCTTTGAAATAGTCAGCAAACATAATTTAAATTTCTAATAACTGTAACGGAAACAAATAAATCATAAATATGTGTTTTTTCATATAAAAAAAATTAACTGAAAAAAATGCGTAAATGACAGTAAATTATTTTGAACAAATCTATAAAACAGTTAAAATAAATAGTTCTTTGAAGAATAAATGTATATTCCTTTGTTTTTAACTTAATATTTTTTCTTAAACTACAAATAGTAAACTACATAATATTCTGAGTGTATATATGCAGTTTATATTTATTATTGTATCATTTATTTTTTAAGTACCCCACTGTTCGTATGTACATATACTAAGAATATCGAGCCCTCACCGCCAAAAGAAAAACATTAGTGTCACGATTGACGACATAAGCGAAAGTTTCAATATAACAATCTATATTTTGATTATGAATTTTTTTTCCCGTTTGACCATGCAATATTTACTGTTGGATATGGAATCCAAAGACTTTTCACCTGATACCCAATATGTTAAAGGTATAGTAACATATGTGTTTAAGGTATAGTGCACGAACATTTTTCTTTCTCACGAATCAAGTAAATCATCGGATTTTATTTTAAAAAATATTTTTTTTTTAATCAGAAGTGCGAGGCTTAAATTAAATTTTTAAAATTATAAATGCCGAATTTTGAAAATTTAACTTCAGATTCCTATTATGTTTTCATTCAAATCGGTATGAATCACATTGCAGTTCTTCTACGTAAGGAAATATCTTCGAAAATTTATATTTTAACTTTTGGTTTAAAAAAAAACAAAATATTTTGTGTCTTCGAAAAAAATGTTGTATCATTGATTTATGTGTAATGTCTAACCTAATACGGTCGAGCAATTATTTTACGTATATGAATAATGAATTATTTTGCTTTTGTAGCTAAAACATAATTTTATCTTACAAAATAATGTTGAAGGAATGAGTTATGATTGTATGTATGTAGTAATGGTACGGCATTACCACGTAGAGAAAACAGATTCATTGTGACAACTGAATTTTTTTGCCATCTGAATAGTCTGGTTGCTGCAACCAAATTAAAATATAAAGTTTCAACCGAAATTATACTGTATTAACCGAATTTCGGTTGCCACAATTAACTCTTCAGTTACGGTTGTCACAGTAAATATGTTTCCTTTGTGCAAGGCCGTTTCTGCGCTAGTCTCAATATGCTTCCTCACACAAAACCATAATTTTTAAAATTTTTAAAAATTTATAAATAAACACAGTGAATTATGTGTAGTTGTTATTCAAATATCAAGCTGCGAGTGATAATTGATAATTGTACAAATAATCCTTTGGTGCTATTTACTAACACTTTTAAAATTCAGCGACAACTGGGTCTGTCGAATTCTCCCCCTTATACCCTACACAATTTATCAATACACTTTGATGATGCTGTTACAGTAGCTGTTGTTTTGTGAGTCGTAAATATGAATACATGAAGAATGAATGAAACATTTTTAATGATTATGTTTTTCTTTTAATGGATTATTTACAATCATGTTATTAAGCTAATTAAATTTCGGAAAGATAATATTTGTTGTCAAATTTGTTTGTTATAAAAACAATTTCATAACCTTATGAGTCGCGATAAAAAAGGAAATTACTATCCGCGCCATCAAAGTTTTTGAGTTGTTTAGATTTAGCATTCTAAATACGAATTTCTTTATTCATTTAATTTTAACTGGAGATTTTAACTGGTACATTTTTCTCAATTGTTTCAATAAGTTTTAAAATACAAATCCATTTTTATAATACACTATTTACAATAAGATTTTCTATTCGAGATTGAGAAAATTTTATTTCTTCTTAAGATTTTCTATTATATATTAACGCTGGATTTCACACTGTGTTAATCCAAATTTTTTTTGTTATTTTGTATGTAATGTTTTGTTATTTGCTTTTATTTAATAGTTAAGTTAAAGTTTAATTTTTTTAGGAAATTGAGAAAAAGAAAACAAGTGAAATTGATATTTTCCACTTTCATTTCTGCTTTTATCAAGTCTAAGTGTATAATTTCAAATATAATTTGGGTTTTCTTAATATTAAATGGAATGCCTCAATTTAATTTCTTCTTTTCTCAATATTAACTGAAAAATATTGATTTCAATATTGCTTTTTCCAATAATAAATGAAAACTGACGACTTCAATTGACCCTTCATTAGTGTTAGTTAAATTTTTTATTTGGTTGCTTGAATTTCAGTCTATATTAACTGAACTTAAAATCAGTTTTTTGTTTAATTTAATTAATAATATAAAAATTTCTGCATTTTATAATATGGGAAGTGGAATTTTATTTTATTTTTTTTTTTAGAAGACATAAAACTAAACACAAAAATATTAATTTCAAATTTTGTTAACCACAATCGCCCGTGTTGCCACTTCATAATTGGTCTTTTTGAAAAAAAGGAAAAATAACGCAATTCTTAATACCGAATAAATGATATCGTCGTGACCAGATTTTTTTTTGTAAAAGTTACCACACAAACTTAAAAATTAAATTTTTTTTCACTTAAATTCGTAAAAGGGCCACTATAAAAACTAAAGATTGCGGTTTACTACAAATTTAAAAAAAAACCGAATCGAATTTGATTAATTTGTCTTGGCACCAATTTTGGACTTATGGTTGTTAGAAAAATGAAGGTCAGGTTATGTTGAAAAAGAGGAATGAGAAGTGATCATACTCGTCACAACGACTCGTGTTCAAAAATAGGACATACAGTTAAGACCGTAAGTCTCCTTATTATGCCCTCTCATGTGGTCTCTATGTATTCTAGGAACTCCGTCCTATTTACGAAATCTCTTAGTCTTTTTCAGCTTCCCAGCAAAATAAGAGCTGAGAAAGAAGTAGTTAAACACTACATCTTCTGAACCCGAAGTTGTAAAAATTTCGGTGAATCACTAATGATTTTAACATTGGCGTGTCATTGGGAGGAAGTAGTTTGTTTTTGTGCTATGAAAAATCGATGCTCAGATGGACTTTTTCATTACTTTACGGAAGTTAGGGAATACAAAATAAATATAGGAAGTCGCTTTGTTTTAAAGTTAAAATGCAATTTTAAAAACGCCAAGAATTATTATTTAGACCAGGACAAAGTGAATATCACTGGCATGCAAAATATGTTTTCAATAAGACATTTAATGACTGCAGTAATTAACCATTTATGGACTAACTAAATAATTGTTTTTATTTACTAGTAGGGGTTAATATCAACATTTTGGAAGTTGTTTAAAATGACTTCTTACAAATCGAAAAATTTGCACTAATAACTTCTTTGGATGTTTTGAAAAAGAGATGCGTAAAGAATAACATCCATTTTATTTTGCTGGGTTATTCCACTAAGGTCACCTAAAATTGGAATACTAGAATAATTAAAAATACCGTATTAAAAATACCGTATAGCCACAAAGATAGTGTTCTAAGCTCTCTTTATCGTCCCAGCTTTGAATGTCCAGTGGGAATAATTACTATTGTATTCAGTTTTCTTTAACTAAGTTTCAAAGTCCCTTATTTCTCCCCTTTTTCGGACTTCTCCTTGTAATGCTAGTGGTATTAACTATTCCCGCGGTATACTATATTCTTCTAAAAGTAAAAACAGTTCATTCGTATTTCAGCTCTATAAGCTTGAAATGTATTTCATTCTCCAAATTGACTGCGTTCAGGGAAAAGTTCTCCTAGAATAACTCATTAGCCATTTTGTTCCCTAAAATGTTTCTATAGTCGGATACCATATAAAATTTGTTTGAAAGACGCTATTATGATCCGAGAGAAGGAAGCATTTTTCCCACTTTTTCCACTCATTTTCAAATAATCCGTATATAAGTAAAGTTCTTGACTTGACCCCTCAATTATGTGAAGTTGTATCCCGATAACTTATCAACGATCCTTCTATCTTTTTTCAAACCATCAGTATAGTAGTGAATGCATGGATTGTCCGTTAAGAAGAAACCTTCTAAACATAATTTCCTGCTCGGAATTCGTGTACTGCAACTTGGCGTTTTTGACCTATTGGAAATCCTGTCACAAACTGAGAGAGGTAAAACAAACCTATTTTTTAGTCTGATTTAGTACTAACACACTTCGATCAAATTGGGTGAAAAGGCACATCTCAGTTTTGATCGAGATTGCGTCTTAGCCCATTTCGGTTTCCCCTGAACATCGCTCTAAGTACACGTACTCCACTATCCATTCTATCGTTATCAGTAAAAATTATGCCAGGCCTGGGATATCATAGCCATCCTTCACGTTTTTGGTGTGAAAAAACTATCCTATATGCAAAAACAACTATATGCTAGTTTTAAGCATGCAGAGAAAATACATAAAACAGCTCGACGCTCTTAAGGCTGTAATATTGCAGACTAAAAAGCGGAAAATGTTTTCCAGCTCACTTAACCAAGTTGCTGGTGATATTAATATTCAAGCCAAATCCACTTCCTTGTCGATATTGTTTCTCATTTGTTGCAACTTAATTTGGTCCAGCCTATTAGATATCATTGGGACCAACTTCTTGTTTCACACTGGATTTAACTTGTTGTTCCACATTGCTTCTAGCGTTTTCGACATGAAAATGCATTTTCTTAAGAATCCTTATAGATTACTCCAATGAGTCAACCATATTTTTCTCAATAATAATTACACTTAAAAAAGTTTGTAAGTTAAAATAACTGAAAATATCACTTAAAAAAAATGATATTTCATTTAAAAACCGGTCTACCTTATTTTCATTTAAATTAAATGCCATTTGTTATTTATTTTTAAATGTTGATTAATCAACTGACACATCCGTAAGAAACAAATGATATAATCAGTTAAAATAAATGTCAAAATTTTACCTACCAATCCTTAAAAAATAAATGTTTTTTTTTCATTTATTTGAAATTATTTCCGTTTTTGCATTTTTTTTTTATTTTTTTTTAATATACTCGTACAATACAAAATGTATGTATGCATATGAAGCTATAAACACTTTTTGTGTTAATGTGTTTGTATATGTATGTGTGTTTATGAAGTTATTGTAATTTGTATTGAAAAATTTTGTATATATACAACCAATTTAAATAAAAAAACAAATTGAAATTTTTTGAATATTTTTTTTTTTTTGAAACAGACAGCAAACAAAATTTAAAATTGTAATAACTGTTACGGACACAAATAAGCCACAAGTTTCCGTTTTGTGGGTAAATTTTTATTAAATTTTAAACAAATGAAAAAAATAAATGAAACTGAAAAAAATGGTAAATGATAGTAAATTATTTTGAATAAATGTATAAAAAAGTTAATACAGATTTTTCTTTGAAAAATAAATGTATGTTTCTTTATTTTTAAATGGAACGGAAAACTTTTTTATTAAACTACAAACAGTTAACTACATAATATTCTGAGTGTATATTATTTGGTGTTGGTATTAAGTCTCTTATTTTTTGTGATATTTATTAAAATTATAAAAAGTGATTCTATGTATCTATTTTACAATTATAATTCTTTTATCTTAAATTTGCCATTGGCCAGCATTAATGCAATAGTGACTAATTTATAGAGACTTGGCAAAGGTATCTATTTTTTTAATTTAAATAATTTTTACAATTCTTCTTCATTCTTCATTTTGAGGTTAGTTCATTGACACATTACAAGGTGTCTTAATTGTGTTCATTTTTCTCTTCATATTACAGTCTTAGATTTAGATACTGTTTTTGCCACTCTGGACCCCGTATGTAATTAATTCTGTGATTGGTCCTGGAAGTAACGCCGTAGAACATAAAAGGTTAAATTTATTTTTATTTAGTTAATGTGACAAATATTATTTGTTTGACAGATTTGACAAGATATACATAGGAACTTTTGTGAATAAGCAAACGTTTTGTTTTGTTTGTGTATGTTTCGTTTGATCTATGGCATTTTTTATTAAATAAATATTTATAATCCTGAAATTATAATAAAAAACAAAAAGTTCATTATTACTGGTGTTAACTAAAAAATTATCTTTTGTCATTGTGTGAGATGTCGTAATTGTTCTTTACTAAATAATTATAAATTTACAAAAGGAATTTAAATTAATTTGATAATAATACATTTAGCAAAATTTTATATTAAAAGTTGCGGGGGAAAAAATAAATGCAACGCTGGGTTATATGATCTTTAAGTGTGTCTCTTTGGTAATAACGGTATACAATTCATCTCTTTTTTGGTTTTTTCTTCTCTACAGTTATGGTAAACTAGTTTAAGTTACTGGACTAAATTAGTTAAATGAATACATTTTTTTTTAATGGGTACTAATTCTGTGCGAGCAAAAAAAAAAAAAGGCAAATGATTGTATTTCAAAATGTTTATTAAAATTCAATTTTTTTTTAAAACTGTATTATACTTAAACTAATATTTTGTAGCATATCCATTATTTTTTACTACTACTTGTAATCTGGAAGGTATAGAATCAACCAATGTGTTAAGGGATATGTTGTTCTATTCTGACATCAAAATTCCAATTCCAATTCTATGGGGTTGAGATCAGGGGATTGTAATGACAAATCCAAAACATGCACATTACTGTTGCTTATAAAGCTGCCAGCTAAGCGACTTGACTGCTTGGGATCATTATCATGTTGGAATATACTATTGGAGGCCATTTTTCTCGAAAATGGGGAAGCATGTGCTGTGTAACTATTTTACAATACTTATTTGCGTTCATAATCCTTTCGATTTTGATCAATGGACCGATACCGTCACTGGAAAACGCTGGTATAAATATATGACATACACTCACAATATATTTTCCGTTACCGACTGTATTTAAAAAGTAATACGTAAAGTTTGTTTTAATATGGAGAATCAATTGGAATTCATAGAAATATATTTTTAAACTATTTGAATCAGTCATTCAAAAAACAAACTACAAAAATTTACAGACATTCAGTAGGAGTTGATATTTTCAGTTAAATATAAAATTTGTATGTTTTCTGCTTCAAAAAATAAAAATTCATATAATTCTTTTTTGTTTTTTTACCAAAATAGTTTGTATATATTCAAAATTATTTCAATAAAAATTACAAGAAATTATTCAGATATACACACACACAAAGCCAATAAAAATATACATGTGTTGTGTTTAGAGTATTCAAAAAACCGGCCTTTTGAAAAAACCGGTTTCGGTTTTCTTCGAAAAATAGAATTTAAAAAAACCGGGTTCGGTTTCGGTTTTTGCAGAAAAAACCGGTCAACCGGTTTTTTCGTTTTTTTTTAATTTGAATAAAAAGCTTATATAATTTGTTAATTGTTTTTATAACAAAAAAAAAACAAATTTAATATATAACGTAATAAAAATAAAAAAATACATTCTTTGAAAAAAAATATATATATATACAGGTTGGTTGAAAGGTTCCTGCGCTCACCAAGAGATGGCACTGCTAGCTCCAAACTTTTTTTTTCTCAAGTTGGTATAACTGTCCTGAGAACACATGCAAAGTTGCAAGACATTCTGTCAATTCTTTCTTTGTTTACAAGCCATTTGAAGTTGACGTGTCATTGATTTTTTTTTAATATGGAAAAAATTGAATATCGTGCAGTCATTAGATTCTTTGTTTTGAAGGGTTTAAAAGCAAAGGAAATTTATGAACAATTGTTAGAAGTGTATAAGGAGTCCTCACCTTCAAAACGCACCGTTGAATTTTGGGCTGGTAAATTTAAACGTGGTCGTACCAGCCTTAAAGACGATCCACGCGAAGGACGACCAAAAACTGCAACCACAGCAGAAATCATTGAGCAGGTACATAATATGGTTAGTAAAGATCCAAGTTTGACTAAGCGTGAAATCGCTAATGCCATAGGCATCTCAGATGAACGAGTACTCCATATTTTACATGAAGAATTACGTATGAAAAAACTGTTTGGAAAGTTACTGCCGCACACATTAACAATTCAACAAAAACTGGATCGAAAACAAATTTCTCAGCGTAATTTGGAGCATTTTAAGCCGAATAAAACCGACTTCTTGCGTCGTTTTATAACTATGGATGAGACTTGGATATACCACCATGATCCTAAATTGAAACAAGAACGTTTACAGTGGACTGAAGCTGGTTGTTCAGCTCCAAAGCAGGTTAAGTCACAACGATCAGCAAAGAAGGTTATGGCATCAGTTTTTTGGGATGCAAAAGGAATTTTGTTGATTGATTATTTTCAGAAAGGTAAAACAATCAACTCTGAATATTATTGCAGCCTTTTGGATCAGCTGGATGAAAAATTCGTGAGAAAAGACCCGGTTTAAAGAAGAAAGAAATCATTTTTCATCAAGACAATGCACCTGCTTACAAAAGTGTTTTGACGATGGCTAAATTCAAAGAATTAAAGTACGAATGGCTTGAACATCCACCGTATTCACCAGATTTGGCTCCCAGTGTCTACTATCTCTTCAGAAATCTCAAACAATTCCTTCGTGGAAAGCATTTTTCGTCGAATGAAGAGGCCATAGCAGCCGTAGACGGTTATTTTGCAAAGCTTCTGGAAAACCATTATAAGGATGGGATACAATTATTGGAAGATCATTGGAACAAGTGTATTGAGCTTCTAGGAGATTATATTTAATAAAAAATATATTTCGTAACAAAAACAGTATTCTTTCATTTCGAGCGCAGGAACTTTTCAACCAACCTGTATATATATATCTATATCCTTCTTTAAAGCAAATACTTGATCAAACTTGAGAACACCAAAAATTTCTTCTTTAGCTAGAAAGCTAAACATGAAAAAAGCTGTAGTAGACTGTTAAACTAGATGGAATTTCAGTTGTGACATTGTTCAAGCCTTATTGGAATACTGAAGTTATTGTTCGGAATTAATGGATGCTGCATTAACTATGAATGACAATATTTGGAATATTTGTGAATATTTGTGATTTTCTAAATCAAATTATTCAAATTAGAGGGCCATTTCAGCCTTGAAATTCATTTGGTCGCCTTATGGAACCAATTAAAAGGCAGGAAACTTAAAATATATGTTATATTAATTTTAAAATTAAACGAATTTTTTTTTTATAATTAAATATAATACAGGTTGGTTGAAAAGTTCCTGCGCTCGAAATGAAAAAATACTGCTTTTGTTACGAAATATATTTTTTTATTCAATATAATCTCCTAGAAGCTCAATACACTTGTTCCAATGATCTTCCAAAAATTTTATCCCATCCTTATAATGGTTTTCCGGAAGCTCTGCAAAATAACCGTCTACAGCTGCAATGGCCTCTTCATTCGACGAAAAATGCTTTCCACGAAGGAATTGTTTGAGATTTCTTAACAGATAGTAGTCACTGGGGGCCAAATCTGGTGAATACGGTGGATGTTCAAACAATTCGTACTTTAATTTTTTGAATTTAGCCATCGTCAAAACACTTTTGTGAGCAGGTGCATTGTCTTGTTGAAAAATGATTTTTTCTTCTTTAAACCAGGTCTTTTCTCCCGAATTTTTTCATCCAGCTGATCCAGAAGGCTGCAGAGATGATTGTTTTACCTTTCTGAAGATAATCAATTAACAAAATTCCTTTTGCATCCCAAAAAACTGATGCCATAACCTTCTTTGCTGATCGTTGTGACTTCACCTGCTTTGGAGCTGAACAACCAGCTTCAGTCCACTGTAAACGTTCTTGTTTCAATTTAGGATCATGGTGGTAGATCCAAGTCTCATCCATAGTTATAAAACGGCACAAGAAGTCGGTTTTATTCGGCTTAAAACGCTCCAAATTACGCTGAGAAATTTGTTTTCGATCCAGTTTTTGTTGAATTGTTAATGTGTGCGGCACTAACTTTCCAAACAGTTTTTTCATACGTAATTCTTCATGTAAAATATGGTGTACTCGTTCGTCTGAGATGCCTATGGCATTAGCAATTTCACGCTTAGTCAAACTTGGATCTTCACTAACCATATTATGTACCTGCTCAATGATTTCTGCTGTGGTTGCAGTTTTTGGTCGACCTTCGCGTGGATCGTCTTCAAGGCTGTTACGACCACGTTTAAATTCACCAGCCCAAAATTCAACGGTGCGTTTTGAAGGTGAGGACTCCTTATACACTTCTAACAATTGTTCATAAATTTCCTTTGCTTTTAAACCCTTCAAAACAAAGAATCTAATGACTGCACGATATTAAATTTTTTCCATATTAAAAAAAATCAATGACACGTCAACTTCAAATGGCTGGTAAACAAAGATAGAATTGACAGAATGACTTGCAACTTTGCATGTGTTCTTATGACCAACTTGAGAAAAAAGAGTTTGGAGCTAGCAGTGCCATCTCTTGGTGAGCGCAGGAACTTTTCAACCAACCTGTATATTCAACTCTGTGCAATAGAAATTAAAACAGAACGTTGTTGATTTGTATACTCTTAAATAAAAGAATAAACAGCCATTATTATGTTGCATTTTTTTATGCTCGCAACTGTATGTTATCTGTATAACAAAATCAATTACGACCCTAAGGTTATTTAGATTTCAATCTGATAATTCGTTTTAAAAATATTACTTCCAACACATCTGTATTCAAATCAAAATCAAATATAATCACAATTTTATCATTTTAATAAAATTTACATATAATTTATTTTAGATTTCCTTTTTGTTTGCATCCCAATTTTATATTTGTATGCATGTAGTTGTTGATTCGATTGGAATTTTTAAATATAAATCCTTTTAACATTTCTACTATCAAATCAATACGTTTATATTTTTCAAATAGAAATGTTTGAATATTAGAAAATAAATAAAGAAAAAAAAAATACTAGTATATAGAACAGAATAAAAAAGTATAAGTTGTTTAACAAAAAATGGCGACCAATTTCCTATTTCCTTTTCTTTTTATGTCAAGCGTAACGGTACCACTATAAAAAAAAAAACAACAACTATAGGGATTTATTTATGTATGTGTGTAATACACTTATGCTTTTATATAACTAATACAAGCACATACTATCGTACATTTACCCTTTTTTTTATTATATATGTACATATATACTATCATCATGTGTACGCATTTTTAAAATGTATAAAAAAAACTAGTGAACAAATAAATGTATATATAAATGAAGCCTCCAGGGACGATTTGTATAAACTCACAACGTACTATACCAGCAACAATAACAACAACATTTATTTAAAGGTTTTATTATAAAAGTGGTATAAATCCATTTTACAAATAAATTGACTTAATTTTGGGTTTTAATAGTATGTATACAGAAAAAACTAAAATCGAGTTTCAATTAAAGTATTTGTAAATATAAATAAAAATTTAATTGAATTTGGACCAGGAAAAGAATTTGTTAAATCAATTAAATTTTTTTGTTAAAATTAATTGAAATTTTCAATTATTTTTCAATCACATCCATTAAATTTTTAATCAAACATCTTCAACATTTTCAATCAAAGTTTTAATTATATCAATTATATCTTAAATTAAGGTTCTAAAAAAATGAATTAAAATTTTGTATCAAATTTTTAATTGAAATTCCAGCCTCAAATCAATTAAAATTTTATTAATATTTTTCATTGAAATTCGAGACTCAAATCAATTAAAATTTTTATAACATTTTCAATATTTTTTTATATCAAATATACATATATTTGTGTATAATTCATCATCCTCCACAATCACCGGACTTAAATGTTATTGAACATTTGTGGGATGAATTAGCACGTAGAGTGTATAAAAGAAACTTTGCTAACATTGCCCAGCTCAAAGAAGCATTGCTTCAGGAGTGGAATGAAATTCCTCCTGAAGTCTGTGCGAATTTGGTCTTCAGGCTGTGGTTAACGCCAAAGGCTACGCTACAAAATATTAATTTGCCATTTTGTTTGTACATATAACGGGACTTTTATCATTATATGAGTTGTGTCCGATTATTCGTTGTCCGTTAGAAATTAAGTATATTTTTGTTGTTGTTAATTTTAAGATGAATTTATTGTTTTTTGTTCTTTTCTTTTTTTTTATTTATCGTTAAGAATTACATATTGAATAAAATTGCATACTTTTATTTTGACAAAAAGCATTATTTTGTTCGTCTGTAGCAGTGAAAATTTGAAAACATATATAAATAAACACTGTCCGATTATTCGTTGTCGCCAGTGTATGTGCATATATTATCATACATGCTCATATATTATTCATGTATGCTCGTATATGATCATATACGTCCATATACCCTCAAATTTCGGATCCAAAGATATATGATCATGTATGAGATCATGTGTGGTCATATATTGAACAATGTATGGACGTATATGACCATGTATGCCCATGTATGATCATATACAGGCCCATGTATGATCATGTATGCTCATATATATTTCGATTTTTAGATGGGAATTTTTTTTTTAAATTTTAAAATAGACCTTTAAAATTATGATTCCTTGATTTAATATTTAAATCTGATTCAATTTTTAACGAATCGATTTGCAAAACTCTGTTCATTGTTTGAATAATTTTCTACTTTATTCAAGTAATATCAAATTCAGATAATAAATTTGATTTTTGTTGATTCTTTTCATAAAACCAATCAATTTGATTAAATTTTAACAAATCAAATAATCAAAAATCGTTCCCGATTAGAATCTCATAACAAATTATTCCATCGAGTCAAAATTGAATGAATGATATGCTGTGATTATAATTTAATCATAGATTCATAAAAATACTAACATGATATAAAATGAATTATCAAGCTTTGCATTAAAACCAATAAATTATTAATTTAGCAGAAATAGCTGTCGATTGTCGATCTGAAAAATCTATTAAAATTGAATTTTTTTAGCAATAAATTTTAAAATTTGAATTTGATACACTCTGATGCATACAAACACTACATATACTATGTTGTTTTTGTAATTTTAAACAACAGTTCTCTTTCTTAATAATATCGTTATGACGCTTTTATTAATACGCGTTATATATTTAGAGATTTGAGATGCAATATTGCAATTTTAATAATTGTAATAAAAGTCAAAAATATAAAAAGTATAAATTTAATATAAAAATAAGTCAAAAATATAGGTTGGTTGAAAAGTTCCTGCGCTCAGCAAGAGATGGCACTGCTAGCTCCAAACTTTTTTTTTCTCAAGTTGGTATAACTGTCCTGAGAACACATGCAAAGTTGCAAGTCATTCTGTCAATTCTTTCTTTGTTTACAAGCCATTTGAAGTTGACGTGTCATTGATTACACTAGGCAACAGCCATTTTGTTATTTGGTTCTAGCATACTTTTTCTCATGGATTTGGACCTACTGAACACGAAAATGAATTTTAAAAATTTTTCTGTCGATTGGTTTGCGAGATACAAATTTTTTAATTTTTTTTTTTTAATTTTTGGAGGTACACTTACTATTTTGAGCATATCTTTAGTCTTCTTTGACCTATTTTATCCTACTACTACTCAAATTAAAGACAATTGAGCCGTCTACAACTTATTCTCAGAAAATTTTCAAATCGGGTTAGTAGTTTTGATGTTGGCGGCTTAAAAAGGTTAAAAAACTGCGTTTTTTTAGTAAAAATGTGGCTGAAAAATTCATATAAAAATTCATATAAAATGTAAAACGCGATGTTAACAGCGATTTTAATTTTTTTACGTATAGCTGACACTTTTCCAAAGAAAATAAGCCCTTACTTAACAAAATCTGATGACAAATGGCCGACTTATTATTTTTTTGGTAAACGACCGAAATTCCGCTATTTCACGATTTTTTGATTTTCATTATTTGCACAGCTTACCTACCCAACGCAAACGAATAAATACATTTGAACTTAATTTAAAATAAACAAATTAGTCTTCGTATATTATTTTTTAATTTATTTACAGCACTACATGCTCAATGTATCGCACAATTAGCTAAACTAACGAAATTAAACTAACTAATTAAATTAAGCAAATCAACGCACAAAAAAATGAGTAAAAACAAAGATATAAGTGTACATTTTATGCCATGTGGAAAAACTGCTGACTTCTTCTTTGTTTTTTGTATTCGCTGCAATCGGTCTCACGTATTAGGGTCCAAATATAGTCACCCATCATAGCCGTGTCATAGTTGCCCTGATAGCGTCGTTCCATAGCCTTCAATTCCTGATGAAAGCGCTCGCCGTGTTCGTCGCTCACGTCTCCTAAATTCTCAGGGAAAAAATCCAAATGAGAATCCAGAAAGTGTATTTTAAGTGACATGTGCACTCCCATGGCTTCATAGTTCTTTACCAGATCCTCAACTATGTCCTTATAATTCGGGCTTTTGTTGTTTCCTAAAAAGTTTTCCACAACAAGCCTGAAGGAATTCCATGCTGCGGCTTCGATGGGTGATAACAGCTTTGGGAATTTTTCATCTTTCAACATTTTTTTTATCTCGGGTCCTGCGAAGACTCCTTCTTTAATTTTTGCCAGCGAAAGGTAAGGGAAAATTGACCGTAAATAGGCAAAAGCTTCACCTTCTTTGTCTAATTTTTTGGCAAAATTTTTAATCAAACCCAATTTTATGTGCAGCGGCGGAAGTATTATATTTTCACGGTTCTCTATTAGTGGTTTGCGCTGAACATTCGCTTCTCCAACTACAGGTTTCGTTCGTACCGGCCATTTTTTTTTTATATAATGCTGATCATCAGCGCGGCTATTCCAAAGGCACAGAAAACAGCAATGTCGCGTATAGCCTCCTTGGAGTCCACACAGAATGGCCACAACTTTAAGGTCGGCGCATATTTTCCAATTGTATTTCCTATACTCTATGCATTTCAGCAAAATGTCCATAGTTTCATAGTTCTCCTTTGAATGAACCGCATGAGCAATAGGAACAGATGGCTTTTCATTCCCATTATGTAAGAGAACTGCCTTCAAGCTCTCTTTGTTGCTGTCAATAAACAACCTCCATTCGTTGGGGTTGTGAATTTGGTGAAGCTCTTGGAACAAGCCTGAAATGTCGCTGCAAAAACATATTTGGTCTTTCTTTGTATAAAATTTTGCATACTCCTTGTGACGGTTTCTGTACGCTGATACTTTCACTTCTGAAGCCGCAAATCCACACTGTATCATCCGAGACGCAAAAAGTTCGGATTTCTCCTTAGTGAGACCAAAATCGCGCACCCAATCGTTTAGTTCGGCCTGTGACAGTAATTTTCGCTTTGCACCCGGCTCAAATTCGCTTGCATTTGACTCAGACTCTTCTTCTGATGATTCTGCTTTTTGAAGAGATGCACCAGGGCACACTGGATATGGCACATCATGCGAATGTGGTACTGGAAGCGCAAACGATCCCACTTGAGCGTAGTTCCATTTAAAAAATCTTCCTACCCCACTGTTTGTGGTGAGGCAAAAATAACAGTCTGTGGAATGGCATAGCGGCTTTTTCCACATCATTGGTGTATCGAATTTCATATGGCGGCTAAAATTAAAATAAATTA
Organism: Eustalomyia histrio; assembly: GCA_949748255.1. Lineage (NCBI taxonomy): Eukaryota > Metazoa > Arthropoda > Insecta > Diptera > Anthomyiidae > Eustalomyia > Eustalomyia histrio. Next base: position 50,311,590 of record OX456526.1, on the reverse strand, counting down.
CTATATTCGCTATGTATAATGTGTTTAAATAAAAATTCTTACCTTCCGCCAGCTGCCCAGTTGGTTAAGATTATATAGCAAAGATCACACAGCGACTTAGGTGTCCATGGTTCTGTGATATTTGGTGAAATACCAAAATAATTCAAATAGTGCAATTGTACTGCTGGAGTAAACTTGTGTGCGTGATTTTTTTTTATAAACTGGCCACAAACATTGCAGAAATTGTCTGGATCGTTCAAACACTCGAACACACGTAGTCTTTTACTCATTGTCTTCCTTGCGTTTTCTAAATATTAACTTCTTTACACTTTCACAGACAGTTTTGAAATGCAATTGATAACCGTGTCTCCTTATGTTTAAATATGTATGAGCATGTAGTGCTGTAAATAAATTAAAAAAAAATATACGAAGACTACTTTGTTTATTTTAAATTAAGTTCAAATGTATTTATTCGTTTGCGTTGGGTAGGTAAGCTGTGCAAATAATGAAAATCAAAAAATCGTGAAATAGCGGAATTTCGGTCGTTTACCAAAAAAATAATAAGTCGGCCATTTGTCATCAGATTTTGTTAAGTAAGGGCTTATTTTCTTTGGAAAAGTGTCAGCTATACGTAAAAAAATTAAAATCGCTGTTAACATCGCGTTTTACATTTTATATGAATTTTTATATGAATTTTTCAGCCACATTTTTACTAAAAAAACGCAGTTTTTTAACCTTTTTAAGCCGCCAACATCAAAACTACTAACCCGATTTGAAAATTTTCTGAGAATAAGTTGTAGACGGCTCAATTGTCTTTAATTTGAGTAGTAGTAGGATAAAATAGGTCAAAGAAGACTAAAGATATGCTCAAAATAGTAAGTGTACCTCCAAAAATTAAAAAAAAAAAATTAAAAAATTTGTATCTCGCAAACCAATCGACAGAAAAATTTTTAAAATTCATTTTCGTGTTCAGTAGGTCCAAATCCATGAGAAAAAGTATGCTAGAAACAAATAACAGACAAAAGTTTGTTATTTGTGACCTAGTGTTATTTTTAATATGGAAAAACATTGAATATCGTGCAGTCATTAGATTCTTTGTTTAGAAGGGTTTAAAAACAAAGGAAATTTATGAACAATTGTTAGAAGTGTATAAGGAGTCCTCACCTTCAAAACGCACCTTTTCAATTTTGGGCTTGTGAATTTAAACGTGGTCGTACCAGCCTTGAAGACGATCCACGCGAAGGACGACCAAAAACTGCAACCACAGCAGAAATCATTGAGCAGGTACATAATATGGTTAGTGAAGATCCAAGTTTGACTAAGCGTGAAATTGCTAATGCCATAGGCATCTCAGACGAACGAGTACTCCATATTTTACATGAAGAATTACGTATGAAAAAACTGTTTGGAATGTTAGTGCCGCACATATTAACAATTCAACAAAAACTGGATCGAAAACAAATTTCTTAGCGTAATTTGAAGCGTTTTAAGCCGAATAAAACCGACTTCTTGCGTCGTTTTATAACTATGGATAAGACTTGGATCTAACACCATGATCCTAAATTGAAACAAGAACGTTTACAGTGGACTGAAGCTGGTTGTTCAGCTCCAAACGATCAGCAAAGAAGGTTATGGCATCAGTTTTTTTGGGATGCAAAAGAATTTCGTTGATTGATTATCTTCAGAAAGGTAAAACAATCAACTCTGAATATTATTGCAGCCTTTTGGATCAGCTGTATGAAAAAATTTGTGAGAAAAGACCTGGTTTCAAGACAATGCACCTGCTCAGTGTTTTGACGATGGCTAAATTCAAAGAATTAAAGTACGAATTGCTTGAACATCCACCGTATTCACCAGATTTGGCTCCCAGTGACTACTATCTCTTCAGAAATCTCAAACAATTCCTTCGTGGAAAGCATTTTTCGTCGAATGAAGGGGCCATAGCAGCCGTAGACGGTTATTTTGCAAAGCTTCCGGAAAACCATTATAATGATGGGATACAATTATTGGAAGATCATTGGATAAAAGAAGATATTGAATAATAAAATATATTTCGTAACAAAAACAGTATTCTTTCATTTCGAGCGCAGGAACTTTTCAACCAACCTGTATATGACTTTTATATATTGTCAATAGTATTTATTGTACACAAAGTTCATTATCAATTAAAAATTTAATTGATATGATTAAACTTTTAATAGAAAATGAACAAACATAAAATTAAAAAAAAAAGATTTAATTGAATTTTTTTGGAAATATTGGGTTATATCAAGTGTACAATTTTTTTTGTTAAAACTTTTGAGAAATTATTTTATTATAAATTTCCTCAAAATTTTTCCAGCTTTTAACATTTTGCGATTATTAAAATTATTTTAAAAACCAGGAAATTTACTAATTTTTTAAACAATTAATAAATTCGCAAAAAAAATCCTCGACTTAACTTGTTTAAGCGCAATATTTTTAAACATTTTTATTTTGAAAGTTTTTATTTTTAAAAGTGGTACAAGCCTATTCAACAGTTTTTATTATAAAGTGAAACAACACTCAGTAATTTTTAACTATTATTTAATGTGTTTTGTGTTCTTTGGAAAGGGTATAAATTAGCGGTAAAAGGTAGTGAAAGATGAAGGGCTTTAAAAATAAGAAAATTTAAAATTCAAATCCTTTATTATGTTAGTTTAAGAAAAATGGACTTACACTACTTTCAAAATAAACACTTCATATGTATAAATTACACCCAGAAAACAAAATCAGTTTTTACCACTGATCTTCATATAAAATTATTGTTTTAGTCATGAAAGACAAAATTCCGTTGTCTAAAACATTAATATTTATATTCCACATAAATGTTTTTACGTTCCACAAAATTTTGTTTGAATAAAAATTTTATTTTCGATTTTATAGTATCGAATTAAGGCATTTAGTTGCATAGTTTCATATACTTTTAATAAGTATTTTTGATTCTACAAATTACTAAACAAAATTGATTTTTAATTGGATAATAGGATTTTTTTTTTTTTGGTTCCTTTTCCCTCTTTTTTTTCTCAATATAATATTTAAACTTTATTAATCGATTATAGACAGTTATAAATAAATTTACGTAATAAGAAATAAATTTTAATAGTCTGGATCGAATTCCAACCCATCTTTTCTCTGAGTGTATAGGTACATATAGAAAAAATCAAAATCGATCAACAAATATATTTGTAAATACAATTCAAAATGAAATAAAATTTTAACCAATTTTACTTTTTAACAAACCTCAAATAATTAAATATATTCATAAGTTTCGATTAAAGTTTTAATAAAATCAATTTAAAATTTAATTGAAATTCTAACAATCTCACTAAAAAATAAAGTTATGACCTTAACTTTTACTATGAGCCTTAAGCGCCCTGGTAGGTTAGTTTTTAGCATGCTAGCTTATCTTTGCGGAGGTTGTGGGTTCAATTCCTACCAGAGGCCTTCATTGCTACTGCTCGGTTAGGGTATTACGATATAATTTGTAATTATATGATTAATATAAATAAAAAAATAACTATGAATCTTATAAAAGTAAATATGATTCTGGTTAAAATAAACCTTTTCGTATTTAAATTAATATATCAGCATATTCTAATTTGTTTTCACATCTTAAAAATAAGTAGAAATATATTTAAATTAAAAAGAAAGCATGCTTAGCTTGATTTCAAAGCTGTTTATATTTAGTTTAATGTTGATTCTATTTGATTTTAATATATTTGTTTATGTATGTAGTAATATGTATTAAAATATAAATAACAAAAAATAATTTTACTCAATGCAAAACATATTAAGCTCTTAATATGTTGTCAATTTCTAGAACAATACACCTAATTCTGTTTTTCCACGGTAAATACGTTCAAGACAAAACTGACTAAAAAAAACATGAAGTACATAGAAAAAAAGCCAAATTAAATTTGCATGTGCATTCAAATCTTAATGTAAAAGTAACATAAATTAATTTATTAAACTAAAAATGTCAAGGCGATGAAAATAACATGGATTTATTCGCTATCGTCATGGGATATCATTCGCGATCGCATGCATAGGACTGATGCAAAATCGCTTTCATCACTTGAAATATTTTGTGCGTCATTATCACGTTCCAATTGCGAAGTTCTCTCTGTGGTATCTTCAACTTGATTAGGATTTTCTCTAGAATAGCGAATTCTCTAAACAATTTTTTGGAAGATTACGATTAATAAAAATTATTTTTTTTAAATTTCAATCAAATACATAGTTTTTTTTAATCGTGCTAAATGAAAGGAAATCGTGTAAAAAGAGAATCAATTTTTTTTCTAGACCGTGTTAAATCAAAACCGTATAAAAAAGACCGTGTAAAAAGAGAATTGAGTTTATCCAATCTTTACGATAATAAAAAAAATTGTGTGGCAATGAGATATAGCAAAAGATTGATAACGTTTTTAAGAAAAATTATATATGACAGCTAAACGAACCCTTGCTGCAATTGAAATGAAAATTGAGGCAAACATTAAATTTTTTATTTACAGAACTATAAGTAACATAATGTTTTTTTTTTAACAAAGTAGATGTGCCAGTTAAACGTGTTCTTGCCACGATAATAATAAAAATTGTCACAAACAATGCTGACCTTATTTTCAAAACAACAAACAATTCTTAGAACATTATAGCGAGAATTGTAGATTTAATTCAAAATTTAAAATTCTGGATGTAAGAGGCCGCTTTCACCAATTTTCTCAAAATAGTTTTTTTTTGAATATTTTATAAATTTATATTTTTTTTTTTAAAGAAGCAACACTCAGGAAATTCTTCCTACTACATAATGTGTTGATTTCTTTAGAAAATGGATAGCTAAAAGATGAAAGGTGGTGAAAGTATAAGGAAGGGCTTCAAATATTACTCCTTATATGGTGCCACGGACGGCGCATACTCAAAGAAAGTTTGTAGAAGGCAGCCTACTCTATGTACACACCAGAGAACTGCAAAATCAACTTTTTTCTTGATTTAATCATACACAAAAATTCTTGTTCACATTTAATAATTCAACAAAATTCACTGTAGAATAAAATCAGCATCATGTTACTGAACGCGTAATACGGATCACTTTGAATCATATGTCAATTATGTTTACTGCGAATTTAATCACTCAACAAAAAGTCAGCGTTGAATAAATCAGAAAAAACAACAAACAACGCGTATGAGTGTATAATTAAAACAAAATAGAAACACATTTCATAAATGATATTGTTTACATTAGGGTGGGACTTAAATCCGCTTTTTTAGAATTCTTATTAGTAATAAAAATATTCTTCTTTGTGAAATATAAATATTTTTTTGAAAAAAAAATTTAGGTCAATACTCAGGCTTGCCTAATCCGGAAAAATTTAAATATTGTCTAAATTTTTTTTTATCTATTTTGATTGGAAAATTAGGCAATATTTAACTTTAACCGGATTGGGCGAGCCTGAGATGTCGACCTAAATAGAAAAAAAAAATTTTTCACAAAGAACAATATTTTTGGTATTCCTAATAAAATTTCTAAAAAAACGTATTTTAAACCCACCCTAATATACATATAACATTAATGAAATGTGTTTCTACAAAACCACCCCCTTTTTATAGATAAGAAATTATTTTGTTTTAATTATGATTACACTCATACACGTTGTTTGTTGTTTTTCTGATTTATTCTACATCAAAATAATTATTGTTGGCTCGAATGAACAGAATAAAATCAATGGTTTAACAATGACCGATGATTATAAATCAGTGAGAAAACAATTTGCACGTCGTTTGACTGATTTAAAATCATCAACAAATATGTGTGTTGGAGTATATTCAGCGTTTGAACGCAAACACAATTTATTCTTGTGTTGATTGCGTATGAACGTTTTGCAATCAGCAAATGCAGTTCTCTGGTACACACCCAAAAAATGTTGTGTGAAGTGATCTATAATCGGGCACACCCAATTAAAATAGCGAGATTTTTACATGTTCTCAAATGTTCTTTATAGGACCTCACGGTATATTAAAAAAACTCAAACAACCTTGAAGGATATTCTCAAGACCTCAAAAAACATTCACAGGAATATTCGAAGGATATTTACCTTGGAAAATTTCTAAAGATATAACCCACGCATGGAACACTTCATTTCCCGGATAAGTAAAATATTTAAAATATTTAGATGTTTTTGATATCCAATTGGTATATATTTTCTTTAAGAACAGACATGAAAAAAAGGAAAAAACAAAAAACTGCGTCACCTTTGAGCTCACTTTTAAGCATGTTATTGCACAGCAAAATACCCAAAGATTCTCAAAAACTTTTCGAAAACCTTTAGATTCTGAGGACTTTAACACTCTGCGGACTTTTACCAATAGAAAGACTTTCAGATGCTTAGGATATTTTCTTAAGAAAAACCCGTAGATTCTAAAGAATTTGTCCAATAGAAAATTCTGTGGATATTGTTATAAAACTTTCAGATTCTGAGTAGTTTTTGCTTAGAAAACCTATTACATTCTTAGGACTTCTTTCGGTATAAAACTCATAAGATTTATACTCAGAAAAAAAGTTAGTGCGATTGAATCCCACTTTACTATTTTTGTACTGTCTTTAAATAAAAAAAATATTATTTAGTAAATTTTTTTGCTATTTACAATTTACAAATTACAGAACTTTTACAGAATATTTACAAATTCTTGTTGCTTACCTTAGAAATCATTTTACAAATTTTTGAAAACCGATTTGCTAAGATTAGCAAATTAGAAAAAAATGTTATTTTTAATAAATCTTATATACATAAATTTAAATTGCCTTAAAATGTTAATAGGTTGAAAAAAGGGATCGGAAGTGAAAAAATTTTGTACATCCAACTCATGCCAAAAAAATCAAACCTTATAACAATTAAAGTTTGACCTTAAATACGAAAAACTCATTAAAAGTATTTTTCAAAACAAAAATTAGCAAATTAAAACAAAATTATAAATTAGTATGCTTTTACTATTTTTATGCCTTCGATTTTTTTTTAATTTTGTCTAAAATATTTTTGAAAAAAAAAAAATAATTAAAATAAAAATTATTTTTTTTTGTTAGACAATTTCAAAAGAAATTAGTGTAACAAGTGTATCTATAAATAATTGAGTTAATTTGTACATTCTAAAATTTTTTTTTAAATTTAAATTTTTTTATATTATACAATTCCTTGAGTTCACAGAAATTTACTAAAATTTAGTAGCGTCTAATAATTTTTTATATCATTTTGATTGTACTAATATTAATATTAAAGTAAATTTTCTTGCTGAGTTTAGCAAACCGATTTTAAATTCCACTTTAGAAAATGTTTACTAAAATTTAGTAGCAGCTACTAATATTTTCTAATAATTTCATAGTACTACACGTCAGCAGATATGTGTTGCTAAGATTAGCAAAAAAACACCGCTGGGCTCAAATTAGCAAATTTACCCGTAATAACAGCAACATTTTCTGTTACAATTACAGACTTTTTTGGTGAGTGTAAGAATACATTTTCTATAGAATAATCCTGACTTTTAGGAAATTTTTCTATAAGTCAACAGATTCTGATAGTTTTTTCCTATACATTTAAATACATTTTCCTCACTTTTGAAGACTCATATTTTGAAGACTCCATTAATTACAAAGGAATGACCGGATAAGGAAATCTAAGAGGTAATTTTTTTTTTCTTAAATCTTCATTTACATAACCGAGCCATTAGGGACTTATGTGGTTAATTAAAGCTATTATCTAAATAACAATACATAAATTATTATATATTATATAAATTATATCCTCAATCCCTAACCGAGCACTAGCAACAAAGACTATCGGCTCGTTGAAACGAAAACAAACCAGAGCCTATGGTGGGAATCGAACCAACGACCACCGCTTTGATAAGCTAGCACGGTACCAACTAGCCTACCGGGGCGCTTTTTTGAAGACTCTTTCCTATAGAAAATACTTCGGAATTTTTTCTTATTAAAACATCACCAGAACCTGATGAAAACCCGTCATAATCTGAAATCTTTTTCTTACACAATAAATATTATGTTTTAAAAATATATATCCTAAAGAAAATCCCTTAGATTGTGGGGAATTTTCCTATAGGAAACTTTCTAATTCTTCTATAGAAAACCTCTTTGATTCATAGAAAAGTAGTTATATCAAAGTCCGCAGTTTGTTGTAGAAAACACCTCAGAATTTTTTCCTTTAGAAAAAGTAATATTTTCAAAATCTGTATGTTTTTCTATACAATCTTACAATCTTTGTTTTTCTGAAATTGAAACTCTCCAGAATTTGAAGAATTTTCTGTACGAAAAGTTGCTCCGTATCTAATAGGCCTTTTTTTTATAGGAAATGATTTTCTGAACACGAGTTTTTTTGGTAGTAAATTGATCCCAGGACCTATTTTTTTTTTGCAGAAGAAATTTTTAGAATTAGAAATTTTTCTACAGTAAAAAATCCTTAAAATCATAGTATTTTTCTATGGAAAAAAGTTCTAATCAAACTTAAGTATTTTGTTAAAAAAAATTCTGGCAATCTGAGTTTTTTCTACAGAAAAATTTCGCAAAATTGAGGGGTCTTCTATAAGAAAAACAAAAATCTGTAGTATTTGAGAATTTTTTAAGAGAAAAAAATTATCATAATAATTTTTGTAGCAAAAGTGATCAGAATGTAAGCGTTTCCTTTCCGATATAGTTTTCAAAATCTAATTTTTATTGAAGCAAATTGTTTTTTATTAAAGAGGAAGCTATCACTTGTTGTATTCTTATTTTGAAAATGAGGGCTAAGCTATCATAAACTATTTTGACAAATATCGGTTAAAGTAAGTGATAAAAAAGTATAATATTTAGAAAATAATTTATTTTCAATTCTTGGACCAAGAGATGCTTTTTATAATTTCCAATTTTTGTATAAAATCTCGAGAAATGACTGTCAAATGACAAATACAATTGCAATGTAAATTTGCTCTAGTGCACGAGTATATAAATAAAGTTAAAGTGGCAATGACACTATGATATCGTTGGTCTATATATGTATCTATGGGTTAGTGTTTGAATCTTTTTGCGTCCTTGCAAGGACACGCAGTTGAGAACACACAATACATATAACAAAACCTGTACAAGTAATGAAGAAACTCGTAAATACAGTACAAAAAAATTTTTCTTGAATCAAAAGCAGTAAAAAATATTGATTTGTATAAGAGGAAAAAAAAAAGAAAAGGATGTAGGAAAAAAAATATAAACGATGAAAAATTTGTATTGAGTGAAAAGCTTAAAAAAAAATGAAGGATACTGACAACATTTGTGTGTATTTACTGATGAACACAAAAAGAAAACTGCTACTACTACATACACACCTGTAAACATAAAAACAACCAGTCAACCATCAAGTTAAAGGTGAAAAAATATGCTACAAAAGCAGAAAAAAGAAAACGTTCAAAACTTATCGTAAATTTGTATAAAAAAAGAAATCTTTTATATTCCAACGTTAGGGACAAACAGAAGTAAAAACGGGAGGTTAATATTGAAGCAGTAACAAGAACATTTATGAAATGTTTTATATTTATGTTAGTTCTTTTTTTTTTGTTGTTGTGTTGGAACAGGTATTGATTGAGAAACTCTTTCCATTTCATTAAGTGGGTTTTTGAGAATGAAGAAGAAAAATAAGTGTTAGGATAAAAAATACAACAATACAAGTTTGATGAAGTGCTAGCATTTTTTCTTTACTTTTTCTTCTTCTTGTCTTGTTTTTCTTGGAAAAAAATAAAAATACATTTATAAGTTAAATTAAATTTATTCTGCTAACAATGATGCTATTTTTTGGCATGAATAAAAATTATTATTTTGTTTTCAAAGAAATTTCATAACGTGGTTATAATACAATTTAAGAGTTTTGCACAGAAATTAAATTGGTTTAAAAATTCGTTTGAAGGGAAATATTTATGTATTCAGATAAAATGAAAATTTTTAAAGTTTAATTTAAATTTGTTTCATTTTAAAACTGATTTTGGCGAAAATCTTGTTCATAGACAGATTTGTCATACAAAGAAATTATGTTTACACAGCATTCAGCAATAGTATTCATGCAATAGTATTCATGCATAGTGTGAAAATTTTCATCATCTTAAAACAAATAAAAAAAAGCAAAAAAAAAAATTATTTAAAATTGTTGGTGCATTTTAAACTAAAAAAAAATTAATTGTATTTACAAGTACTTAAAAGGTGGCACCAAAAATTGGAAGTTATTTCTTCTGTGTAAATTTAAATTATATAAGAAAATTTAATAATATGTGTTGTAAATCCAATAAAATAGTGTTGTTAATTAAAAGTTATGTGCCTGCGACTAGAGTATTCAAAAAACCGGCCTTTTAAAAAAACCGGTTTCGGTTTTCTTCGAAAAATCGAATTTTAAAAAAACCGGTTTCGTTTACTCTGAAGACATTTTACTGGATACAGCGCATATTATAGGGTCTTTTTTGGCTGTATATACAGATGTCTTCAAAGTATGGGCAATGAATATTTATATATATATGCATTTCGCATACTTTGAAGACATCTGTATATACAGCCAAAAAAGTCTTCAGTGTAAACAGTAGAATAATGAAAAGTTTAAGGACAGTCCCCAAAGTAACAAAATGTCTTCATAGTAACTTGTGGAACAAAATCCCGTCCCCACAACATGCGCTGTGCATATATATATATATATATATATATATATATATATGTGCACAGCGCATGTTGTGGGGACGGGATTTCGTTCCACAAGTTACTATGAAGACATTTTGTTACTTTGGGGACTGTCCTTAAACTTTTCGTTGTTCTACTGTTTACACTGAAGACATTTTACTGGATACAGGGCATATTATAGGGACTTTTTTGGCTGTATATACAGATGTCTTCAAAGTATGCATAATGAATATATATATATATATATATATATATATATATATATACTCTGAAGACATTTTACTGGACACAGCGCATTTTATAGGGACATTTTTGGCTGTATATACAGATGTCTTCAAAGTATGAGTAATGCATATATATATATATATATATATATATATATATATATATATATATATATATATATATGCACAGCACATATTGCGGGGACGGGTTTTCGGTCCACAAGTTACTATGAAGACATTTTGTTACTTTGGGGACTGTCCTTAAACTTTTCATTATTCTAGTGTTTACTCTGAAGACATTTTACTGGACACAGCGCATTTTATAGGGACTTTTTTGGCTGTATATACAGATGTCTTCAAAGTATGGGCAATGCATATATATATATATATATATATATATATATATATATATATATTCATTTCGCATACTTTGAAGACATCTGTATATACAGCCAAAAAAGTCCCTATAATATGCGCCGTATCCAGTAAAATGTCTTCAGTGTAAACAGTAGAATAATTAAAAGTTTGAGGACGGTCCCCAAAGTACCAAAATGTCTTCATAGTAACTTGTGGAACGAAAACCCGTCCCCGCAACATGCGCTGTGCACATATATATATATATATATATATATATATTCATTTAAATTTAATTTTTTTATTGTATATCGTTTCAAAATTTTATTTATTGGTTTTAATATTTTTTAATATAATATCTTAAAAATTAATATTTTAAAACTATATTCATATCAAATGAATAGAGATCATTAAGTTTGTAAATTAGAAACGTTAGTAATTTGAACGTTTAAAACCTTTGGCATAAAAAGTTTTTTTAATATTACATTTTAAATATGTAAAAAAGAAAATCCATTTTTCACTTCTAAAATAATATTTTAGAAATAATATGCAATTTAAATGTTTCGTTTTAAGACGATTTTTATACCCTCCACCATATATGGTGAGGGTATATATCAGTTTGTCATTCCGTTTGTAATATGTCGAAATATAGGTTTAAGACCCCATAAAGTATATATATTCGTGATCCTTATGCAATTTTCAGTCGATTTAGCGATGTCCGTCTGTCTGTCTGTTGAAATGGCGATCACGACGCGAAGACGCAAGCGGGGGTGCTAATTTTTACCCAGATTATTGAACATCCTCCCTCTAAATTTTCCATACAAATTTGTACAATTTTTCTGTATCTATTTTAATTTTCTGTTAAGTAAAAATGTTATTAAGTCTTCTTCTTGTTCGACTACATTAATTGTCTTACCTATATGTGTGTTACTCCAATAAATATGTTAACGTAAAAAGCAACAATGTTAAAGTCGCTAACAGAGCAGACCTCTGTAAATAACATTACTAAAACTAAATAAATAACATTACTAAAACTAAATAACAAAAGTTCTGTTACATAAATTGACAAAACATATTCATATTACATATGTACAGTTCATCCAAAATTTAATATATACGTATATCATATTCAGCCCCTATGATTGCTGGAGGCTGGGCTCATATAGAATAAGGTAAGGTCCAGAGGAGCTGGATTGTCGTTAATACGTCTATTGATAGTGTTTTTCTCGTTTTCGTATATTTGGCTGACAAGCAAATTATCGTGTAGCTCAAGTTTCTCAACAAATCTGGCTTGGAACGACATGGCGTACCTACAGAAGGGTAGAACATTGGCATTTTCATAGACGTAACTATTTAAAAATCGTTTTATGAAATTTTCATAATTTTTCCCGATGCATTTTCTTAGGATTTTCCATTTAAAATATCTCCAATTCTTTGGCTACCTGATTAGATTTTTCTGTTAAGCTTTGTTGATTTTTCGTTTCATTCCATAAAATGTATTTTTTGTTTTTGTAACCAAAGACATTTATATCTAAAGAAAGAGCAAAATACATAATTGCTTTAGTGCCGCTACTTTTGAATAGGTATCGCTGAATTAACTAAAACAATACCCTGCCCCATGGCTAGGTCCAAAGAAATTGATATATAAAGAAAGAGCAAAATGCATAATTGCTTTAGTGCCGCTACTTTTGAAAACTTGGATTAGGCTTTCAATTAATTTATTCACCAAAAATATTAAATTAACTACAAACGTCAAATTCTAATGCATTAAGATGTTACTGGTAGACTTATTACATAATTTTAAAGTCAAATTTTCAAATGTTTGACGTAATAAAATAGTATTTTTTTTTTGTTCCATTTGTATTTTTGATAATAGAGGGATTGGCAAATGTATATTTATGTTAATGTTTTCTTTCATAAAAAAATACACATGAATAAAATGCAATGTTAATGAATATTTATTTAAAAAATTAAGGTATAATATGCACATAAAACATATATTTTTCATAGTTTTTGGCAAATATTCATTTATGTTACGAAGAAAATAGAAAATCAATAATACTCTACTGTATATTGTAGCACAATATGGCTACTGGAGACTAGCTCTGCAGCAAAATATGCCTAATGGAGAGAATGTTCCTTCTGATGGGCCATCTATTGACAAATAGTTACAACTCATGTTCTTTAACAAATTAATTTCTTTGCTGTATTCTCTCCATTAGACAAACACACTTAAATTTTTTAAAGAAAGAATATTCGTTGCAACTATTTATCAATGCGTGGCGCATCAGAAAGTACATTATCTCCATTAGGCATATTCAGCTGCAGAGCTAGTCCCCATTAGCCGGAAAAAAATTGAGTATTTGACAAAAACTATGCTTTTAAATGTTTTTTTTGTGCAGTCCATGGTTAAAAAAACTAGTGAAAGTGTAAAGGTGCCTCTAAGTTGCCCATACAAATTTAGTACAATTTCATAGTAGCGACTGGTACATAACATATTTTCTCATATTTTTTTCACCAGTCGCTTAGCAGTAAATATTTTGTATTCACTTCAAACATTTTTTCACCACTAAAATTTTCTTACACAACAAAAAATTTTTTCACCTCAAAAATTTTTTTTCACCTCTAATTTTTTTTTCTTCCAAAAAAGTTCTTTTCACATCTAAAAAAGTTTTTCACCTCAAAAAATTTTTTGACCTACATAATTTTACTTCAAAAGTTTTCTTATATTATTTGTATCAAAAACAGTAGAGAACATCCTTTTAGGATATTGGTGGAATTTAGCCCTTTTTTACTTGTTTTGTTTGCTTTTGATAAAGCTAGAAGTGGAAAATACTCTTTCACTAATAGCAGATGTTGTACAAATAGTCAAAAGACAATTATATAAATTTTCCAACTTTTCAGTTCTTTTGTCGCATTTATCAAGATATATGAAATCATCATATAATGATGAATGATTTTGTACAGTCTCTTTTTTAGGATTTTGAATACTGTTTATTGCGTTATTTAGATCAGAAATTAAACTATTTGAATTTGGAATATCCAAAGTTAAGTCTTCATCGGGATCTATCAGGCTTACATCTAAATCTTCATAACCAAACAAACGATTATAAAAGTGTTCGGAAAAAATAAAAGAGACCAAGTAACCCAGTTGGTGATGTAATTAAAAAAACCGGTTAACCGAACAAAAAAGACCGGTTTTCGGTTTTTTCGAATTTACAAAATATTCGAAACCGATCGGTTTTTAAAAATAAAGAAACCGGTTGACCGTGTTTCGGTTTTTGAATACTCTACCTGCGACGAAAAAAATTCTTGAAAAAAATGAAAAATCTTGCTCCCAATATAAAAATAGTTTGTAAATTAAAATAACAGAAAATACCATTTAAAAAAGTGATACTTCATTTAAAACCGGTTTTACTTTTTATTTAAATCATATGGTTTTTGCTATTTGTTTTTTAATGTTGTTTAAACAACTGATCCATCAGTAAAAAAGCAACTGTTTAATCAGTTAAAAATAAATGTTAAAATTTTACCTACTAATTCCGTAAAAAACAAGTAAAAAGGAGCTAAATTCGGCTGTGCCGAATCTTTGAATACCCTCCTCTTATGTGCCATATTAGTATTTTAAACAGACAAAGCAAAACTTTTTACTGCCAAAAAACGCTTATGTAAACGATAAAGACTACAAAGTAGATTAACTTTAATCAAGTAGAATAGTTTGCTGTCTAAATAGGCGCTGTTATATACACTAGCATAAGCCCACTGGAATTTTTAGGACAGACAGGCCAAAAGGACTTCATAAGGATCATGAATATATGTAAATACCGCTGGGTTGAGCCCAGCAAAATTTCCCGTAATAACAGCAAAATTTTCAGTTGCCATTACAGACTTTTTTTTTTTGTTTAGTGTATGCTTTCAAAAATTAAAAACAATATAATAAAAGCCCTTGGTAAGTGGATTACAAAAGTACAAAGAATAGGAAAATACCACAAAAAAATCGAATTTTGTTGAATTTTCAAAAACCGCACACAATTTAAAAACTACAAATTTGTATTAAATTTTTATTGCAGATTCGTAATCTTCATAAAAATTAAGATCAGACTTGACAAAGTTTTAATATTCTGACTTAAATATTTATTTTTATGTATAAATTAAAAGAAAAAATCCCGAAATAATTAAAAGTTACTGAATTTTTTAAATTTATAAATCATATTACTTTTATGAACATTAATTAAGAATGTATTTGATATTTTTGTTAAATTATAGCGTATATTTAAAAAATAATTAAATTTAATTTTTTTGTATAAATTAGTCAAACGGAAAATTAAAAAAGTTAACTTTTTGCGCAACCTCTAAATGAAAACGAATTTAGCTGAAACTTGGCACAGACAGCTTTTAGATATAAAGGAATAGGGGAAAGATTATGGAGATTGCGAATTTAAACTTTGATGTTTTTTTGGACAACTCTAACATATATATACAGCTAATCCTGTTTTTACATGGTCTTTTTTCACGGTTTTGAAATAACACGTTCGACAGAAAGAAACTTATTGTATTTTTACACGTTTTTTTTTAAATAAACGACAAAATTTTTAAGATTTAAAAATGATTTTATTTTTTATGTTTCTTGAAGATATGATTTTGTTTTAATATTTGAGTTGTGTTTTTATATGTAAAAATATATGATATTATTTTTGTTTCGAAGTGTTGTTTTTTTTTTCTTTAAAGTTACTAAATGATTATTGTATGTAAAATAGAATGCACAATGGTATACTGGAGAACAAAATTTGTGTTTATTTTACCGAATTAATAATTTTTGTAGGTCTTTTGTGGTTGTTGAACCAATACAATATTTTTTCATTATTGTTTGTTTTTTTACTCAATTTTTTTTACACGATATGTTCTGAAACGTATGTACCGTGTAAAAACAGGATTAGGTGTATATATATATACTTTTAAGGTTTTTACACCTATATTTCGATGTCCTAAAAGCGGAATGAAAGACTGAAACATACGTTCATAACAAATGTGGAGGATATAAAAATATATACGCCTCCCAGGTTTGTATAAGTAAAAATCTTTTAAGGGTTCTAAGCGTTTATTCAGAAAGAAATAACACCCAGAGAAAAGATTGGTAGGAATAACCTATAATCCTTTATTATACCAAAAATATGGTATTGGAAATTAAAAAGGGGGAAAATGAACCAAAAAATAATACTATTATCCAATTATTGGTATTTCCAATCAACTTTACAAATAAAATTCGTTTTGAAATTTCGTACAGCAGAAGCAACCATTTATTTAGTGAATATGCTGGAAAATTAGTACAAAAAAATTGTCGATATTCGAAAGTGGTATCTACAAATACGGTTATCCCGATCAAATATATCATTTTAAAATTTATTTAAATTCAAAATTAGTCATTAAAATTTATAAGTGTTTGTGGGCTAGTGGGTAGAGAGCTAGCCTAGTACTCTTAATTTCCGAGTTCACATCCGGGTAAAGGCAAATATTTAATATAAATTATATTTTTTTTAGTTAAAATGAAATTTTTTAATGTTTATATAACAAATATATCAAAGGAAATAAAATTGTGATGCAGTAAGTAAGAGTGTGAATTATAAATCTGGATGCCTAGTTTCGATACCGGGAAAATCTAAAAATTAAATTTTTTAAATAAAAAGTATTAGTAGGATTTTAGATCATATAATCATATTATTTTTATAAATTATTTTATTGTAAAGAAACATGAATTTTATTTTTTAATAAAATTTTGTGGAACGTAATAATATTTGTGTGGAATATAAATATTAAATTAGACAACTTAATATTGGCTTTCACAATGAAGATAGTTGTCGTAACCGCCATAATTCGATTGGCAACAAATTCGGTGGCCACAACTGATACTATTTTCTGAGTGAACAGACTTGTAGTGCAATGTACTAACTTGCTTAACGATTTTACAGATTTTCTTAATTAATGATAATAGTCGGTTGAGCTACCGATAAAGTTATTCTGTATTTTTTGAAATTATTGAAAATAGATACCGACAATAGTTGTTAATTTAAAAATTTATTTGCTTTAAAATTTTATAAAGTAACGACAAAAATCGTTAACTTAGAAAGAAGTTAGACAATAACTTTTTACAAAATTTTGTTATTAATTATCGTATTTTGAGAATGTAACTACCGAATTTTGTTGTTAAAAAAGTTATGGAATCTCACTACTCTTCATTTACTTACTACAAGTTACTGCATTTACTACAACCGGAAAATTTCAATACATCACTCATTTAACGATTTCTTCAGTTTCATTTGTTTGAAATTTAATAAAAATGTACACACAAAACGAACATTTTTATTTGTTTCCATTACAGTTATTACAAATTTAAATATTGTTTGCTGCCTATTAAAAAAAAAAACTAAATAATAAAAAAAATTCAATTTTGTGTTTTATTTTAATTTACAAAATTACTTCAATCCGATAAACAAGAACTTCATAATCACATGTGTTTATATACTGTGTGAGTCTAAATTTTGCAGTTTAAAAAACAAACGAAAATATAAAAAATCTAAACAATTTCAAATAATTGAATAATTTATTTTTAACAAATTGGTAGGTAAAATTTTACCTTTTATTTTTAACTGATTAATCATTTGTTCTTACTAATGTGTAAGGTGCTTAAATGATATTTTCTGTTATTTTAACTTAAAAACTATTTTAAGTGAAAAAAAGTAGATAAAACTTTGCAATTATAGTGGATATATTAAGAATTTCGAGAACACGGACACACTTTATTAAAAGCAGTTTTATCTTAAATCCGTAGGATACTAAAATTACATATTAAATATTCACAAAAATTAAATTATTTGTTTAAAATTCACCAAACATTGTTGTTTTTTGTTTATTTCAAAGTAACACAAAAAGAAGATCGATAATAGAAGATATGTACCACGCACACATCAAATTGTAATTCGTACTCATATTTTATTCATTAATAATTTACAAAATGTACATACAAATATACAATTCAGGTGTAAATAAGTGTGTTGATTATAAGGGCATGTTCTGAATTGTAGTCACACGTACCTCACGTACACACATGCTCAGAAGCAAACACAAACACGTATTGAAGAAGTACAATAAATTTACAACTAAATGAGAACTTACCCCGTGTCTTTACATGAAATAAAACTATAGCAAGCAATTACCATCTTTACGGATGGTTCTAGTGGGGGACTAACGGGTAACAGCTGGACTGCAAGCATAACATATTATGTGCAGTTCGGCTCTAAAGCGTTCAGGGAAAGTTGTGTGGGAGACTATATATACCGCGATCTGGAGAAAATTTCTAGAATCGGAATTCTAAGACTGGAATTTGTAAGGAAAGTGTAGGGTTATCACATCTGACTGATTTCTTTTAGGCGGGTTATTTTTTTACCTGGTAATGCGAGGGATCCAATTGATATATGTGAGGTCTTCGAACAGCCAGCTCAACCTAACATAAGCTAATAGGTAATTACCAAAAAAAAGAAAAAAAAAAAAAAATTAGCTCAAACAATTGCATGTGAAGACACTCGATGAAAATGTTATTATTGACATGCAATCGGCAATTGCAATGATCTCTGTCATCACTTTTAGTTTTTAATTGTATTTTTAACTATTTTCAAACTATAATATCTCTTAGTAGTGAATAGCAAAAGTGTTCTCCACTACAGTACGAGTACATTTGATATTATTTTGACATTTCTCTGCAATCGATTTGACATTAAGTATGATATCATTTATTGCATTTGAAGATACCGCATTATGAAAACAACTCGAATTAAAGAATATTTATAAGAAAACACTTACAAACACGTACGCACTTGTGAGTATACGTTGGAGTGTGTGTAAATTATTTTCCTTAAATATTTTTTACTTCAGTTTCGTAGTGTATATAAGTGATGAACTGTAAAGAGATTTTGTAAATAAATGGTATATTGCAAATTAGTGGATGTGAGAACGTATGAGTGAATTTCATTTACAGATATGGAATGAAAATGAAGGATTTTTATTTTATTTATTTTTTTCATTTCCTTGAAATTTAATAAAAATTTATCCAAATTTGTATTTTGTTGGTTTCCATTACAGTTGTAACAAATTTAAATATTGTTTGCTGTGTGTTTCAAAACATAAATATTCAAAAAATTTCAATTATGTTTTTTTTTATTTAAATTGTTTGTTTATATACAAAATTATTTCAATTTAAATTACACACACACATTCATATTCACACAAAATGTGTCTATAGACTGTGTAAGTATACATTTTGTAGATTAAAAAAGAAACATAAATACAAAAAACGGAAACAATTTTAAATAAATAAATAATCAGTTATTTTTCAGGGAATTGGAATTTTTAACTGATTAATCATTTGTTTTTTTTTTACTGATATATCAGTTGTTTAAATAACATTTAAAATGAAAGTAGCTAGACCCGTTTTTAAATGAGATATCATTTCTTTTAATTGGTATTTTCTGTTATTTTAATTTACAAATAATTTTAAGTGTACTTGTAATGAAGAAGTACAATTTCATACAAGTTTATAGTCTAAATTTAGAACATAGATTATGTAATTTAAATGCCTTTGTTTTATGTTTAAATAGTGTGAATTATGGTACATATTTATTAGAGTTTGTCATAAAAATTTGATTTTGGGACATCCTCACATTTTTGAAAATTTTTGTATTTAAGAAAAAAAAAAAGACGCGTTTTGTTTTGCTTTTTTATTTCAACTCCTTGCACATGCACACTGCCGCCAAAAACGGTGACTTGGAGACGCTTTTTCTCTACAACAAAAACAGCTTCATTTTTAGGAAATGAAAAAAATAATAAAACAAAAAAGTTTTTTAGGCTCTCAAATTGCGGTAGATGACCGTTAGGGTTGTCCAAAAACTCACTTTAAAAAAAAAAAACTTTAAATTTTACTTTTAAGTTATGCCGTAACTCGTTAACAAGTTCCCAACAAAAATAAATGGAAGTGATTCTTAAGGAATTAATTTTTCATTGATTCTAAAGTATCGTTTAGTTCTGATATTTCTCTTCTAAGGAAGTTCTTTTTCACAACTTATAAAAATGTGATTTTTAATGAAATTAAACACTTTTCAAATCTATGACGCTACAAAAAGTAAAAAAATTATTGTAGTAAAAGTTGCAAGCATTTCGATAGAGATAAATAAGGCCCGATTGCTGAATTTCCCGCTAAAATTTAACGAACAGTAAAACTCAAACTTTGTATAGGAAACAACAACAAATGTGTCAGTTAAATTCCCAGGTAGAAACTAACGGGAAATTGTGAAACTGAGGCTAAGGCTCGATTACTGATGTCGTGTAGAAATCTAAATTACAAATTCAAAATTTATTTGGGAAGAACAAAAGATTTAATTTTTCACTAAACCATAAGAAGGGCTTTAGATGCAATGAAAAAGGATCATAAAAGAAAACTTCCACCCTATGACACCCCTATGTAAAAATCATTCGTTCCGATCCAAATTTTCACAACACCGGAATAAAAATCACTGCTTCTTTTTCTCTTCTTTTGCTACTTTTTTTTTGCTGGGTTATTAACTAATCAAATTTGGAAAAAATGTAAACAGAAAAAATTATCACAAAATTTTAAGTAATTAAAAATATTTGTTAAAATTCAAATTCGATTTCTAACAATTTTTTGTTTAAATTATTTGTAAATTGTTATTTTTCATATAAAAATACTTTGAAAATAAAAATGGAAATTACGAAAAAAAATAACATAAAGTTTTTTGTATTTACAAATTCCATTGTTGATGCCTTTTTTCTGTATTGACAAAAATGTTCTATGGAAGATTTTCACAATTTTGTAATTTTATTCTGTGTATATGCGATTAATAGCATTTTCTTTCACTTTTCCAGTATTTCATGGGAAATTTTACTAACAAAAGTTTTTAATTTTCTAAGATCAATAGTTTAATTGGATCCATTACGAATAATTCCTAAAGTAAAATCCAATGCGCGCTCATATTTACCATTTGACACAGCTGAACACCAAACATCGAAAATTTGTTGATGCGACATTTGCGGGTTCATGCTGAATTTTTGAAAAAAATCTGTATGGCAAAAAAGTGCAAAATATATTTTGTAAACCGAATAGGTTATGTCTCAATTGATCAGAAAAAATGTTAGTAGAAAACTTGTAAACGGGTTTCCATCCCACTTTACAGTTTTTGTACTAATTTTTAGTAAAAAGAAAAATATTATTTAGTAAATTTTTTTGCTATTTAAATTTTACAAATTACAGAATTTTCACAGAATATTTACTAATTTTTCTTGCTAACTTCAGAAATAATTTTACAAATTTTTGAAAACCGAAAATTTACTAATTTTAAAAAAGTGGAGATTGAAGGAAATATTATTTCTAATTATTAAAACTCATACATACAAACTGAAATTGTCTTAAAATGTTACTTTGGTTGAAAAAAGGGATCGGAAGTAAAGATACTTTAAAATAGCACTACACTCACCAAAAAAAGTCTGTAATGGTAACTAAAAATTTTGCTGTTATTATGGGAAATTCTGCTAATTTGAGCCCAGCGGTATTTTTTGCAAATCTTAGCAACACATGTCTGCTGACGTGTAGTACAATGAAATTAGTAGAAAAATTAGTAGCCGCTACTAAATTTTAGTAGACTTTTTGTAAAGTGGAATTTAAAATCTGTTTGCTAAAATCAGCAAAAAAAATTACTAAATATTATTAATATGAGTACAAAGTTTAAATTTTTTATTCCATCGAGCATGAAAAATTTTGAATATATTTTTCAAAAAATATTTTATACAAAATTAAAAAAAAAAAAATCAAAGGCCTAAAAATCTTAAAAATTGTTAAAACATAAAAGAATTTATCATTTTGTTTTAATTTGGTAATTTCTCTTTTGAAAAATATTTTAGGCAATTTTTTTTTTACTTTTAAGGTCAAATTTAAATTGTTTTTAGAGCTGATTTTTAGAACTAAAAAACTTTTTAGTGCTATTTTAAGTGGATGTCCTATTTTTAGACATGAGTCCGATCCCTTTTTTAATCTATGTAACATTTTAAGGCAGTTTAAGTTTGTATGTATAAGTTTTAATTATTAGAAATAACATTTCCTTCAATATCCACTTTTTTAAAATAAGTAATTTTTTTTACTAATTTTAGCAAATCGGTTGTCAAAAATTTGTAAAATAATTTCTGAAATTACCAACAAAAATTTGTAAATATTCTGTAAAAATTCTGTAATTTGTAAAATGTAAATAGCAAAAAGATTTGCTAAATAACATTTTTTTTACTAAAAATCAGTACAAATATAGTAAAGTGGAATTGAAACCGGATTACAAATTTTTCTACAAACTTTTTTTCTGAGTGTACAAGCTTTTTAAGTTCTAAAATCTAAAAAATTTACTATAAATATTTCTAAAAACAAATATTAGCAAATTAAAACAAAATGATAAATTCGTTGATAGCCTTTGATTTTTTTTTTAATTTGTCTAAAATTTTTTTTAAAAAAAAAAATGTTGCTCGATAAAAAAATATAAATTTGTATGTATACTCGAATTCGTTAAGTAATTAAAAGTGTATCAATAAATAATTGAGTTAATGTATGCATTTTAATATTTTTTTTATATTTTACAATTTATTGAATCTACTGCAATTTTCTAAAATTTAGTAACACTTACTAATTTTTTATACTGATTTGATTGTACTAACATTAATAACATTTAAAAATTTTTTTTGCTGATTTTAGCAAGCTAATTTTAAATTCCACTTTGCAAAAAGTTTGCTAAAATTTAGTAGCGGCTACTAATTTTTTCTACTAATTTCATTGTACTACTCATCAGCAGACATGTGTTGCTAAGATTAGCAAAAAATACTGCTGGGCTCTAATTAACAATATTTCCTGAAATAACAGCAAAATTTTCAGTTGCCATTACAGATTTTTTTTGTGAGTTTGTGGTGGCAACGGAACCCTGAAATCAAAACGTATTCTATGTTTTTGAGTCCATTAAAGTTTTCTCACTTTCCAAATATACTTACAATAAAACAATTTTCTTAAAACGACAAGGAAAATTTATTGTCACTTATATATTAAAAATCTTTAATACTATTATTAAATAAAAAAAAGTTTTAAAAAACGAAAAAAAATTGGCAAAAAATATTAAAAAACAAAAAGTTATATTGGTTCAAATTTAGTGAACACGCGGCAGACAGAAATTAAATTTTTATTTTCTGTAATAACTCGACGTTCGGAGTACTGTTACCTAGTTTTAATTTACATTTCGTCATTTTGATATGCATTTGTTTATTATTTGAACAATTGTCTGCCATACTGAATCCAAGCTTAAGATAAAAAACATAAACAAATTTTTGAGTTTAGTCCCCCCAAATTGGCAAAATCTGACAGTGTGCAGCAGTGCGCATTTGCAAGGAGTTGAAGTAAAAAAATAAGAAAACGCCATTTTTTTATGAAAAAAAATTAAAAAAAGTGGTGATATTGCCAAATCAAAATTTTTTTATATATTTTTGACGAACTCTAAGATTTATTTATAAATAAAGAAAAATAATTGTACCCAGTTTTTATAAATTGTTAATTAAAGCTATTATTTTTTCATGCTCTTAATTTACTTTTATTTTATATGATTTATTTTACTCCTTGCAAGTATAAACTTATTTTGGCCACTATACCTAACCAGTGATTTCAACATTACAAGTAACTACTTACTTCAGTACTTTATTGGTAAGGACTTATTTATGTCTATACTGTTAAGCTACGGGTAACCATTAACCTTCAATGACACCCTCATGTTTAAATAATGTGTTCTATGACTTACAATTGTTGTTTTTTTTTCTTAAAATTCCCATTACTTGGTAATAGCAAGTTTTGCTGGGACACATTAAAAGTCATATTTTATAATTTTTTTTTTTAAGGATTTCAAAAGTTTTTACAATAAGCGGAATCCATTGAAAAACTTTAATTAAAATATAATAAAATGTCGAAATAATCTATGATAATTTTAAGTAAGATCTGTTGAAAAAAACTACCCAGCAATAATAAATGAAAGTGTTTCTTAAGGAATCAATTTTTCCAAAGTATCATTTAGTTCTGATTTTCCCACTCTAAAGCAGTTCATTTTCACAACTTCCTAAAATATGATTTTTAATAAAATTTAGCTCTTTTCAAATCTATGAAGGGTAAATTATTTTTAAAATAATAAAAGTTAAACGTTTATAGATATTTTAATATAAATTTGATATTCATAACTATGGTTCAGTACTAAACTTTGGTTATTTTGAAACAAGTTATCAGGTTTAAGTGGCTTGTCTCAATTTTTAACTTCGAATTTCGAATTTAAAAATGTAATTTAAAAAATAATGCTCGATTACTGAATGTGAATTAATGAAAGCTTTGTAAACTGCCGAAATGCACCTTTTGTACTTTGCACCTTTATTTGTCTATAAATATATTCAGTTGAACCCCGATAGTCATAAGTTGCTAACTACTATGCATCGAACAGTTTTACTTAAGAAAATAACGCCATATGACTTTTATAAGATGGAAAAATTGTTTAGTGTGCTTAACTAAATTTGTTAGTTTGTTGTCTGTTACGAATTGTCAACTTATGACCATTGATATAAAGGGTGGATAAATTTTAAGAGCCGATGTTGAATGTGAACCACACCTAAACGTCAAGTTTCTTTCTGCATTTCATTTCACATTTCTTAATTTCAGACTAACTCAATTTGAACCATGGAAATATACACAATCGAGCAACGCGTTAAAGTTATTCAGGTTTATTATGAAAATGGGCGTTCAAATCCAAATGCACTTCGTGATTTTTTTTTGGTCAGCATAATCGACCAAATATGTCCAAAATAGGGAGAATTGTGGGCAAATTTCAGCACACCGGGTCTGTGAAAACACCTGTGCATGCTCGTCCAGTTCGTTCTGCGGAAAACATTGCTGTTGTTCGTGATAGTGTGTCTTGAGGTCGGCCAAGCATTTACCGTGAATGGTGTTTGCTATCGCAAGATGATAACGAACTTATTGTGGCCAGGAATTGAAGATATGACCCTGGAAGTTATGTGCTTTCAACAGGACGGTGCCACTTGCCACACAGCTAACGAAACAATGGCTCTTTGGCACGACAAATTCAATGCCCGTGTTATCTCACGTGTTGGCGATGTCAATTGGCCGCCAAAATCATGTGATTTGACACAGTTGGACTTCTTTCTTTGGCGTTATTTGAAAAAAAAGGTGTACTTCAAGAGCTAAAGGATTGAGATAATTCGGCACATTAACGGCAAAGAACCTCAATTATGCCTCAGCGTCATCGAAAACTTGGAACATCGGATGGAGGTGTGACGCCGAGGTCGCAGCGCCCTTTGGCCGATATTTTGTTCCATACATAATTGAACCATACAATATTATCACAATAAAAAGAAATGACAATAATTTGCTAAATAATTTGTATTTTATTCAAAATCAACATCGGCCCTTAAAATTTAACCACCCTTTAGAAAATTTTATATTGTTACATCAAAACTGTTACATCAAAAAATCTAATTTTCCACTAAACCATAAGAAGGACTTTAGAAGCAATAAAAAAGGATTCCTTACTATGACGACCCTATGTAAAAATCATTGATTCCGATTCACTGCTTCTTTTTCTCTTCTTTTGGAACTTTTTTTTTTCTGCTGGGAAATAGTGTTATAATAATTATGTAGAAAATGTTGGCGTAAAAGTGGGCATTGCCAGCATAATATATATGGCAACCTCGTGGAGGATATGATTGCTATATGTGCTAAACTGGAGGGAGATCCATTATTCATGGATAAATTTCAAAGTTATGGCAAATTATGTTAAACAAAGTGTGTGAATTTGTCACTAAGTATAAGTATGTTAGTGTCCTTGCTTTACCGCTGATTTTCCATTTCCGTTATTTCTATGCTCTCACCTGTTCAATAAAAAACTCCTTGAGCAAAGTTATGTTTATGTAAATTTTGCACTTAACAATGAAATTGTTGGACAGGGTAGCAGAAATGGAAGAAAAATACATTATTGAACTTAATTAAATTTTTTTGCTGTTTGTTGGTTCTGTTCTGTTGCTTGTTGCTGCTCTTCAAGGTTGAAGACGTTGAAACAAATTAATTAAAAAAAATTGTTTTAGAGTTTTGCCATGATGTTATTTGTTGTGTTAGTGGGTATGAATATTTATATTTCTACTTGAAATGTTGAAAAAACAAAACAAAACATATAAATAAATAAATCATAAGTAAATGGTTTTTGTTTGGTTAGTGAAAACTATTATAGGGGTAATAGTTTTAAAACAAAATATTTAGTTTTATTGTTTGCATTATTATTGTATTTCTGCAACAACCAAACATCAACAGAATATTTAAGTTGTTAAAACATAAAATTGTTTAGTGATGTGTAAAAGATACGAGTACTTATGTAGTTTTGTATAAATGCTTGCATATTGTTTATGTTGTTGTTCTTGTTGTTGTTGTTGTTTTCATTTGTATCAGCAGATAGTACTAGTAGCACAAGTGGTAAATAATATATTTTGTTTTTAAGAGTTATATCTCGATCTATACTCATTCTAACTATTGTATTATAACTACTTCTATGTATGTGGCATTTCAAAGGCATTTATTGTTTTCAATTGCATTTCATTGCAAAAACATACAATTCACTGCACCCACCAGCACCCACCAAGCAACCAAGAATCAGCACAAGCACCAGCATTATACATATACATCAATTCAAACATCATCACAATCGTACCACATCCGTTTCCGTTTTGTTCTTTGGATGTTTTTTTTTTCGTTTTTCCAACTACAAGTTGAAAAATATAGTTGTTCATTTTTACATCTCCACCAACGACGTGCACATGCACCTCTACTAACTACTAGATAGATATGAAGCAGCTTAGGCTGTTGATTTTGTTTTATTGTTGCTGCTGCTACTGCTGCTGTTCTTGTTTTGGTTTTGCTTTTTTTTGTGCTTTTGCTTTTGTTTTATAATTTGTTTTTGTTTACTTTTGAACATGCCACTACATGTAATTGACCTTCATATGTTTAAAAAATTTTATATACCCTACATCAATTTTATATAGCCATACCTACTACTGCTAATGGATTTAATTTTTTATATAACAATACATATACTAGATATTTGAACGAACAATATTTTTAATTAAAATAGTAAAATCATTGGATCTCTTGAAATATTTGAAAAATAAAATCGAAATTTCAACTTAAATTATAATAATGGCACGGTGCTGCAAAATCGAATAAATTTAATATATTTGAAAAGCGAAGGGTGTATATATGTTTGTGTAGATCATATCGAAATTTTCAGAAATTTCAATACACCCTCAATAATTTAAAATTTTTATCAAAAAAAAAAAAAAAAAAATTAAGACTGCAGACTAAAAATATAAAGTCAGTTACTTTCTAATTTATTTATAATTTTCTTACGGTTTTGGAAAGAGGAATAGTTAAGCTTTTCAGACTAAAATTAATATTTCCACACTTCAAACAGTTTGCAAGTTTAAAAACGGTTTACTCATTTTTCATTTAAATCACCTGGTTTTTGTTATTTATTTTTAAGTGTTGCTTAAATAACTGACACATCAGTAAAGAAAAAACAAATAATTAATCAGTTAAAAATAAATGTTAAAATTCTACCTACCAATTCCGTAAAAAATAACTGATCACACTGTAAGTAAAATTTAAACTTTTGAAATGACACCCCGAGACACGTGACAGAAAATCAGTGGCGAACCCCGTTTTAAAGAGTCAATTTATTTTAACAAAATATTTAGATTTTAAGTTTGTAATGACTCAAACAATTTTTTGAATAAACTTTACTGAAAACACTTCAAAAACTCTTTTTCAATGACTTTATTTATTGATTTTTTTTAATTATTTCATATTTATTTTTTTTTTCGTTTGTAATCAAAAAAAAAAAAAAAAACAAAATGTTCAGAAAATAAATCGACGTAATGCATTAAACACATAGTCGACTACAGCTACACGACCACAGCCTGTCAAAATGAAAACGATTATACTCAGCTACACGGCTACACGACGACTTCTGCCGTTGCAGTCAACTTAGGAAAATTTATATTTTTGCTGGCTACAAAAAAAAAAGTGTTGAAAATATAACAATATATGTAAAACAAATTATAGCTATGAAATATTTTTTGTTAAACAAAAAAGAAAACATCGAAAAATAAACTGCTATAATTGCATTAATAATCAAGAGGGGTTAGATACATCAAAAAAATAATTGTATTTCAAAGTTAAGTTTTTATACGAGTCTACAATGATGCATGTTGTTATACCCTCCACCATATATGGTGAGGGTATATATCAGTTTGTCATTCCGTTTGTAATATGTCGAAATATAGGTTTAAGACCCCATAAAGTATATATATTCGTGATCCTTATGCAATTTTAAGTCGATTTAGCGATGTCCGTCTGTCTGTCCGTCTGTCTGTCTGTCTGTTGAAATGGCGATTACGACGCGAAGACGCAAGCGGGTGTGCCTATTTTTACCCAGATTATTGAACATCCTCCCGAGCAGTTTGGTATTTAAAATGAGCAAAATCGGTTAAGCGGTTCAAAAGTTATGAGTGAAAATGTGAAGGTACCTCTAAATTTTTCATACAAATTTGTACAATTTTTCTGTATTTATTTTTGTTTTCTGTTAAGTAAGTAAAAATGTTATTAAGTCTTCTTCTTGTTCGATTACATTTACTATCTTACATACTATGAGAATAATATCATTTTAGAGCTGTATGTGTGTTACTCTTAATAACTAGTTAACGTTAAAAGCAACAATGTTAAAGTCGCTAACAGAGCAGACCTCTGTAAATAACATTACTAAAACTAAATAACAAAAGTTCGTTACATAAATTGGCAAAACATATTCATATTACAGTTCAAGCAAAATTTAGTATATACGTATATCATCTTCAGCCCCTATGGTGGAGGGTATTCAAAGATTCGGCACAGCCGAATTTAGCCCTTTTTTACTTGTTCTATTTTAATAAAGTAAAAAACAATGTAAGTGGCACCACTGAAATAAAAATGCATTTGTATAAGAAAGAGCTGTTCATATTTTACATTTGTTTGGTGGTTCCTCTAGTTGCTGTCGTTTTCAAAAAAAAAATTAAGTAGCTAACTACACGACTACAGTTGCAGCCAGCAGCATGTGTAGTCATGTAGTCGTGTACCCGCAGTCGTCTATGTGTTTAATGCATCGAGTCATTAAAATCTGTTACAATAATATTACGTATACGTACAATACTACGTATATTACAATATAACGTATACGTTACAATAATATTACGTATACGTGCTGGTGTACTTTAACTCGAATTAAACACATCCCAGTGTAAAATTAATATTGGGGTATCATTTTTTTTTTTGAACTACAAATAATTATAGCTCCTTCCTTACCATCTAGATTAATTTAAAAATAATAGTAATAAATAGTGAATAAGTGAAAAAATAAAACAATTTGGAAAACAATTTTTAAAGTCTTTTCCTTAAAATATAATCAAAAAATTATTTGAGTCAATACAAACTTGAAATCTAAATATCTTGTTAATATTACCTGACTCTTCAAAACAGAGTTCGCCACTGAATTCTACAACCCAAAATTAAGTTTAAGTATCCCAGGGCTTTCATGTGTCATTTTGACTTACATACTGTGTTTTTAATTTATTTGAAATTGTTTCCATGTTTTGTATTTTTGTTGGCTTTTTAATCTACAAAATGTATACTCACACAGTCTTTAGATACATTTAGTGTGAATGGCTATATGTGTGTATGTGAGTGTGTTTATGAAGTTCTTGTAATTGAAATAATTTTGTATATAAACAAAAAACTTAAATAAATAAAAAAAATTTAAATTTTTTTAATTTGTTTTTTTGCAACAGACAACAAGAAACATTTAAATTTGTAATAACCTAAACGGAAACAAATAAACCATAAATTTCAGTTTCATGGATAAATTTTTATTAAATTTCAAACAAATGAAAAAAAAAAAAAATAAATGTAACTGCAAAAAAACAGTAAATGACAGTAAAAAAGTTAAAAAAATATTTCTTTGAATTTATTTTTAACTGAACTAAAAATTT
Source organism: Eustalomyia histrio (assembly GCA_949748255.1). Classification (NCBI taxonomy): domain Eukaryota; kingdom Metazoa; phylum Arthropoda; class Insecta; order Diptera; family Anthomyiidae; genus Eustalomyia; species Eustalomyia histrio. Next base: position 50,281,125 of record OX456526.1, on the reverse strand, counting down.
TCTCATTAAACTATGTACAAACAGTAAACTACATAATATTCTGAGTGCAGTGAAGGATTTTGTTGACTAAAACAATGTTAAGTCAGATACTTTTTGAACAGTTTTAGAAAGAGGAATTGTGAAGCTTTCCAAAAATGGGGTATTAAAAAATTTACGCAAGATTTGAACTTTCCGTTATTTGTGCAGTAAAGTATTTCCAAATAAAAAGAACAAAAAAAAAACAGTTTAACAACAGAAAGTTTAGGGTTGCTAAAATTGATTGATTACGTATTGCATAATTTAAAAATTGTTTAAATTAACAAATATTTATAGTATAATTATTAAAATATTTTTGAAAGTCTATTTTTAGACTCACTATTTTGTTTTTGTTCTTTCTGTAAGCAAAAGGGTAGTAAATGTACGTTTCGACAAAATGCATTTCGTGCACTTCGTGATATTTTTGGTCAGCATAATCGACCAAATGTGTCCACAATCGGGAGAGTTGTGGGCAAATTTCAGCAAACCGGGTCTGTGAAAACAACTGTGCATGCTCGCCCAGTTCGTTCTGCGGAAAACATTGCTGTTGTTCGCGATAGTGTGTCATAAGGTCGGCCAAGCATTTACCGTGAATGGTGTTCGCTATAGCGAGATGATAACGAACTTATTGTGGCCAGGAAATGAGGACATGATCCTGGACGTTAAGTTGTTTCAACAGTACGGTGCCCCTTGCCACACAGCCAGCGAAACAGTGGCTCTTTTGGGCGACAAATTCAATGGCCGTGTTATCTCACATGGTGGCGATGTCAATTGGCCGCCAAGATCATGTGATTTGACACCGTTGGACTTCTTTCTTTGGGGTTACTTGAAAGAAATGCTGTACGTCGATAAGCCAGCAACAATTCAAGAGCTAAACGATGAGATAATTCGGGAAATTAACGGCATAGAACCTCAATTATGCCTCAGCGTCATCGAAAATTTAGACCATCGGATGGATAATTAAAAGAAATGACAATAATTTCCTAAATAATTTGAGTTTTATTCAAAATCAACATCGGCCCTTAAAATTTAACCACCCTTTATAAGTAAGCCCTTAATTTATCATCTCTTAAGTTAAGGGGTCATACATTACCTTGAGGCTCATCGGCTGTAAAATTTATCAATGAGGTAAGGCATAAAGTACACAGAGAGAACATATTCATTGGGGCAACCGAATTTCTTGCGAACCGAATGGTTCAGTTGCAGCCAACGATAAGTTAGTTTGTGGCTAGAGAAATTCGGTTATTACAACAAATTTAATTGGTGTGAGATGAAAGCACTCGAAAGGTCACTGACATTACGGAAGTACGCCGATCGTAGAAAAGAGCAGACAAAGTGTACGATGCTTTACTCCTACACTCACCAAATAAGTCGGTAATGATAACTGAAAATTTTGCTGTTATAACGAGAAATTTTGCTAAATTGAGCCCAGCGGTATTTTTTTGCTAATCTTTGCAACATATGTCTGCTGACGTATAGTACAATGAAATTTGCAGAAAAAATTAGCTGCCGCTACTAAATTTAAGTAAACTTTTTGTAAATTGGAATTTAAAATCTTTTCGCTAAAATTAGCGAATCGAGCATCACAATTTTTAATATTATTTATATTTTACAAAAAATATTTTAGACAAAATTAAAAAAATTCTAAGGCTTAATAATTGTTAAAACAAGCAAATTTATCATTTTGTTTTAAATTGTTAATTTCTGTTTTGAAAAATATTTTAGTATTTTTTTTACTTGTGAGTTCAAATTTAAATTGTTTTTAGGGCTGATTTTTAGAACTAAAAAAACTTTTTAGTGCTATTTTAAGTGGATGTCCTATTTTTTAGACATGAGTCGGTATATTCACTTACAATCCCTTTTTTTCATCTATGTAACATTTCAAGGCAATTTAAGTTTATAGGCGTAAGATTTAATTAGAAAGACCATTTCCTTCAATATCCACTTTTTTTAAAATTAGTAAAATATTTTGCAAATTTGTAAAATGATTTCTAAAATTAGCCACAAAAATTTGTAAATATTCTGCGAAAATTCTGTAGTTTGTAAAATGTAAATAGCAAAAAGATTTGCTAAATAATATTTTTTTTACTAAAAATCAGTACACAAATAGTAAAGTGGGATTGAAAACCATTTACAAATTTTTTTACTATCTTTTTTTCTGAGTGTATGTTTCATCATACATGCAGCTTCAGCATTGGAGTATTCTTAAAATTGTGATGTTTGACACCCAAATGTATGTGTTGTGGAACCAGAGTTTGTGAATTTTTCCGTTACACTTATTTTTGTGACATGGCAACACTACTCGTATTAACTAAAAAATAATTCGCGGTCTAAACGATTAATCGAATTGATTTAGAAAAAATGGAAGAAAATAATTATTAATTTTAAACTATTCTTACAGAATATATTTGTTTTGATCATATTTTCCGTTACCGTTATATAAAAAGTAATACGTAAAGTTTGTTTTTAAATGAATAATCAATTGAAATTCATAAAAATATGTTTTTTAGCTATTTTAATCAGGCATTCAAAAAAAAAAAAAAACAAACTATAAAAATACAGACTTTTAATAGGAGTTGATATTTTCTGTTAAATGTAAATTTTATATTTTCTCTTTTTAAAAAGAGAAATTCAAATAATTCCTTTTTACTTTTGTATAAAAATAGTTTGTTTAAATAGAAAATTATTTAAATAAAAATAACAAGAAATTATTCAAATAAACATACTATACACACATAGAAAATAAATATATATATATATATATACATCTGTATGTGTTGTATTTTGCAATTACATACAAATAAAAAAGTTTCAATTTGAAAAACAAACCACAAAAATAGGTTTCTTCTAACGTTTTGTTAGTTAAAAATTTATGGTTATTTGGACATTCGATTGTTTTTACTACTTTTGTGGATTATTAAACAAAGATTGAAAATAATAAATGAAAAGCCTGTAATCCTCTTTTTGATTGTATTTTTGATTAATTAAATTTGTATCTTAGAATGTTTTTAATATTGTGAGTGTATTCTTCAAGAAAATTTTTGTATTATAAATTTTTAACTAAGAAATTATGACAACTTCCATTATATTACAGATTTAATTTTGTTCGATGTATATTAATCGTAGATTATTTCTTATCACAATGAAATTTAAAATATATCTTTTCTTTTTATTTTTATTTTTGTCTTGTTTTTGTAAATGTCTAACCCATATCTTAACTATTGTATGTATAAAGCCTTCTTATCTTTAACGGCATTAGTTTAAAGCAAAAGGTACGTTAAATTCAATCATACCGTACCTTGTAGCTGCCTTAACTGATTTTTATATCTAAGATTTATTTTCTTTTCATTAGTTCCCATTCAATGCCGCTTAAAACCAATTCAAATTGTGCACAAATATTTAACAACACACAAAAAAAAATTTATAAAAACTTAATTCAGTTGTTTATCTGTAATGTAAATACACATAAATAATATTTTATTGCACATTTAATGGTTGGTTATAAAAACTATTTTGTGGACTCTGTACAATATCAATTATTAAATGCAGTTTATTTTGATTTCATTGTAAAAAAATAAAAATGAAAGTATAATGGCAAAAATGCATGAATGTGCTGGTCAATAAATAAACAGCAAAAAAAAAAGAGATTGATTATTTATATTATAAAGAATTTGTCAGCCATAAATTAAATATTTTAGTACCAATTTTTTTTAAAGTCTGTATTTTTTTTTTTTTTAATGATGGCACAGTCATTATTTTTGATTTCATTTTACAAGTGAAATTTATGGACTAATAGTCAAATGCATAATCGTTTTGTGGATTTTTAGAACAGCCATATGAAACAAGTTATCATTAGGGATAGATAATGTAGTGATTTTGTTTTATACATAAAAAGTTATAATATTAGTATAAAGACCCAGCAAAAATGAAGCTGCCAAAGAAGCAATAGAAGCATCACTACTATGGCAAAGGCACCACTTCTTTTCTAATGGTTTCATCGATGAATTTAACATTAGCGTGTCATAGGATGGAAGTATTCAAATGTAGCTACTATCATTACTTATACGTTACTCTAAGGAAGCAATGACGATGCAATGATTAGATATTCTGATGCATGAGTGGAAAATGTTCACATTCATAAGAATGCAGAAAAATAAGTTTAAAGAAACGAAATTTATGCATTGATATACAAATACTCTTTATTAAAACAAAAAAATAATTCTGCATTAGTGAAAATGCATTTTTGAAACATTTTTCAAAAATTTTAATGCATTTTTAGACAAATTTTATAATATTTTTGGATAATTAAAAAACTGGTTGTACAATTTGGGAACATTTTTAGACAATTTTGAAATATTTTTGAACAATTTTAAATAATTTTTGCACAACTTCACAACATTTTTGGGCAATTTGAAATAATTTCTAAACAATTTTAAAATTATTTTGGTAAATTCTGAATTAAAACTGGAAATGGTGTAGTGTTAAATAATTTACACAATGCAAAAATGCACAGATCGCGTCGTCATAAATATTTAAGGCTGAAAAAAATGCAAATTACAGGCCAGATAGTTTCAATTAAAGGTCAAAAAAATCTGTTTTTCTTGATTTTTCAAAACTTTTATAAAAATTTCAAAACTGCATAAATTCTAACCCTTATGAAATTTTGAACTAAAATAAAAAAAATGATTTAGTAAAAGAATTAAAAAAGTTCATCAGAACTATTTTCTCAATTTGAATAAATGCTTTAGATTCAAAAAATAGATACAATATACTATAACTTATGCTTTAGAAGTAATGAAGAATGATTTTTTAAGATATGCATCGGGTTTATATCCAGATCACTGCATTTGAAATATGAACACATGAATTCTTTTGAAGTGCCTTAGAATAACACCAAAAAATCATAAAAGAATGTCAACTGAAGTTTAGGAAGCAATAAAAGAAGTTATAGACACAGAATGACTACCATTTTTTTTTGCTGGGGAGCGAATATTTAATTTCTATATTTTGTTCCAGTAAATTCATTATTTTTTATGAAAAAAAAATCTAAGCTAAAAAAAGTTATCGCCCCCGGGTGGGCTCGAACCACCAACCTTTCGGTTAACAGCCGAACGCGCTAGCCAATTGCGCCACGGAGGCTTATACTGATTCAGCAACTAGATCTTTTCTAATCATATTGTTATTTATATTTAATAATCTAATGTAATTTAAATAATTTATTAAATATTTAATACTTGATTTACCAGCAAACGATGCACGGAAAATCGTAGTGTAAGACCACATCATAATTAAAATTAACAAATTTTTAAAATTTACCACAAAAGATGTCCAGAAATAACAATTAAAAAAAAAATATAAATATATATATATATTTGTTCTTTATATTAAGTTAGAAATTCAGAAACATCTTAAACATTTATAAGTTACTTTGGTAAATGTTTATTATCTTTTTTAATATCTTATTTATTGTAAATGTTATTTAAATACAAACATTCTACAGTTAAGCTTAAAGAGAATACCATACACATAAAATAGTTTGTAAGTTAAAATAACAGAAAATGCCGTTTAAAAAAATATGATATTTCAATTAACACCTTATCTACTTACTTTTCATTTTAATCAAATGGTTGTTGTTATTTATTTTTAAATGTTGTTTAAACAACTGACACAGTAAAAAGAAATGTTATTCAGTTCAAAATAAATGTTAAAATGTTACCTAATTATTCATTTTTTGAAATTGTTTCTTTTTTTGGTATTTTTGTCTGTTTTTAATCTACAATATGTTACTCACACAGTTTATAAACACATTTTTTTGAATGACCTTATGTGTGTGTGTGTTTATTTTGTATATAAACAAAGAATTAAAATAAAAAAAAATTGAAATTTTTTCAATATTTATCTTTGAATCTTGCTGTTTGCTTCAAAAAAAAAAAATTATAATTTTTAAAAAACCACAAATTTTTGATCTGTGGGTAAATTTTTATTAAATTTCAAACAATATATAACAATATATGAAACTAAAAAAATTGATAAATGACAGTAAAACATTTTAAAAAGGTTAAAATAAATATTTTTTTTAAATAAATGTATGTTCCTTTATTTTTAACTGAACTGAAAGCTTTTTTATATTATATACGATAGTTTACTGTTTGTAATTTAATAAAAAAGGTTTCCGTTGCAATTAAAAATAAAGGAACCAACATTTATTTTTTAAAGAAATATCTTTTCTAACTTTTTATTAATTTGTTCGAAATGATTTACTATCATTTACCGATTTTTTCAGTTTCATTTATTTTTTTTTCATTTATTTGAAATTTAATAAAAATTTACCACAAAACAGAAATTTATGGTTTATTTGTGTGCCTTACATTTATTACAAATTAAAATTTTGTGTGCTGTCTGTTAAAAAAAGATTATTCAAAAAATTTCAATTTGTTTTTTATTTAAATTGTTTATTTATATACAAAATTATTTTAATTCAAATCAGAATAACTTTATAAACACACATACATACACAAATACTTTCACATAAAATCTGTCTATGGACATACATACATTTTGTTTAGATTAAAAAAAAAAAATTCAAAAACGGAAACAATTTAAAATACATAATTAAATCATTTATTTTTTTTTAAGAATTGGCAGGTAAAATTTTAACATTTATTTTAAATAATTAATCATTTGTTTCTTACGGATGTGCCAGTTGTTGAAACAACATTTAAAAATAATTAACAAAAAAATTAGTTTTTTACGTTCTTAGCAAAAAATATAAATTTTTTTAATATAAAGTATTTAAAATCTAATTGTTATTTAATTTATTTTTTTTTTTATAATTAGTAGTAGGGAAGAACGTGACATGAGAGAAAATCCGCCCAAAATAGCGACATACGACGGTGACTGTACAAACTGTCATATTTATTTAAGTGTAAAGAGTACCGTGGAAATTCTTTACTCTCCAGTGTCTCCTTTCCTTACTAACGACCCATTTTTTTTTTTTTTTTTGCTTTTACAAACAATAAAAAGAAATAATTATTTTAATAAAAATTCAGAAACGAATATACTAAGATGGTTTATATTGTAAGTTGTTCATTTTCGAGTATACATAGAGAACATAAGAGCCATAGAATATCGTATGCCAATTTTACTTCTCATAGGTTTTTTCTTGCATCAGCTCTGTTAAGAGAATTAAAAACAAAAAACAAGAGAATATGAAAAAAACGTTTAGAAAATAATATATATTCTTTTTCACAACTGCAACGCTCGGGGTGTTTAAATTGTCAATTTGTATGGAAAAATACGTCACGTTGTTATTCTGGGCCAACAATAGGATTTATAAATTTACGTACGTTGGAAATATTCTGTTTTCGTAGTGTCTAGAATTATTCGACCCTGCCGGTTAACCGGTTGGGACATCATTCGAAAAATGACGATTTCGATTAATCAGAAAAATTTGCGATTTAGCGATTAATCTTTTAATTCAAAATAATGTGTTTAATATATAAATAACAGCACACAAAAAATTTAAGCGCAAGTATTCATTTATGTTCAAAGCAATTGAATGCTATATGCGTCGATAGCTCAGTGAAAGAGTTCTCGGCTTGCAACCAGAGTCGCAAAGTTCGATTCCCATCATGACCACGTTTTTTTTTAACATTTAAAGTATTTGTATTATTTTATTCTTATACAATTTTTTTTTTGTAAGGTGTCATACATTGCCTTGAGGTCATCGCCTGTAAAATTTATCAATGAAGTAAGGTGTAAAGTATGGCTTTATATTACTTTACACATTATTTGGTAATTTGAGGTTTTACTGGGCAGAAATATATTTAATTATTAATTTATCTATTATTGCAATACAATAAAAATAAATATGTATATACAAAAAATAATTAATGTTTGGTAATTTTCAAAATTTTTCAAGGAAATAAAATCTTTGTGTAGCTAAAAGTAAAAAGTAAACTCCAAGTAAAAGTAAACGGGAAATTCAAAATAGTACACTAAAAAAAAATTTTTAGGACTTTTTAGACTCCGAAAATGTTTTTTTTTTGTTTAATAGAATATACATCATTAAATTGGCTTTTTCTGTAAAAAAACGTTCTTAAAAGATTTGCTTAAATTCCTCAGGTTCAAGTATTGTAAAATTATAATTTTTATAGAAAATCAACAGAATCAATTTATATTTTAAAATAATTTTTTTCTATTGAAAAACTCGGATTTTTAGAACAATTTTTAAGAAAAAATCTCAATTTTTCTAATATTTTTCAAATAATAATTTTTTCTAATAAAAACAAGGTTTGTTATCGTTTCAGTTTTAAAATAATGGTAATTGCCTAGCAAGGTGCCCTTAAACCCGATTTGAACATTTTAAATCTTCGATAGCATTGAGAGCAATTGTCTTTAAATTTTATGGATTTAATTTTCTTGATTTACCTCTTTAATTTATTTATTTTATCGTTTTAATAACGGAAATTTATGTATATTACGAAATTAAATTGGTAAAATATCCAAATACGAACTGTAAATATTAGGACAGTTACTCTTAATTTTATCGGCGTTTTAAAAAGTTCAAATCGGATTTGGATTTGGGATTTGTATTTGGGTCTACCATAACCACTATTTTGAATTCCGAATAAATAAATTTTTCTATCCGTTTTATTTTTTTTTCCAAAAATCATCGCATTTAAATTATTTTTTCTTTATTATCAAAAATGTAAACATTTTTGGGGTCAGTCAGCCAGTAAAAATGTTGCAAGGGTCCGTGACTTAGTTTATATTTACGAAATACATTAAAAATTAGCAAATCAAATGTTTTTAATTAATTTAAAAAAATTCGTTAATTGTTATCTTTTATTTAACATTTTTCAGTTTGAATTCTTAACATCTTTCAAATAACATTTTTGAAAATACAAATAAACAGTATTATTTTAAGAAGGCTCCGACAGTGAAATTTGTAAATACAAAAACTTTTTGTTAATTTTTTAGTAACTACCCTTTTTGTTTTTAAAGAATTTTTATATGAACAATAACAAATTGCAAATATTTTAAACAAAAAATTGTTAGAAATCGAGTTTGAATTTAAACAAATATTTTAATTACTTAAAATTTTGTGATACTTTTTTCTGTTTAATTTACTAAAGAATTTTATAATTTTTCGTCTAATGGAATTCTCCCTGTGCATAAGATCTGCACAAATTTAATAATGGCTAGATATACAAGGTACATAATTAAATTCAATTTACGTTTACAATTTTTACTATTTTGCTATTGAAAACATTTTAATATTGTATGTTCTATTGTTCCAGTAATATATGGGAATTACTCATTACCATTGAAATTTCATGACCTCTAATTGAAACTAAAGCAATAAACAAATGATAATTAAATGTTTTGCATTAGAAAAACAATGCTTCTGGCAATAAAATCTCACACTGCATAAAAACAAATATTATAATTGAACAACGGTTTTTCCAGAGAAGTTTTTTTTTATATAAATGTCATGGAATGGAATGAATGAAATGGAACATTGTTTCGAATTGGAAAGATGTGAAATGCAATGAGCGATAAATAGAATTGTAACATTAGTTCATGAAAATGAAATGAAATAGTTCAGGGAACAAAAAAAATTTAATACACTAAACATAAGGAATGAAAGGCAATGTAGCACTCCTGGTTTTTTGCTGATGATTTTCGATTTCAACATATTTATAACGATATTTTTTCTATTTCAGCGAATTTTCTCCATTTTTACATTTTATTACAAGCTCATCTGTCAATGGTAATTACATTTGTAATTGCACAGTATTAATGGTAATGAAATTTATAACTGTTGTTATAATCAATAAAATCAAACAATTATCATTAATGAAAAACAAGTAAGAGCGGCTGAATTCGGCTATGCCGAATCTTATATACCCTTCACCATGGTTGGGAAAAAACTGAAGTTTATATATGGACATATATGGAATGGACAAATTTATATACGGACGCCTTTAAGAGGAAATTAACCATTTAGTTTGGTGATAAAACTTGGACTTGGGAAGATTTATGGTTCCAGAAAATAGGTATTTAAAAAAAATTTATGTTTTGGGCATAACTTTTTTGTATCTGAACCGATATTTCCGAGTTTTTCAGCAAATATGTTATACTAAAGATTTTTGATCTTTTGCTATATAAGACGTATCCATAGGTCATATTACAGCTCTAGAATAGTGTTTGTTGTTTGTGTATAAAAGGTGAAGAGGTGAAAGAAAAGAATTTCAACAAATCGTTGAAAGAAATCACTAGAACTGCATGTGTTTTATTTCTACAAAAACGTTTGATTTAGCTGGCAAATTTGCATTTGGGATTTTATTCCGCTTTTTTATTAAAAATATTTTTTATTTCTTTAGCTTAATTTTAAAAATTTGAAGGAAAATAGTTTATAATTTTTTTTTATAAATTATTATAAGTTATGACCTAAAATAGTTGCACTCAAAGGGAAATTATGTATAAAATTTTCTTAATATATTAGAAATAAAATGGTTTAAAAATCTTTTTATAAATTCTTTTAAATCGGAGCAAAAAATAGAAATCAAACCGTTTGTATTTTGTTTGTATCAGAGGGTTTTTATAAAAACTTTGATATTTTTAGCCTATTTATTAATATAAAATTTTGTTTAAATTAATTATTAAATGTTAAAAAAAAACAAAAAATAAACTAAAAAAAAAAAAATCTTAAGAAATAAAAAAAAAAATGTACAAAAAAAGTGAATTGACCGGATTCGAACCCGCGACCCTTCCACCTGTGGTGAAGGGTATAAAAACGTTTGTATTTTGTTTGTATCAGAGGGTTTTTATAAAAATGTTGATGTTTTTAGCCTATTTATGGATTATTTAATTATTAATATAAAATCTTATATAAATTAATTATTAAATGTTAAAAAAAAACCAAAAATAAACAAAAAAAAAGTCTTAAGAAAATAATAAAAAAAATGTACAAAAAAAAAAGTGAATTGACCGGGATTCGAACCCGCGGCCTTAGAGAAAAAAAGTATTTGTGACATAGCGTCTAGACAACTGAGCTATTGAAGCTCACACAAAATTATTGTCAATAGAGGTACATATATAAAAGTCTTCGTTCATTAGAGATTTGTTTAGTTTTTATTTAAATGACAAATCTTTGTATGTGTGTTGTTTGTGTATAAAAGGTGGAGATGAAAGAAAAGAATTTTAACAAATGGATGTGTTTGTTATGCGTAAAATTCTACATACATATTAAACAAAGGGACTTTACCGAAAAAATTAGAGGTAGTCCTAGTTTTTTGCTAATATCTCAGCCATTTATTAACCGATCTGTCTGATTTTTAATAGCAAACAGAAATGGATCACATGTAACAGAAATTAAAAACAATCAAGTTCTCATCATGTCTGGGTTCTTCGGAAAACTCATTTCAACACACAGAGGGACAGACGGACATCGTTAAATCAACTTCGCTCTTCATAAGGACCCAGAATATATATCCTTTATAGGGTCTAAGATCAATATTGTAGAAATTACAAACGGAATGACAAACTTATATATACCCTTCTACCTGTGGTGAAGGGTATAAAAAAGATAACATATTTTCTTTTAATTGATATGAATACAGTGGTAGTGTATACTCAATACATTAGTTCCATGTATGGTTCCAGTATATATTTTTTGAATTGTTTATACAGCTTTACACGTACAAGTTAATTACAAATGTTCGCATTGTTTAAAGAAATAAATACATCACGATATTTATGGGTTCAGAAATTTCAATTGTATTAAGCTTACAATGCACTTATAAAATGAGTATTTAAACGTAGTAGAACAAGATTCTAAAAATTAGATTAAAAAATTTGCTAAATAATAGATTAAAACCATAACAAAATTTTTATATAGATCGACAATATATTTGTTTTATTTTGTTGTATACAGCTAAAATATTTATCTGAACACTCAATTTTATTGGCGCTGTGCATTAACGGTTTAAAATTAAATATAGAAAAAAAATCAAAAATTAAATGGGTATTCATTTAATGATGTTAAAACTTTTTATTTTTGTCATAATTTTGTCAAAAATTACTTACACTTAAAATAGTTTGTAAGTTAAAATAATAGAAAATCATTTAAACATATATGTTAAAATTTAACCTATTAGTACCGTAAAAAATAACTGATTATTCAGTTATTTGGAAATTTTTCCGTTTTTTGTATTTTTGTTTGTTTTTAGGTTTACAAAATGTATACTCACACAGTCTATGAACACATTTTGTGTGAATATGGGAGTAAGTGTGTGTGTGTTTCAGAGAACTGCATTTGCTGATTGCAAAACGTTCATACGCAATCAACACAAGAATAAATTGTGTTTGCGTTCACACTGAATATATATCCAACACACATATTTGTTTATGATTTTAAATCTATCAAACGATGTGCAAATTGTTTTGTCACTGGTTTATAATCATCGGTCGTTGTTAAACCATTAATTTTATTCTGTTCATTCGAGCCAACAATAATTATTTTGATGTAGAATAAATCAGAAAAAAACAACAAACAACGTGTATGAGTGTAATCATAATTAAAACAAAATAGTTTCTTATCTATAAAAAGGGGGTGGTTTTGTAAAAAAACATATTTCATAAACCTTATATGTATATTAGGGTGGGTTTAAAATATGTTTTTTTATAATTTTCATTAGGAACACCAAAAATATTGTTCTTTGTGAAAATTTTTTTAATTTAGGTCGACATCTCAGGCTCGCCCAATCCGGTTAAAGTTAAATATTGCCTAATTTTCCAATCAAAATAGATGAAAAAAAAAAATTAGACCATATTTAAATTTTTCCGGATTAGGCAAACCTGAGATATCGACCTAAATTTTTTTTCCAAAAAAATATTTATATTTCACAAATAAGAATATTTTTATTACTAATAAAAATTCTAAAAATTCTAATATACATATAACATTTATAAAATGTTTTTCTACAAAACTACCCCCTTATAAAATGTGTTTCTATTTTGTTTTAATTATAAATAAACTCATACGCTTTGTTTGTTGTTTTTTCTGATATATTCAACTCTGACTTTTTGTTAAGTGATTACATTTGCATAAAACATAAACGACAGATGATTCACACTGATTCCAATTACGCGTTCAGTAACATGATGCTGATTTTATTCTACAGTGAATTTTGTTGAATTATTAAAAGTGAACAAGAATTTTTGTGTATGATTAAATCAAGAAAAAAGTTGATTTTGCAGTTCTCTGGTGTGTTTATGAAGTTATTGTAATTTGAATTGAAATAATTTTGTATACAAACAAACAATTATAGATATTAAGTTAATAAAAACAAGGATAAATATTATTATGTTAAATAACATGTATTTTAAATATTTTTGTTCATGTAATATTTTAATTTTGCAAATATTGTTATTTTTGTTTTCTGTAATATTTTTATTTTTAAATATTGACAAAAAATAATTTTTAATTTACCGCCTTATAAAAAAAAAATTTATAAAAGTTTTTAATTTATAATTTTCATAAATTAATTATAAAAAAACAATTTCCCCTGAAGAAGCTTGACGAAATATTGGGATATATAAATATTTTTAATTTATTTTTATAAATTAAAGATCTTAAGTTCAATTTCAAATAATACACAATTCAAGAAGTTCGAAGAAAAAAAGAATTTTTAAAAAATCTAAATAAAAAACAAATTGGATTTTTTTGTATATTGTTTTTTTGAAACAGACAGCAAACAAAATTTAAATTTGTAGTAACTGTAAAAGAAACAAATAAAACACAAATTTAAGTTTTTGATACAAATGAAATAAATAAATGTAACTGAAAAAATCGTTGAATTACAGTAAATCATTTTGAACAAATGTATAACAAAGTTTAAATAATTGAACTGAGAACTTTTCTATTAAACTATAAACAGTAAAATACATATTATTTTGAGTGTATTTGTTATTTGAAGAGCCTTTAACCCATTCCTAACCAGTCATGCCATATGGCAAGATGCGGATTCCATTATATTTTTGTTTCGGCCGCGAGCTTGTAAGGACACGGTTCTAGGTCCATATTGTGGATAGAGGGCTTATCTCTCTAACAGTTTTAAGCTTCTTTGCAATGAAAATTATACCACGTGTTCGGCATGAAAAGTAAAATTTTTAATTTTTCATGTTGTTTACTTAAGGCGATATGGACCAAAATGTATCAAAAAGAGCAGATTAATGCATACATTATTCCTCTGGCTGATAACATATATAAAAACAACTTAATGTATATTCCTTAAACTTTTTACTCTTTGCTAGTTATATTAAACATATTCCCTCTGTCAGATTTTTCAAAAATCTCGATATTAGTTTTCAAGTTACGACGATGTCCTTTAAAAGTAATCTGCTAGAAGCTTGTATAGGGTGCGCCATCTAACGTTTTTTTTCAACTAGTGCTTATTTCGTGAATGGTAACACTTAGCTCATGTCTGATTTGACATATAATTAGTTTTATCCTTCGGCTGAACAAATATGGTTGGAATATGGCATAATTAGGCCATTTTTCTTCGAAAATGAGTAAGGAATGGCCGTTATAGTCAATGGCGATCGTAATCGGGCCATGTTGAACGAACTTTTGTTCACAAAAATTGAAGAGGAGGATATTGGCAACATTTGGTTTCAACTGGACGGCGCTACGTGCCACACAGCCGAAGCTACACTCGATGTTTTGCGCCCTGTTTTTAAAGATCGCATTATCAGCAGCAGAGCTGATGTCGTTTGGCCACTTCGGAGCTGCGATTTGACACCATTGGACTATTATTTGTGGGGTGCCGTCAAAGATAAGTGTTACGCCGACAAGCCAGAGACAATTGACGCTTTAAAGGACAATATTCGTGAAGCCATTGGTGAAATACAGCTGCACACAATCGATAATGTGCTTAAAAATTGGACCGATCGTGTAGGCTACTGCAAGGCCAGCCAAGGCAGCCATTTGAATGAAATTATTTTCCATTATTAACCGGAAGGATTGTACTTTCAAATAAAAAAGAAATTTGAGAAAATATTCAGTAGTTTTTTTTATAGCATTTTCAAAAAAAAAAGTTATTAAAGCTAAAGCTTTAATCTTACTTTGTGTTCGTTTATCAATCATTTTTAATTAACTTAAATATTTTGTTAATACTGTTGAAAATTGTGTTAGTTTGAAAATGAGTATTTTTTATAATTTTACGAAATTTTAATTTCAACACTTTCAAGCTTCCAAGCTTCGCACTGTGAAAAATTATTTCTAAGAAAATTTAAAAAATTTTGTTTGCTATTGGAAGAGCTTAATTTCTAATTATAAGGAATTCATTTTGTGGTTCATTTCATGAATACCATCTGGATGCGGGCTTGCCGGTTAGAGAGGGATAAATAAGTTTAATCAATCTAACCCTCTTAACTAACTCTCGAGCCGGAACAATGGCCGCTCTAACCAATAAAATTAAATTTTTCCCCAAATTTTCATTCAATACTTCCCTCCATCATTGAATTGGTAAAGAAATATCATGGCCGGTATTGGGTTATAAACTAAAATACGTAATTTCCGCGAAATTTTAATAAAACGTGTTCATTTAATATTTATTGTTATAATTTTTAGTCAGTTATTAAATATGAATAGGGTGTTTTTTTAGAGGTGCAGAACTTTTATTTTAAATAAAACATAGACATAAATATTTAAGTCTTAACATTAAAATTCATTTTTTGTATGTACCAATTTATGTTTTTTAAATTGAAAATGGCTTAATTTGAAATGGAGGTAATTTTTTTATGAGAGTAATTCATAATTAAATCGTTTAATTCCAACTGTCATAATGCCAGGAAAAAAATCGATCGACGCAATAAAAAGAAAAGAAAAATATCTTATTAAAAAAAATATAAAGAAAAATGTGAAAGAAGTAAATCTGAATTCTACAAAGGGGCTTAAAAGGCAAAATAAACATATTGGAAACATATTGTGAAAGATGGAACCTCGAAGTAAATTTAAGCAAATCAGAAATAATGTTATTCAAAAAAGGAGGAAGAATTTCTAACAATGAAAAATTGTTATTTAACGGAGAATGAATACAGATACTTAGGAGTGATGTTATCTCCAAAAATGTCCAAAAAAAAACACGTGGAAATAAAAAACGTATCTGAAAAAAATTGCATAAACGCTACAAGCAAAGACTTTGTGACAAAAAAAAGACATTGGTTTGAATGTTAAATGGAACATTTTAAAGTCAGTGTGTCTTGATATTCAATCATATGGAAACCAAATGTGGGGATTTTATTTATTTGACGAAGTCGATAAACTCCAACGATATTTTTTAAAAAAGATTTAAAAAAATGCCCCCATTTACACCTACATAGATGCTTGAAACTGCTATCGTAAATAATTATTTTTATACATTGGACCTTCTACACTTCACCTTCGTCATATAATATAAAAGCTATTTGATTACAATGTCAACCAGCTACCGAAGCAGATTACAAATCTCATTATTATACATAAATTTTAGTACGTTAAGAATTTCGCAATGTACAACGAGAGAACAATGTGATTGTTTAAGAGCCGATATTATGACTGGCTTAAAGAAAAAGGAAATAGAATTTTATATAGAGAAGGCAGAAGCAACAAACTGTTTTCACTATGCTATCTAAATGAAATTGAAAATATTCCTGAATTTATGTATAGATGCTCAATTCTACACCATATAAATTACAGATACTTCAAAAAGACTGCCCTGAGCTAAAAAATTTCATTTTGAAATATCACACTATGTTATAGATGCGATAGGTTGTAGGAAAGATCTTATTTGTGAATTCTAATATTAATTATTATGTAATATAAAACACTTATTTAAACATAGCTAAGCAATAATCATTATCTGACTGACGACATGAAATCATAATAGAATGTTTTTAATTTATTTAAATAATTCATTATTATCCAGAAACTCATCAGGGAACGGTTATTTTATCATGATGAATAAGAAATTTTGTTTTACTGTCACAATTAGCCGAGTAAAAAACTAAAAATTGAAATTAAAAGATGGTGGTTATGGTACACATGTATCCAAAATTATTGTAAGTACTAAATTTCAAATAATAAGCTATCAAATAAAAATTAAAATAAAAATCATTTCATTTCATTGGCCTTTATATATTTTATTTTAAAGAAAAGTTTTACACTTTTAAAAAATACCCTTTTTATTTAAAACAAAAAGTATTCAAAATAAGCTAAATCATTAGAAAAACATTTAATTAATTTTTTGACGTCACTTATTAAATTAGAGGGAAAACACAATTTACAAAAATTTTAAATTTTTATTAAAATTAGCTAAAAATAGAAAATATAATTTATTTTCTTTATACACAGAAAAAAAAACACAAAATTCTAAGTTACCCAGCAAAACCACACATTACCATAAGGGCCGATGGATTACTTTACACCTTACATCATTTATCAATTTTATAGGAAATGAGCCTAAAAGTAATGTATATACCCATTACTTTAGAGGTGATAATGTAAGGGGTTACTTATATGGTTACGAGAATGAAAAAGGTAATGTGTCCAAAAAAATTGACTTTTAAAAAAAGAGGAATTTTTATTAAAAAAAATTATTAAAATATTTTATTTAAAATATTTGAAATTAAAAATAATGTGATCAAGATGGAAATCGAACCAGGGAAATCTGGTTGCCAGCCAAGAACTCTACCCACTGAGCTATCGACGCATATAGTGTTTGATTGCTTTAAACTAAAATGATTTGTTGCGCTTCGTTTTTTCGCTAGTGTTATCAAAACAAACATACATTACCCTTTTTGCTTACAAAAAAACACAAAGTAATGTATCTAAAAATATATTTTAAAAAATATTTCAATTATTACTTTACATTTATAAATCATATAGTACGTAATGAATAATGAGTTACTTATTACTTTATGCTTGCAAATAATGAAAAAGGTAACGCATGAGAATATCGCGCCCATTACCAAAGTTTTGTTGGGTATTAAAAATATTTGTTAAAATTCGAATTCGATTTCAAACAATTCTTTAAATGAAATGTTTGAAAATTGTTATTTTTCATTTTTCGAAAATAAAAATTTAAGTTACAAAAATGTAACAAAAAGTTTTTTGTGTGTAGTTATTTAGTGAATAATTATTCAAAATAAAGGGTGTCCCAAGAAGAACGCAATTTTTAAATCTGGCAACATTCGAAGTGTCATTGTTTGACATTTGAACAATTGTTATTGTTTGCTAGTAGAAGGTACGAGGTTAGTAAAAATGGAGCGCTACACGAATGAACAACGCATTCTCATTGTGAAATTGTTTTACCAAAATGGTGAAAGTTTTGCGGCTACAGTTCGCAAATTGCGATCAATTTGGGGTCACAATAATGCTCCAAAAGAGTCAACTGTAAAGAGATTAATGGATAAATTTGCCGAAACTGGGTCTGTTAGTGATGTAAAGACAACAACGCGCCATCGACCAGGTCGATCGACCGAAAATGTCACAGCTGTACGTGATGATGTCGCTCAAACTCCATCCACCTCAATTCGACACCGAGCTCAGCAAATTGGTGTCTCCAAATCCACTTTGCAGCGAATTTTGACGAAAGATTTGCATCTTCATGCATACAAAGTTCAATTGACTCAGGAACTGAAGCCAGCTGACCATGGACAGCGAAGGGAGTTCGTTAATTGGGTATTGGAGAGACAACATGAAAATGCTGATTTTGCCGATAAAATCATCTTCAGTGACGAGACCCATTTTCATCTTGATGGCTTCGTCAATAGGCAGAATTGTCGCATTTGGGGTGAGGAAAATCCTCGAGTGATTCACGAGAAGCAAATGCATCCTCAACGTGTCACTGTGTGGTGTGGTTTTTGGGCTGGAGGAATCATTGGACATTTTTTTTATGAAAATGAGGCAGGTCAAGCGCAAACAGTCAATGGTGTTCGGTATCGTGAAATGATAACCAGTTTTTTCTTGCCTAGAATTGAAGAAATGAATGTGGAGGGCATGTGGTTCCAACAAGATGGCGCCACATGTCATACAGCCAGAGAAACAATTCAATTGCTGCATCAGTCATTTCCCGGTCGTGTTATTTCGCGTTTTGGAGATCAGAATTGGCCGCCTAGATCGTGCGATTTAACACCATTAGATTTTTTTCTTTGGGGTTTTTTGAAGTCGATGGTTTACGCGAATAAGCCGACGACGACTCAAGCCTTAAAAGAGGAAATTGGACGCTGCATTAATGAAATACCGCAGCATTCATGCAAAACGGTCATTGAAAATTTCATTAAAAGATCGCGTGCATGCCAGCAAAGCCGCGGCGGCCATCTGCACGATATATTATTCCATACATAACCTCATTCTGTCTACTTTACGATATAATAAAGTTTCACGATTTTTTTTTAAATATCTGTGTTTTATTTAAAATTTAAAAGTTGCGTTCTTCTTGGGACACCCTTTATTTATAAGACTGTCAATATGGCTCGAATTTTGCTTAAATGATGCTGTTGTTCAGGTGTTTTTTGTTTTGTTTGTTTATAAATTAAAATTTAATTGAGAGAACAAAAAAAAGGTGTTGACTTAACAAAAATTTCATTGTCTACGCTTTTTATAAACATACTGACACAAGTACGAGTATGTATTCAATTTCGCTTACAATTATTATAATTCTTTTATATGGGGTTTCCACAAGCGAATGTGTGAATACAAGTATTTTGTTTTTGTATTGCATGTATTTTGTTATTGTATTTCCTTCTTCTGAAGAAAAACGTCATCTGGAAACACCACCTTAATTTAATTTCTTTCGTTTTCAGTTTTTTCTGTAATTAAATTGCAATTAAATTTTTTCCCCTGTAATGAAGTCAATTTATTATGAATTAGTTACTAACTCCATGTACGGCTAGATTGTATATTGCTGGCAGAATGTACAGCAGCCTTTATTAAATTTTTTATTTCTTGAGAGGATATAAAATTTAGGATTTGAGGATATGAAATATAGGCTTCTTGGCTTTTTCGTCTTTGAAACTTTAGCCTAAGATTTAGGCTTTCGGTTTTGATTCTTTCTTGCTTCAAGGCTTTCTATTTGGCTTTTTATTATGCATTCTGCACATCATATAGCTTAAAAAGTCCTTGGTTCAAGATCATACTTTATACTTATTAGTATTAAAGGATTAACATTGATTTATATTATTTTAAGTTTTTTTTTAATTGTGTTCGTATGATTGTTTGATGCCATTATACTTCTAACATAGAACATATTGTATCTGTCCTTGATACTTGTACATTTAATTGTTTTTGTAAGTTTAACATTTGGTTACTAATATTTAACTTAAAGTTTTTAATTTCCTGCATTAATGAGTTATTTAAATTAATTATATCTCCACTAGGAGCATTATTACCCCAAACTAAACACAAAATATGTATTTATATTTTATTTCATCTGTGCACTTCTTCATGGCGGCAAACACAAAGCAAATAATTTCTTTGTCAAGCACAACAGGAGACGATCAAATAATCAGCCGTCAAATAAAAACTTTTTGATTTTCCCGTGTAGCTGACAACAATGTGATTGATGTATTTATTTGATCGTCTCCAGGGGGCTTTACATATAACACACCTTGTAGGGATATAGCAGTTGATCGCATTATACACAGTGGTCAAGTAATTCTGACAATACGGAGGACAAAAGTCTAAAAAGCATTTCAAAGGGGAGTTACACTCACAATATTATTTCGTTAAAACAATCTTAAATACCTATTAAAATAATCGAAAATGCAATCAAAAAGAGGACTACTGATTTCTCATTATATTTCGCCAATTTTGTTGTTCATTTTTAATAATTGTTTAATAATCGACAAAAGTAGTAAATACAATCGAAAGTCGTTTAAAATAACCATCAATTTTTAACATACAAAACGTTAGAAAACGACGAAACAAACTACAAATTGTTTTTTAAATTGAAAGTTTTTTTAAACACAATGCACACAGAGGTATATATTTTAATTTTCTATGTTTGCAACATATGTTTATTTGAATAACTTCTTGTAATTTATATTGAAATTATTTTGTATACAAACAAACTATTTTGATATAAAGAAAACGAAGAGGAATTATTTGAATTTCTATTTTTAGAAACAGAAAATATAAAATTTTACATTTAACTGAAAATATCAACTTCTGCTGAAAGTCCGTATTGTTTTATAATTTGTCTTTTGAGTGACTGATTCAAATAGTTAAACAATATATTTATAAGAATTTCAATTGATTCTTCATTTGAAAACAAACCCTACGTATTACTTTTTTAAATAAACTACAGTCAGTATCGGAAAATATATTGTGAGTGTATATTTGCTGGTCACAAATTCGGAATCAAAATTAAGAGAATTAATATGGCGGATATAATATGGCGGCCATTAGTAATAAAAGTTTAATATATTGAATTTTAATTAATCGGTTTTGAAGGATTTGGGTTCGCTGATTCCGAATCAGGAACAAAAAATAACAAAAATAATAAAATAAAAATTACAGATCTAATATCGTCATTTATTAATTTTTATAAAATTGTTTGTTCCGTCTGATTTGAATAAAATTGTCACTGTTGGGTATATTAAGTTTGCTAAGCACGAATCTTAAAACAAAAATTCTTAATTCAAAATGGCGGATCCAAAATGGTGATCATAAGTTTATAAATAATAATATTTTGGATTTAAATTAATGGTTTATAATGGACTAGGAGTCGTTAATTACGAATCTAAAGTCGAAAATTTGAAATTCAATAGGTTGTATTCAATATCGCGAAAACTATTATTCCATAATATTGTTTGATTAAAAATTTTCACTGTAGGAGAAATGGAGTGGTTTTGATATAAGGTGCAGATCTAAAAAATTAGGGCGTACTCAAATACGAAATAATCTGCATTCCTACATGTCGTTATCTTGGATTCGCTATTTTTAATTTAAAATGATTGATTTTAAAACAATGATCAATGAAAAAAATTGAGGTTTAAAATATATTTTTATCTTATCGTACACTAATGTAGGTATTTTTATTCAGGGACTGAAACCGAACCCGAAACCAAACGGGTTTAGGCTCGCTGTTTACAAAAACTTTGAATGCGAAATCGCTGAACCCAAAAATCTAACCAGGTTCGGGTTCAAAAATATGAAAAAATAATCATAAAAAATATAACAATTCTTGAATTCGAGTTTGCTGTGCTTGAACCTATATCTAGTCCTTTTAAGCTAATACTTGATCAATTCAAAGCTTTTTGCAAAGAATTGGGAATACCAGAAATTTCTTCTGAAACTAACTAAAAACCTAAACTGAAAAAAACTGTACTAGACTGTTAAACTAGATGGAATTCCAGTTATAACATGGTTCAAGCCTTATTGGAATACAGAAGTTTTTATTCGGATTGTTACTGGATGCTATGAATGATAATGTTTGGAATATTTGTGATGAATTCGTACAAATTTTTAAACCTGTTAAAAAATTAACGCTGAAACTACAACAAGAACAGAGGACTTTAGGCGATTTTTATAGAATATGACTTAGTTTTAAATTAGAGCTAAAAACAAATGACTAAACAAAAACATTTTCACAAGAAATATATATAAATATTATAAAAAGAGAAAACCACTATATTAATAATCCACTTTGGATTGCAGCATTATATCTAGATTACAGATTTAAATTAATACTAAGTCCTGAAGATGTTGAAAATGCTAAAACAAACATATTTTGAAAGCAATTAAAATTTTTAAAAATTTGCCAATGGAAAGAGAAGAAGAGAATTTTATGAGAGAATCAATATCTTGTTCTTCAGAATATGCTCAAACAAGTTTTAAAAAAGAAGGAACAATTTTCTAAATCAAATTCTTTAAATGAAAGCGCATTTTCAGCCTTGAAATTCATTTTGTCGCTACAGAGAACTAATTTAAAAGAAGAAAACTTAAAGAATATATTAATTATAAAATTTCTTTGAAGAATAAATAAATTTCCTATTGATAAAATATTTGTACTTTTTTTTTAAATGTTGAACCCGAACCCTGAACCGAACCAACCTGAATTTTTTATTTCGATTAACCCCAACCCGAATCTGAACCCATTTTTTCAGGGTTTCAGTCCCTGATTATAATTGTCAATTTGTAGTTGCATATATAATAGCTTGTAGTTGCATATACACTTAAAAAAGTTTGTAAGTTAAAATAACTGAAAATATCATTTAAAAGAAATGATATTTCATTTAAAAACCGTTCTACTTAATTTTCATTTAAATTAAATGACATTTGTTATTTATTTGTAAATGTTGATTAATCAACTGACACATCCGTAAGAAACAAATGATATAATCAGTTAAAATAAATGTCAAAATTTTACCTACCAATCCTTAAAAAATAAATGTTTTTTTTATTTATTTGAAGTTATTTCGGTTTTTGAATTTTTTTTTTTTTTTTTTTTAATATACTCGTACAATACAAAATGTATGTATGCATATGAAGCTATAAACACTTTTTGTGTGAATGTTTTTGTGTATGTATGTGTGTTTATGAAGTTTTTGTAATTTGTATTGAAAAATTTTGTATATATACAACCAATTTAAATAAAAAAACAAATTGAAATTTTTTGAATATTTTTTTTTGAAACAGACAGCAAACAAAATTAAAATTTGTAATAACTGTTACGGACACAAATAAACCACAAGTTCCGTTTTGTGGGTAAATTTTTATTAATTTTCAAACAAATGAAAAAAATAAATGAAACTGAAAAAAATGGTAAAGGATAGTAAATTATTTCGAATAAATGTATAAAAAAGTTAATAAAGATATTTCTTTGAAAAATAAATGTATCTTCCTTTATTTTTAAATGGAACGGAAAACTTTTTTATTAAACTACAAACAGTTAACTACATAATATTCTGAGTGTAATGATGCACTACAACTTACAATCTCACCAAAAAAAGTCTGTAATGACAACTAAAAATTTTGCTGTTATTACGGGAAATTTTGCTAATTTGAGCCCAGTGGTATTTTTTGCTAATCTTAGCAACACATATCTGCTAACGTGTAATTTAATGAAATAAGTAGCTGCTACTAAATTTTATAAAAAAATATTAAAATGCACAAATTAACTCAATTATTTTTAGATACATTTGCTATACTTTAAAGCTTCTAATTTCTTTTGAAATTGCCTTACGAATTGGAATATACAAAAAATATTTAGGACAAAATTAAAAAAAATACAAGGCTTAGGAAATAGCTAAAACGTAAACGAATTTATCATTTTGTTTTAATGTGCTAATTTTTGTTTTGAAAAATATTTTTAGTAATTTTTTGGATTCTAGGGTCAAATTTTAGCACTTATAAAGTTTTTAGTGCTATTTTAAGTGAATGTCCTATTTTTGGACATAAGTCGGTTGTGAAAAGTATCTTTACTTCCGATCCCTACACTCACAATATATTTTCCGTTACCGACTGTAGTTTATTTTAAAAGTAATACGTAAAGTTTGTTTTTAAACGAAGAATCAATTGAAATTCATAGAAATATATTTTTTAACTATTTGAATCAGTCATTTAAAAAACAAACTATAAAAATTTACAGACATTCAGTAGGAGTTGATATTTTCTGTTAAATGTAAAATTTTATGTTTTCTGTTTTTCAAAATATAAACTCATATAATTCTTTATTGTTTTTTTACCAAAATAGTTTGTTTATATACAAAATTATTTCAATAAAAATTACAACAAATTATTCAAATATAGATACACACAGAAAATAAAAATATATATGTTACATCTGTGTGTGTTGTGTTTTGAAAAATTACATACAAATAAAAAAATCCTTTTGAAAAATAAACCCCAAAAATCGTTTTTTTCTACTTTTTGTCAGTTAAAAATTGATGATTATTTTAAACACCCTTCGATTGCTTTTACTACTTATGTCGATTATTAAACAATTATTGAAAATAAACAAGAAAATGGGCTAAATATAATGAAAAATCAGTAGTCCTCTTTTTGATTGTATTTTCGATTAATTTAATATGTATTTTAGTTTATTTTTAACGAAATAATATTGTGAGTGTATGTAACATTTTAGGGCAATTTAAGTTTCTGTTTATAATTTTTTATTTATATAAATATCATTTCCCTCAATATCCACTTTTTTAAAATTAGTATTTTTTTTTTGCTAATTTTAGTAAATCTGCTTACAAAAATTTGTAAAAAGATTTCTGAAGTTAGCAACAAAAATTTTGTAAAATTTCTATAATTTGTAGCAAAAAAATTTACTAAATAATATTTTTTTTACTTAAAGTCAGTACAAAAATAGTAAAGTGTGATTGAAAACCATTAACAAGTTTTTCTACTAACTATTTTTTCTGAATGTAACATAAAATAATGACTCTAAAAACTAAAACATTTATTCAAATTATACACTCACAATATTTTTTCGTTAAAAATAATCTAAAATACATATTAAATTAATCGAAAATACAATCAAAAAGAGGACTACTGATTTTTTATTATATTCAGCCCATTTTGTTGTTTATTTTCAATAATTGCACTATGGGTAAAATGTTAATATTTTTGGCATAAATTCAATTTTTTTTCTGTTTAAAATTTAAAATCTGCTTTCGTTTTTTGAATTCGTATACTCTAACGGGTATATAAACGTTTTTTTTTATAATTTTTATGTTGCAACCTGTTATTTTATGAAAGGAAAAAGTCAGCTGTTTCACGGTTGCATTATGAACAGAAAATGCGCGCGAAATTGTTACTAATTTTGATCGTGAGTAAAACATTAATTGTAAACACTGTGAAAAAGTTTAAATATGGAAGAAGTTAGACAAGGTATGTAAAACAATTTGTGATATAGTTTAAAAAATAGTTGTGTGTTATTGTCTAGTAATTCAGTGTGTTGTTGGTGTGTTATTATAGGTCAAAACTAACAAAAATACGTGTGTTGTGTGGAATATAACTTCTGTGTATAGAAAGGTATTTGCAATATTTCTGAAAAAAGTTATTAATCAAACTGTATATAATCAAACATCATCAACACTTTTTGCCCCTTTTTGTTCCTTTTTGGAAAAAACTTCATTTTGTAGTTTCATACGAGTTTTGCCATTCAACACTGCTTGAAGTTTGGAGCAGCAAAAATCGACAAGCAGATAGTGTAAAAGAGTTTATTTTGGAGAATATTACACAACAAAACTTATCAGATGAGCAACATCAGTTAATTACACAAAAAGACAAGCAATTTATTGCTTTCATAAATTAAAATTTGCCAAAATGCAATCGAATGCTTGAACGATTAAAAAAAAAAAAACACTACCATTGGCTTGCATCCAATATAACTATTGAAATAAGTGATTGCGGCTTGCCCGGTAATAAACGAGGTCAGAGGCATTTAGACTATACTGATGCAGGGCCTCGTTTGAAGAGAAAGTTAGCATCTGAGCTTGCCGCAGAACAAAAACATTCAACACCTTGCAACGAGAACATAACAGGAATTATAAGGAAACTGGAAAGGAGTGATCCGTTGCCAATAAGTGCTGATGAGGCATTAGCGTTTTTAATTAAAAATGGCTTTACAAAGCAGCAATACATTAACATCAAAGCTTTAAATAAGCAGCACGGATGTTACATTTATCCCCCTTACTCCGAGATTGTAAAATCAAAATTGAAATGCAGACCTAAGGAAATCAGCTATTGTGATACTAAAACAGAAGTAAGAATGCAAAATTTACTAGACCATACAGCTGATCGCATACTTGAAATGCAGAAGGACGTTCTTGATGTTGCTGCACCAACACATTGCAAATTAATTGTAAGTTATGTGTTCGATGGTTCGACAGGACAGAGTTCATACGGAAATGGGTCTCAATGTAGACAAACCCAAACAAAATGGCAGTGGAAATAGCAACGATGGAAATACTGCAAGAAGAGCATTTAGTAATGTTGAGCTCTTATCTTCCATTTTAAATTGCTATTTAAATATTCTCAAACACTTTTATATTATATTGATTGCCATCTCTTGTGAATATAAGATTGATACAGAAAAATTCAAAAACTTTTGTGCAAAACATTCAATATGTATTTTGAAAAGTATTCTTGGTATCCAATGTCTCCAACTGTGCACAAAATTTTGGTACATGTGCACCAAATAATGGATACTTGCATACTTCCTGTTGGAGTTTTAGGAGAAAATGCATCAGAAGCGAGAAACAAGCTGTATAAAAGCGACAGGAGATTGCATGCAAGGAAATGTAGCCGATTTTATAACATGACAGACGTTTTTAATAGAGCATTGGATTCTTCAGACGCACTAAGTTTAACAAAACGAAAAAAAGAAATCAACTAAAAGAAGAGCCTGCCCAGAGAAGTCATTGCCCTTTTCAAAACACCTGGTATTGACTTTTCAGAAACATTAGAAGGTTATGAAAATGAATCAGAAGACGATGGGGCCGACGAAATTGACAGTTTTGGACTAGAGAATATTGAGTTCGAAGAAGAAAATGAAGACGATTAAGTTAGAAAATCTATATTCATATATGGTTTGTAAAATGACAAAGGCATATTAGAATTTGTCTCATATGATTTTTTTTTTCAGGGATCCGGTTGAGCCAACCTTACATTTATTCAACTAACCTTTATTCAACTTATCTTTTTCAATAACTTTAGCTTTAAAAAAGTTTGTGGAAAATAAAATGTAAGCATAATTTAAATATCTCCGGTCTTTGAAGGGTTAATGAGCAGTTTTATACCTTAACAAAAAGACTGAAGCCTTGTCTATCATCTGAGTTTACCAAAAAAATATACACACATTAAACTTAAGTGGTTTTATCCAAAAAGTGAGGTTAAGAATTTGATTTTTTAGTACTGGCACCTAATGGGTTAATAAAATAAAATATTTTTAGATGCAAACTTACAGATTCTTGAAACAGCTTTCTAGTGACATATATTTCAAATAACGAAAATAAAAAAAGCTGAGGTGCACCCATGCCGAATTTATGCCAAAACTTGACCGAATGTTTTAATGGGGAGGCGGAAAAAGGCGTGGTCCAAAAAAAAAAACCAAAATTCCATTTTGGTGTTAGTTAAATTCGTGCAAAATTTAAGTGTGTAGCTTTAAAACTACAATTAATGCCAAAAATATCTCTTTTTTGCCCATAGTGCATTGTTTAATAATCGAGAAAAGTAGTAAAAATAATAGAAAGTTGTTTAAAATAACCATCAATTTTTAACTGACAAATTAAATTTTTTTTTATTTGTATGAAATTTTACAAAACACATCACACACAGATGTACAGGATGGCGCAAAAATAACCTTCCGACGTTTTTTGGTTGTAATTAAAAAAAAAAAAAAAATGAAAAACTTTGATTCTTCTTGTGGATTATTTTTATTTGGTCTTTTAATTTTTTACATCAAGTCGATAATATGATGTCATGTAAATGGCCGCCGCCACAGTTGATTGTCATTTGAGCCCTTTTTATGGCATTTTCCATCACATTGGCCAAAACTTCCGGCGATAAGTCCTCACATTCTTGACGGATATTGTCTTTAAGAGCTGCAAGAGTCTGAGGCTTGTTGACATAAACCCGCGACTTCAAAAAGCCCCACAAAAAGAAGTTTGGAGCGGTCAAATCAGGCGATCTTGCTGGCCAGTGCAAATCGCCAAAACGGGAGATTAGGCGCCAGGGAAATGCATCCTTCAGCATATCGGTTGTGGCACGTGCAGTGTGTGGCGTTGCACCGTCCTGTTGGAACCACATGTTTTCCAATCCCAATTCATCAAGTTGCGGCAAAAAGAACTCGTTGATCATTGCTCTGTAGCGCTCACCATTCACAGTAACCGTTTGGCCCGCGACGTCTTCGAAGAAAAAAGGTCCGATGACTCCTCCAGCGAAAACAGCACACCATACAGTGACTTTGAGCGGGTGTAATGGCTCTTCGTGGGTTACACGCGGATTTTCAGTGCCCCAGAAGCGTAAATTTTGCTTATTTACGTACCCGCTAAGATGGAAATGGGCTCATTACTCATGATTATTTTTGATAAAAAAACATCTTCATTATTGCTCAAATAAATAGTCACCAATATTCCGCGTTCTGGAGCAGTGTAGCGTAACATTGTTTATTAACGTGTATTTCGCATGTGTTTACTACAATGTCAAAACAGAACTGACATTAGGGGCCAATCGCAAAATGTATAGCATTTTCTGATAGGAGGATTACTTTTGCGCCACCTTGTATGTATATATTTTTGTATTTTCTTGTGTGTATGTATATTTAAATAATTTCTTGTAATTTTTATTGAAATAATGTTGTATATATACAAACTATTTTGGTAAAAAACAAGAAAGAATTATATCAATTTAAATTTTTTTCGTTTTATACCAATTCCTAGTCAATTGTAGTTGGTCCTTAAATTAGTGGGAAAAATAAAATATTTTAAGTGGAAAGTTAAAATTAAGATATGATAAACAAAAGTATATATTTAACCAATTATTCTTAACTTATTTGTAGTTATATGGGTAAGCAATTTTTTTTTCACACCTTACAATAATTTTGTAAAATTTATCAATGAAGTAAGGTGTAAACAACGGTCGGTATTAAGTACACAACATCCAAACACTCAATTCATTTACAACTCTATGTTATTGTTCAAATCGCGGTACAGTAAAAATGGTCTCTCATTCATGTGATTTAAATATTAATATTATTTTTAGCTAACTTTATTAAATTGCACTTTCTTTATTTATTTATTTTTTTAATTCCTTTTAACGAGGTTCTGGTGTATTTTTATTTAAATAAAACATTTTTTTGTATGTTTTTTCTTTGCTCCTTTTTTATATCTTTGTTTTCTATAGAACAATAATTTAATTCTTTTGTATTTTATTAGTGCTCTTATCTACATTTCAGCATTTTTATTTGTACAGTGTTTGCAAAAATTTTATTTTTTTTTCTAGGTAAATAATAGTATATTTTGCTTTTCTTAAAAATTGTCTGGTTTTTGAATTTTCCATTTGATTAAAATAAGTATTTATTGTTTTAAGAAAATTAAACTTTTTGTTTTCTCCTACAACACTCCAGGGTGTAGAATCTATATTAAGTTCTTATTTTTGCTGTGTATAATAATTGTACATAAAATTTGTTTATTTTAAAAAATATTGGTGTAATTGCAAAATTAACTCAATGACGTTTTCGTGTGGGATTTTATATACAAACTGAAAAATAATATGCCAACCAATAAATTGGATTAGTACAACCATATTTAAATGCGATTGCTGAATTTCACTGTTGGTTGGTACAATACTCATGTGTACCAACCAATTTTACTCATACCCAGCGAAACTTTGGTAATGGGTGCGATATTCTCATGCGTTACCTTGTAATGATAGCTCGTTACCTTATTCATTTTTTGCAAGCATAAAGTAATATGTTACTGATTATTGATTATGTAATATATGATTTATAAATGTAAAGTAATAATTGAAATATTTTTGAAAATCTATTTTCAGATACAGTACTTTGTGTTTTTTTTGTAAGTAAAAGGGCAATGTATGTTTGTTTTGACATTACTAGCGAAAAAACGAAGCGCAACAATTCATTTAAGTTTAAAGCAATCAAAAGTTATATGCATCGATGGCTGGCAACCAGAGTTCCCTGGTTCGATTCCCATCATGACCACATTATTTTTAATAACGTTTAAAATATTTGTAATCATTTTTTTTTAATAAAAATTTCACTTTTTTAAAATCTATTTTTAGACACATTACTTTTTCCATTCTCGTAACCATATATATAATATAACCCCTTACATTATCAGCTCTAAAGTAATGGGTATATACATTACTTTGAGGCTCATCGCCTGTAAAATTATCATTGAAGTAAGGTGTAAAATAATCCATGAACAATTATGGCTACACATTACTTTACACAGTATTTGGTAATGTGTGGTTTTGCTGGGTAGTTACCGAACTTCAGTTTGAAAACTAAAAAACATTTTTCCTTTGTGTAATAAAATCACAAACCGCTTAAGAATATATTCGTAACTTGAAAACTAACTAAGACCAGTAATAAGTAGAAGCACTTAATTCAGCTTTAAGTGAACAAATAATTTTGTAGTTAAAGACGTTTTTGGCTTTGAAAATAAATTTTTGTGATTAAGAAAATATTATGGAGAAAAATGTTGAGGTGGACAAATGAGGGACATGTCACAATACTAGTGTGAAATATAATCCAGTGTCTGAAAAAGTGGTAATAGCTGTAAAATTACCATTGCCCCAACTATTAAAATGTTGGCAGAACCTTGACTAGTTATTTGTAAATATATCATGTAACTAGAGAGAAATGAACATATCACAAATGTCGACTAAAGAAATGAGGACTATTATAGTTGAAATAATGACAGAACACGGAACTGGTTCAACAAATTTTGCTGTGTATAAAATAATGTCAATCGGTGGGATTTGCGAAATGTTAATTTTTAATTCGTGGGGCAGACTGGCCTCCAAGTCTGGGACAGACTTGCATCCACAGACCTGCTTTTATATCCCACCCATAATTCGAAAATGTTGAATTCATTTTTTTGCTTAATTCAATAGCAAACAATTTTTTGTTCTTCTATCCTGTAAAATTTTAAATATATTCACATTCTGTGATGTTTCTTTTTTTTAAGAAAATATTTTAAAGTCGCAAAATATAAAAAATTGTAATAACTTTTGTAATAAATTTTGCAGGTAAATTCAGTGACTGAACCTTATGAAATCTTTCAGAAAGAAGAAATATTGACAGGTTACATGCTAACTAATTTTTGTTTGCTCTGTGACATGTTTACTTGCAACAGTCAAGTGATATATCACGAAACTATTCATTCCCTACAAGTTCTGCAACATAACACATTGTGATTGATATATAACTAGTTTTTTATTAATTACTTTTCCTCAGTCCTGTGGTATGTACATTTGAGCCAGTCACGTAACGCTTCATTTTGAACTAGTTCTGATACACGTTGTGTCTAACACGAGAATAGTTACGTTTAGGATAAGTCTATACTGATCTGTTGCGCATTCACTTACACCAATGCAGTTATATGGTACCCCAAACAAGGTCAGCGATATGTCACAAGCAGCTTAAAAGGTAGAAATTCCACCTCCTATGACAAGCCCGGTTACCAGTTACTTTCATATAAGAGAACTAACTCGAGGACCGGTTTCTGCCACGAAGTTCCGGTCACGTGACTAATTCTGTGACTGGCCCATTTCCTGTAGGGTTCTCTCAACCACAGCCTACACAACGTACATATGTTTTTGGAATAATTTGTCATCTTTTTAATATCATTTGCATCCTCTTTTCTGAAGTCTATCATAATATGAGGCACTTTTTTCGCATTCAAAGTTTGAGAACATGTCTAGCTTAGAGATGTCGTTGCCGCAGGGCAAATTTTTCCATTACTTTGTATTAAAGTTTAGATATGCTTTCATTGATTTCTTTTTCTTCTTTAATTTATTTTTTTGTTACTACACTCAGAATATTATGTAGTTAACTGTTTGTAGTTTAATAAAAAAGTTTTCCGTTCCATTTAAAAATAAAGGAACATTCATTTATTTTTCAATGAAATATCTATATTAACTTTTTTATACATTTATTCGAAATAATTTACTAACATTTACCATTTTTTTTTCAGTTTCATTTATTTTTTTCATTTGTTTGAAATTTAATATAAATTTACCCACAAAACGGAAACTTGTGGTTTATTTGTGCCCGTAACAGTTATTACAAATTTAAATTTTGTTTGCTGTCTGTTTCAAAAAAAAATATTCAAAAAATTTCAATTTGTTTTTTTATTTAAATTGGTTGTTTATACAACATTTTTCAATACAAATTACAAGAACTTCATAAACACACATACATACACAAACACCTTCACACAAAAAATGGTTTATAGCTTCATATGCATACATACATTTTGTATTGTACAAGTATATTAAAAAAAAAAAAACAAAAAAATACAAAAACGGAAATAATTTCAAATAAAAAACATTAACATTTATTTTTTAAGGATTGGTAGGTAAAATTTTGACATTTATTTTAACTGATTATATCATTTGTTTCTTACGGATGTGTCAGTTGATTAATCAACATTTAAAAATAAATAACAAATGGCATTTAATTTAAATGAAAATTAAGAAGACCGGTTTTTAAATGAAATATCATTTCTTTTAAATGATATTTTCAGTTATTTTAACTTACAAACTTTTTTAAGTGTACTAATTTTCAAAATACGAAAACAAAACCAAAAATGCCACTATTTTAATTTAAATACCAAATAGATTTTTCTTTTAACTAGAATCATATTTATTTTAATAAAATTAATACTTAATTTTAATTGAAATGTTTCTACATAATTAAAATGTTAATTTATTAATGATATAATATTTTATTTATTTTTATTTTTTATTTTCCTCTGCTTTTTCTATTATAATACTTATTAACATATAAATCGAATGCTAAAACATGACTTGTTTTGTCATGCAAAACTGTAAAATTTCTAAACCATTCCTTAAAAAAAAAGTTGAAAATTATTAAAATTTTTAAAAGACTTTATTGCGCACAACCAAACAACAACAATCTGTAAAGACATCATGATGTGGCAACAAGTTAAGTAACATTTACCACAGTACGCTCATTTCAACCGAAAATTGTCGAGAGTAGATTGTAATATAATATGGTTGGTAATGGTGTAGGTGAATGGTTTAGAGAAATATAAAAACCATGTGTATAACTATGAAACGACAGTAGTAGAGAAATCATTCCTACAACACAACACAATACAACACAACACAATATAACAAAACTACGAGTAAAATCGTTTTCAATGCCAACAATCACAAGTGGTGAATGAAAAAACCTCAAACCACATATATGGCATAACCTACTTGTAGTCGTATATTAGGGAGAATCAATTGTGGACTTTGGCAACATTTATTGCCCATGGGTTGATGAAAAAGATTTGGATAGATGTTAAATAAATTTTAAAAATATTTCAGATATGTGGGAATCAGTTTTTAAGTTCCACTTTTTATTTGATTTCCAATTCAAATATCACAGCCCTACAAATTTTACCTCTAATTGGACTTCCGCATAATTGGACTAAAATTTTATAAAACCAATTTGAAAACATAATTTACTATCTTTTCTGCTTTTAAACTTGTTTTTTTCAACGAACGATTTTCCAGCAAGCAGAATGTAAGCTCAAACAGAAAAACAAATTTAAAAAATTGTCAAAAATATATTAACTCTCAAGCATACATTATTGACTATAACAAAGGTAGTTCAGAGTCTTTACTTGTAAAATATTATAGTGTTTTTTATACACAGAGAAAAAATATTGGTTAGTTTTCAACTGAAATTCGGTTACTACTAAATATTAGTTCCTATAACGAAATTTGGTTCATATAATCGAATTTTGATTAAAACAATATTCAGCAATCACATTTTAATTTGGTTGTGCTAACCAAAAAAAAAAAGCGATAAATCTACACCCAGAAAACAGTATCAGTTGTGGCCACCGGATTTGTTACGACAACTGTCTTAATATTAAATTATATTTTTAGTGGTGAAAGCCAATATTCAGTTGTCTTATTTAATATTTATATTCCACAGAAAAATTATTACGTTCCACAAAATTTTATTTACCGAAAAATTTTATTTTTTCAATTTTTCCGGTATCGAAATTGGTCATTCAGATTCATAGTTCACACTCTTGATTACTGTAGCACAACTACTTTTAATATTCCTTGCTTTATTTGATATTTAAACATTTTAATATATAATTTTATATTAAAAAAAAAAATTAAATGTTTGCGGGATTTGAACTCAGAAATTCAAAGTACAAGGCTACCTCTCTTCCACTACACCACTAATTTTTGTATTAAATTAAAATTAATATAATTTAAAATTCATTTACCAATAACAATCATAACTGCCGTATATAATCAATACAATCCACAATTAGGTTGGTTCCATTGAAACCCTAATTTAATGAAATATTTTCATGGATGGTTACCGAAACGAATGCAGTTATCGGTAAGGGTAACGCTATTTTCTACTATTTCGGTAACGTTATTGTGAGGGTAACAATATTTTATATTATTTTAGTAACGGTATTTTAACAATAACGATATTTTCTATTATTTTGGTAACGGTATTTTAAGGATAATGCTATTTTCTATTATTTCGGTAACGGAATTTTAAGGATAACGAGTTTTTCAGTTATTTTAGTAACAGTATTTTAGGGGTAACGATGGTCAGTTGAAAGAGTATTGAATCGATAACGGTATTGCCTGCAAACCTTGCATATTTGATAAGGATAACCGTATTTATAGTTACCACATTTAAATGTCGACAATTTTTTAATAAATTTGATAGATTTTACTAATTTTCTACTGCATTCACTGAATAAATGGTTGCCTCTACTGTACGCAGTTACTGACCTAATTTTATATTTGTTGTTCCCCAGTTTTGCAATACTTTTGCTTTCTTAACAGATTATAGGTAAATCCAAACAAACAAACATGATTACAAATAAATTTTATTGGTTTTGATTGAATTGCAACAAATCTTTTCTCTGGGTCAATATACTTTCGAGCTCATATATTTAATATCATGTCTAAGCGAACACGTATTTTTTTATTTTTTTTATTTTTGATAGTTTTGATATTATTAAAAAATAGAATATACAATAAATTCCGTAATCCGGCTAATGTAATCGAAAAAAGAGGCAGGTAATTTTTAAATATATTTTTTACATATTAAATCAAAGTTCCCTGGTCACTTTTCTTAAATAATTTCTAGCAATTATTAATAAAAATTTTTAGATTAATTCGTTTTAAAAACATTTTATACAAAAAAAACTCACAAATTGGTTTTCGATATTTTGCATTAAACACAACACACAAATCATAAAATTTGAAACAAATCAAATAAAATATGCTTCGTTGGATGTCAGTAACGGATAGAGTATTCAAAAAACCGGCCTTTTGAAAAAACCGGTTTTTGTTTTCTTCGAAAAATAGAATTTTAAATAAATCGGTTTCGGTTTTTTTTAATTTGAATAAAAAGCTTATATAATTTTTAATTATGTAAAAAAAAAAAAACAGAAATTTAATATATAAAGTAATAAAAATAAAAAAAAATACATTCTTTGAAAAAAAAAAAATAATTTTTTTATTGTATTTCATTTCAACATTTCATTCATTGGTTTTAATATTTTTTAATATAATATCTTAAAAATTAATATTATAAAACTATATTCATATCAAATGAATTGAGATCATTAAGTTTGTAAATTGGGTAAAACGTTTGGCATTAGATAAGTTTTTTTAATATTACATTTTAAATATGTAAAAAGAAAATCTAGTTTTCACTTCTAAAATAATATTTTAGAAATAATATTCAATTTAAATGTTTCGTTTTAAGACGATTTCTTTGTTTGCTTTTGATAAAGCTAGAAGTGGAAAATACTCTTTCACTAATAGTAGATGTTGGACAAATAGTCAAAAGACAATAATATAAATTTTCCAACTTTTCAGTGCTTTTGTCGCATTTATCAAGATATATGAAATCATCATATAATGATGAATGATTTTGTACAGTCATTTTTTTAGGATTTTGAATACTGTTTGTTGTGTTATTTAGATCAGAAATTAAACTATTTGAATTTGGAATATCAGACTTACATCTAAATCTTCATAACCAAACAAACGATTATAAGTCTTCGGAAAAAATAAAAGAGACCAAGTAACCCAGTTGGTGATGTAATTAAAAAAACCGGTTAACCGAACAAAAAAGACCGGTTTTCGGGTTTCTTCGAATTTACAAAATATTCGAAACCGATCGGTTTTTAAAAATAAAGAAACCGGTTGACCGGTTTTCGGTTTCGGTTTTTGAATACTCTAGTAACGGATGTTATTTAAAAATTTAAATTTTTAAAAGTGCTACAGTAGAAAATTCGTGCGCACTACAGGTTGGTTAAAAAGTTCCTGCGCTCGAAATGAAAGAATACTGTTTTTGTTACGAAATATATTTTTTTATTCAATATTGTCTCCTAGAAGCTCAATACACTTGTTCCAATGATCTTCCAATAATTTTATCCCATCCTTATAATGGTTTTCCGGAAGCTCTGCAAAATAACGGTCTACGGCTGCTATGGGCTCTTCATTCGACGAAAAATGCTTTTCACGAAGGAAATGTTTGAGATTTCTGAAAAGATAGTAGTCACTGGGAGCCAAATCTGTTGAATACGGTGGATGTTCAAGCAATTCGTACTTTAATTCTTTGAATTTAGCCATCGTCAAAACACTTTTGTGAGCAGGTGCTTTGTCTTGATAAAAAATTACTTTTTTCTTCTTTAAACCAGGTCTTTTCTCACGAATTTTTTCATCCAGCTGATCCAAAAAGCTTCAATAATATTCACAGTTGATTGTTTTACCTTTCTGAAGATAATCAATCAACAAAATTCCTTTTGCATCCCAAAAAAATGATGCCATAACCTTCTTTGCTGATCGCTGTAACTTCACCTGCTTTGGAGCTGAACAACCAGCTTTAGTCTACTGTAAACGTTCTTGTTTCAATTTAGGATCATGGTGGTAGATCCAAGTCTCATCCATAGTTATAAAACGACGCAAGAAGTCAGTTTTATTCGGCTTAAAACGCTAGATCCAGTTTTTGTTGAATTGTTAATGTGCGCGGCACTAACTTTCCAAACAGTTTTTCATACGTAATTCTTCATGTAAAATATAGAGTACTCGTTCGTCTGAGATGCCTATGGCATTAGCAATTTCACGCTTAGTCAAACTTAGATCTTCACTAACCATATTATGTACCTGCTGAATGATTTCTGCTGTGGTTGCAGTTTTTGGTTGTCCTTCGCGTGGATCGTCTTCAAGGCTGGTACGACCACGTTTAAATTCACCAGCCCAAAATTCAACGGTGCATTTTGCTTTTAACCCCTTCAAAACAAAGAATCTAATGACTGCACGATATTCAGTTTTTTCCATATTAAAAAAAATCAATGACACGTCAACTTCAAATGGCTTGTAAACAAAGAAAGAATTGACAGAATGACTTGCAACTTTGCATGTGTTCTCAGGACAGTTATACCAAATTGAGAAAAAAAGGTTTTTGTATGTAGAAGAGCCATCTCTTGGTGAGCGCAGGAACTTTTCAACCAACCTGTAATGGGTTAAGATCAGTAAGTTTAGCTTTAAATACTAAGTAAAGTTTTGAATACTTGCTTCTTCTTGTATTTTTAATTTCAATTAGTTTTGCTAAAGTTTTGTATGAAATTTGCTATAATTCATAAGCAACAATAGTACTTTGAAGAGAAAAAATCAAATTAGTGCCTTCTAAAATCCTCATATGATATTGATTTACCTTATTGTTCATACTAAAGATAATCTAATGTTGAATGCCCAAAGAAAATCAAAAAAAAAAAAAAAACTATAAAGTTTTACAAGTGAAAACACAGACCATGAATGTAAGATAGATTTATCAAAAAAAAAATCCCATCACCTACCAAAAAATAAATAACAAAACTACATACATACATGGATAAAGTATACTAACTACTTTGTTACTTATATATAAAAAAAAACTTTTATCTAGGATAAGAATAAGAAAGATTTAAATAGAAAGTAACTACACAGTCATAGTAAAATTCAATTACAGCTTTACTTCGTTCAATGAAGTTGTTATATTAGGTTAATATACATATTTTAAATGTATGCCAAAAAAAGAAAATTTAAACTAAACTAGATGTGATGTAACTGATAATCCAGAAATATTAAAAATGATTAAAATAAATGATAATAATTTTAAAATTAACTAAAGCTTATGAAGATTTCTTGTAAAAAAATTTCAATAAATTCTTCTTATTTTATATTTTATGAAAACCTTGTTTAAAGAGAGCTAAGTGTCTTTATACATGTAGCACTGTTGAAATTAATACTGAATGTTCAACAAAACATGTTAGCAAAAGTTGTGATTTTTAGTAAAATGTATTTTCTTTTTTTCTTGTTGAAGGTTTTCTTTAAGTTTTTATTTGTTAAGATGTGTTTTTTTTCTTCCTTCGTATGTTTGCAAAATGTACTAAACAAAGTAACAGCAACATTTTGTACATTGGGTTATTTAACTGTAAATTCAGATATATATATTCACATTTTGAAATACAACATACTATACATTACTACGAATACAAAATAGGCATTTAAATGTATTTATTCTTAAGTGATAGTTTTGGCAAAGAAACTATATTTTAATATTTACTGAGCACTTATGTGAAGGGGTTTGAGAATTACTTACGATTGAGATACTCATTTTAAGATTATTGAATTTAAAAAGCTTACTTAAGTGGTGTAAATAATATACTTAGCTTAAAAAAAAAAAAAGTTTATAGGAAAGAATATAAAATTGGCCCATAAGTTATTTAAATAAATCTTTAGTACACCCAGAAAACAGTATAAGTTGTGGCCACCGAATTTGTTGCCAATCGAATTCTGGCAGTTACGACAACTGTTTTCATATTAAATTATATTTTTAGTTGTGAAAGCCAATATTCAGTTGTACAATTTAATATTTATATTCCACAGAAATATAATTACATTCCACAAAATTTTATTTAAAAAAAAATTTTATCTATTTAAATTTTTTCCGGTATCGAACCTGGGCAATCAGATTCATAGTTCACACTCTTGCTTACTGCACCACAACTAATTAAAATTTTCTTTGATGTATTTGCTATTTAAACATTTGAATGTTTTATTATAATCAAAAAAAAAATAGTTTTTAAATGTTTGCCTTTTTCGGGATTTGAACTCGGAAATTCTGAGTACTGAGCTACCTCTCTACCTACAACACCACAAACACTTATACATTTTGATGGCTAATTTTGAATTTAAACAATTTGTTAAGAAAACAAATATTAGTATAAAATTTGTTTATCATTACCAATCATTAGAAACGTCCATTATAAATACATTCCACAATTCGGTTGCTTCTACTGAAACCCCAATTAAATTATATATTTGATCAGAATAACCGTAGTTGAATATCGACAATTTGTTAATATATTTGATAGATTGTACGAATTTTCTAATATATTCACTAAATAAATGGCTGCTTCGACCGCACACAAATACAAATACTTAGTTTCTTTTCCTTCCCAGCAAAAATAAATGCAAATGATTCTTAAGGAATTAATTTTTCATTGATTCTAAAGTATCGTTTAGTTCTGATTTTTCTCTTCTAAGGCAGTTCTTTTTCACAACTTATAAAAATGTGATTTTTAATTAAATTTAACACTTTTCAAATCTATGACGCTACAAAAAGTAAAAAAATTATTGTAGTAAAAATCGCAAGAATTTCGAATAGAGATAAATAAGGCCCGATTGCTGAATTTCCCGCTAAACTTTAACGAACAGTAAAACTCAAACTTTATATAGGAAATAACAACAAATCTGTCAGTTAAATTCCAAGGTAGAAGCTAACGGGACTAATGAGACTAAGGCCCGATTACTGATGGCCTGTAGAAATCGATATTACAAATTCAAAATTTATTTGGGAAGAACAAAAGATTTAATTTTTCACTAAACCATTGTTTTCGATCCAAATTTTCACAACACCGGAATCAAAATCACTGCTTCTTTTTCTCTTCTTTTGCTACTTTTTTTTTGCTGGGTTTTCTTTAATTCTCAATACAACATTTTTGCTTTTTTAATGGCTTTGAGGTTATTTTAAATAAAATTAAATCCTTACAAATAAATGTTAATGATTTTGATTGGCTGCAAAATCTTTTCTCTGATGTAAAATACAAAAAGAACAATAAAATTGGTGTAACGCGACGTATGAGTAATATTCTTTCAGAGAATAAATATATTTATCACTCATACGCACCAGTGGACTATAAAATACGCCAGTTGGATTATTTTTAATATTTATGAAATTACTGCTTCTACTACATATTAAATATAATTATTTTAATTATATCTCAATTATAAAATAACAACTTCAAAATAAGAAAATTTATTTTTCAAGTACGTTATTAAATCCTTTAAAACTCTGCTATAAACTCACACACGTAAATTACATTTACAAAATGTTGATAAGTTTTAGTAAAACATAAAAAAAGGTAAAATAAAATATAAAAAAAAAACTAAAAGATTGTGGTATAATATTGCGGTTATTTTGAAGTCTCATTATAAATTGTGTCATATAAAATGTCACAAATATCTTTGTCAGTTTCCGTTCTCTTTTTTTTTATTACTTATTTCAATCTCTAATTGTATGAAAGTAACAACTGTAGAAAAGGAAAATTCTTAGGAAAAAAAATAAAAAAAAAACATTAAAATTATTTGATATAGCCGTTTAAATTGTGTTTATATAAAGACGTGAAGATATTAAAAAAAAAAATATATATTTATATTACACTGGCCGACACAAGTTTGCACTCATGAAAAAGTCCAATATTGTATTGAGAGTTAAAAATAGGGAAAAGGAACTAAAAAAACAATAATTTTTGCTATTTCCAGTCAATTAGTAGAAATTTGGTGCAATAAATCATAACAAGTCAATTGAGAAGTCCCCGGCCTGACACATAGATGGCGCTACTAAACTTAAATCCATATGATTTTTAGTTAGCCCTTACCTTCAAAAGTTCGGATTAATAGTTTGTGAATTATAGCATTTTGAGTGAAGCAATTTTTATTATTG
This sequence comes from Eustalomyia histrio, assembly GCA_949748255.1. Lineage (NCBI taxonomy): Eukaryota > Metazoa > Arthropoda > Insecta > Diptera > Anthomyiidae > Eustalomyia > Eustalomyia histrio. The sequence continues at coordinate 50,239,303 of OX456526.1, read as the reverse complement.
TGAAAAAAATGGATAAAAAGGAATTTGATAAAATATTGATTTTTGAAGGAAAAAAATATTGTTGAAGCAAAAACTTGGCTTGATGACGAGTTTCCGGACACTGCCCCAGGAAAACCAACCATCAAGGATTGGTATGCTAAGTTAAGACGTGGTGAAATGAGCATCGAAGACGGTGAACGCAGTGGACGGCCAAAAGAGGTTGTTACGGACGAAAATATCAAAAAAAAAAATCCACAAAATGATTTCGAATGACAGTAAATTGAAATTGAATGAAATAGCAGGTACTCTTAAGATATCAACTGAACGTGTACTGTAAATCATTCACGAATATTTGGGTATGAGAAAGCTCTGTGCAAAGTGGGTGCCGCGCGAGCTCACTTTTGACCAAAAACAAGTCAGTGAAAACGAAGGCGAAAATCCATGAATTGTGCTTCGAATTGTTTTCGCATTTACCATATTCTCCAGATCTGGCCCCCAGCGACTATTTCCTGTTCTCAGATCTCGATGGCAAGAAATTTTCGTCGAATGAATAAGTGATCGCCGAAACTGAGGCCTATTTTGAAGCAAAGGACAAATCGTACTACCAAAATGGTATTGAAAATTTGGATCGCTATATTCAGTGTATCACCCTTGAAGGGAACTATATTGAATAAAAAAACAGATTTTGCCAAAAAAAAAATGTGTTTTAGTATGGTAGGCCGGGGACTTTTCAATTGACCTGTTATCTTCTACCTATTTTTTGTCTAAAAATTATCGAATAGAAATGTTCTTTATATAAAAAAAAAATTGAGAATTTAAGTGTCCATCAGCCAGTAATAAAATCTTAAGGGGTCCCTGAAGAAGAATTAGTGGCGGCGGCTGCGCTAAAGTCCGCAAAATGTTTTACTGTTGAGATTTTATTGTTGTAAAAAGTTTTTTCGTTGTGAAAAGTTCTTTTCTATTCAGTAATATCTGCACTCAGAATATTATGTAGTTAACTGTTTGTAGTTTAATAAAAAAGTTTTCCGTTCCATTTAAAAATAAAGGAAGATACATTTATTTTTCAAAGAAACATCTATATTAATTTTTTTATACATTTATGCGAAATAATTTACTATCATTTACCATTTTTTTTTCAGTTTCATTTATTTTTTTTCATTTGTTTGAAATTTAATATAAATTTACCCACAAAACGGAAACTTGTGGTTTATTTGTGTCCGTAACAGTTATTACAAATATAAATTTTGTTTGCTGTCTGTTTCAAAAAAAAAATATTCAAAAAATTTCAATTTGTTTTTTTATTTAAATTGGTTGTATATATACAAAATTTTTCAATACAATTTACAAGAACTTCAAAACACACATACATATACAAATACATTCACACAAAAAGTGTTTATATCTTCATATGCATACATACATTTTGTATTGTACGAGTATATTAAAAAAAAAAAAATACAAAAACGGAAATAATTTCAAATAAATGAAAAAAACATTTATTTTTAAGGATTGGTAGGTAAAATTTTGACATTTATTTTAACTGATTATATCATTTTTTTCTTACGGATGTGTCAGTTGATTAATCAACATTTAAAAATAAATAACAAATGGCATTTAATTTAAATGAAAATTAAGTAGACCGGTTTTTAAATGAAATATCATTTCTTTTAAATGATATTTTCAGTTATTTTAACTTACAAACTTTTTTAAGTGTGGTTACATTTATAAAGAACCCTCAAATATACCCTCAAATTTTCAAGATATGCGGAAAATGGTATTTTTGTGGACTAGCGCACTTAAACTTTTCTAACTCAGTAATTTTTTAACCAATTTCGAAACGTTCAACGGAATTAATTAGAAATGAACGTGCTCTTTCCAAATATATGTACTTCCCGTATACTATTTATATAAATGTCTAGAGATTTTTTCAATAATATAAAAATTTTTACTTTTCTTTTAAACTTTTTTATTGCCCACGAGTTTTTTTTTTGAATCTTCTTTTAAAACAACAATAACCTGAAAGCTAGTGTGCTTCTGAGTAGAACAAGTTTTTATTCGTGTAAATCGGTTATAATACTTTTTCTAATCAGGAGATATTAGAATTCCTTAAACTATATTTTTATTTTAATTTTTGTTAACTAATCGCCGTTAAAACGCAATTAAAACTTGCTTTTGTTTTATTATTTACCTTTTAATTAGCAAAGAAATTAAAATTTTTTTATTTTACTATAGATTGTTACTCTTTAGCGTATGCCAAAGCCAACTTAAGGAACTTAGGTCAATTACAGTTCTAGCTTTAGGACTTATTTTACAAACAAGACATAAGTGCAAAGGAGAAATAAAAAAAATCCACTCTGTATAGTTTAGTACTCTGTCATTGTAAATAAGGCATTATTTAAATTACTTTGTTACTCTTTTTTTGATACTTGCAAACAAGTTGTTTACTAGTTATAATTAGTGGTACATCTTCAAAAAACAACATATTTTTCTTAAAAAAGCTAATCAAAATATTTAATTGTATTATTAGATAAGTGTTAATAAAAAACCATTTGATTTATTAAAAGTTGGAGCATGGATGAGTTTTATATCTTTATCTAAACATTTTTTTGGTTACAAAAGAAGTGCTGACTACACTGATGTTGTTAGTGAATTTCTAGAGGCGTATGGAGAAATGCGATGCAGAATGTCAATGAAAACACATTTTTTACATTCTCACTTGGAATTCTTGCCAGAAAATCTGGGCCAATTTAGTGACTAGCAAGGCGAATGCTTTTACCAAGAGCTATCAACAATAGAAATGCGGTTCGAAGGAAAAAGTCAGATCAGAATGCTAGCGAATTACTGCTGGTCGCTAAAACGTGAAACTGGTGATCTTACAAACGTAGTAGATTAAGTAAATATTTTTAAAAAATAAACGTAATTAAAAAAAATAGTTCGTACTTTAAATTATTTCTATTGTTGAATCATATAATCGAAATCGGGTTTTCGTTGTTTAGAAAAAGTACTATAACATTGTCATTTTTTTTACCGATTTACACGAATTAAAGCTTGTTTTACTAAGAAGGACACTGACTTTGAGATTATTGTTGTTTTAAAGGATGATTCGACCCTCGTAGAAAATTAAAAAGTTAAAAAAAAAAAATGAAAAAATTCTATATTATTGAAAAAATCTCTACAAATTTATATTAATAGTATACGAGAAGTATATTAATTTCTAATTAAAGTCGTTGACCGTTTCGAAATCGGTTAAAAAATTACTGAGTGAGTATACTTTAAGTGCGCTATATCTCCCCCATATCTCGAAATATTGAGGGTATATTGCAACTTATAAAACCGGTTTATAATACACTCAGCTAGACCTACAACCTACACTAGGTAGGTAATGATAAACTAATTTTATACTGATATTTGTTTTCTTAACAAATTGTTTAAATTCAAAATTAGCCATCAAAATGTATAAGTGTTTGTAGTGTAGTAGGTAGAGAGGTAGCTCAGTACTCAGAATTTCCGAGTTCAAATCCCGGAAAACGCAAACATTAAAAATATATAATTTTTTTTAATTTAAATAAAACTCAAATGTTTAAATGGAAAATATATCAAAGAAAATAAAAATTAGTTGTGGTGCAGTAAGCAAGAGTGTGAACTATGAATCTAAATGCACAGGTTTGATACCGGAAAAAATTAAAATTAAATTTTTTTTTAAATACAATTTTGTGGAACGTACACTCACAATATTATTTCGTTAAAAACAACTTAAATTACATATTAAATTAATCGAAAATACAATCAAAAAGAGGACTACTGATTTTTCATTATATTCAACCCATTTTGTTGTTTATTTTTAATCATTGTTTAACAATCGACAAAAGTAAAAACAATAGAAAGTCGTTTAAAATAACCATCAAATTCTTACTGACAAAAAAAGTTAGAAAAAACTAATTTTGTGGTTTGTTTTTCAAATTGAAAGTTTTTTTTTTTTATTTGTATGTAATTACAAAACAGAACACAACACATGCAGATGTATATATATTTATTGGCTTTGTGTGTATGTGTATTTGAATAATTTCTTGTAATTTCTGTTGAAATAATTTTGTATATATACAAACTATTTTGGTAAAAAAAAAACAAAAAGGAATTATATAAAGTTCTATTTTTTGAAGCAGAAAACATAAAATTTTAGATTTAACTGAATATATCAACTCCAACTGAATGTCTGTAAATGTTTATAGTTTGTTTTTTAAATGACTGATTCAAATAGTTAAAATATATATTTCTATGAATTTCAATTGATTCTTCATTTAAAAACAAACTTCAAGTATTACTTATTAAATAAACTACAGTCGGACGCCGAAAATATATTGTGAGTGTAATAATATTTCTTTGGAATATAAATATTAAATTGTACAACTGAATATTGGCTTTCATTAAAAATATAGTTTAATATAAAGATAGTTGTCGTAACCGCCAGAATTCGATTGGCAACAAATTCGGTGGCCACAACTGATACTGTTTTTTGGGTACGGTTAAGGAAAATACATCAAAATCTCTTTTGAAATTAATTAATTTATTTTTTTTACTTATTTGCTATTTATTAATATTTTTTTTTCGTTTGCCATAAAAAACAAGTAAAAAAGGGCTAAATTCGGCTGTGCCGAATCTTTGAATACCCTCCACCATAGGGGCTGAAGATGATATACGTATATACTAAATTTTGCATGAACTGTAATATGAATATGTTTTGTCAATTTATGTAACGAACTTTTGTTATTTAGTTTTAGTAATGTTATTTATTTAGTTTTAGCAATGTTATTTACAGAGATCTGTTCTGTTAGCGACTTTAACATTGTTGATTTTTACGTTAACTTAATCAGAGTAACACACATATAGCTCTATTATTCTCATAGTATGTAAGACAATAAATGTAATCGAACAATAAGAAGACTTAATAACATTTTTACTTACTTAACAGAAAAAAAAAATTTGTATGGAAAATTTAGAGGTACCTTCACATTTTCACTCATAACTTTTGAACCGCTTAACCGATTTTGCTCATTTTAAATACCAAACTGCTCGGGAGGATGTTCAATAATCTGGGTAAAAATTGGCATACCCGCTTGCGTCTTCGCGTCGTGATCGCCATTTCAACAGACAGACAGACAGACAGACGGACATCGCTAAATCGACTTAAAATTGCATAAGGATCACGAATATATATACTTTATGGGGTCTTAAACCTATATTTCGACATATTACAAACGGAATGACAAACTGATATATACCCTCACCATATATGGGGTGGGTATAAAAAATAAATTTTGTTCAGAAAATAAAACGGCATAAGAGTCAATAAAATCTGTCACAATAATATTACGTATACGTGCTGGTGTACTTTTTCTCGAATTAAACACATCCCAGTGTAGAATTAATATTGGGGTATCATTATTTTTTGAACTACAAATAATTATAACTCCTTCCTTAACTTTTAGATTAATTTAAAAATAATAGTAATAAATAGTAAACAAGTGAAAAAAAAAACAATAAATTAAGTAATTGGAAAACAATTTTTAAAGTCTTTTCGTTAAAATATTATCAAAAAATTGTTTAAGTCAATACAAACTTAAAATCTAAATAGTATCCCAGGGTTTTCGTGTGTCATTTTGACACACTTACTGTGTTATCAGAAAATAAAATTTAAGACGATTATATCATCTAGACTACAAATATATTTTATACACTCACCAGAAACAAGTCTGCAATGGCAACTGATAATTTTGCTGTTATGTCGGGAAATTTTGCTAATTTAAACCCATGTTTGGTGACGTGTAGTACAATGAAATTAGTAGAAAAGTTAGTAGCCGTTACTAAATTTTAGTAAACTTTTTGTAAAGTGAAATACTACAATCAAATTAGTGTATAAAATTAGTAAGCGCTTCCAAATTTTAGTAAATTGCTGTAAACTCAATGAATTGTAAAATATAGCAAAATTTAAAAATATATTATTAATTATTTTAGATACACTTGTTATAATTTAAAGCTGCTAATTTCTTTTGAAATTACCCTACGAATTTGAATATACAATTTTATATATTTTTATCCAGCAACATTTTTTATTTTATTTATATTTTTTTAAATCATATTTTAGACAAAATTAAAAAAAAAATCAAAGGCTTAAAAAATAGTGAAAACATAGACGAATTTATCATTTTATTTTAATTTGCTAATTTTTAAATATATTTACAGTAAATTTTTTATTGGATTTTATGGTCAAATTTTAATTGTTTTAAGGGCTGATTTTTAGAACTAAAAATAGGATGTCCTATTTTTGGACATGAGTCGGTTGTGAAAAGTGTTTTCAATTCCGATCCCTTTTTTTCAAATTTTAATTATCTATATATATATATATATATATATATAAAATTGTTTGAAGTACGTTGTGATTTTATAACTCACGCACGGTCAAACCGAATTCGATTAAATTTTTAGGGTTTGTTCGTATGGTCATGTAAATGGTAGATGGGTTGCACGAAATTGGTTGACGCGTTCGTGAGTTATGACTTTTCATGTCAACATGTGATTTTGTCCATATAAAAAACAACAACAAATACGTAGGCGCCCATGTTAATATTCATGCGTAACGAAGCACGCCGGGATCTGCTAGTAAGAAATAAAATTTCCTTCAATATTCTTTTTTTTTATATTAGTATTTTTTTTGCTAATTGTATCAAATCGGTTTTCAAAAATTTGTAAAATATTTTTAAAAGTTAGGAACAAAAATTAGTTAATAGTTTGCATGAATTCTGTAATTTGTAGAATGTAAATAGCAAAAAAGTTTACTGAATAATATTTTTATTTTTACTAAAAATCAGTACACTCAGAATATTATGTAGTTAACTGTTTGTAGTTTAATAAAAAAGTTTTTCGTTCCATTTAAAAATAAAGGAACATACATTTATTTTTCAAAGAAATATCTATATTAACTTTTTTATACATTTATTTGAAATAATTTACTATCATTTATCATTTTTTTTCATCATTTATTGTTTTCATTTGTTTGATATTTAATAAAAATTTATCCACAAAAGGGAAACTTGTGGTTTAATTGTGTCCGTAAATTTTGTTTGCTGTCTGTTTCAAAAAAAAAATATTCAAAAAATTTCAATTTGTTTCTTTATTTAAATTGGTTGTATATATACAAAATTTTTCAATACAAATTACAAGAACTTCATAAACACACATACATACACAAATACATTCACACAATAAGTCTCTATAGCTTCATATGCATACATACATTTTGTATTGTACGATTATATAAAAAAAAAAAAAAAAAAAAAATACAAAAACGGAAATAATTTCAAATAAATAAAAAAAAACATTTATTTTTTAAGGATTGGTAGGAAAATTTTGACATTTATTTTAACTGATTATATCATTTGTTTCTTACGGATGTGTCAGTTGATTAATCAACATTCAAAAATAAATAACAAATGGCTTTTAATTTTAATGAAAATTAAGTAGACCGGTTTTTAAATGAAATATCATTTCTTTTAAATAATATTTTCAGTTATTTTAACTTACAAACTTTTTTAAGGGTACAAAATAGTAAAGCGGGATTGAAAACCGTTTGTAAAATTTTCTACTTACTTTTTTTCTGAGTTTAGTCTCTACCGTGGCCCTAATTTCTTTTTTTTTCAAAAAATTACCACACAAACTAAAAAAAAAGACTTTATTAAACTATTGGATAAGGAGAATGCAAAATCAAAAGCCTAACAGAAAGCCAAATTTCAGAAGCTCCAGTTTCAGCATTTGAGGCTCAATTTTCGAAACTTTCTTTATTTTGTTCCCTCAACACACCAAAATTTAGCAGTGTTAACCGAATTTTGTTTGTTGAAACCAATATTAAGTTGTATCAACCGAATTCAGTCGTAGAAACCAAATTTCAGTTGGAAGCGGGCAAAATTTTTTTCTGTGTATATCACATAAGCAAATTTAATTGAAGGGAACCCCCAAACGTGTGCTCCTTGTAATATATATGTGTTGTAAGTAAAATTTTTTTTCTTGTATTTAAACACACTTTTCTATATCATCAACGGCTTTTCTGTATCAGCCTCTTTTATGCATTAAAAAATCGAAAATATGCAGTAAAATGTAAAATATGAACCCACTGTAGCATGTTGATTTAACATTCTGGTTGTCTGAATTTTCTACTTATGGATACAAATCTAAGGGAAAAAATTACAAAAAAAAAACACCTTAAATATGTTCTTTAGAGAATTAATGCACTACAAATCAAAAAAATATCCACTAAAAACACAAAAAATCATTTGTACTTAAAATTTCCCAATTTTTAAAAATCATTTTTATTACGAAATCCGTTGTAATTGTGTGTGTATATGACACAGGATTCTTCTCATTGTATGTGTTATCTCAAGGCGTACAAAATCTTCCTTTAGTTTATTTTAAATAAAGAAATAATTATATATTAATAAAAAATAATTTCAAGAAAATATGCAATATAATGTAAAATATGCATTAAAAATTATTAAATATGCAAAACATATGCACATAAAAGTCAATTATGAAAAAAAAATATATATGAATTTATAACAAAATATTCCAAAACAAATCGATGCCATTTTACTGCATATTCATTGATATGGAAATGTATTTAGTCAAAATCTGTTTTAGGTAATTGAACACAAATATGCATTTGCATGAAAGTCGCAGCTCTGATCATCAATAAATATTACAGCCCTTCTATTTACATTTACAAAATTTATCTTTCTTATTTAACTTTAGAATTTTATAGAAATAGCTTACTCTTGCATTCATAAAAGATTTTTAATTCTGCTATATGGACATTTTTTCCTGGCAGTCATTCAGTCAGTTTGTCTGGTGTCTATGTATCAGTGCATGTGTATGAATATGTTATGTATATCATTGAGTTTAGGTATTGATTTAAATTGTAGTATTTTGATAATTTGTAAAATCAAGGATACCACTTGTTGTGCTAGTTTTTTTTTACGTTTTTGTATGTGTTGTTGTCAATTTTTTCTGTCAGGTATTTATTCTTGACAATTTGGCAAATAAAAAAATAAACACAAATCAAGGTGATTTAATGGGATTTTTTTTTTTACAATTTCCATCATTCATTCATTTTGTGTAAATGGGTTTTATTTTTAAGTGCTTTTTTTGCTTCAAGTGATTTTTGTTTTTAGTATTTTTACTTTTTTCTTTTTTTTTTTGCTAATAATGAGGGGTTTTACATAAATAGTACATACTTGAGAAATTTGACACTTTTTGTCGATGATATTTATACATAACAGATGTGTTAAATGATGAACATTAAAAGTGGATCAATATTTTAAATACAACACATTTTCGAGTTTACAATATTGAGTTAATTTCATTTTTTTAATTATGTTTTAATTATTTTATATTCTTAGGGCGGTTAACTTATCAAAAAATAACTAAAGTTAAACCCTACACTCACCAAAAAAAGCCTGTAAAGGCAACTGAAAATTTTGCTGTTATTACGGGAAATTCTGCTAATTTGAGCCCAGCGGTATTTTTTGCTAATCTTAGCAACACATGTCTGCTGACGTGTAGTACAATGAAATTAGTAGAAAAATTAGTAGCCGCTACTAAATTTTAGAAGACTTTTTGTAAAGTGGAATTTAAAATGCGTTTGCTAAAATCAGCAAAAAAAATTACTAAATAAAGGGTGTCCCAAGAAGAACGCAATTTTTAAATCTGGCAACATTCGAAGTGTCATTGTTTGACATTTGAACAATTGTTATTGTTTGCTAGTAGAAGGTACGAGGTTAGTAAAAATGGAGCGCTACACGAATGAACAACGCATTCTCATTGTGAAATTGTTTTACCAAAATGGTGAAAGTTATGCGGCTACAGTTCGCAAATTGCGATCAATTTGGGGTCACAATAATGCTCCAAAAGAGTCAACTGTAAAGAGATTAATGGATAAATTTGCCGAAACTGGGTCTGTTAGTGATGTAAAGACAACAACGCGCCATCGACCAGGTCGATCGACCGAAAATGTCGCAGCTGTACGTGATGATGTCGCTCAAACTCCATCCACCTCAATTCGACACCGAGCTCTGCAAATTGGTGTCTCCAAATCCACTTTGCAGCGAATTTTGACGAAAGATTTGCATCTTCATGCATACAAAGTTCAATTGACTCAGGAACTGAAGCCAGCTGACCATGGACAGCGAAGGGAGTTCGTTAATTGGGTATTGGAGAGACAACATGAAAATGCTGATTTTGCCGAAAAAATCATCTTCAGTGACGAGACCCATTTTCATCTTGATGGCTTCGTCAATAGGCAGAATTGTCGCATTTGGGGTGAGGAAAATCCTCGAGTGATTCACGAGAAGCAAATGCATCCTCAACGTGTCACTGTGTGGTGTGGTTTTTGGGCTGGAGGAATCATTGGACCTTTTTTATGAAAATGAGGCAGGTCAAGCGCAAACAGTCAATGGTGTTCGGTATCGTGAAATGATAACCAGTTTTTTCTTGCCTAGAATTGAAGAAATGAATGTGGAGGGTATTTGGTTTCAACAAGACGGCGCCACATGTCATACAGCCACAGAAACAATTCAATTGCTGCATCAGTCATTTCCCGGTCGTGTTATTTCGCGTTTTGGAGATCAGAATTGGCCGCCTAGATCGTGCGATTTAACACCATTAGATTTTTTTCTTTGGGGTTTTTTGAAGTCGATGGTTTACGCGAATAAGCCGACGACGACTCAAGCCTTAAAAGAGGAAATTGGACGCTGCATTAATGAAATACCGCAGCATTCATGCAAAACGGTCATTGAAAATTTCATTAAAAGATCGCGTGCATGCCAGCAAAGCCGCGGCGGCCATCTGCACGATATATTGTTCCATACATAACCTCATTCTGTCTACTTTACGATATAATAAAGTTTCACGATTTTTTTTTAAATATCTGTGTTTTATTGAAAATTTAAAAATTGCGTTCTTCTTGGGACACCCTTTACTATTATAGCCTGTTCCTCGATCTCGAACGAAAAACTAGTCGAACGATAGCAAGTCACTCGAATTCGAGTCAATTTGGGTTTCTCTATTTCGAAAGGCTTCGATCGACTTGACTTACGTGTGTCAATTTTTGTTTCTTACGCATTTACAAATCACAGAGATGCCAGATCATATATTTTGAGCATTTGTTAAAATTTTCTTTAAAAGTAGCAAAAATACTACAAAACTGCTTAAAGACAAAAACAACCCTGTTTAACAGTGATCAGCTGTATATGACAAATGAAATAAAAAAAATAACAATAAACAAATCAATTTTTATTTGGAAAGTCTGTTTATTTGTGAAAATGTTTGTTATCGATTGGTTGTGGGTGAAATTGTTGTTTGAAGAGCTTTTCTGTTGCCTGTTGTCTGTTCGGTGCGGTCACTGCTAAAGTCCTTGTAAAATAAAAGATGTAAAATAAAAAATGTAAATATGAGTTTCTTGGGCAAACGTAAGTCACAAACAACACACACATACCTTTTCCACTCAGCAACAGCGTAATAGGGGGTGAAACGGAGTTTAGTTTTCTGGTCAAATTTTCCTCCGAACACCAGAGTCCTTCTGGCAAAATCAGGCCTTTCTTCCATATAAAATACAAGCGTCTTCGGATGGTCCATTGTTGATTTTTTTTTAACTAAAATTTAAAATTTTAATAAACTATAAATATTTGTATTATTTTGTACTTACTTTTTGTTATCCATTGCTTTTTTACTTCATTTTGCTTTTAAAAATATCAAATATATATTTACTCGACAAAAAAATAGCAAGTGACTGATTTTGACATTTGCGTTCGAGCTGTTCGAAATAGAGAAACCAAATTTTGTATGAAAACAGTTACGTTTTCATTCGACTTGTCGTTCGAGTCATCGTTCGCATAGAAATAGAGTTAGAGAAACCCAAATCAGTTTTCTTTCGACTAGAAAGCGAACGAACGTGTTCTTTCGAAATAGAGGAACAGGCTATTAATATTAGTACAAAGTTTTAGATTTATTTTTTTTATAGAGCATCAAAAATTTTAATTATATTTTTTAAAAGATGTTTTATACAAAATGAAAAAAAATAATCAAAGGCTTAAAAATCTTCAAAATTCTTAAAACATAAACGAATTTATCATTTTGTTTTAATTTGGTAATTTTTGTTTTGAAAAATATTTTAGTCAATTTTTTTTTTTTACTTTTAAGGTGAAATTTAAATTGTTGTTAGGGCTGATTTTTAGAAATAAAAAAACTTTTTAGTGCTATTTTAAGTGGATGTCCTATTTTTAGACATGAGTCGGTATCTTCGCTTCCGATCCCTTTTTTAATCCTATGTAATATTTTAGGGCAATTTAAGTTTGTATGTATAAGTTTAAATTATTAGAAATAACATTTCCATCATTATCGACTTTTTTAAAATTAGTATTTTTTTTGCATTTAAGCCTCTATTAACTTTATAAAGTCTCAGCCAGCAAAATATAAAATCGTTTTGGAGGGTTGTGATTATCTGAGTCAAAAAAACTTCAAACAAAACATTTTTTTTTAATTTTTAGTTTTTATAATTTATAATTTTCATTTATTAATTATAAAAAAAAAAAAAACAATTTCCCCTGAAGAAGTCATCCAATGTGGGGACGAAATATTGATAAATAAATATTTATAATTATTTTTTTATAAATAAAAGAGAAATATTACACAAATCAAGAAGATCGAAGAAAACTAAAAGCATTTTCAAGAATCTGAGAGCACATCAGAATAACCAAAAGTGAATTATTTCCAATATAAAACAAACCCAGGAGTAAGAAAGGACATCAAAAGATACAAAACTATGAGGGACAAAATACATTTTTTTATATTCAAATAATGGTTCAGAAATGTCAATAAATTTTAATATTTTGTGAGGAATTCAAAAAAAAGGTACACAAAAATTAATTTTTTATCTTATTGAATTTCTTATAACCTTGTTTTCTGAGAAATTCTTAAATAAAAATAAATGACTAATTTGGATGAAGCTCTTTCTTTCAATACCCCCCATTAAACAATTTCTGGAAAATCACTTTTAACTAAAAAACTGTAATAGCTACAACTCTGTCAAAAGTTTCAAAGAGAAAACAAATCAATTTTAATACATTTTTTAATATTTAATATTTCTCTATCAACCATAAGATTTATTTTTGAATACAATACCCTTTATGAACCACATTAAGGTTATCGACTTATTAAAAATGTATTACTACTATGTATCGTATATTAAACAAAGATGTTTCATTTAAGTGTTTATAAAACTGTACTTAACTTATAAACGTCATTTAAATGCCTGTTTATTAGTGTGTCCCTTAGAATATTAGAATACGTTTTCCGAATTCTTAAAAAAATAGTATTCATTTAATGAATTTTGTTGCGCAGTTTACAAAAAAAGAACGTAGTCATAGTAAAATTTTCAAAGTGAAAATTTCATTGCTGGGAAATATTAATATAAAAATCATTTAAAATTTTGGTTATCTAATTATTTTAAAATGATTCTTGGTATAATTTTAGTAATTTTTTTTGTACGTGCCACCATTGCACAAATTATATAAAATGTAATTATCTATTTCATTTAAGCCTTTGTGCCAAAAACTTATTTTTATTGTTTATTTAATAGCATACTATTCAGTTAAAAAGCTGTCATTTGAAATATAATTTTTTAATTTTAAATTCCTTCATTAAATATATGTTTTCCAAAAGAGAAGTAAATTAAATTTATTTATTATATATTTTTAATTTTTATCAGGCTTGAGATCATAACTTTATGTTACTAACGAATGGAAAACACTATTTTTTTTACTAAATGGAAAAAATTGTGAGGATCAGCGCTAGAGGGTGTGCACATTTTCGACCTGAGCGACCAGGTCATCATCAGCCTCCTTAAGAACCACCCAACCCACATATAACTCATGGTTTTAAACAGGCTTATATATCACACACCCTAAAGAATATGACTATGCGAAATTCCTTTTTTCATAGTTAGTGTATGATTACCCGTACAAACTAAGCTTTTTCCATATATTTCGAATTCCCTTGTCAAGCACCTCCGATTTTCGAAGCACAAATACTAATATTTTTTTTTACAACATATTTGAGTGTTGTTTCATATATTATATTACAAATTACATCCTGGCCTATATTTTTGTATGTAAATTTTGTATATATTATTCGATCTATCTGGTTAGGTTAGGTAGATGTGGTAGCCTGCCAATCAGACTCACTTAGACTATAAAGTCCCTTGTGATACCACGGAAGCTAGTAAAAATTATATCACTAGCTTCCCCCGTCGAACCATCCCGATTGCCTCAAAAAGCCCCTAAGTCGGCCGATATCGATATCAGCCAAATCACCCAGATCCTCAAAGAAAAATGAGCCCAAATGTAGTCCCCTCCTGCGAGCCAGGGCAGGTGCAGAGAAGGTGCTCCACAGACTCCTCCTCCTCTTCGTCACCACAGCTTCACAGTAAAAGTCTGACAGTGACCCGTCATGACGGACACAAGTAGGGACATATCGGGCCTTTACAGTAACAGCAACCTGTGCGTGCGCTTCCTATCCAGACTGGGCCACATCTGTCTAAAACGAATACAACCACGGACAGAGGCCCACCTATCTCTTGCCAACTCATAAGCGCTCTCCCGCAGATCTATCTGGTTTTATTATATATTTTTGATTTTCATCAGGATAGAGATCATAATTAAATGTTACTAACGAAAATCGGAGGTGGTTGACAGGGGTAATTCGAAATAGATGGAAAAAGCTTTACACATATGATAATTTAGTTCAGTTAAAGTCAAAGTAATAAATTGAAAAAAAGTTGAAACTTTTATAAAATTGTGAATTATAAATTTTTTTTGGTGTGCAATGCCAAACAATATTTGAATTTTTTAAATACAATACCCTCTATCAACCGTAGTGTCGTCAATAATGTTAATAATATAATCTTATTTTATAGAAAAGATTCAATGGCCAAATTTAACAAATATTGTAGAATATAGATTGATTCATAATTGAATAATTTGGGCATTAATCAGGTTTTTGCCTTTCCTAAAAACATGTCTTTTGGTTCAACCAGAACATGTATTTATTATTAGCATTTTCAATATTATCAATTAATTTTAAGTAGGTTTTTGAGTTAGAAATTAGTTTAAACTATTTTCGATTTTGTGATTAAAAAGTGAAAAATATTAATATATATACAATTGAAAAAAACCTGAACTTTTTATCCTCATCGATCTCGAGTAAATTTTTTGAGGAAATTTATTAGAAAAATGTATTGGTTTCTCAATAAGAATATTTTGTACTCTTATCGCAGTCTATATTGGTGGTATACACAATTAAAATTCCAACATTGATATATTATTTTGAGTGTATAGAATACTATTAAAATTGTTTGAAAATTTCTGGTTTTTAAAACCCAGAAAAAGTAAATACAAATTCATTTTCGATTTATAAAAAGCAATTTTTTTATTTAATTACTAAAACAATTTTGGTTTTATATTTACAGGTAATGTTTATTAAACTATCATTTACAAAGTGAATTTAAGTGGTAAGTTAAAATATATATTGTAAGTAATAATATTCTTAACCACAAGAGCAAATCATACATATTATCAGCTGTATGTACTTTATATAAATTTAATAACAGATGTACACTTAAAATAGTATGTAAGTTATAGCAACAGTAAAAGAAATTAAATTTTCCTTTTAGACTCGGTCTTTTTACTTTTTATTTTAATTAAATGGGATTTGTTTATTTTTAAATGTTGTTTTAACAACTGAAAAATCAGTAAAAACAAATGACTATGCAGTGAGACGTCAAGGGAAATGAATTTTTAAATAAAAATTTTTAAAGTACTTTTTTTATAAACAAGTTAAAAACTTTTTTATATTATTAAGTTTTAATAATACTTAATTTTTTAATGCTAAAACCTGCTTAAACCTATGGCTTGTCAATATGTATCTTTGATATGCGAAATTGCTTGAAAAAAGAACTCATTAGATATTAAAAAAATCAGTAAAAATATGTATTTTTAAGCCATTGAAAGCCCTTAACCACAAATTCAATTTTAATAAAAAAAATATTAAAGGTACACATAAAATGTAAGTATGTAAGTTAAAACAACAGCAAATATTATTTAAAATTAATGATATTTCTTTTTTAGCTCTTTTCTTTTAATTTAACTTCTTAAATTTTTTTGAGCTTGTTTCGCGAAATATTAAAAAATATATATTTTTTATTTATAAAAAACCAATTTTAGGCTCAAAAAAAAATTGAGAAGTTAAAAATGATATTTGATTTAAAATCAGGTCGATTTACTTTTCATTTAAATCAAATGGTTTTTGTTATTTAATTTTAAGTGTTGTTTAAATAACTGACATATCAGTAAATGAACAAATTATTAATCAGTTAAAAATAATAGTTTAAACTTAACCTACCAATTCCATAAAATGAAATGATTACTTATTTGTTTCGGTTTTTGTATTTTTATTTGTTTGTAGATTACCAAAGTATGTACTCATACAGTCTATAGATACAATTCGTGTGAATGACAATATATGTGTGTGTGCTTATAAAGTTCTTGAATTCTGAATTGAAATAAGTTTTTTTTTAATAATATTTAAATTAATAATTACGGTAAGGGAAACAAATAAATTACAAATTTCTGTTTTGAGGAATAAATTTTTATTATAAAGGGTGTCCCAAGAAGAACGCAATTTTTAAATTTTAAATAAAACACAGATATTTAAAAAAAAATCGTGTAACTTTATTATATCGTAAAGTAGACAGAATGAGGTTATGTATGGAACAATATATCGTGCAGATGGCCGCCGCGGCTTTGCTGGCATGCACGCGATCTTTTAATGAAATTTTCAATGACCGTTTTGCATGAATGCTGCGGTATTTCATTAATGCAGCGTCCAATTTCCTCTTTTAAGGCTTGAGTCGTCGTCGGCTTATTCGCGTAAACCATCGACTTCAAAAAACCCCAAAGAAAAAAATCTAATGGTGTTAAATCGCTGATCTCCAAAACGCGAAATAACACGAAATGACTGATGCAGCAATTGAATTGTTTCTCTGGCTGTATGACATGTGGCGCCATCTTGTTGGAACCACATGCCCTCCACATTCATTTCTTCAATTCTAGGCAAGAAAAAACTGGTTATCATTTCACGATACCGAACACCATTGACTGTTTGCGCTTGACCTGCCTCATTTTCATAAAAAAAAGGTCCAATGATTCCTCCAGCCCAAAAACCACACCACACACTGACACGTTGAGGATGCATTTGCTTCTCGTGAATCACTCGAGGATTTTCCTCACCCCAAATGCGACAATTCTGCCTATTGACGAAGCCATCAAGATGAAAATGGGCCTCGTCACTGAAGATGATTTTATCGGCAAAATCAGCATTTTCATGTTGTCTCTCCAATACCCAATTAACGAACTCCCTTCGCTGTCCATGCTGTCAGCTGGCTTCAGTTCCTGAGTCAATTGAACTTTGTATGCATGAAGATGCAAATCTTTCGTCAAAATCCGCTGCAAAGTGGATTTGGAGACACCAATTTGCTGAGCTCGGTGTCGAATTGAGGTGGATGGAGTTTGAGCGACATCATCACGTACAGCTGCGACATTTTCGGTCGATCGACCTGGTCGATGGCGCGTTGTTGTCTTTCCATCACCAACACACCCAGTTTCGGCAAATTTATCCATTAATCTCTTTACAGTTGACTCTTTTGGAGCATTATTGTGACCCCAAATTGATCGAAAAAATCGGTAAATAACAGTAAATCATTTTGAACAAATATTTAAAAATATTAAAATAAATATTTCTTTGAAAAATAAATTTATGTTTCTTTACTTTTAACTGAACTAAAAACTTTTTTGTTAAACTCAGAAAATTAAACCAATATTATTCAAAAAATATATTTTTTGTATTTTCTTTTTAAACAAACAGCAAACAAAAATATAAATTTATAATAACTGTAACGCAAATAAATAAACCATAAATTTCCTTTTTGGGAATAACAAATAAATGAAATTTAAAATGATGGAAAAAAATATAAAAAGGGACATATAAAATAAAAATAAAATCAAACATTGGAAGTCAAAGGTTAGGATACGAATCTATTCATATATCTTTTACGACATGATTAAGAGAAAATCTTACAGCTAATTTGTAAATGATTTTTGATGAAAACTGACTGATTCGAGTGACTGAAAAATTCTACTATGAATGAATTCATATTATTAATTAAATAATGTTATTCCAAATTGTTGTATGGAATATGTATTGCGGTTGAAGAATAAACTAAAAATATACAATAATGATATGGAACTGTATAATAAATATGAATATATTAACACAATATTAACATCTAATACCTACACGCCAATGCCAAATGTTTTGTTAAAATAAAACACTACATCGTTTAGGTACAATTATTTAATTATTATTTTATTAAAAAAAATAATCAAACATGTTATTTAGAATAGAATATATTTTATAATTAAAACTAAATATATAAAATATAAATTAAATATATAAATGAAACGCTTAAGTTTAGATAAGTGGTTATCAAATTTTCTTATGCTTATCCGTGGCGGTTACAACTCAATTCCTTGGCGGTGATGCCTTAATTATGAATTATTTATTTGTTTTTAGATTTAAAAAATACTTATTTAAAAATGAAAAATAAATACTATATAGCTTCTTAAGTAAAGTCAATACACTGAGAGGATTATTTTTACTACAGTAAAGAATTTCTTCAAAATTTCAATGAAAATTGTTACTGGGACTTGTCCATTGATTTTCTTTTTTAAATAAGAAACAGGTTTCATTGTGGTAAATTTTTGTGAAGGCTTAAGAGAATAAATAATGGTATTCATGAAATCAATGAATCATTCATAGAATTTATCAAGCAGATTAATAAAATTTTTAAAAACATTGTTTTATACTCTTAAAAAGCTTGTAAAACAGTAAAATAAGAAGTTTAATGAAAAATGTTCTACGATATTTGTATGTATAAATATCCAGAGAAATTATTGGTTGCAAATCGATCAAAACCTTTAAAATTTGTAAAGACGATACTTTATTTGGAATTACATACACGAAGAAAACAGATTCATCGTGACAACCGAATTTCTTGCCAACCGAATGGGTTGGTTGAAGTCACCGATATATTTGTTTGTTGCAACTGAAATTCGTTTAATGCAACAGAACTTCGATTAAAACCAAATATTTTAATTGTATTAGAAAAACATTTGGTTGGGACAACTAAATAATTCGGTTATTGCAACCAAAATATTCAGTAGTGAGTGTACAAGAAAAATTTTACATTCTGTCAAATATTATTACAAATACGGTAATTTTAATCAAATATACCAATAAATTAAATTTTTAGTAGAGCCAACTGAATTAGGTATTATATTGATTATAATTTCTTACCAACTGAATAGTTTGGTTAGAGCAATCGAGTTATTTGGTTATTGCCAATAAATGTAACTTCTGATACAATTAAAATGTGTGACTTCAACCAAAATTTTTTTGAATTAACCGAAATTCGATAGCCACAAAAAAAAAATATATTGACGGGTCTAACTAAACCATTTGTTTGTCAAAATGAATGTGTATTCCGAGAATACTATTGGCAACAAATACGATGGGCTTTGTTTTCTTGGTGTATTTGAGATATTTCGATAACTGTAACAGTATTTCAATAATATGTTGCAATAAGTATGTTAAATCACTAAGTTGGCCTTTCAAGCCACTTATGAGCCCACACCTCCTGTACAGAGATATTTTAAAACCAAAATAACCTTCAAAACTATTTACAAAATTTTAACATTACAGGTCAATTGAGAAGTCCCCGGCCTGACACATAGATGGCGCTACTAGACTTAAATCCATATGATTTTTAGTTAGCCCTAACCTTCAAAAGATCGGATCAATAGTTTGTGAGTTATAGCATTTTGAGTGAAGCAATTTTTATTATTGTGAAAAAATTGATAAAAAGGAATTTCGCGTGTTGATAAAATATTGCTTTTTGAAGGGAAAAATACAGTTGAAGCAAAAACTTGGCTTGATGACGAGTTTCCGGATACTGCCCCAGGAAAATAAACCATCAAGGATTGGTATGCTAAGTTTAGACGTGGTGAAATGAGCACCAAAGACGGTGAACGCAGTGGACGCCCAAAAGAGGTTGTTACGGACGAAAACATCAAAAAAATCCACAAAATAATTTCGAATTACCGTTAATTAAAATTGAATAAAATAGCAGGTACTCTAAAAATAACAACTGAACGTGTACATCATATCGTTTACGAATATTTGGGTATAAGAAAGTCCTGTGCAAAAAGGGTGCCGCGCGAGTTCACTTTTGACCAAAAACAACGAATCTGCAAATTATGCACTGAATCATCAAATGATTCAGTGCAGTGTTTGGAGATGTTCAAGTGTACGACGAGTTTTTGCGTCGATATGTAACAATGGATGAAACATGGCTCCATCATTTCACTCCGAAGTCCAACCGACAGTCATCCGAGTGGACTGCACGTGATAAACCAACTCCAAAGCGTTATCGGACCGTCTGAAGAACGAAATCGTCGGAAAATGGCCGCATTTGAAGAAAAAGAAAGTGCTATTTCACCAAGACAATGCACCGTGTCACAAGTCAGTGAAAACGATGCCGAAAATCCATGAATTGGGCTTCGAATTGCTTCCACATCCACCGTATTCTCCAGATCTGGCCCCCAGCGACTATTTTCTGTTCTCATATCTCAAAAGAATGCTCATTGAGAAGAAATTTTCATCGAATGAAGAGGTGATCGCCGAATCTAAGGCCTATTTTGAAGCAAAGGACAAATCGAACTACAAAAATAGTATCGAAAAGTTGGAGGGTCGCTATAATCAGTATATCACCCTTGAAGGGAACAATGTTAAATAAAACAAATGAATTTTGCCAAAAAAAAAAAATGTGTTTTACTATGGTAGGCCGGGGACTTTTCAATTGACCTGTTATAATTTTTTTTCTTTCGCACACATTTTACTTATGTGCATTGTCAATATCTGCCTGTTTGGTTTTACCGTAATTTATACTTTTTCGAAAGCTTTTATTGTTAAACCACATTTCAGAAATTTTCGAAAATTTCCTATGGTCTTTGTAACGGTAAGATAATGTTTTTGTTATTGCTAAAGATTTCATATCTTTACTATACCAGTTGCATTTTTCAACTAAAACTTCATGAAATAAATGATGCCATATATTGCAGATGTATATTGCAAAGTCAGTTTTGAAGATATTATCTATTTCAGATATGTCGGAGTATTTACTTTCGGAGTTACTATCTATTTCGGAGTTAATATCAATTTCGGAGTTACTATGTGTTTTGGTCTTAATATCTATTTCAGAATTATTATATATTTCGGAGTTAATATCTATTTCGGAGTTAATATCTATATCGGAGTTAATATCTATTTCGGTGTTAATATCTCTTTCGGAGAAACTATCTGTTTCGGAGTTACTATCTGTTTCGGAGTTACTATCTGTTTCGGAGTTACTATCTGTTTCAGAGTTACTATCTTTTTCGCAGTTACTATCTGTTTCGGAGTTACTATCTGTTTCGGAGTTACTATCTGTTTCGGACTTACTATCTGTTTCAGAGATATTATATATTTCGGACTTGGATAATAACGAATTTATATTAATTGTTTCAGATGAATCACTTAATTTATCTATTTCAGAGTTATTATCATCAGAATTATTATCATCAGAGATATCAAATGTTTTTAAAGCCATTATATATCGAAACCATAAATCTAAAGCATATTCAGATTCTTTTATATACGAATCAAATTTATATAGTTCGCCCACGGTATAAAAAGGAAATTGATCAATCATTTTTTGTAAATTAATACTACATTCAACGCTACAAAGAGGTAATCGATCAAAAACTTCTATACGATATATAAATAAAAATCTCCATTTAGGTATTAAAAAAATTTCATGATATAATTGTTGTAAAATATCAGTTGTTGTTAATGATCTTAGGCAAGTTAGCATATTATCGGTGTCTACTTGATCGTTAAAATCCCAAATGCAAACGTCTTTTATTGCAGCAAAGAGAACAGAAAACTTTTTTAAGGTTTTTAGCGACAAAGAAAGTTCTCCCCATACATTTTTCTTCATATATTCCTTCAAACATTCTTTATAAGTGTCATTTTTATTAATTTCTTGCTCAAAACTTTTTAAATGTTCTACAGATTTAAAAGGTAAATTTTTAAAAGAACAAATAACTTTTCGATAAATATGATCACTAAATAAATGTTTCGAATTGTGTAAAAAATTCTCAGAATTATAACTAACACGACTTAGTAATTTTGTTAGCTTTAATGGTTCTATATCAAGGTTCCAGTTAAATTGTTCAATTAAATTTTTCTCCATCAAATAAAGCCATACAAAATCATCAACACAAGAATGTTTGTCTAAGAAAATCCAATCTTTTAATAATTGTGTTATACATTCCAGCAAATAACTGAATACATGTTTCGATGTGTTGATACTGTTTGCCAATTGATAAAATTTAGTTTTTGTTTTAATGGGAAATTGATCAATACTTACAGGGGATGTATTAAACAGTTTTTTATGTAATGAATACATAAAATCAAATTTAGATAAATTATACACTTGTGAGAATTTTTTTTGTATAACATTGATTAAAGATGATTTATTTAAATAATATTTTTGACAGTTTATTACATCTTCTGACTCCTCCCACATACATTCACTTAAAATTGGCTCAAATAGTTCACTTAAACTATTTAACATATCATTTTTTGCTTCTAAATTTAATTGAAATATTTCAAAAAAATATTTTTTAATTTGAATTCTATAGGAAGATGATTCGTTTATATATTTATCTATACTTTTTAATTCTTCCAAAGAAATTAAGGGCATTGAAATGTATTTTGTTGGATAAAATGTAAAAAATATTTTCGAATATTTATAAAATGTGTTATTTTGTAATTGAGGAATACGATTCAGTAATTGCCATAATTTTGAATTTTCAATATCATTATTCCACTTACATTGTTTTATAAAATCTTTTGTTAAAAAATAATACCATACTTGAGATATTAACAATTTATATTCATGATATGTGGTGATATTATTTAAATTAAATTTTGAAATTATTAACTGAAACCATCGTTCAAAAATATATTGTGATTGATTTAAATATAAATTAAATTTATTTAATTTGTTTTTATTAGCTAAAGGTAGAATATGATTAAGCATTGATTGTGTAATATCATATGGCTCATCATGTATATCAATTTCTTTGCTAGTATTTGGAAAAATCTCACGACGTAGTGAATACATAAATTCAGATTTTGATATTTTAAATGCAACATCATCATGTATTTCTTGTAATATTTTTACTAATTGTAATGAACGAACACATAATTTTTTATTACAATTTTTTGTATCTTCTACACTCCAAACACATTTATCTCTAATATTTTGAAACAAATAAGCAATTTTTTGATATATATTAGCAATACCTAATAGTAAAACATTTGAATCAGTTTTTATGCAATATTCATAAATGAATATTTCTCCTAAATATTTTTTAATTTGTTGGCTATTATTTGTTTTTATAAATTTTTCAAATTCTAATACATTTTCTAAAGATTCTACTGATGTTAAGTTAAAAAATCTAAAAATATTTCTCCATATATTATTGCAAAACCAACGTTTGCTATATCTATTAAATGTTGCAGTATTTTCATAAATAAATCTAAATGTTTTTGTTAATGTTAAATGTGTTATTTCATTATCCCAATCACATTGTAAAATTATATTTTCCTGCAATAAAATATTCCAAAAACTATAAATATCTTTTTCTGCCACATCACATTTCAGTAATGTTGTTGGTTTATAATGTTGCCAAAAATTTGAAAAATTTTCACATTTATTTTTTGTTATATAAAAAAGCCAATAATTTAAAGCATTTCCCGATGTATTAAGATAAGCTTCCAATTGATATAATAATTTTTTACTAACCAATGGTAGTTGACTATTAATTTGTTGTAATTCTACACTATTTTCCTTATACCATTCCACGGCTTTGGAATTATATGTTATAAATATATTACATAAATTATAATAAAATTTATAATCTGGCTGTTTATATACTTTTTTATAAATCTCTTTTAATAAATTTGTGAATCTTAGGGATTTTATATTATATTTCATTTTAATATTCAATTTGATATCATCAAAGCTGTTGCATAAATCCAAAATCGGTTCAAATATTTTAAATAATATATAACATATATCAATTTTTTGATCATCTTCATTGTTGGTATTACAATAATATTTAAATATATTATAAAAATATTGTTTAACTTGTAGGCGATATGTAAGACTTTCATTTAAATTTTGCTCAAATTTATTTAATTCTTCTATAGTTGAAAATGGTAAATTGATGTATTTATTAATATTTTGTATTTTACAAAATAAAAAATAAAATTCTGTATATAAATTAAATATTTCTAGATCTCCCTGAATTATGTTATACAATGAGGTTTTTAATTTGGATTCTTTTATGTCCTTATTCCAATTATATGTTCTTATAAAATTATTTGAAACTACTGTAAACCATAAATTATAAATTTTCATTTTATAATTCGTATCATTTTGATGATAAATATTATTTAATTTAATTTTTAATAATTCACTCCAACATTCCCTGGAATATGTAGATCTGTGTAAATATTTTTCTATATCTGTTAAATTATCTAAAGGTAAACTATTAATTATATTTTTTATATCAATATATTCTTCATCAAATTTATTAATTTCTTTAGGTATACAATTAAAAAGATTTCTTCGTAATTCATAAAAAAAATTCCATTTTGGTTTATGTTTTTTATTATTAACAGTTTGCAATATTAATGATGGAAAAAGATTTCTTTTTAATTCACAAATAAATTGCCAATTTGTTGATTGTATTTCATCACTCTTATTTGCTTGATATACTATATTGGTAAAATTAAGTCTTTTAATACAGCATATATCTGAGTTGTGTAAATCTTCTATATCCCATACACATTTGTCTATAATCAAGGCAAACATTTCTTTAAACATATTATATATATCTTGACTATTGGCGCTTTCAATTCGAAAACATTTACTGGTTTTTAAAATATTTTGTATATCTTGCCCATATTGTGGAATTTTCTTTAAACGATTATCAAATTTTCTTAAATCCTGTATTGTTTTAAAAGGAACTGTATTTATAAATTGTATCATATTTTTGGGTAATTTTTCAAATAAATATTTTTCCACTATTTTATAAAATGTTTCCTGTGTCCACTGCAGCTTATTTATACATGATAAAGATTTTAGATAACGGATTTCATATTCCTTTTCCCAGTCACAACTTTTTATAAAATTTTCCTCAAATAGTTGTTTTAGTAATGTGTAAATTATTATTTCATGTTTATTGAAATATTTTATTATTATATTGCTGGAATATTTTAAATTTATGATTATAAAATTTCTCCAATAATTAAAAGCTTCAGTAGAGGCCTCTAAACAACATTCTAATTGAAATAATAAATTTCCTTTTAATGGCAATTGTTTGATAATTTTTTCCAATTCCATACAGTCGGCCCTGGATTTTAATTCTCTGGGTATATCTGGGTATAATGTGTTACGTAATAAATTCATATATTCATAATATATTGCTGATCGATCACCTTGAAATATTGTTAACCATGTTCTTATAAATGATGAGGTATACAGGCAATATTTTGGCTTTTTAGTATCATCATCATCGTCTGTATACCAAGAGCATACTTTTTTTATAACATCAAACACTTGTGCAAATATATTTATTGAATTCATATGTTCATTGTTGTAATTATAATTTAAAGTATGTGTTAAGTATTCTTCTAGACTTTTTTTAAATTCAACATTTTCTTTAATATTATATTCAATTTCTTTAATTTGATGTAAATTTTTAAAAGGTAAAGATTTTAAAAAACGAAATACTTTTCTTAAATAATAATCTTCAAAAAAATTTTCTGAACATAAAACAAATTTACTACGTTTATCGTCTATGTAATTGCCATATTCTATATCGAATTCATGTAGTGGTAAGGGTTTTGGAATTTTTCGTAATATTTGTGTTAATTTTAAATGTTCTACATCTGTCTGCCAGTTTAATTCATCGATTAATTCTTCTTTAAATAGTTGAAGCCATTTATTAAAAATAATAGTTTCAAATTTGTCACAATATTCTAAGATACAATTTACATTTAATTGAATTTTATCTTCAATAAATATTTTAATATAAATCGAAGCATATATAGATTTTTCAAGGTAACATTCTAATTTATTAAGATTGCATTTATCCATAGGTAAATTATATTTTAAAAATTTGGTCAAATCTATACGATCTTCATCGAAATAATATTTAACATCATCTGTGTTGCCAGACAAAGGCATGTCACATTTCAAAGCTACCATCACGTCAGGCAGTAAACAAGCATCTGCCATTGCATTTAATTCCTCGAGTTTATTATTATTTAAAATTTTATTTTCTTTAAATATATCATCAATTGTAGATTTAAGCCTTTTACTAGGTACTTTAAATTCTAATTGTAATTTCTTTAATAATTCTTTAAAATTATCAATAATAATTTGAATTCTAAAATCTGTTAATACTAAGGATTCTTTGTTGTAATATATATAAGGGGTGGACCATAAAAAATAATAAAAAATTCTAAAATGATCATGAATAAACCAAGTTTTACATTTTGCAATATTAACTTCATCTGTATAAATTTCACAAAATATTTTATACAACTGCAGGTGTTCTAACATAACATCTTTATAGATTTCTTTATTGAAACCTATAAATTCTTCCGTCATTATAAACACCAATATGCAATAAATCATTTTAGGGTCATAAAATTTTCTTAAAAACTGTTTAATATAATTTTTGCTATTAAAAGAATCCATTAAAATTAAATCAAATTCTAATAATTGTGAGAGACATTTAAAAGGTGTTTTTCGCAATAAAAATGAAATCTTAATACGATCCGTATCAAACCAATAATTTAAATATTCAATATATTCTACAGAACCATACCATTCCTTAAACATAATTTGTAAAGTGTAAACAATATTAGAATTAAAATATTTAAAATTTTCATCCTTTAAGAGGAGATTATCGAATATTTCTTGACATATTTCAATAATAATATTTTTTGAATATTTTCTATGGCCATAAGATTCATTCAAATATAATTTTAAACGTTTTGAGTTTTGGGCATTATTAAATTGTTTATCACAATTTTTATATATATCATAAGATAGGAATGGTATAGTTTGTTTAAAATATTCTATAGCACAGTTATGTAATAATTGACTTGGTTGGCTACAACAACAAGTATTAAACCATTTTTTTAATAAAATATAATAATTAATATTTGAAATAGTTGGTATATTATCAAAAATTATTTTTACTAAAGTTAAATTTTTAAATGTACTTAAAATATTATCTTTATCAATTGCATATTTTAAATTATCTATTATTTTTTGCATATTAAAAATTTTATTTAATATATATGTCAAATTATTTTCCATTGTATTTTCTTCATTCCAAAATATTTTTATATAATTTTGTAATCTTTTGCCAGCTGTTGATGAATTTTTTAAAATTTCATTATATTCTAAAACATCTTGTAGCCTCAAAAGTGGCAATTCTTTTATTAGTTTATTCAAATCTTTTAAATTATTTATATTAGTAAAAGATTTATTACATATTTCATCAAATAATTGTAAATTGTTGGCGTTATTAAAATGTTGACAAAATATATTTTGTATTATATTTGTAATTTTTAAAAATTTTAAACATTGTTTTTGTTCATTTTCTTCAGGTAGCCAAGAAAATTCATGTAAAATATTTTGACTTAACAATCTGTACCATATTGTTTGTAAGAAAATTTCCGGTTTATTTGAGGGGCTTATGCCCAGCATTACATAATGTTTAAACCAAATTTGTGTATGCTCATTAATATGTAGTAAATAATTAAATAGCAAAAATTCATTTAAATCATAAAATTTTAAATCTTGACAATTGAAAAATTCCCAATCATTTGATTTGGGCATAAATGACATTACCTCTTCTAAAATACTGTATAAACCGGGTGGCATTTTGTCTATTTTTTTATTACACATATCCTCAGTAATGGAAAATATGACTGTACGATCTTGATATCTGTGTGTTGCCATAGTAGTTAAAATATGTTTTTTAATATACATAAATATTTCATTAGATTGTTGTAATATTTCTTCCAATTCTGCCAGCTCATAGGCATTTTCAAATGGTGTATATTGTAATTTTTTTAATACGGCCAATTTGAGGATTCTTAAATTGCTTTCATTTATCCAATTTTTACAAATTCTATTAAATTCATTTTTGGTATCAATAGTAAATTTACTTTGAACAACATTCCAAAGTGATTTGATAAGTTTTAATTTATCTAAATGATAGAGATTTTTGTTTTCCTCATATTCACTGCCATCCCATTGACATTGTAGAGCTAAATTATCGGCTATAAGTGATGATAAAGCATTTTCTATAAATGCTATAATATCCTGTTGATTAAGTTGAAAAAATTCTTTAAATACTTCTTCTGCATAATTGGAATGCATATTTTCGAAATCCTCTAAACATTGAACATTTTCAAATGGGGCAAAAGTTTGTAAAAATTTTAAACATTT
Source organism: Eustalomyia histrio (assembly GCA_949748255.1). Classification (NCBI taxonomy): domain Eukaryota; kingdom Metazoa; phylum Arthropoda; class Insecta; order Diptera; family Anthomyiidae; genus Eustalomyia; species Eustalomyia histrio. The sequence goes on along the minus strand of OX456526.1, from coordinate 50,210,463 downwards.
TAAAGAAGTTTCAGTTGTGACCATAATACTAGTAGTAGATGTCTCCTTGTTAATGTCAATATTTTCTAATTCATTTGTCGTTTCTTTATGATTATCTATATCGGTTGTAATTTTAAGTGGAAATTTTGTTATTAATTTACATTTCATGATATCTGATAGATCCATCAAAAATTTTGTATTATCATCTATAAAGTATTTTGTCAAGGGTATGGGTTGTTTGTTTAATTCACTTTGTTTATTTTCAATTAAATATTCAGTACCAAACCCCAGGTGCGTAATCATATTTTTATTAACACTCTCGCTTAAGTTTATAAATTTTTGACGATGGGATGCCAATAAATATTGATTGCCAACATATGATATCCATGGTACACCCTTGATTTTATGTCGCAACGATACATAACCTTCCTTGGTACTTAAAAATATTGCCATATTTTTAGGTACCCTTAAATTTGTAGGTTTATCTTCTGGTTTAATATCGTCATCATCGGCAAACCGTGGATCATATTCTCCACGACATGCTGCAACAAATAGACATCGCAAGGTATTCTCATCATCATCAGCTTTATATAGATTTACTACTTCCTTAACAGTTATGTGTCCATCTTTGGTATATATTACACCATTCTCATTGCCATGCGACATTATAAATACAAATATATTTTTAAATGCTCTACAATATTTTAATACTTCCAATACCTTGGTAATTTGATCTTCGTTCAGATCATTGAAAACATAATGTACAACTTTTGATATTTCTAAGGCATAACATATTGTTGCAATATCTGTTTCACTGCCCTCTCGATATGTATTTGTAGTAAAATATTTATTATTAATAACTATAGCCAAAGCTGCATTTATGCTATAAAAATACAAGTCGGCATTTGTAGATGTTTGTACAATACCCAGATTTTCTTTGACTGTTAAGCCATCCTCACGTATGATATAATTTAGAAATTCTTTTATCGACATACACTTGTAGTTCATTAAACGTTTAAATGATTCCAATAGTTCATCAATAACCTGATGTTGGCCAATTGTTATATATTGCATTAGTACTAAATTATCAATTTGTAAGACTTTCAAATAAAGTTGATAATCTTTGAATGCCAATTCTATGTACATATTATCGGAATTGTCATTTTCCGCTAATGTCATGTCCTGAGTAAATTCTTCAATATTTGGTGTTATAAAATCATATTTTCGATATGTGTTCAATTTGTGTAAATATTTTAAATAGCATTTAAAATAAATCTTATGAAATTCTTTTTTAGAATAAGTTTCATTATGCATATCATGATATTGTAGATATATTAATTTTGTTACATATCTTACGTGTATTTCATTAAGTTTTAGTACATCTAAAACTTTTTTAAGTGTTTCTTTTCCATCAATTTCATTTAAGCGGCACAAACATCGATAGTTCATTACAATGATAATTGTAGCGTATCCACTATAAGTACAATTTGTTAGTTCATTTAGAATTTGATCATTTTTATTTAGTGGGGATAGATCGATTTTTAAAAAATTATTAAAAATATCTTTACGTATGTAAACTGGATGGAGTTCGCATGTTAAATTGTATACTTTGATTTTTAATGTACAGACATTGATAATATCCTGCTGAAATGTCTCAATTGATGGCATGATTAATTGCTGTCTGTAAAAAAAAATATATATATCATTAATTTCCTCATTTTAACCATTATTTGCATGATGATGGAAATTTCCATCATAATATTTATTGAACAAAAAAAAATAATGCACACAAAAAGATGTATTGTAAATTGCTTGTTGCTGGCAACATTTTACATGACTATTGAATAAATTGGGGACCAGCTGTCAAAAAAAAGAATAAGCATCACTATCACTTATTGTTATAAGAAACGTGTAGAATCTTGTGTATTTTTAGAAAGCTTATGTGATTTTTTTTGTAATATAAAATAATTAGTGTAAAAAAATTTCTTTTTAGTGTTTAGTATTTGATATTACATTAAGCTAAGCTAAACACATAACTTTGCATGGTGATGGATATTTTTTTTTTTTTATAATAAATATAGAATTTATTTTCTTCAAATTACATAACCAAAGCCCTAAGGCCATATATGATTAATAAAAGCTACTACAATTTATATAATAAAAAAAAATAATTATAAAAAAATAAAGTAAATTAAAAATAAAATATATATAGCATAATAGCACTACAATTATCAGGTTTCCCTAAGTGTAGCAATAGTTAATAAAATAAACAAAACAAGAAATAACTTTAGCTAGACATTTAGTTTTTCTTAAAGAATTAAATGAAAAAAAAATTTAATAAAATTTAAATTTAAATTAAAATTTTGAGAGATATGTATATATAACAAAAAAGGAAAGGTAGCACAAACCGCTATTAAACATGAAAGTAATCCTTTAGCTTCCGCATAAATACCTGGGCTGAAAAAGTGAAACCCCTCAGGTTCGTAGGGAATTCCATATCCGTGAAAGCCTAATCTGAAAGGATCGCTCAAACATTGTAGTGTGATGCACTGGGTATACTAATTGGAGATTCCTTTCCGAATTAGATAGGGAAAAATTGTCAACTATGTAAGACACTTCAATTTATTAACAAATTCGACTCTCATACCATTGAGAGTAACCATTATACTATCAGTTCCGAAACCGAACCCCATTAACTTCGTCTTTCTTGGATTGACAGCAAAACCGTTGCCAGAAGACCAAGACAAAACCTCACGTATGATGAAATTTACACCCTCTTCCAAAACATCTACAAACTGTGCATCCGCATAGCAAAGAAACTGAACATCGTCCGCATAAACGTAGGACTTACAGGATAGACCATTACCAATTGTAAGAAGATCATTCAGGTATATCATGAATAAAAGTGGACCAATTACAGAACCCTGAGGGACTCCACTGGTTATTGATTTCGTTGAAGAAAGAGATTCACCAATCGAAACAAACTGACTTCTGCCACTCAGGTAAGAGGTTATAAGTTTACAAGCATGTGATGAAAAATCAAAAAGGTTAAACAATTTGTCCACAAGCTTTGAGTGTATCACTCGGTCAAAAGCTTTAGATAAATCTAGTGACAGAAGAACTACATTTTTACCATTATCCAGAAACTGAATCAGTTAGACCAAGAAGAAGTGCATTTGTACTGTACCCATGCCTAAAACCTGACTGAGATGGGTGAATTAAAGAGTTCCCATCAAGGTGTAGAATCATTTGATCCTTAATAATATGCTCAACTATTTTTGACAGAATCGGAAGGACAGATATCGGACGCAAGTTTTCCAAAGAATCGGAAGGACCTTCCTTTTTTATAGGCACCACCCAAGCTCTCTTCCAATATTCAGGAAAGACAGAAGTAGTAATAACAGAATTAACTAAGCGAAGAATATGAGAAGAGACAAATGGAAAAATTATTTTAATAAATTTTATATATTTCCATCATACTGTTTTTTTTTTATTCTTTATATTATCTATTTATACTAGAATTTTTTTTAAATATTTTTCTCTTAATTTGGAGCATGAATTACATCATAGTGATTTATTTTAAAAAAAAAATAATAAATAAATAAATCATGCACAGAAGGGTTAAAGTGCACTAAGAAAACAGATTTATACAGACTGGCGAATTTATTGCCTACCAAATGTTTGCAGATACCGAATTCTTCGGTTGTGATCACCGAATTAGGGTTGAGGCAATCAAAATTATGTTGTCGCAGCCAAATTTCAACCATTACTTTATGTTTTTTGTAAGTGAGAAAATAATGATTACTCATTACTTTCAGGACATCGCTAATAAAACTTATTTAATAGGCTGGTAAATAGTTTAAACCTTATTTTTTGCCGGATAGCTGTAAATTTATGTTTTTTTCTTGTATTTAAACAACCATTTTAGTATCTTAAATATATATCACTTATTATGGTAATCACGAAAAGCACATGCTACGAGGGCGGATCAATAAGTCCGTGACTTTTCGAACTTCCCTCGTAGTTATATGAAATGCAACACTGCTCCCATCAAGTGCCACCTTTTAATAGACAAATGTCAAATTTTGAGCAAGTTCCGTCATTACTTTGCGTTTAACAGCTGTTCAAAACATACAACCTCGTAGAAATGGGAAAAAGTGAATATCGATTGCTCACTAAACATTATTTTTTGAGAAAAAAAACCGTCAATCAAACCAAGGAAAAGCTTGATAAATACGATGGGGACTGTGCACCATCGATTTCAATGGTAAAAAAAAGTGGTTTACTGACTTTTGTTGTGGTCGCACAAGTACAAATGACGCTGAACGTTCTGGACGGTCAATTGAGGCCAATACACCGAAAAATGTCGAAAAAATCCACGATGTGGTGTTGGCCGATCGAAGAAAGCTGTCTGCAAGATGGGCGCCGCGTTTGCTCTCAATTGACCTTAAACATAACCGTGTGACGTGTGTAGTCTCAATGGCAAAATTTCATGAATTGGGCTACGAATTGGTACCTCCTCCGCCATATTCTCCGGATTTAGCCCCCAAAGACTATTTCCTATTTCCAAACCAAAGAAATGGCTCAGTGGAAAGAGATTTAGCTCCAATGATGAAACTATTGATCAAACAAATGCCTATTTTATGGACCTCTAAAAATCCTATTTTTTGGAAGGGATACACAAATTGGAGAAACGTTGCATTAAGTGTATTGAGCTAAATGGAGATTTTGTTGAAAAATAAATTTTCTGTTGCAAAAAAAACTGTGTTTCACTCAAAAAGTTACGGACTTATTGATCCGCCCTGGTATTATTTGTCTCTAAGTCTTTGTTGTTGCTTTAACTAAAGTTCCTTTAGTTATAAATCAAATGTTGTTGTTATATTTGCAAAAAAAAAAATATATATTTTTTTTTTTATTTTTTCACTCATACTGGAATGCCTATAGGTAAGCACCTATTATTTTGCGCGAAATCCGTATATAAAAGTAATAAACAACTTAATCAGAAAAGTAACTGCACACAGACAAAAAGTTTTGTCAGTTTCCAACTGAAATTCTGTTATTTCGACTAAAATCGGTTGGTTTAACTAAATTAACGAAATTTGGTTAATGCACCTAAAGATTAGTTGCAACAGCCAAAAATCCGGGAATCTGATGTAAATAATCGTACACTCAGAATATTATGTTAGTTTACTGATTGTGGGATAATAAAAAAGTTTTCAGTTCAGTTAAAAATAAAATAACATACATTTATTTTTCAAAGAAATATTTATATTAACTTTTTATACATTTGTTCGAAATAATTTACTGTCAATTACCAATTTTTTCAGTTTTTTAATAAAAATTTACCCACAAACGGAAATTTGTAGTTTGTTTGTTTTCGTTACAATTACTACAAATAAAAATTTTGTTTGCAGTCTGTTTCAAAAAAATATTAAAAAATTCTAATTTATTTTTTATTTAAGAACTTCATAATCACACGCACATACACACATATGGTCATACATTTTATAGAATAAAAAACGGAAACAATTTCGAATAAATAATCAGTTATATTTTACGAAATTGGTAGTAATATTATAACATTTATTTTTAACTAATTTGATCACTTCTTTTTTTACTGATGTGTAAGTTGTTTAAACAACATTTAAAAATAAATAACAAAACCATTTGATTTAAATGAAAAGTATGTATACCGGTTTTAAATGAAAAAGTTTTTTAAACTTTGAAACTATTTTTAGAGTATGGTTGTACTTTGAATATGGTTGTGATTTTATGAAAATACTGCACTCAGAATAAAAGTTATTTTGTACTGATTCTTAGTTAAAAAATTATTATTTAGCAAATCTTTTTGCTATAAACATTTTACAAATTACAGAATATATACAAATTTTTTGTTGAAGTGAATATACCACTTAAAACAGCACTAAAAATTTTTTTAGTTCTAAAAAGTAGTCCTAAAAAATTAAAATTTGAACTTAAAAGTAAAAAAAAATTTACTAAATTTTTTTTCAAAATAGAAATTACCAAATTAAAAGAAAATGATAAATTCGTTTATGCAATATTCCTTATCGTGCTAAAGATCCTTTATTTATAAAAAAAATTAATTATAAATATTTATTTACCCCAATATTTCGTCCCCATATTGGGTGACTTCTTCAGGGGAAATTGTCTTTTTTTATAATTAATAAATTAAAATTATAAACAGAAAACTTATATATAACATTTTTTTTTAAAAAAAGGCGGTAAATCAGTGTATAATTTTAATTTATTAATTATAAAAAATGGCAATTTCCCCTGAAGAAGTCACCCAATGCGGTGACGAAATATTGGGATAAATAAATATTTATAATTAAATTTTTATAAATAAAGGATCTTTAGCTCGATAAGGAATATTGCATGAATAGAGAAGATTGAAGACAACTAAAATAATTATTAAATTCGTTTATGTTTTTACAATTTTCAAGCCCATTGATTTTTTTTAATTCTGTCTAAAATATTTTTTGAAAAAAATAGATAATATAAACAAATTCACATCATTAAGGTCATTTTGTAACAAAAACCTTCCGCATGAAATGCAATTTTTAAAAATATGTTATTAATAAATAAATATGTACATAGTTAAGAAAATAATTAATATTACTTATATTTAATTATTTCATGATATGTATTTTAAATTTTATGTTCGTGTTGATTTGCATAAAGGGTAAATATCTTGAACCACTTCGATGGCAAGTTCTGCACAAATAACCGATTCTGTCACTATCCAATGTCTGATAAAACACTCATGAGCTTTTTTAAATGGCGTCAAAGATAAATTTAAGGATACAAAATTATCTTCGCGAAAACGATGATCGAAAAACAAAATCTTAAACCATGGACTGTTTATAAACTGACATACTTTATATAAGTCGGCTCGGTACTTAGGTATAAGAATGAATGCTAAAATGGCAAGAGCGTTGCTTATTGGGGGTAGGGTTTTGAAATTGATATAAGTTAACTTTTTATTTATTTCGAAGTACCTGAAACAAATTCCGAGCTAATGCAAAAATTGCATGTCATCGTCAGAGAATTAAATTTATGTAATCATTGCTCTTATTTTTACGCATTGTGCTCGTCATTCTTAAAATTTTGATATCCATATCGCTAAAAAATTTAATAATATTTTTAAACAAGAAAACGCGATACCTTCAAATTTAAAAACTTGTGGCTAAAATTGACCATGAAGGTCGATATGTATGGTTTGATTCAAATTATTTGAACTTTTTGCTGAAATATTAATTTTTACACTCACCAAAAAAAGCCTGTAATAGCAACTGAAAATTTTGTTGTTATTACGGAAAATTTTGCTAATTTGAGCCCAGCGGTATTTTTTGCTAATCTTAGCAACACATGTCTGCTGACGTGTAGTACAATGAAATTTGTAAAAAAATTAGCTGCCCCTACTAAATTTTAGTAAACTTTTTGCAAAGTAGAATTTAAAATCTGTTTGCTAAAATCAGCAAAAAAAAATTTACTAAATATTATTAATATTTGTAAAAATTTTATACATTTTTTTTTTATCGAACATAAAAATTTATTATATTATTAATTTTTTCCAAAAAATATTTTAAACAAAATTAAAAAAACAAAGGCTTAAAAAATAAACGAATTTATCATTTTGTTCGAATTTCGGTTTTGAAAAATATTTTAGTAAATTTTTTTTTTAACTTTTAATGTAAAATTTTAATTGTTTTTAGGGCAGATTTATTTATTATTTTAAGTGGATGTCCTATTTTAAGGCATGAGTTGGTATATTGACTTCTGATCCATTATTTTAATCTATGTAACATTTTAAGGCAATTTAAGTTTGTAGGTGTAAGTTATAATATACATAACATTTTTTTCAATATCCACTTTTTATAGTTAGTAATTTTTTTTTTCTAATTTTAGCAAATCGGTTTTCAAAAATTTGTAAAATCATTTCTGAAATTAGCAACAAAAATTTTTAAATATTCTGTTAAAATTCTGTAATTTGTAAAATGTAAATAGCAAAAAGATTTGCTAAATAATATTTTTTTTACTAAAAATCAGTACAAAAATAGTAAACTTTTTTTCTGAGTTAGGCGGTTGTGGAAAGTGTTTTCACTTTCGATCCCTCTTTTCAACATATGTAGAATTTTAAGGCAATTTAATTAAAAATTATAATTATTAGAAATAAAATTTCCTTCAATATTCACTTTTTTAAAATTAGTACTTTTTTTTGCCAATCTTAGCAAATTGGTTTTCAAGAATTTGTAAAATTATTTCCAAAGCTAGCAACAAAAATTTGTAAATATTCTGTAAAAATGCTGTAACTTGTAAAATGTAAATAGCAAAAAACTTTACTAAATAATAATTTTTTAACTACACGCAAAGAAAAAATATGGTTGGGGAGCATCATATATTTTTGGGTTTATGGTTGTGCCAGCCATAGTCGTACTATATGATAATAAAATAACCATATTTCAATCATAATATGATTTCTACAGTTATGTTATGATTCAAAAATTACCATATTATGGTCCTTAATAAACATTTTACATTGAATTTATAATAATATGTTCGCACCTAATCATAGTATACGCAAAATGCTATTATATTATTGTCCCTCATAACTATATTATGATTCCTGGATTATCATTTTATGATCCATAATCTAAGAAAATTTCTTAAAGGAAAATTTCTTAGAAACCATGAAAAAGCTCTTTAAATTTAAGAAATTGAGATTAAGAACTTTTTGAAAGAAAATTGTTAAGGAAAAAATTATAGATTCTAAAACCTTTTCTTTTCAGAAAACTTTGATTCTGTGAACTTTTTTTAAGACAAATACCTTAATTTATATTTTACATTCTAATGACTTTTTTAATAAAACATCTTAGACATTTTTAAGATTTTTTGTAGAAATTTTTCTTTAACAAATAGTCTTATTCTATATATATATTCTTATATTTCTACTAAAAAAAGTCCTTAGAATCTAAGTATTTTTCATGATGAAAAGTTTTCAGAATCTATGAATTTTTCTTTCAAAGAAAGCCCTTAAAATTTAAGTTTGTTTTGAATATATAAACTTTTATCTATGAAACAGTTTGGAGAATCTGAGAATTTTAGTTTAAGAAAATGTCCATAGAATCTAAAAAAGTTTTTATCAGATAAATTTATAAATATCTATTAGTTTGTGTAAGAAACCTGTTCGTACAAAAAAAATTCTAAAGCTACAAAAAAAATTAAATTAATGAATTAATGTGACAATTGATGAAATGTTTTAATGACATGTGAAAGGGGTATTTTCTACCCATCTGATATTTGTCCAGTTTTAGTAAAAAATGATTGTATGATTGTTTTTTAAGACATTTGATAGTAAAAACAAACTGACTTATCTGATAAAATTTTGGTTTTTATGAAAACAAGACAATATTATGACTGTAAATGTTAAAGTCATGTTTTATTTGTTGTATAATTATTTATTGATTGTTGCTAGCATTTTATCGTTGCATAATTATCTTATTTTTTCATAGTCAGAACTTGTATTACCACAATATGGTTACAGCCAATCATGATATAAAATAAGAGGTGCCAATCATAAAATAGTAAAATATTTACTATAGTAATGATGGTAGCGATCATGTTGATGGTTAGAAAACCAATAATTTGGTTGTGACAAACATACCCGATCGCAGCAAGCACAATATAGTAGCAGTGATCATATTGCAACCATGGTTTTTCTCTGCGTGTAACAATCAGAGATTGAAAACAGTTTACAAATTTTTCTACTAACTTTTTTTCTGAGTGTATTTGGAATAAATAAACTATATATAGTACAAACTTCAAGAAGTTTTATGCGAAAAATTTTTCGAAGATCGCGAAAAATTAATATCGCAATTCTTTATGATTTACTTTACTTTACACATTATTTGGTAATGTGTGGTTTTGCTGGGTAGTTAAAATTTTATATGTGCAAAAAAAAATCAAAAGTAAACACCATAATAAAACAACCATTGATAGCGTTCAGCAGAAAAACCTATAACTGATACCGGTATTTTGTTGCGCTTTATGATTACTAACTCTACAAAATGTACTTTTTATTTTGTTTTTAAATAAGATACTCACTATATTTTCCTTTGACTTTTATTATTAAATTGCGTATTTTAATTTTTTTTTAAATAAAATTGTTGCTAAGATATTTATCTTTAATCTAGACCGGAAGTTCGCCCACTATGTTACACGCTTTTTCATCAACCAAAGAAAAATAACAATTAATTCATTACTGAAAGTTACGTAAAAACTAATACTGACTTTATACAAAAATACAGCTGTAAGTCTATAACTTTTAATAGCGATTACAGTATTTAACGTTCACTTTAAATTAATCTTATCTACAAAGTTTTTCGTTTGCTCAAACAATTTTTTTTATTATTAATATATAATTTTATTGTAAACAAATATCAGTACAGTGTGTAATGTTTGATTTTTTCAGAATTAACGTGCATGCACTTCAGAAACCGTATTACAACTAAATTTCTCCTCTCTAATATTGCTAAACTTAAGTATGATTGTTGCTGTTTTTTTTCTGTTTGTTATATATTTAGGGAATTTTCCAAATTGTTAGAGCCTCCGCTAAAGGTAGGGGTATATATTTAGCTTAGTTGTCGTATGCCCCTACGTGCGGCAATAAAATAAAAATCAAATTTGTACTTAAATAAATTTAAATAATTTAAAAACGTGCTTTTATGACATAAATGATAATTGATAATAATCATAGATTTCCTATTTGTTGTTGACATTTGTGATCTAGGTACTGTTATTGTATTATTGATAACTTGTTAATAAGTATTTCAAAACTATTAAAAGCATTCAATTTAATTTCTCTTACACTCATGAATTTATAATTTTCAAATTTTTAATTTATGCAGTGCAAAGTTTTTTGTTTTTTAATTATTCACATAAAATTAATAGCTTTTAAAAGGTTTCAATGAAAAATAGAGTAAGTTAACTATGTACATTTTTGGTTGATTTTTTTTTTTTTGTGTTTGTTTTTGCAATGTGTACAAAATTCAAAAAATGTAAATAATGTTAATAACAGTTTTTGTAATTTGTTGATGTCTAAAGTTTAAACATATTGCAAAAGATTGTATTATGTTTTTGTATGTTCCTTTTTGTGTTTAAATATTTTAGTCCAACTTAAGTGGAATAAAGTAGAAAGTTTTATAATTAAAATTTTTACATTCTTAAAAAAAAAAAGTTAATTAACTTAAGTATTAAAGAGGATTATTAGGATGATAAGAAATAATAATAAAAAATGCATACATTGGCGTATAATAAATATTATTTTTTAAATGTCTATAATAAAAATGAAAAAAGTTCTAAAAATACACAAATAAAAAATTAAGTTTTTTGCTTTTAGGGTGCAACAAAATTTTGGGTTATTGCCGACAGGTTAAATGGTTCCAATGCGATATGAAAGTGTTTTGTAAAGTTAGCTTGGACTTTTATTTTATGCACAGAGAAAACAGATTCATTGGGATAAACCTTGATAACTTCTTGATTCAGTTACATCTACTGGTACATTTGCTTGTGTTGACTGAAATTCAGCTATTAAAACAGAGTTTCGGTTCGAATACTAATTTTCACTTAATCCGTTTGATTGCGGCAAGTAAATAGAAGAAATTCAGTTGTCACAATAAATATGTTTTCTCTGTGTGACCCCACAATCCCAGCACAAAAATTAGAAACAGGTTATTTATACAGGGTGATTTAGTCACGACCCGCCGAAATTCACCAGCGTATTCCTTGGCTCACTTCATCAAAATATATCCATTACGACCATCCCCGAAAATGCAAGTGCGCGAAATGGCAGCGGTTTGATAATTTTCGTATTGGTGTCGGCGGATAGTAGGGTAATATTGCTAATTTCTGAACCAGTGGTCAGATTTTATTGTTTTTGGGCTTGTTGGAAAGGTCTTTGGGAGACCTCGTATTCCAAGCGTCGTTGTGAAAATTATCAAAAATCAGTCTTTTAGTTGAAAAGTTATGATGGTGAAAATGTCACATACAACTTTTCAACCGCTAGAGCGATTTTGATAATTTTCAGCAGAAAGCTGCTTGAGGGGATAATAAACAACAGTTCAACGTCTTCTCATCATGATCGCTGCTACACAATAGATTTTTCAAGAGGCAGTAAAATAAATATCCGATCTTATTTAACCAACCCCTTTGGGGACTTACAGGCTGGTTGAAAAGTTCCTGCGCTCACCAAGAGATGGCACTGCTAGCTCCAAACTTTTTTTCTCAAGTTGGTATAACTGTCCTGTCAATTCTTTCTTTGTTTACAAGCCATTTGAAGTTGACGTGTCATTGATTATTTTTAATATGGAAAAAAATTGAATATCGTGCAGTCATTAGATTCTTTGTTTTGAAGGGTTTAAAAGCAAAGAAAATTTATTAACAATTGTTAGAAGTGTATAAGGAGTCCTCACCTTCAAAACGCACCGTTGAATTTTGGGCTGGTGAATTTAAACGTGGTCGTACCAGCCTTAAAGACGATCCACGCGAAGGACGACCAAAAACTGCAACCACAGCAGAAATCATTGAACAGGTACATAATATGGTTAGTGAAGATCCAAGTTTGACTAAGCGTGAAATTGCTAATGCCATAGGCATCTCAGACGAACGAGTACTCCATATTTAACATGAAGAATTACGTAAGAAAAAACTGTTTCGAAAGTTAGTGCCGCACACATTAACTATTCAACAAAAACTGGATCAAAAACAAATTTCTCAGCGTAAACCGACTTCTTGCGTCGTTTTATAACTATGGATGAGACTTGGATCTAACACCATGATCCTAAATTGAATCAAGAAAGTTTACAGTGAACTGAAGCTGGTTGTTCAGCTCCAAAGCAGGTGAAGTCACAACGATCAGCAAAGAAGGTTATGGCATCAGTTTTTTGGGATGCAAAAGGAATTTTGTTGATTGATTATCTTCAGAAAGGTAAAACAATCAACTCTGAATATTATTGCAGCCTTTTGGATCAGCTGGATGAAAAAATTCGTGAGAAAAGATCTGGTTTAAAGAAGAAAAAAATCATTTTCATCAAGACAATGCACCTGCTCACAAAAGTGTTTTGACGATGGCTAAATTCAAAGAATTAATGTACGAATAGCTTGAACATCCACCGTATTCACCAGATTTGGCTCCCAGTGACTACTATCTCTTCAGAAATCTCAAACAATTCCTTCGTGGAAAGCATTTTTCGTCGAATGAAGAGGCCCTAGCAGCCGGAAAACTATTATAAGGATGGGATAAAATTATTGGAAGATCATTGGAACAAGAGTATTGAGCTTCTAGGAGATTGTATTGAATAAAAAAATATGTTTCGTAACAAAAATAGTATTCTTTCATTTCGAGCGCAGGAACTTTAATGTCCGATGTCAAATCCTGTTTTACAGTGAATACACTTACGTGGTGACGGTTAATAACTGTGTGCTGGTGTTTGAAAATCCATTGTGACAACAGAAATTTGACTATGATGGCAGAAAATTGGTTGCCTCAACAATAATTCTGTAGTATCAAAAAAGTTGAAAAAAATTTAATATCTGAATTTTAATTAAATTCAGAATAGATATCACCCTACACCATATGAGTGGTATATATCAGCTTGTTATTATCGAAATATAGGCTGAATACCCCATATGCAATTCTTAGTCGATCTGTCTGTCTGTTACTCATTTTTACGATAAGATTAGTATTGAATATTAGCGAAATTGTGAATGAAAATGTAAGGGTACCTCTAAATTTTTTTCATACAAATTAATATATTTTAGTTAAATTTCATAGTAGTATCTGGTGAATAAAATATTTTCTCATATTTAATACCGGACGCTTAGAGTTAGTTGAATTATGTTTTGTATTGAACTTGAATTTTTTCAACTCAAAAAATGTTTTTTAGTACAATTTATATATTTTCTTTTTCAAAAAAAAAAAATTTTACAACACAACAATTTTTTACTACAAATTTTTTTCGTCACATAAAAGTACAAAAAAGTTTTTTAGCTCAAAATTATTTTTTCATCTCCATAGTATTTTTACATCTACATTTTTTATATTTTTTTGTAGCAAAAAAGACTGGGGTAACAAAGTTGGTACTAATGTACATTGTGTGGTACAAGGCCTGAATAGTACTATGGTACTCTTTTGACTCATGTGGTACTATTCAAAAATTTTCCAGGTTTTTATTAATATTTTTTTATGGAAATTTTTTTGCTAACAATATCTGGTAGATGTTGTTTTGGTAGAAAATAACTTTTCAAGGATAATATAATCTGTACTACAGTCCTTTTTGTGAAACAATTAGAAAGTCAATATTATCTTGGTGCTTAAAAAATTCGTTTTAATATCATAAAAAAGCTCTTAATTTTTGTAACTTGGTAGATAGCGGGATATTTAAATAAGTACAGGGGAAAGAAACATTTTTGTTTATCGATATCAGCAATGGACTTCAGTTTAATTACTTGTATAATAATTATCAGATATAAAAATTTAAAAAACATTTTAAATCTACTTTTAATGAAATATTCATTTATCATCCACAGAAAAAACTAAAATCAAGTTTCAATTAAAATATGTGTAAATACAATTAAAAATAATTGAATTTGGACCAGCAAAAGAATTTTTTATGTCAATTAATTTTTTAGTTATAATTAATCGAAATTTTCAATTATTATTTTAATCATATCAATTAAATTTTTAATGAAAAATCTTTAACAAATTCAATAAAAGTTTAAATTATATCAATTATAACTTTAATTGAAGTTCTAACCAAAAATGAAATAACATTTTAATCAAATTAAATAATTGAAATTTTCAGCATCAAATCAATTAATCAAATTTTCAATATGTTTGTCTGTAATTCATTAATGCATAAAAATTTCTAAATACTTTGTATCAAATAGTTCATAAAAGTACCATAGTACTTTTCAGGTTCCAATAGCAACACAAAAAATACTATGGTATCAACTTTATCATAACTGGTACATGCGTATCCGCACTTTTGCCAAAAAAGTTTGTTCTCATGTGCCCATTTTTCAAAGTTGAATTACAATCAAATTATCCTTTTTTCTAAAAAAATTTTTCAAAGATTTTGTTTGCTATGAATTAAAAATAAATATTTTGGAATAAAGCGAGGCATCATAAAATAATTCAAATTTTAAAAATTTTTTTTTTAATTTTTAATTAGACCTTTAAAAACATGATTCCTCGATTTAATTTTTTACGAATCGATTTGCAAAATTCTGTTCATTGTTTGAATAATTTTCTACTTTATCCAATTAATATTTAATTCAGAGAATTAATTTGATTTTTGTTTATTCTTTTATTAGAATCAATCAAATTGATTAAATTTTAAGAAATCAAATAACCAAAAATCGTTCCTGAACAGAATCACAAAACATATCAATCGAGTCAAAATTGAATCATTGAAATAAAGTGATTATAATTTATTCATAAAATTAGTAATATGAAATAAAATGAATTATCAAGCTCTGCATTAAAACCAATACGTCATAAATTTAGCAGAAAAAGCTTTCGATTATCGATCTGAAAAATATAGCCAAATTTAATTTTTTTTATCAATAAATTTTCAAATCTGAAGCCAAATCCCCTTTTCTGGCGAAACTGATGGTGTATACACTCTGATGCATACAAACACTACATAAATAGAATATTTTTTTTTTGTAAATTTAAACAATGAGTGCGGGTTTCTTTCATAAAAAATAAATTATGACGCTTTTATTAATACACGTAATATTTTTATTCAAATTTTTTTTGTGAAGGGATATAAGATTCATTTTAAATAACTGTAATAAAAGTGAAGATATAAATAAATCAAAATAAAATTACTTTTATTATAGAATATTTACACCAAGTTCATTATAAATTAAAGATTTAATTGATCTGATTAAACTTTTAATTGAAAATGAACATAAAATCAAAAATAAAAATTTAATTGAAATTTTTTTGGCAATAATTTTTTCTGTGTCCCTGGTGAGGGGTATACAAAATTTGGTATTTGTTTTGCCCATGCTCAAGATCTCCAACCTACTATGTTTTTTTAAATTTTCAGCCCACTCTAGCAAAGCTCCGTTTTATACTAAAATATTATATTGAAATCTCAATATGTTCAACAATATGTTGCTTTATTAAGAATACATATTATTTTTAGCCATTTTTGTACTTATATTTTTTTCAGTACGAGCAAATTGTCTGAACAGTTTGTATATACATACTTTGCATATACACATATATTTACCGACTCTTTACTACTGCAGTAGTTCGTAGTTCGTTTACATATTCTTTTTCATATTAAATTAAAAAAATAAAAAAAACTGCAGATAAACTCTTAAATACAATATTTATGAACATGGATATAAATTAAAAGCGTATTTAAATGTTAAGTGAATGTATACAAATAATTTTGTATATAGACTTATAGTAAATTTTGTATGGAATATCTGTATGCATACTGCTTGGTTATAAACCCCATTTCCGCTGCGGAGATTAAGATGAATTTTAATTCACTAAAAGAAAAGGCAAGTACAATTGGATGACATGCAGCCCATTTCAATTCACTGCTCATCCCAAAACAAACCAATTTAATTAACTTGATTCATAACTATGTCTCAGAAAAGTCCTAATAGTACTGGTGGTGATATTTAATGTCATAAACTGACAACTCGTTTTTAAAGAAAAGCTCGCGAAATGACTTCTCCATTATACAGAAGTCATTTAGCATCCTGATTTGAAATCACTATAACAAAAATATTTTTGAAAGAAAATAATAAGCGAAAAAGTTTTAAAAATTAAACAACCCATGTTGCCATTTTAAAATGTTGGGATAAATTATTTAAAAATAGCAATATTTTTAAAAAATTACCAAAAATCCTGAAAGGCAGACATATACAAATTTATACATTAGATTGATATATTTTGTACGAGGGCGGATCAATAAGTCCGTTACTTTTCAAACTTCCCTCGTAGTTATATCAAACGCAAGACTGCTCCCATCAAGTACCACCTGTTAATAGACTACTGTCAAATTTTGAGCAAGTTCCGTCATTTACTTTGCGTTCAACAGCTGTTCAAAACATACAACCTCGTGGATTTGTTTTAAAAATGGAAAAAAGTGAATTGCTCATTAAACATTATTTTTTGCGAAAAAAAAACCGTCAATCGAACCAAGGAATAGCTTGATAAATTTTATGGGGACTCTGCACCATCTATTTCAATGGTAAAAAAGTTGTTTACTGACTTTCGTTGTGGTCGCACAAGTGCAAATGACGTTCTGGACGGCCAATTAAAAAAAAAATCCACGATATTGTGTTGGCCGATCGAAGAGTAAAAGTGCGTGAGACTATTGATGCCATAGGTATTTCTATGGCAGCGTGGTTTCGATTTTAAATGATCAGTTGGATTTAAGAAAACTGTCTGCAAGATGGGTGCCGCGTTTGCTCTCAATTGACCATAAACGTAATCGTGTGACAACTTCAAAGGATTGCTTAACCATGGATCCATTACTATACTCCGCAGACCAAGCAGCAGCCTAAACAATGGGTTTTTCCGGGTAAACCGGCTCCGAAGAAGGCCAAGAACAAAGTTCATTTTCATCAAGATAGTGAACAGGTGCACACGTGTGTAGTCTTAATGGCAAAATTCCATGAATTGGGTTACGAATTGGTACCTCATCTGCCATATTCTTAGCCGCCAGTGACTATTTCCAAACCTAAAGAAATGGCTAGGTGGAAAGAGATTTAGCTCCAACGATAAAATTATTGATCAAACAAATGCCTATTTTATGGACCTCGAAAAATCCTATTTTTTGGAAGGGATACAAAAATTGGAGAAACTAGGTATAGTGAGCTAAAAAGAGATTATGTTGAAAAATAAAATTTTTGTTTTGCAAAAAAAAACTGTATTTCATTCAAAAAGTCACGGACTAATTGATCCACCCTCGTATATATAAAACAGCATATCCTTACTAAACAAAATATTTATTTAGTTATAACTAGCTTTCATAACACAGTACGACAGTGGTTGGTACCCATGAGAAATGTTAGAATACAAAAAAAGGCTTAAAATAAAGAAATACGTGTCTCGGCGTTTTGCTGTAGCACGTCAGAATTTAAAAAAAAATCGATTTTTATGCTTCGAAGGACCGTGGAGGTTCACTTGCAATGTAATACTATTATAAAAAGTTCTATAAAAACAGAATGGGTGAACCGATTTTAATGCTTGAGCCAGTTTTGAAAAGGGATTTTTTTATTTAAAAAAAAAACAATTTTTTTTCTCCGCTGGATGGCGCTTTAATTTTCAACCAAAAATGTACGAAATTGTCGTTATCGTGGTTAATTTGGCTACCACGTGCAGAACATTCACCTGATGCTTGTTATTTTTGTTTATCATATCCAAAAACAGTTGGTTTTAAATACAATATACATGAAAAAATTGAATATGCTGATGTTGATTCAATAATACGTTCTGAAAAAAATCCAACGGCTCCTTCTGAAGAAATATTTGAAATAGAAAGTAATATTGATATGCTTTCTTTGATTTTGTCGTGCTGTGTAATAGTCGAATATTTTAAAAATAATTTTCTAGCTTTTTCTGCTCTTTAACTTCTTTTATTATTTCAAAAATATTTTAGTACAATAAAGTTATTTAAAATATGCTGTGTAGACATTATCTTTATTATGGTGATTAATATGATTGTTGAAAATGAAATTGAAATTGTTGCCAAAAAGTTTTGCCAATATTAGTTTCGTAAAATCATAATAAGTACGTGCTACTACTACTTGTATTTTATTGAATAGCAAAATGAAAAGGATTTGTGAATAACTTATTTTAAAAACTTTTACGTACGATATCGATGGTCGTAAGATGGTAACTCTTAGCTTTCTAATGCACAAATGCTTGTTGCAAGAGAGCTCAAAATGTGTGTTTGACATGAAAAACAAACAATATAGTAAAATTAAAAATAAAATTTTTTTGCTTACTTTAAGCGGTACCAGCTGAAATAGTTGAAAAAAAAATTAAAAAGACAATGCTAAAAGAAAATTGTGCTCAAATTAAAATTATATGATGGAATTAATATCTGCTATCCATCAAATTTAAACTCTTAATGATTTTTTTAAAATGTTGCAAAAACTATCAAATTAAAGGTGCTTTGAAAACCTATTCGGTGAAGTACTAAAAATATAAGAAATTTTCACACAAAAGAGTTTCGAATTTTTGTAAGACATTTTAACCACAATTCCTTTATAGAATCATAAACAAATCCTTAAACATTAAAATACTCATATGCTAGCTTAAATTTTGTATATTCCAAATTATAAAGTTTTTTTAACATTTTGAAATTCAGTTCAACTGGCAAAATTTTTAAAAATTAAGATGTTCAATGTAAAAATTAAAGTCGAAATGAAAAATATGTATTGCGAAAGAGTCCTATTAAAAATAAAACTTTACCTTAAAACAAAAGTATACAGTGAAAAGTAAAATTCAAAAATATTGTCTAATCATTAACTATCAACATAGATTATGTTGAAGATTAAATACTGATTAGGACAAAATATTTAAAATTACGGCTCCATATAAGCTTTGTTATTAGATACTTTAAGAATTAAAGTTCATAACAAAAAACTATAAAAAATAGAGGATAAATATAAATCGTTAAATTTCGTTGTTGTAAGTCTAATTGTGTGTTGTTTTCGAGTTTGTTAATTTATTTTCAAACACTCAATATAAAATAGACAATTATCAAAGCATTTACCCAACAGGGGCATGGATACTGAAGAGGGTTGTGTAACATCAACCGAAAATACTTAGTACTCAATCCTGCTGGCTCTGCCGAATTTTCTCAATTTTTATTCTCTATAATTTACTAAAAAAAATTTTCATATTTCTTTGCAACTAAAAAAAATCAATTTATAAAAAGAATATGATTTGATTTCATATTCCAAATTTTTAAACCCTTCATGTTGACTTTTTTCAATAAAATCAAACAATAATAATTCCAAGCAAAAATATTCCTCTCCATTATTGGACCTGGCATTTTTATTATAAAATTTTTGTTTTCAGTGTTATGATCAGCGACTCAAAGTCAATATGTCTGTACAAAATATCTGTTTATTGTCGCGTTTATTCGAATTAAATCAAGCAAGCAGTTTTCCTGTTTTTGTTTGCAAAACTTTATCTATGACTAGAGATTAAGTTGCTTTTTAAATTTTAATAATATTTGGTAAAATGTTTTTTTTTTCAAAAATTAAAATTATTGCAATTCTCAAATTAGGTTGTTTTCTGTAATAACAGCCAAATTTTTATTTACTGTCACCTTTATTATGGTACGATATTTACATTCATCAGATGCATCGCAAATATTATATATGTATTGATACACCTAATATATAAATGTTCATAATTCCCATCAAGACTATAATAAGTAACACATAAATTTATAAACTATTTAGTTACACTAGTTCTTATATTTCAAATTTTGTATTTATATATTAATGATAAGATTATTTTTTCTAAATCAAAAATAGTGGTTTTATTTTTACCTGAATACGGATACGTAGATAAACAAAATTTGCACTTATGAGCACTGGGTCACTGCATGGTGTGCCATTTACGCCGGAAAAATCATCGGGCCTTAATTTTCGGGGACGGCGGTTCTAAAAGGATGGCACAACTGCACATACAGCTCGCACGACAGTGAACATTTTTAAAGATGCATTTTCGGCTCGCGAAATTTCTCGTTTTTGAGTTTTTTTTTTAAAGTCACGGGTCTATGAACAGGCCACAGACACTGAAAGCTCTCAAAGAAAATATCCGACAAGAGTGCGATGACATAGCGCCCGAAATTTTAACCAGATAGATGGAAAATAACAATGGCGGCCCCCACTTGACCGATATAATGTTTAAAAATGAATGGGAAAGATATTTAAAGGCAAAGAAACATCGGGTGAATTTTTTGGGTCAATCCATAAGAGTTTGTCATTTCGTTGGAAAAATACGTTGAGATATTTATATTCATTTATACAACTGTTACCCAAGCTATGTATGTAGTTAAGACTTCTAGAGGTAAATATTTTTTTATGTATTTACCTCAACAAATTTTTTTACTTAAAAAATATTTAAGATGTAGTCGCTCATCTTGTATTTAGTAATGTTAAAAAAAGATGACAACTTTCAGGTCATTGTCACTGATTTTGTCGTTAACAAAGATTTTTTACACATTATCGTTGAAGCTAACTTCAGCGGCAGGGGACAAATTTAAAAATGTCTTACATAAATCGTCAAAGACAATGTCGTCTACGACCATTTGGTCAACTGGCTTCTTTTCATTCAATTTTATATTATTACACACACACAAATATTATTTAGTTAATCGTTTAATATTTATTTAAAAGAAAATCTATAATAAAAAAAGATTCAAACAACAATTAACAAGATTAATTACAAAAAGCATCCACACATTCAGTCAGTCATTCACATTCAAACAAAGCACATAAAGAATATGGTAAATATGATTTTTAAAAACCAAAAGGCGATTGATGTCAAGAGGAGGAAATGATGGGTTGGAGAAAAGGGAGACGTCTAAAAATCACTAATTGGTTAAGTTATCAGCAAGCAACCATAAACATAAAAGCAACAGCAGCCGCAGCAGTAGAAGCAGCCGTATCTATAAACATGGCCAATAAAAATCCCAACAACAATATGTTGATGTATATGTATGTGTGTGTGTATGTTGTGCCCGAAAACCAAATTAAACGAACTACCTATTAAACCAAGCATTGAAAGTCCAACAACAAAACCATTAACATTAAATATACATTTACATCATATGGTTCTGCCAAAAATCCATTCAAAACAGTCCGTCTGTATCTATGTATGTCTGTTCATTTATTCCTCCAGGCATACCACCCCTCCTTCTATGGTGTATGTATCTGTCAGTCATTCAGTCGACAGCAGAAGCAATCACCCAGAAATGTTTCCAACATTTCAACAAAAAAAAAAAAAAAAAACAAAGAAATACCTTAACACACTTGCAAGTTGTGGGCTTTAGTAATATTCTTCTACATTGAAACAGATTTTTGGTTTAGTTTTCTTTTTTACAGCACATACAAACGTCATATATTTTTGTTGCCTCTTTAAAAATTACACAGAGAATTTTTTTTTTAAACAAAAAATAAAGAAATCATGTAGCAAACTAATAAAAGTTTCAAAGAATGGATTCTACTTTAATTTAATTCTCTAAAAATCCAAATTTGTTTTACTTTTAAATCGAATGAATTCCCTTTTAAATAAAGGGTGATTAAATTTTAAGTGCCGATGTTGATTTTGAACAAAACACAAAATTATTTAGAGAATTATTGTCATATCCTAAATTCCTGGCCACAAAAAGTTCGTTAACATCTCGCGATAGTGAACACCATTCACGGTAATTCATGACACACTATCGCGACCAACAGCAATGTTTTCGCAGAACGAACTGGGCGCGCATGGACAGGTGTTTTTACAGACCCGGTTTGCTGGTCGATTTGGTGGATTATGCTGACAAAAAAAATCACCCATTATCATAATAAGCCTGAAAAGCTTTATCGCGTTGGTCGATTGTGTATCTTTCCATGGTTCAAATTAAGTTAGTCTGAAATTGAGAAATATCAAATGAAATGCAGAAAAAACTTGACGTTTAGGTGTGGTTCACATTCAACATCGGCCCTTAAAATTTAACCACACTTTAGTAGCAGAGATTTAATTTTTTTGGAGTTTATTCCATCGACTTCACTTCCAAGTAATAATTCGCTCAATTTATCAGATTATATTTTATTAATATTTGAATTCAATTATTAGGAATTCATTCCTAATTTGGGTCATTTATTTTTTTTTTTAATTAAGCAATATGGGAATGACATTCGATTAAAAAAAAGTTGGAATTAAAAATTTTGTTTTAGTATTTTTAACAATTTCTAACAAATATAAGCAGAAAACAACAAAAAACAATGATAGAATTCACAGTTAAAAATCATTCATTTATAAAAATAAATCGCCAAAAGTAAAAAAATCCAAAAAATCGTTAAGTTTTAAAAAATCACCAAATTTAAAACAATCTCTTAACAACAAAAAATGTAAAAAAACGGCAAAATTTAAACAAAAAATCGTCAAAGTTAAAAAATCTATTTTAAAAAAACGGCTCAAATTGAAAAATCTGTGAAATTTAAAAAAAAATCCGTAAGCAAAAAAAAAAAAACCTCAAAATCCAAAAACTCGCTAAAATTTAAAAAATTGCAAAGTTGTAGAAAAAGTCAAAAATCAAAAACAAAAATCATCAAAATTATAAAAAAAATAGCTTAATTTAAGAAAAATTGCCAAATTAGAAAAAAAAAATCGCTAACATTTAAAAAAAATTTTCAAAATTAAAAAAAAAAATTAATATCGCCAAATATAAACCCTTTTCTCTCCGTAATGCGAGATAAACGCGATCAAAAAATTTAGCCAAGTGAAAAATTGTATTGGGTACTAAAGTGGGTTTCCCTCTTATATCTTTAACCTCTGGTGCAAATTTTTTTCTCTACAGCTTTTAGTTTTCGAGATATGGATGCTTAAAATTTTGATCTCAGCGTTTTTTGTACTTTTTTCGAAGATGACTTCCTTGTTCGGGTACTGCCGTGGGTTTCGCCCATATATCTTTAACTACTGATGCAAAATTTCTTCTCTACAGCTTTAAGTTTTCTGAATATGGATGATAAAAATTTTTAATCTCAGCGGTTTTTGTACTTATTTTTTCGCAAATGACTCCCACAGCCCAAAACTGTTATCCGTTTTCAATTATTTATTTAATTTTCGAGATACAGGCGATTATTCAAAGTCATTTGCTCTCTACGCGTCATAGTTTTCAAGAAAAACGCGATTTTAAAATCTGTAAATAAAAGTCTAATGTTTTTAAATTACGAGATACGGATGATTAAAAACTTATCTAATTTAAACGATTTTAAATTTGGTAATTTTTTAATTTTACAGATTTAAGCTTTTTTAATATCTCTAGTCTTGGCTTTTTTTTTTTTTTGACTGCAGTAATTTTTTCAACTTGGCGATTTTTTAATTTAGACTAGAGTTGTTATTTGAGCGGCTTTTTTATTTTAGCAATTTTTTCCAATTTTTGGAGGTTTTTTCACTTTAGAATTTTTGTTATAAATTTCTTTATTTTTTATGAAATTTTAGTTTTTTTAATAAAAACATCGTTATTGGGTGCATGAAACTTTTGATAAATAAAATTTTATAAAAATTTGCATTCATTAAATGCAAAGTGTCAATGGAAAAATTCCAGACCAATTTCATTACCTTTATGCTAAAATTTATTATTGTCATGAAGATAATACTGACAGTGTAGGTACCTTCAGGCAATGTGGAGCTATACATGAAAATACAGAAAAAAGAATAAATTAAGTACCTAAAAAAACCACACCTGCCACCCTTTTATTTTTTTTATATTCTACAATGAATACTACAACCTACAAATATAGTTTCACCTAAATTCACACCTTGAAAGTTCTTTAACAAAAAAAAATTAAAAATTTTTACATAATGAGTTAAGTAAAGCAGAAATCTAAAAAAGCCTACTTGTGTTTTGTTAAATATTAATGAAAATTTAAATGAATAACAGAATGGTGCTAAACCAAAATAAAATCTGGATGATAATTAAGAAAAAAAAAACGAACAAAAATTAATAAATGTCTGCTAGAAAATATTACATCCACTGTCAAAAACAAATCATTATGTCAGAATAAATTTAAAGAATTATAATAAATATGTATTTGTTCTAAGATTACCAAAAAGGGATATTAATTAAACAGTGTACACACAAAGCTGTTGTTTATATAAATATTTATATTATGTGTAATGAAAATAAATTTGATACTTGTAATATTTTATTTTATATTTTAAAAGTTACAAAAAAAAAAAAAACTTTAAATAAAACCGTCAAAAAAACCGTAAAATAATAAAAAAAAAGCTAAATTTCTTGTTAAATTTTTAATTTTTTAAAATAAATTATTTTAATTAAAAATTTTACTCTTGATTAAGGTAAGGAAGTTGGCTTTTAACCTTGACCATGAGTAAAATTTGCGTGAAAATAATTTTAAATAAGTTTAAATTGGGACTACTTTTAGATAAGTTAGCCGAACTCGGTAGTTAAAATTTTGTTGTCATTTTTATTACCACATTTTCTTGTGCAACATCACTGTGCGTATGTGGAATATTATCTTGCAATTAGATATAAAGTATACGTCACAGATGCATGACGTTTGTAAAATTCTCTGTGAAAGAGAAACAAATCTATATAAAAGTTCTATAAAGAGAAGTATGAACCTTCTCTGATATTTATGAGGTAGAAATAGTTGCCCACAAACATGTTTTGCTACATGACAGTCCTGTACAAAGACGAATACTTTATGTATTTCAAACTTATCTTTTGACAAATAAAAAAAATAATGTTATGCAGATTTTATTTTAAAGTTTATAAACGTTCAATATGCTTCAGAACAAAAGTGTACCAAAAAATCATCATTTATTATTTCCATTTTTTATCCTTTAAGTAATAGAGACGTTAAAAAAAATAATCAGTTCTATTTAAGATTTGTTCTCTGTCACATTCAAAACGTCGATTTAATGTTATACAATAAAAAAAAACAGACATTACACTCTAATTAATTTCTGTTGAAATTTACCCAACTTATAGTAGGAAACTGTACTCCTACTATAAATTGGGTAAATTTACTCTATGTGTGTAAATAAAAAAATACACACATTATGCTTAAGTTGATGAACACAAAATGGGAAAAATTACATTAAAAAAGCTTAAAAATTAAATGAAATTTTGAAATCAAAGAGTAAATTTATTAAATTTGTGCGTAAAAACACACGTTTTTCCTGTAAATGTACACATAAAATGTGAAAAAATACCACTAAAATCCGTATATTTACCACCACCATCTTGAAAATTAAACAGCCCAAAATATTTTTATTTTCATAAAAACATTAAATTTTTTGTTTAGTAATTCACAATAAAAATAAAAACAATTTATTTATTTTTAATAAATCTGAATTTATTATTGTATTTAAAAAAATACATGTAAATTTCACAAATGATATAAAAAAAAACTATTTTTTTTTTGCAAATTCATAAATTATAAACATAAATTAGCGGGTGTCTATAAAAAGTGTCAGATTCTTCTTAACAAAAAATACTCCAAATTTTAGGACTAAAAAGGCCGATAATGAATACATATAAATTGATTTTCAATAATGCTGATTGATATGCATTCATCTCGATGGAAAGCATCAATAAAAATAGTTTTTGAGTGAATATTTTCAACAACTTTAATATTCCACATTTTCACACATTTATATTTCCATGATTTGCTGTTTTTCTTCCATCTGTATTTTCTTTATCCATTCCCCGCTGCAAAGTTCTGAGATGGCTGTATTATGTTCTTGAACTTTAAGACGCTTTACAACCGACTTATTATTATCGCGGGAATTACTACCGGCTGAAAATTGGATTTTATTTATATTAAAGAGTGTAATATTATTGTCATTTAATAGTTTTTTTAATTTTTTCCATTTTTTTTTTTTTGCTTCTAGTACACAACACAGTTTATTTTTAATTATTATTATTATTTAAATTATTATTTTTGAAATTTATTTATTTTTTTAAACATAGATGATTTTATGCGGACATTTAATATTATTTTAATTTGACGAGATGAAAAAAAAAAAAACTTGCGAACGGTACAATAATTCATAAATTTAAAAAACTAATATAATTTTTTTTAATTTATAAATTTTTTTTGACATCTTTTTTATTTAAAATGTCATATTTTTTACTATAATAAGTTAGTATATTTACAAACTTTGTGCGTAAAATTTTTATTCAACAAAATGATACTTATTTTAGGCATAATGTATTTAATTGTTAACACATAGTGGTTAAAAAATACTTCGTGTGTGTATTAATGCATATGAAAGTGTGCGCAAAAAAACTTAACGCATTTGGTGTTTATATTTACCGAATTTTCGTAGTGTTACATAAAAATTTACCCATTTTATAGAAATAAATTTAAAAACATTTTATGAGTGTAGCTAAAAATTAATCCCAAATTTCCTTTAAAATAGTTTAAAAATTTTCCCTCAATTTGAGTAAAATTTTATTGAAACATAGAAAAATTTTCTTAAAATAAATAAAAATTTCTATGCTTGGATAAAAACGAAAGAGTTTATATACTCAGAAATAGTTCATACCTTTCTTAAGTAATATTTCTTAATTTTAGGTGGAAAAAAATAAGTATATTAAATAAATATTTATCAATTTTTAAGAAAAACATGTCTGTTTTGAGAAATTTTGCATACTAAACTGTAAAAAAAAAAATTTAATCATAGTTTACTCCCATTTAGTTCAAACATGTGTCTAACTTTTAATAAGAAAGTACTTGAACTTAATCTGTGTTTATTTTTTTCACGAGTATAAAAATTAACTAAATTTTAGAAAGCAATTTCAAAATCTAGTTTTTTTAAGTCTACCACTTTCTAATTTTTAAGAATTCTTTTCTAAAATTTGTTAAGACAATTAAAAAAAAACGCAAAAAATTGTTTCCTATGTCATTATAAAAATTTATTAGGTTTTAGAAACTGATGAACTGTTTCTAAGGAAATTTTCCATGGATCTTTGTTCAGATAAATTTTAATCAAATATTTTTATTTCAACTGAATGTTTTCCAATTTTTGAAAAATAATAAACTTAGGCATAGAATTTTTTTTTTTGAAAAATGTTTTAATTATATCCAATATTCTTTAAAAAAAAAAACAATCAATAAAAAAAAACTAGTTAGTTTTCCTAATCGTCCATGATTGTAATTTTTGGTTCGTGAACGTGCGTGAACCAAAAATGGTCTTAAATATTGAACTAAAAAATAGCTTGAAATATATTTTAAAATTTTGTTAACAAAAGGTAAAAATATTTCGAATTTGCGCTTTTATGTAAAAATTTTGTTTGCTGACTACAATACAAAATATCGCAAGCTCGTTTTATACATTACGCCATAATGGCTTTCCTATAATTGACGTTGCGTCTATAAAACTTTATATTTATCGAAGGCACTAAAACTTTTTTTTTTCACTTAATAATAAAAAAGTTATACTTTGTATGTGTATGTCAATTAAAGTCTAAGCTTAAAAGTCATATTTTTTCAACAATTTCCTTAAATTAGTTAATTTAAAGAAGACAAAGAATAGACATAGATGCCGTGTGTCACTAACGGCGTTCTTTTTTATAGTTTTTTCACGCAGAACCCTTAATTAACTACGAAAAGGATCTGAATTTGTCACAATTTATTACGTTTCAGGATATCCTGTTGTATATTTTTTTAATTTGTTTACCTTTTTGCTAATGAAATTGAATTTATATTTTAAATACATGAGTTTAGTATAATTCAATTTAATTAAAAGACAAAAATGTATAGCAAAAAGCTTGTTAAGAGCAGTGTCCTCACAAATCAGAAGTCCTCCGTAAGTGGGATAATACTAACACAATAAGTGTAAAGTACTTTTAAATATATGGTAAAATATATTAACATTATCATAGAAATAGTTTCATATTAGAAAAGTTTTATCAAATTTAAGGATAATTTTTTACTTAAAATAAAAATATTTTCTTATTTTTAAGGAGTTAAGTCCTAGTTTTTAGTAAAAAAAATTATCGAATGAACTTAAATAAAATTTTTCCTAAAACGTAAGAAACATTTTCTAACTAACAGTAAAATTTTAGATGATGTATTCAATAATTAGGAGGAAATTTTGTTGTTTTCTAATGAAAATTTAGTTCTCAGTAGTAAAATTTTCTATATTTTAGAAGTTTTGACCAAATTTTAAATAAAATTTGTTTCTTAATTTCATGGAAAATTTTATTAAATATTGGTAAAATTTGTCTTTGGCGCCGTTTTCATATCAATTTTTCCTCCAAATAAGTTAATTTTTCTAAATTCTAGTTCATTTTCTATTTTGAGTGTAGTTATTAGAAATATACAAAGAATTATAAGGAAATTTTTGGGGTTCTGAGTTGCCAGATAGTCTTGTAAATCAAGTTTTTTCTCTTCATAAAAAATATTTAAATTTAAAAACAGAAACAAAAACACTTTTATTTTGCAATTTAGTTGCTATTCTTGATTTTTTAAAAATTTACACAGACATAAAGAGAATATTTAATATTAATACTAACTAAAATATGAAAGGAAGCAAAAAAAAAAAACACAGTATCAGGAGTATTAGAATAAATGTAATTGACACGTACTACACTTATCCAGGTATGACTTAGTAGGGGAATGTAATGCATCTTGAAACGTTTTAAATTAACAAGACAATCTTTTTCTTAATGCTAAAAAAAAAAACTGTCTTACATTAGTAATATATGAATGTTTATTTTTGAAAAATTCCATTTCCATTTACATTAAAAAAATTAATAAATAAAGGGTGTCCCAAGAAGAACGCAATTTTTAAATTTTAAATAAAACACAGATATTTAAAAAAAAATCGTGAAACTTTATTATATCGTAAAGTAGACAGAATGAGGTTATGTATGGAACAATATATCGTGCAGATGGCCGCCGCGGCTTTGCTGGCATGCACGCGATCTTTTAATGAAATTTCCAATGACCGTTTTGCATGAATGCTGCGGTATTTCATTAATGCAGCGTCCAATTTCCTCTTTTAAGGCTTGAGTCGTCGTCGGCTTATTCGCGTAAACCATCGACTTCAAAAAACCCCAAAGAAAAAAGTCTAATGGTGTTAAATCGCACGATCTAGGCGGCAATTCTGATCTCCAAAACGCAAAATAACACGACCGGGAAATGACTAATGCAGCAATTGAATTGTTTCTCTGGCTGTATGACATGTGGCGCCGTCTTGTTGGAACCACATGCCCTCCACATTCATTTCTTCAATTCTAGGCAAGAAAAAACTGGTTATCATTTCACGATACTGAACACCATTGACTGCTTGCGCTTGACCTGCCTCATTTTCATAAAAAAAAGGTCCAATGATTCCTCCAGCCCAAAAACCACACCACACAGTGACACGTTGAGGATGCATTTGCTTCTCGTGAATCACTCGAGGATTTTCGTCACCCCAAATGCGACAATTCTGCCTATTGACGAAGCCATCAAGATGAAAATGGGCCTCGTCACTGAAGATGATTTTATCGGCAAAATCAGCATTTTCATGTTGTCTCTCCAATACCCAATTAACGAACTCCCTTCGCTGTCCATGATCAGCTGGCTTCAGTTCCTGAGTCAATTGAACTTTGTATGCATGAAGATGCAAATCTTTCGTCAAAATTCGCTGCAAAGTGGATTTGGAGACACCAATTTGCTGAGCTCGGTGTCGAATTGAGGTGGATGGAGTTTGAGCGACATCATCACGTACAGCTGCGACATTTTCGGTCGATCGACCTGGTCGATGGCGCGTTGTTGTCTTTACATCACTAACAGACCCAGTTTCGGCAAATTTATCCATTAATCTCTTTACAGTTGACTCTTTTGGAGCATTATTGTGACCCCAAATTGATCGCAATTTGCGAACTGTAGCCGCAAAACTTTCACCATTTTGGTAAAACAATTTCACAATGAGAATGCGTTGTTCATTCGTGTAGCGCTCCATTTTTACTAAACAATAACAATTGTTCAAATGTCAAACAATGACACTTCGAATGTTGCCAGATTTAAAAATTGCGTTCTTCTTGGGACACCCTTTATATATAATATATATCTAACACCGTTTCCAGGTAAAATTTTGTTAAAACAAGTATTTAGTACCTTGAAATTGTACATAAAATGGTGGATCTTCAAAGATCCATTTCTCAAAACTCAATTTTTTTTTAATACTAAAAAAAATATATGTTAAAAATTAAGGCCTCTCTACATTTTAAGGTGGAGACTCATTTGGTTCCTGAGTTATGAAGGTAAACGTGGTCGTAAGCAAATTTATCTTGATGGGTTTATACGAAAAATCTTTTACATGCTATAAGTGTGTATGTGTGTTCAATGTTTAGTATACATATTGTTTTTGTGTGTAAGCTTTTGCATATGAATTTGCGATGAAAATTGGCTCACGACCACGTTTTCCTTCATAACTCAGAAACCAAATGAGTCTCCATCTTAAAATTTTGCCACAAATGTAGAGAGGCCTTAGTTTTTAATATATATTATTTTCAGAATTTTAAAAAAATTGGATTTTGAGATATGGGTCTTTAAAGATTAAACTTAAAAAAAAAAAATTACATTTAACCTTTTAATACAAAAAACTTTTTGGATGCCATTTCGAAGGTATTGTTTTCACCTTTAAAATGATACCAACAGAAAAATTTTAGGTTTTATAGTTTAGAACTTTTTCGATATTTTGACGTTTTTGCCAATTTTCATGACGTCATATTTCGAAAACCGAAGGGGTTTGGGGTCGAAAGGTTAATTATTTGATAAACACTACCCATTTACATTATTTGTGGCGAATTTCATTAAAATCGGAAATGACAAATCTGAAAATGACAGTTTTCTGTGCAGTTTGACATGGAATGGCCCAATGGTATTATTTCATTGCAATTGATATCAATGAAATGCTATTTATTAAAAAAAATTTTACCAAAATGTCTAACAAATTTTTGTAATTTTGTATTTGTCAGACATTTTTGTAAAAAATTAAAAAAAAAACTTTCATTTCGTTTATAATTTTTCATATTTTTTATTTCCGGAAGATGCTACACAATAGAGTAGCGAAATACTTAAAAATAAATAATTTTTTTTATAAAAACGAACCTTAAGCTCAAAAAATAAATAAGTTATTAAATAAAAAAAAACAAAAAGTTATTATTGTTTTTTTGAAAAGAATAAAAAAATATGAAATCTTTATATGGAATCTTTTTGATAATGCATTTTCTCGACTACGAGGGCGGATCAATAAGTTCGTGACTTTTCGAACTTACCTAGTAGTTATATGAAATGCAACACTGCTCCCATCAATTACCACGTTTTAAAAGACTACTGTCAAATTTTGACCTAGTTCTGTCATTTACTTTGCATTTAACAGCTGTTCAAAAAATACAACCTCGTGGATTTTTTTAAATATGGAAAAAGTGAATTTCTAGTGCTCATTAAACATAATTTTTTGCGAAAATCAATCAAACCAAGGAAAGGCTTTTTAAATACTATGGCAACTCTGCACCATCGATTTCAATGGTACAAAAGTGATTTACTGGCTTTCGTTTGGTCGCACAAGTACAAATGATGCTGAACGTTCTGGACGGCCAATTGAGGTCAATACATTCGAAAATGTCGAAAAAATCCACGATATGGTGTTGGCCGATCGAAGAGTAAAAGTGCGTGAGATTGTTGATGCCATAGGCATTTCATATGGCAGTGTGGTTTTGATTTTAAATGATCAGTTGGATTTAAGAAAGCTGACTGCCTCGTTTGCTCTCGATTGATCATAAACGTAATCGTGTGACAACTTCAAAGGATTGGCAAAATTCCATGAATTGGGGTACGAATTGGTACCTCATGCGCCATATCTTTCGGATTTAGTCCCCAGTGACTATTTCCTATTTCCAAACCTAATGAAATGGCTCGGTAGAAAGAGATAAAGCTCCAACGATGAAATTATTTATCAAAGAAATGCCTATTTTATGGACCTTGACAAATTTTATTTTTTGGGAGGCATACAAAAATTGGAGATACGTTGGACTAAGTGTATTGAGCTAAAAGGAGATTATGTTGAAAAATAATTTTTTTTGCAAAAAAAAATTGTGTTTCATTCAAAAAGTAACGGACTTATTGATCTGCCCTCGTATGTATTGATTATATATAAAGCATTTTCGAAAATAAAACCCACCAAGTGAAATTAGTCATATACATATTATCATTTTTACATGGGTGACTGAACTGATGCAATTTTTTTCTATGATCACAATATAGCATGGTTGGCATTCAGTTGTCTACCACAGCTACTTTAAGACCGATATGAAAATTTTAAAATGGCCATTCCATTAAAGGCAAATATCTTTTTGTATAACCGGGTTTATTGCGCTCTTTTACCGGTTCAATCTTGAAATATCTTAAACTACCGTTATAATAACGCTAAACTACTGAAACACCGATTTATAACGGTATTTTGCAAATATAACAAAATTTAACAGGTAATATTATGAAATTAACCTCGTGATATTTGAAAACACATGTCACTATTGCAACCGCAGTTTTAAAGTTTTCGTTTCGGTATTGATCAGAGCGTAATAGACAACTACCTTTATAATGAAAAGGTATTGCTTGCCAACCACGCAATATAGTATTATGACTGTAATTGTCAGTCATATATATATATTTTTTTGATTTATAATTATTCATTGATTGTTAACAGCATTTTATAGTTCCATAATTATCATATATTGTTAATATTCAGAATTTTTATTACCACAGTATGGTTGCAGCCAATCATGTTATCATGAAATTAAAAAATATTTACCATGATAATGGTGGTAGCGACCATATTGATGGTTTGAACATATTTTCATAAACCAATAACTTGATTATGTAAACCGTACCCGAACGCAGCAAGAATAATTCAGTAGCAGTGATCATGTTGCAACCAAGTTTTTTCTCTGCGTGTTTGGGGAATATTGTGCTGACAATAAAAAATGATATCTTAGATCTGTTTGAAAGAAAACCCTTCCGCACAGAATACGATTTCTATTTTTTATTTTGTTTAACAATTTTAAAACAACATAATATTAATAAAATAAAAGTACACTTAAAATAGTTTGTAAGTTAAATTAACAGAAAATCTCATTTACAAGAAATAATATTTCATTTAAAAGCCGGTGTACTTAATTTTCAATTAAATTAAATGCCTTTTGTTATATATTTTTAAATGTTGATTAATCAACTGACACATCCGTAAGAAACAAATGATATAATCAGCTAAAATAAATGTCAAAATTTTACCTACCAATTCCTTATAAAGAAATGTTTTTATCATTTATTTAAAATTGTTTTCCTTTTTGTTTTATTTTTCTTGTTTTAATATACTCGCACAATACAAAATGTATGTATGCATAGCTATAGACACTTTTTGTCTGAATGTGTTTGTGTATGTATGTGTGTTTATGAAGTTCTTGTAATTTGAATTGAAAAACTTTGAATGTATACAACCAATTTAAATAAAAAAAATTTAAATTTTTGAATATATTTTTTTTTTTTTTTGAAACAGACAGCAAACAAAATTTAAATTTGTAATAACTGTTACGGACACAAATAAATTACAAATTTCTGCTATGTGGGTAAATTTGTATTAAATTTCAAACAAATGAAAAACTAAATGAAACTGAAAAAATCGGTAAATGATAGTAAATTATTTCGAATAAATATATAAAAAAGTTAATAAATATATTTCTTTGAAAAATAAATGTATGTTCCTTTATTTTTAAATGAAACGGAAAACTTTTTCATTAAACTACAAACAGTTAACTACATAATATTTTGAGTGTGGAAACTCGGTGTAACAAAAAATAAATTTTATGTTTAGTGTTCGCGTTGATTTGCATAACGGAAACATATCTTGCACAGCGTGTTCTGCATATATATTTCTGCGCTGCTGTCTATTAATTGCAGAAGCTTCCTGCAGGCAGTGCCGTAAATAAATATCATTGAGCCTTCTTAAATGGCGTAAGGGAGTTTTTTAATGATGAAAAGTTATTTGTACGGAAATAGTGATCCGAAAACCATACATAATACTATGAACTTACAGATAGTGAGAAGCGTTTCCCGATAATTTGGAAGTATAATAAATGCCGATATATTTCAATACTTCCCCAGATATTTAAATAAAAATTTTTTTTAGGTTATGAATTCCATTTTCTGGTATTTCACTAAAAAGTAACTAAAATCTAAAAAATGATTTAAAATAGTGGCATCAAAAAACCTTAATTTCAAAACACATCGCATTTGGTGCGGAACATTTTTAAACGATCGCAACAAAGTAAAAACGCAATTATTAATATTTTTCCAAAGTTATATCCCTAATCTATACACATTTCGATATTAACTGTAAACTTTTTGGCATCATCTACTTTTGCACCTGAATTATAAAATAGTAAAAAAAAAAGAAACAACTACAATTTTAGTAAACACAAACCAGAAAGTTTTTAACTTTCCTTTCTTTCTACCTGCTTGTTGCTCATTAATAAATAAAATACTCTGAGAAACTAAGAAATTAAATTTTCATTTTATACTTAGCTGAAGCAGACTTTTTTATGATTTTATTTTAATTTTTTGTCCATTTTCATTCTAACTTGATTTTATATGTTTATTTTTTATTTAAAGCTCTTGAAAATCTGCCATTAACTTATTTTCATTATACATACATACATATAACTTAAAGAAATTTAATTATAAAATTGTTGTCTTCTTAAAATGACAAGAATATCATAGTGGACTTTCAATTGTAGTTAAATTACATTCAGATGAATTTGTTAATTAGGAATAAGTCTTTAAAATAATTGAATTTCTTGTGAATGAAATAAAAAAAAAAAAAAACTCATCACAAATTTTAAGGAATTTACTTTACACTCTTAATAACAACGTCCGAAACGAATATAACAGATGTATTAAATAATTTTAAATATTTCGAAAAATGTTAGTTATGAGTCATTCTATATGAAAACACCGAAAAAAGGTAAAATTGTTGCTGGACCATTTTGGATTTTGTTGAAATTTAGTGGAAATGTTCCCAGAATAAAAAACTAAAAGTCTTGTTTTTGTGCGTAGTGGTTTGAGCTCTTAAAATTTTTCTGCTAGAGATATCTACATAATCAAGGAATCGTTTTAAAGGATTATAGTTTCTATCAAAAATATAAAATTTGACTTAATTCATACACCCGAAAAATAACGTGGTATTGAAAATAAGCATATTTTATTGTTTTTTTGAACTCCAGTGTCGGCGCTAATGAATATAAATGCATAATAATTCTCAGATACAAATTAGACATGTCGGAGAAAAATAAAAAATTAAAATTGGCTCAATCTGGCAACTCGTTATGAAAAAATCGTTACTTGAAATTTTGAAAATTTGCATATCAGGCTACAATTTGGTCATGTTTGTTAGCAGATACAAACATGAAAATTACAGAGTACTTACTCCCTACTTTTAACTTTATAACACTTCAAGACCTGTTTAGATATTTTCACTTTTGTCGGATTTACAGAGGTGTAAAGAAAGGCCTTTTTGATTTTTTGTATGTAATATTTTTATACTTTCCTCAATTGTTATATACAGAGAAATTAAAATAAAAACAAGTAGTATTATGAAGTAACAAAGAATAATTATGAACTCAAAAATATATTTAATAAATTCAGTAGATTTTTTATGTTAAAAAATTTTACAGTGGTGGCAGAAAATAGGCACATGAAGAGAACATACTTCATGTAAAGTAGAAAATTTCTGTATTTTAGCTTTTCTTTAAACACCTGTGAGTTCAAAAGGAGTGGAAATAACAAAACGGGCCTTGAAGTGTTATTAAGTTAAAGGTATATTTAATTCTAATTGTAAAAAATTTACATAGCTTTACTAAGTAGGCGGCGATATTTGCTTAAACCACTACGCACAAAAACAAGACTTTGTAGTTTTTTTATTTTGCGTGAACCGGTAGTGCCGTGTGAAAAAATTAAAATTCATTTTTCGAGTGTTTTAAAACTACCCAAACAGAAAAATACGAAAGGCAAAGCGTTGGCACAGTGCTTTTACGGTGGCACCAGAACATGCTAATTTTTATCGGGCTGGGCTTGGCCAACTGTATTTTTATTTTGCCAGTACTTTAACCTCTTTGGGGCACTATAGGATTCTTTATTTGTAACAATAAAATTGGATAAAAAATAAAAAAATTTAGCAAGATGTACGTCACATGCCGATATATTTCAATACAGACAGCTGATCGAATCTAAATGGCGACTGGAAAATGAGTTAAAGAAAATGTCAAAATTGCACTGATACCCAGAAAGATATAGATATACAAACAAATAAGTACCATATAATTTATATGGAGTTTATTTTTGCTACCTTATTTTTAAAATCACTGCGATATCAAAATAACCAAACGGTTCGAGAATTCTCGTTTGACATATGTCATTGGTAACCTGTATGTGTAGTCTGTGATGAACTTTTTAATAAGTTTTTTTGTTAAGGTTCTGCGTACTTCTAGATGCTCTAGCTTGTTTAAAATACAGGGTTCTGAAGAGATCTTTTGCAGGATGGAAATACTTGTATCAGCCTAGCTAAAAATCTTTAATTTGCTTTGTTTTTGTTAATTAAACGAAGAATAATAACAAACAAAAACCTCAATGTATATAAAAACTACTAAACAAATAATTAAAAAAATAATTAAATTTAAAAGGAAAAATCTCTCATTTAAAGTTCTGACCAAACTTCTTCGGCTAGATATCAGAAATTTAAAATCTGTTTTCTCCGGAGTTTGGAGCTAGTTACCCATTACAAACCATAATTTATAATTGAAAAGGGGAAAAGTGATAATTTATAAGGGGTGATAAAACAAAAAGTTTTCAGAGAAATATCTTAAGATTTTTTATTCTGATAGAAGGATCTATGACAATTATGTGTGGTGGTATACCTCTATCCGATGGTCCATATTTTCAATGACTCTGAGATATAATTGAGGTTTATTGTCGTTAATGTGCCGAATTATTTCAGCCTTTAGCTCTTGAATTGACATTGGCTTATTGACGTATGATTTTTCTTTTAAATATCGCCAATGAAAGAAGTCTAACAGTGTCAAATCACATAATCCTGGCGGCCAATTAACATCGCCACGACGTGAGGTAACACGGCCATTGAACGTTTGGCGCAAAAGGGCCATTGTTTCGTTGGCTGTGTGGGAAGTGGCACCAGTCCTGTTGGAACCACATATCGTTCAGGTCCATATCCTCAATTTCTGGTCACAAGAAGTCCGTTATCATCCCGCGATAGCG
This sequence comes from Eustalomyia histrio, assembly GCA_949748255.1. Lineage (NCBI taxonomy): Eukaryota > Metazoa > Arthropoda > Insecta > Diptera > Anthomyiidae > Eustalomyia > Eustalomyia histrio. Next base: position 50,172,345 of record OX456526.1, on the reverse strand, counting down.
AACACTATTCACGGTAACTGCTTGGCCGACCTGCTTGGGTCTTCTGCCACACTATCGCGAAGAACAGCAATGTTTTTCGCATTTCCTAGTGACCCGGTTTGCTGAACTTTTCGCTCAATTATCCCGATTGTGGACACATTTCGTCGATTATGCTGACCATTTTGATTCGAACGCTCATTTTCGTAAGAGACTTCAACAATCTTAATGTGCTGTTCAATTGTGTACCTCTCCATGGTTGAATTTGTCAAACACTGAAACAAAGAAATGTCAAATTAATGTGGGAAAAAAACTTGACGTTAAGGTGTGACTCACAATAAACATTGTGCATAATGGCTGGACCACCCTTTAGTAAACCTTACAGCTAGAAATCTGAAAATTAAAATTGAAACATCCATTCGCAAAATTAAAATAGATTCTATTAAGACTTGCTTGTCAAAATCTTAATAACTATAAATATTGCAAATATTTAAAAAAAAATATATAAGATTTTTTTCTACAACAAAATTATAATTTTTTTCTTAGGATACTTTTATTTATTTTGACGAATAAAATGTTTAATTATTTTTTCAAAACATCTACTAAATATTTAAATATTTTACTTAAGAATTTAGTTGAGTGTATTTCAAACATCCACCTACACTTTACAGAATTTACAATACTTAATCTACTTTTTGTAATATTAGTTTTGTAAATTCTTCGCTGTTTTCTGCAGGATTTTCTTTTTTTGTTTTTTTTTTTTGTCGTTTTCAAAGAAACCTAATAAGATGTTCAAAATAAAAAAAAAGATATTTTAAATCCTTCAAAAACTTTTCTTAATTACATTTGCTTTATTTTACATTTTTTTCCAGTTCCTTTCAATATTTCCGTATATAAATGCAAGTGACAGATGAGTGTTTTAAAAACAATTCTTAGAATTGAAAAAAAAAATAATGATGAAAGTAAAGAAAATAAATTAACTTTTAAATATATTTTATGGATAATAATTTGTTCACGCTGTGAATATGTATGTATATGTTAGTAATAAAGTTATTTAATACTTTAAACAGTAATTTAACTTTGATAAGTTTTAATTTAAAATGCAGCAAATATAAAAAGTTTTTATTTTACTTCTTTTGCAATTTGAAATTAAAATTGTTCAATAGTTTTTATATTCATTCATAAACAAAAATCAATATTTTAATTTATTCTCCCTTCAAGGATGTTCTCCATAATATAATACATATATAAGTTCATATAACAATTTCAACGGCATAATAATATTTAATCCTGTTTATTTTCAACACAAACAAAAACATTTTTTTAAATTCTTACAGAAATTACAGTAAAAAAAAAAGTAAAAAGTTGATTGTAGCAGGAAAGCAACATGACCCAGCAAAACCACACATTACCAAATAATGAGTAAAGTAATGTAATATAAAGTATGTATAGGCCGATGGATAACTTTACACCTTACTTTAGTGATGAATTTTATAGGCGATGAGCCTCAAAGTAATGTATATACCCATTACTTTAGAGGTGATAATGTATGGGGTTACTTATATGATTACGAGAATAGAAAAAGTAATGTGTCTAAAAATAGATTTTTAGAAAAGAGGAATTTTTATTAAAAAAAAATTATTACAAATATTTTATTTAAAATATTTGTAATTAAAAATAATGTGGTCAAGATGGGAATCGAATCAGGGAAATCTGGTTACCAGCCAACAACTATACCCACTGAGCTATCGATTGCTTTAAACTTAAATGAATTGTTGCGCTTCGTTTTTTCGCTAGTGTTGTCAAAACAAACATACATTACACTTTTGCTTACAAAAAAACACAAAGCAATGTATCTAAAAATAGATTTTCAAAAATATTTCAATTATTACTTTACATTTATAAAGCATATATTACGTAATCAATTATGAGTAACTTATTACTTTATGCTTGCAAATAATGAAAAAGGTAACGAGCTTTCAGTACAAAGTAACGCATGAGAATATCGCAACCATTACCAAAGTTTTGCTGGGGAGTATTAAAGTTTTAACAAATATTCTAAATTATTTTTTTTTTTACTTTACAACATTATAAAATAAAATAAGAATTAGAAAGTCAGTATATGAGTTTTAAAAATGAATACAGTAGATACCGGGTAAGTGTACCATGGCTAAGTGTTTAAAAGCGATTAGTGTACAAAAATATTTTGCATCAAAATTTTTTAAAGGATTTTCGTATAAATCCCAGCGCATAATTGTATTATGGAAAATAGGGTTAAGAGATTAATCACAACTGATTCGACTCTCGTCGGACTACAACAAATGCCGACACGATTAATTTAAATTAAGTGACAATCGGATTTGTTTTGTCATATTTTTTTTATATGATTAAGAAGTATTATCAGTATTTTTTAAGCTATATTGCATAATCGGTTATCCAATTTGAAATTTAGACATCTAATTAATTTGGTGTACCATACTCCAATTGTATCAGCCTTTAGCTACCTCTAAATGAGAACGTTAACGGCTCCCTATTTATGATACATTATCACCTAGAGTCCCCAAAAAATCTTCGCTTTAGCCTGGGCAAAATAACGACACCCTTGTAGCATGTGAAAATAATTATCAAATATGATTCAAAAATAAGAATTAATTTTTGATTTACTAATAAATATTTTTTTATTATTTAAAAGGTATCGACTTTAATTAAAATATTGTTTGATTGGGAGTAAACTTTAATGTATAAAAAAATAAAAATATAATTGATGCGGATCAAAAAATTAGGAGGTAATTCGCAAAACAAAAGCAATTTTTATTGAATCGCTTTTAGATATTGAATAATTTCTGATGATTGAAATATCTTTTTTAAGGAAAGCAACGTGGAAACATCACACACAAAAAACAGATTTGTAGTTGCAACCGAAAAACAACATTGCAGCTACAACAGAAAATATGTGGTGTCTTTTAATTTTAATCAATAAAAAAAATTACCCTAAGACTAGCAGGCAGTGTCTCTAGCCACTGCACCACAGACACTTATACTTTCAAACTTGAATATTTTCTGGCTTGAAATTTTAAATAGGTTTGTTTAAAAATAACATTGCAGCTACAACAGAAAATATGTGGTGTCTTTTAATTTTAATCAATAAAAAAAATATTTGAAAAATATTATTAAAAATGTTTATGTGTTTGAACTCAGAACCCAAAGACTAGCAGGGGGTGTATCTAGACACTGCACCACAGACACTTACACCAAGTTGTTATCTAATTTTTGATATAAATATAATACCTTTAAAAATTTTGTTATAGTAATAAAAACTTCACTTGCTAATCTTAATATTTTATTCTAATTACTAAAATTGTGGAAATTAATGGTTGATTGCACTAATGTTGGTAAACAATTTGACTACTAATTTGAATACTAATTTTTTGAAAAAAAAATCTAAAATTTTAGATTTATGGAAACAGAACTAATATTAGATATTTGATGCAAATATTCTGTTCAACTTACAAAATCTTTGATAAATAGTTGGTTCTGGATATAAAGGGTGGTTAAATTTTAAGGGCCGATGTTGAATGTGAACAACACCTAAACGTCAAGTTTTTTTCTGTATTTCATTTGACATTTCTCAATTTCAGACTAACTGAACTTAAACCATGGAAGGATACACAATCGAGCAACGCGTTTAAGTTATTCAGGCTTATTATGAAAACAGGCACTTCGTGATTTTTTCGGTTAATTTAATCGTCTAAATGTGCGTATAATCGAAAAATCATGCAAAAAATTTGAGCAAACCGGATCTGTAGGAGATGTAAAAACACCAGTGCATGCTTGAACAGCTCGTGCTGCAGAAAATATTGCTGCTGTTCGTGATAGTGTGGCTGAAGAGCCGTCCACCTCAACTCGTCGTCGTGCCCAAAAATTGCACCTCTCACGCTCGTCGTTGATGAACATTATGCATAAAGACTTGCATTTACACGCCAACAAGGTGCAATTGACTCAAGAACTAAAGCCTCGAAGAAAATCATCTTCAGAGATGGCCGGTGAGGCAGTTACTGTGAATGGTGTTGGCTATCGTGAGATGATAACGAACGTTTTATGGCCCGAATTGGAAGATATGGATGTGCACGATATGTGGTTTCAACAGGACGGTGTCACTTGCTACACAGCTAACGAAACAATGGCGCGACAAATTCAATGGCCGTGTTATCTCACGTGGTGGCGATGTCAATTGGCCGCCAAGATCATGTGATTTGACACCGTTAAACTTCTTTCTTTGGGGTTATTTGAAAGAAAAGGTGTACGTCGATAAGCCAGTAACAATTCAAGAGCTTAAGGATAAGATAATTCGGAACGTCAACGGCATAGAACCTCAATTATGCCTCAGCGTCATCGAAAATTTGAACCATCGGATGGAGATGTGCCGCCGAGGTCGCTGCGGCCATTTGGCCGATATTTTGTTTCATACATAATTGAACCATACCATATTATCATAATAAAAAGAAATGACAATAATTTCCTAAATAATTTGTGTTTTATTCAAAATCAACATCGGCCCTTAAAATTTAACCACCCATTACAAGGTAATGTAGAGGAGATAATATTTTTTCAATATTGATTCGAAAAACTAATATTTTGTATGATGTGACATTTATTCGGTTTATTTCATATATATTATATTTATAATTAAATTTAAATAACGATACAATTTTGGTGGTTCTGATAGAATTCCAAACAATTTATTTTCTGTGTGCACCAAACTAAGGTAGAAGTATATGGTCCTTCTAAATCTCCATCCATTAATACCACTTTTACTTACACTTCTTTTAAAAGAAATTTTTACATAATTCAAAAATCTGTTCCATCATATATTCGAGTTGCATCTATGTTGGCGTGTAAGCATTAGGGGCATTTCCTTGTAAGTGCATACAAGTACGCAAAGTACTGGGACGTACGCTTATGCAGAGTTTACTGTATAATAAAAACTGAGGGTGAATTTTTGCGTTTTTAATAATATTTTTAGTGGGTTGGTTGGTAATTTATTTATACTCAAACATACAAAAATTGTCATGAAAAAACATACACACAAACTGACTTGAATATATTACCAGATCTTATTACATTGAAGATTATACTCTTGTAAGTATGAGTGTTCTTCATACACTTACCTTTCATATGTAAATATATACACTCATATTCAATAATATCTGTTGTTGTGATGTTTTAGTAATAACAGCAAACTGCTAGATATAAATATTACAACTACAAACATAGTATACATAGTTGTGTATACATAACTACAATCACATTGTTGTTAATTATATTGCCACACACGCATTTGGCGAATAATGCGTTGTCATTTAGTAGATTGTAAATATTATACATACATATGAACTTTACAGGTGTTCCGAATTATATGCACTGAGAAAACATATTCATTGTGACAATTTTTTGCCAACCAAATAATTTGGTTGCAGCAATCGAATTATTCGATTGTCGTAACCTGATCCAACAGAAATATACACTAAGAATATAATGTAGTTTACTGTTTGTAGTTTAATAAAGAAGTTTTCAGTTCAGTTAAAAATAAAAGAACATTCATTTAATTTTTATTTATATTAATCATATAATTACAAATTATATTCCAATACCCTTACCGAGCACTAGCAACGAAGGATATCGGCTCGTTGTAGCGAAAACAGACCATTTCTATTTTTACGGAATTAAACCCACGAAACCTGCACTGATAAGATAACACGCTACCAACTAGCATACCTGGGCGCTCAAAGAAATATTTATTTTATATTTTTTTATACATTTGTTTGAAAGGATTTACCGAATATTTTCAGTTTCATTAATTTTTTTTTTATTTTTTTGAAATTTAATAAAAATCTACCCACAAAACGGAAATTTGTGGTTTATTTCTATCCGATACAGTTATTATAAATTAAAATTTTGCTTGATGTCTGTTTAAAAAAAAGTATTCAAAAATTCTTATTTTCAATTATTTTAATTCGAATTAAGAGAAATTTAATAAAAACACACACAAGGTCATTCATACAACATAAGTTTATAGACTGTGTGAGTCTAAATTTTGCAGATTAAAAAACAAGCAAAAGCACAAAAAACCGAAATAATTTCATATAAATGAATAATCATTTATTTTTACGGAATTGGTAGGTAAACATTTAACATTTATTTTTTACTGAATAATCATTTGTTTTAACTGATGTGTCAGTTATTTAAAAGTATTTGAAAATATAGAACAAAACATTTGATTTAAATAAAAAGTAAGTAGACACGAGTTTAAATGAAATATTATTTTTTTCAGACAGTATTTTCAGTTATTTTAATCTAGAAACAATTGTAAGTGTATTGTTTCAGCCGAAATTCTATTGTATGAACCGCATTTCGGTTCGCAAGATATTCACTATGAATTTGTTTTCTTTGTGTTGAAATTTTTCGAATAACGCTTTTGGCGCAAGGGTGGGTCGTTTTTTCCCATTCTACAGGATGGCGCAAAAATAACCTTCCGATGTTTTTTGGCTGTAATTTAAAAAAAAAAACGAAAAACTTTGATTCTTCTTGTGGATTATTTTTATTTGGTCTTTTAATTTTTTTTAGTCGAGAATATGATGTCAGGTAAATGGCCGCCGCCACAGTTGATTGTCATTTGAGCCCTTTTTATGGCATTTTCCATCACTTTGGCCAAAACTTTCGGCGATAGGTCCTCACATTCTTGACGGATATTGTCTTTGAGAGCTGCAAGGGTCTGAGGCTTGTTGACATAAACCCGCGACTTCAAAAAGCCCCACAAAAAGAAGTCTGTAGCGGTCAAATCAGGCGATCTTGCTGGTCAGTGCAAATCGCCAAAACGGGAGATTAGGCGCCCGGGAAATGCATCCTTCAGCATATCGGTTGTGGCACGTGCAGTGTGTGGCGTTGCACCGTCCTGTTGGAACCACATGTTTTCCAATCCCAATTCATCAAGTTGCAGCAAAAAGAATTCGTTGATCATTGCTCTGTAGCGCTCACCATTCACAGTAACCGTTTGGCCCGCGAAGTCTTCGAAGAAAAAAGGTCCGATGACTCCTCCAGCGAAAACAGCACACCATACAGTGACTTTGAGCGGGTGTAATGGCTCTTCGTGGATTACACGCGGATTTTCAGTGCCCCAAAAGCGTAAATTTTGCTTATTTACGTACCCGCTAAGATGGAAATGGGCCTCATCACGAAATTCACGTTGTGCCAAAGTTACCGACCGATTATTGCTCAAATAGATAGTCACCAATATTCCGCGTTCTGGAGCAGTGTAGCGTAACATTACTTATTAACGTGTATTTCGCATGTGTTTACTAAACAAATGTCAAAACAGAACTGACATTAGGGGCCAATCGCAAAATTTATAGCATTTTCTGATAGGAGGATTACTTTTGCGCCACCTTGTATATTAAAATAATAAAGAACCACTTAAACTACTCAAAATAAAAGTTAGGCTGCATTTTTAAGAAATAGTCACTCGGAGCTAAATCCGGATAATAGGGCGGATGAGGGAGCAGCTCGTAGCCTAACTCATGAATTTTCGCCAAATCAAATCACGTGGTAGTCTGTGATCAATGGCTATCAAACACAAACTAAATGACGCAGTTTGTTTAAATTTTGACAGGAATCAACTGTAAGAAGCTTGTTGACAAGGGTACTGTTGCCCTCGTATATCATATTTTAATTAACATTTTATTTTATTGCAAACATTTTTAATTAAGTATAAATTTTTTAAAAGTAACTATGATTCTAGTTAAGATAAGTTTTTTCGTATTTAAATTAATATCTCAACATTTTTTAATTAAAGAGAAACATGTTTAACTTAAAAAGAGCTGTCTCTACTTAATTTAATATTGTATCTACTTGATTTAAGCTTATTTGTCTATGTCTTGTTTCCCATAAAAATTTTTTATTAAAACGTTGATTAAATTGTAACTCAGTACTCATACTCAAAATAAAAAACATGAACTAAAATGTAATCAAAAATTTCCTTCATAATAGTTTATAAATTGTCCTCATTTTTAGTAAAATTGTATTAAAACTTAGAAAATTTTTCTTAAATAGAATAAAAATTTCTAAGTTTGAGAAAAAACGAAATAGTTTATATACTCAGAAATAGTTCATATTTTTCCTAAGTAATATTTCTTGATTTTAGGAAAAAACAAAATAAAATGTATTAATTTTAAGAAAAAACATCTTAGTTGTAAGAAAATTGCATACTCAAATGTAATAAAATTAAGTTTACTTCAAAAAAAAATTTAGGACATAATTTACTCCCATTTAGTTCAAAAAATGTGTCTAACTTAAAGCGAGAAAGTACTTGAACTTAATGTGTGTTCATTTTTTGTTCGCGTGTAGTAAAATTTACTAAATTTTAGAAAGCCATTTCCAAAATCAGATTTAAATATACCACTTGCTAATTTTGATTAAATTGTTTTCTAAAAATTAGTTCAGATAATTAAAAATAAAAAGTAATAAATTTGTTCCTATGTAATAATAAAAATTTACTCGATTTTAGAAACTGATGAACTATTTCTAAGGAAAATTTTCATGCAACTTAGTTCAGATAAATTTTAAAAATTTTAATAAAATATTCTTTTTTTTAAGTAAAATTTTTCTAATTTTTAAAAAATTAAAGTAACCATTTAAAAAAACTATCGTGCATGAGCGTGAGTCAAAAATCTCTCACGTGGCTCTAATCTTAACGGTCTTAAATATTGAACTTAAAGTAGCTTAAAATATATATTTATATTTATCGAACTATTTTTTTCACTAATAATAAAAAAGTTTTAATTTGTATATGACAAATAAAGTTTAAGCTAAAAATCACATAAAATAAACTTATGACATTTTTCCATTTTCCAATAATAACAAAAAAAGTAACTGTGATATTTTGTATTTTTGCAACAATTTCCTTAAATTAGTTAATTTAAGAAGACAAATGACCTCAGTGTTCCTTAGCCATGTAGTTCTCTCAAGCAGAACCGTTAATTAACTACGAAAAGGATCTGACTTTGTCACAATTTATTACGTTTCAGGGTATCTTGCAGTACATTTTTTTAATTTGTTTACCTTTTTGCTAATGAAATTTAATTTATATATTAAACACATGAAGTTAGTATAATTCAATTTAGTTTTAAGACAAAATTGTATAGCAAAAAGCTTGTTAAGAGCAGTGTCCTCACAAAGCGGAAGTCCTCCGAAAGTGGGAAAATACCTTCTCAATAAGTGTAAAGTACTTTAAAATATATATTAAAATACATTACCTTTACCATTGAAGCAGGATAAGAATAATTTTCAGTTAAAATAAGTGCTATTTAACTTGTTGTTAGAAAATATTTTCCTATTTTTAGGGAGTTTAGTCCTAGTTTTTAGTAAAAAAATTTATCTAATGAACTAAAATAAAATAAAATTTTTCTTAAAACCAAGGAAACATTTCCTAACTAACAGTAAAATTTTAGATGATGTTTGAACTAATTAGGAGGAAATTTTACTGTTTTCTAATAAAAATTTACTTCTCAGTAGGAAAAATTTTTCTATAATTTAGAAATTTTGACCAAATTTTATGTAAAATTTGTTTCTTAATTCAAGGAATATTTTAATAAATATTGGTAAAAAGTGTCTATGGCGCTGTTTTTATTTCAATTTTTCCTCTAAGTTAATTTTTCCAAATTCTAGTTCATATTTTTTTTAAGTGCAGTAATCGGGCCAAAATAATTTAACTTAATTATCATTTGGTTGATTATAGATCTGTTTTAACTTTGGGAAATTGCTTTAGTCATTTTAACTGCATTTTTTTGTCAAGTGTTAAGTTATAGAGCAACAAATTTGTTTCTCTTATTTGAACAACATTGTTATTTGCTAATGCCATCAAGAATTTAGTTACAACAATATTGAAAACATTAACAAAAGTTTGTAAATTTATATGTCCAACTTTTAATGTGATTTGCATTCGAAATAACTGCTTTTGTTGGAGTTTTAAAATATTGCATGTCTTGATTAAAGTTTAATTTTATTCTCTTTTATAAAAAATTTATGCAAAAAAAGGAATAAACTATAAAATGTAACAAAAAACGTAATTTAACGTAACTACTTATATAGTTATAAAAATGTAACATAAATTTTATATTCGTTGTAAAAAAAAATGTCATTAAAAATGTCACAGTTGTCATTTATGAAGTTCCCCCTGCAAAGGAGTTATTATCTATAATGACTGTTATAATCCAATACACTTTTCTCATACGCTAATGACCGTACCGTAATCAGTATGTCAGCATTAGGTGTGTGCCAAATTTGACAAAAAAAACATGTGACATGACTTGAATTTAATTTTGGAAAGGGTTTAGATTTTAAAAATAAATATATAAACTATTACGAATTTCATATTAATTATAACAAATGATCAAGTGTGTGAGTAACTGTATTAAAGATAAATATCTTAGCAATATGTAAAATGAGTCAGCAGACTAACGGCGCAAAAATGCCGAGCTTATGTTAAGGGTATGAGAACAACACGTATTTATGTTACCTCATATTTGAAAAAAAAAATTCCGGGAAGATTTATTTTGTGATTACCTTAAAGTAAAAATTTGAATGCTTCCATGTGAGATGCCTATGTCTCCCACAATCTTTTACACATTCAATCTCCGATCGGCCAACACCATATCGTGAATTTTATCAATTATTTTGGGTGTAGAGACCTCAATTGGGCGTCCAGAATGTTCGGCATCTTCCGTATTTGTAAGGCCACAACAAAAGTCAGTAAACCGCTTTTTTACCATTGAAATCAATGGTGCAGAGTCCCCATAGTATTTATCAAACTTTTCCTTGGTTTTATTGACTGTTTTTTTTCGCAAAAAATAATGTTTAATGAGCACTCGAAATTCACTTTTTTCCATTTTTAAAAAAATCCACTAGGTTTTATGTTTTGAACAGCTGTTAAATGCAAACTTGCTCAAAATTTGACAGCAGTCCATTAAAAGGTGGTACTTGATGGAAGCAGTGTTTCATTTCATATAACTACGAGGGAAGTTCGAAAAGTCACGGACTTATTGATCCACCCTCGTATTTTCCGTTACCGACTGTAGTTTATTTTAAAAGTAATGCGAAGATTTTTGTTTTAAATGAAGAATCAATTTAAATTCATAAAAATATATTTTTTATTTACTTGTAAATTAACTACAATAATATGGGTAAAGTTTTATGTTATATTACGAAAATTCGGTAAATATAAACACCAAATGCGGAAAACTTTTTTGCGCACACTTTCATATACAATAATACACACACGAAGTATTTTTAGACACTATGTGTTTACAATTAAAAACATTATGCCTAAAATTAGAATTATTTTGTTCAATAAAAATTTTATGCACAAAGTTTGTAAATATACTAACTTATAATGGTAAAAAAATTATGACATATTGAAATTGAAAAAGAAAAACCTAAAAAATTTTTAAAATTTAAAAAGAAAACTCTATTAGTTTTTTAAATTTATCAATTATTACTAAACAAAAAAATATTGTTTTATTCTTATTGTGAGTTTCTAAACAATAAATTTATTGTTTTTATTGTGAATTACTAAACAATAAATTTATTGTTTTTATTACAAAACAGATATTTTTGGGCTGTTTAATTTTCAACATCGAAATAGATTCGGATTTTTCCGAATTATATGTGTACATTTACAGGAAATTCTTGTTTCTTTACGCACAAATTTGTTAAATTTACTCTTCAATTTTAAAATTTGATTTAAATTTAAGGCACTTTTAATGTATTTTTACCTATTTTGTGTTTATCAATTTGCGCATAATGTGTGTACTTTTTTTCATTTACACAGAGAAAATTTACCCAACTTATGGCACAGTACGACAGTGGTTGGTACACATGAGAAATGTTAGAATATAAAAATAGGCTTAAAATAAAGAAATACGTGTCTCGGCGTTTTGTTGTAACACGTCAGAATTTTGAGAAAATCTATTTTTAAGCTTCGAAGGACCGTGGAGGTTCACTTGTAATGTAATACTATTATAAAAAGTTCTATAAAAACAGAATGGGTGAACCGATTTTAATGCTTGAGCCAGTTTTGAAAAGGAAATTAAATTTGTATTTTTTTTTATTTTATCGTTTACTCAAGAAATACGTCAGAAAATTATGAAAATATGAAATTAATTCTTGAGTTAATTAATTACAATCAACATAAGTGGATGATTTGTTGTGATCTCACGTGCTACAGCAAAGTTCCGAGACACGTATTTCTTTATTTTAAGCCTGTTTTCAAAATCTGTTAACATTTCTTATTTGTACTCAAAAAATTTGATTTCGTCGTACTGTGTAGTAGGAGTATAGTTTCCTACTATAAGTTGGGTAAATTTCAACAGAAAGTAATTAGAGTGTATTTAAATCCGTCATTCAAAAAACAAACTATAAAAATTTACAGACATTCAGTAGGAGTTTATATTTTCTGTTAAATGTAAAATTTTATGTTTTCTGTTTCTAAAAATAGAAATTCAAATAATCCCTTTTTGTTTTTTTTTTATCAAAATAAGTTGTTTATATACAAAATTATTTCAATAAAAATTTTAAGAAATTATTCAAATGTACCCACATAAAAAACCAAAATATATACATCTGTGTGTGTTGTGTTTTACAAAATTACATACACTCAGAATATTATGTAGTTAACTGTTTGTAGTTTAATAAAAAAGTTTTCCGTTCCATTTAAAAATAAAGAAACATACATTTATTTTTCAAAGAAATATCTATATTAACTTTTTTATACATTTATTCGAAAAAATTTACTATCATTTATTATTTTTTTCAGTTTAATTTATTTTTTTCATTTGTGTGAAAGTTAATAAAAAATTACCCACAAAACAGAAACTTGTGGTTTATTTGTGTCCGTAACCGTTATTACAAATTTAAATTTTATTTGCTGTCTGTTTCTAAAAAAAATATTCAAAAAATTTCAATTTGTTTTTATATTTAAATTGGTTGTATATATACAAAATTTTTCAATACAAATTACAAGAACTTAATAAACACACATACATATACAAACACATTCATACAAAAAGTGTTTTTACCCTGTCGGAAAATGAGTTAGCTTTAAATTAACTTCAAGCTAACTATTTCGCAACTAACGCTGACTGACACTTGGATTACTTTTCAATGAAAGCAACTAACTATTTTAACATTGCGATGTCCTAGGCGGTAGTCAGTTGGCCGACTCTGCATTACTTTTCAACTAACTTTAAGTTAACTTCCCAAACGTTAGCTTTCAGGTAACTTTTAGTAGCCAGCTATAAACTAACTGCTTTTCCGTTAGCTATAAGTAGGTTTATTTTTAATTAACTATAAGTTAGTTAGAGTTATGTCAACTAAAAGTTAACTGTTTAAACGTTAGCTGAAAACTAACTTTTAGTAGCTAGTTGCAAACTATTTACAAAATAAATAAAACAATGTTTTCATAATTTTTAATATGTTTTGTTTTAATTTTTGATAAACAATAATTTTATAAAAACTTCACTATTTATACATATTTACGTAAGTATAAAAAATATTATAGACATTATTTTGATTGTTTAAAGGTACATACATACGTATCATTGAAAAATTAAAGGAACTCTTTCAAAAAATTATATAAAAATTCACTATTATGTACATTTGTAAGTACATAGTTACTTTATTATACAAACAATATTATATTAATTTTATGATTGTTTTAAGGTACATAGTACATACAAATATTTGAGATATTTTGTTGTAATTTTAGAAAAAAAATATATTTATAAAAACTTCACTATTATGTACATATTAACGTAAGAATAAAAAATATTATAGATATTTTGATTGTTTTAAGGTACATACATATCTTTGGAAAATTAAAGGAACTATTTTAAAAAAGTATATAAAAATTCACTAATTATATATTTACATATATATAAAAAATTTTATAGAAATTATTTTGATTGTTTAAAGTTACATACATACGTATCATTGAAAAATTAAAGGAACTCTTTCAAAAAATTATATAATAATTTACTATTATATACATTTGTATTTACAGAGTTACATAAATACATATACAAAAATATTATATTTTTTGTTGATTGTTTAAAAATACATAAATACAAACTTTTCATGTTTTGTTGTAATTTAAAAAAATTATAATTTTTTAAAAACTTCACTATTATATACATATTTACATAGATATAAAAAATATTATAGATATTATTTCGATTTTTTTAAGGTATATACATACATACATACATTATTTTAATTTTTTAATTTCATGTTCTTATTTTTAATGCACTGCGCATGAATATAACGCTTTTTTATTATTTTTAAAGCGTTTCGTATGTGCTTTTCAACATCTTCAGAGCCAAGTGAACGCCAGGCATCTGTTTAAAATATACATTCGTACATATTTGTTTTTTAAGAATACGTATGTAAATTTTTAAATTATCGGTTACCTGTCAAGGCGCGAAAGAAAACCTCAAAGTCTTTTAACCTTTTTTTACCATGAATCCCAACCAAATTTATGTCCATGCACAAATTTATTGAGATTATTTCTGTTAATGTTTTCGATAGCCGCCCCTTCAATAGCGACTTCATTGTATTTATCTGCAGAAAGTAATAAAGTTATATAGAAGTATATACATATGAATACATTTGGGTGTTTAATCAGAAAACTTACATAAGTTTCACAATTATGTTCTGTTATGGTGCTATTTAGTTCATTTAAGCCATTTATGTTGTCTATAGGGAATGTAGAGGGTAAAATTTTCTTAGTTACTTCTTGGTATAGAATCCTATCTGTTAGCACTTTTTGCTCAGCCAAGGCTTTCATTATTACGTCGTTTTGGTTCACAATAATTTCTGTAAATGGATAATGAAGATAATTATGTATAAAATAATGAAAGATAATTTTATAAACAAATAATTACCTTGTATCTGAAAGTGTAAAACATATTGGTTAATTTAAAGTTTGGTAATATTTTAAAAATCGAATCTTACTGTTTATCTGCTTAAAATTTTCTTCAAAATGTTTGGAACAATTTGGACATGGCTCCGTTTTCTTCTGATCTGTAACATAATTTATAATACCAGTTATAAAAATTAGGAACTAAATATAATATTAATTTTATTATTACTTACATGGTGCAATTGGTTGTAAGCCAATCTTACAACGAGTAATTTGTGGAAGCGCCATCTAAATATTTTAACGTAAATTATGTATGTATGTAAAATAAGTTTATGTATGTGATTTTATTATTTTACATAAATAATTTTACTAAACTTTAACCCACACTTTAAATCTTTTTAATGAAAAAAATTATATATTAATAATAAAAAACAAAACTTCGATACCACGCGCGACAATGTTTACTAATCAAAAGTCTTAGCTGTAAGCTTAAGTCGACGGCGTCAACAGTTAGGCGGCGACAGTGGCCGGTAGCTGCATGAAGCTGAATGAAGCCGATATTTAATAAAAATATATTTAAAATAATTTTAATTTAAAAATTAGTTAGATTAAAACAATTAAATTAGATTAAATAATAATAATGTTATCGATTTCACAAAAATATTTTACACACATGTGACCCAGGACGCAATATAAACGAAAATTATTTTTAACACTACGATTCATTTAACTGAATTAATTGGAGATTTTTATTGATTGTCTCTACTGAAAAACTGGAAATTTTGAGTTAATACAGTTTAACTGATAAGGTGCGATATATATTTAACTCCTAAAATAATCGGATTTTTAACCATTTATGGACAATTTTGGCATATTTTTATGTAGATAAATATTAAAACTAAAATATGTATACGCAAATGCATTTTATTCTGAAGGCTCAGCCGACGTTACTTACTGAATAAAACGTCCTTGGAGACGCTTTACTGCTAATCAACTTTGGGTTCTTTTAAAAGAAAAATTTGCAACAAAAAATTTATTGTACAGTCTATACACTTTTGTTAACGGAAATTTTGCATTGCGTAGTAGATAGCTTAAAATTAGTCCATAAAAGTTAACTTAAAGTTGGCTATTTTTGTAGTCAGCTACTCTTTGTCCGACAGGGTAGCTTCAATAGCACACTTACATTTTGTATTGTACGAGTATATTAAAAAAAAATACAAAAACGGAAATAATCAAATAAATGAAAAAAAAAACATTTATTTTTTAAGGATTGGTAGGTAAAATTTTGACATTTATTTTAACTGATTATATTATTTGTTTCTTACGGAAGTGTCAGTTGATTAATCAACATTTAAAAATAAATAACAAATGGCATTTAATTGAAATGAAAATTAAGTAGAACAGTTTTTAAATGAAATATCATTTCTTTTAAATGATATTTTCAGTTATTTTAACTTACAAACTTTTTTAAGTGTAGATATGCCATTTTAACCAGGTTTTCTGGGGAGAAACTAAAAAACATTAAAATCTATTTTTTGCATAATAAAAGAAGCAATTGCATTTTATTCGGTCATAATGAAATTAAAGTACTCTATTTCAAATATGTATATAATTCGATTTACTTTAAATTTCGAGGCGTGATTTCTGATCCCATATAACATTCACAACCTAAATTTCATTCAGCTATCTATGGGTTTTTGTGTCTAAATATATTTACACCCAATTCAGAAAGGAGCTTTATATGGGCGGTAAGTCTGAGCATAAACATTATTTAGAATCTAAAATTTGAAATTAAAATATCCACTATAAAAAGATAATACAAATTTATTTAAAGAGGAAAATCCTTAGAAAAAAATAATTAAATTTAAATTATAAAGCGTGATCCATTTCGAGGTTCCCTACTTTTTTAAAGAAAAAAAAAGCACATAAAATTCAAATATAATGGGGAATGTTTATTATCATTTGAAAGGACATTCTTTGGCATTTATTTTTTGAAGATTATGTCTATCCAATGTTGGCCGCTGCTACGTCGCAGATGGTCCATCCGTTGAGTCCAATTTTAGATGAATCGTTCGAGCATTTCGACTGGTAACTGGCGAATGACACGCATGATGCTTTTCTCCAAGGCCTGAATCGAAGTGGGTTTGTCCGCATAAACTTTAGACTTTACATATACCCACAGAAAAAAGTCTAACGGTGTGATATCACACGATCTTGGTGGCTAATCGACAGGCCCAAAACGTGAAATTATGTGCTCACCGAAGTGTTCTCTCAATAAATCCATTGATTGATGCGATGTGTGGGAAGTGGCGCCGTCTTGTTGAAACCAAATGTCGCCGAGATCACAAGATTCAATTTCAGGCATCGAATAGTCTGTTATCATCGCACGATAACGGTCGCCATTGACAGTTACGTTCGCACTGGAATCATTTTTAAAGAAATATGGACCGATGATTCCATCGGCCCACAAACCACACCAAACCGGTGTTTTTTCTGGATGAAGTGGCAGTTCTTGAATATCTTCAGGTTGCTCTTCGTCGCAAATGCGGCAATTTTGTTTGTTTACATACCCATTGAGCCAGAAATGGGCCTCATGGCTGAACAAAATTTGCCTCGAAAACGTCGGATCTTCTTGGAAGTTTTCAAGAGCCCATAGAGCGAAGCGATGTCGCTTGGGAGGTCAGGCGGCTTCAATTGTTGCACAAGCTATATTTTGTACGCTTTTAATTTAAGATCTCGACGTAAAATGCGCCAAGTCGTTCCATACGTCAGTCCGAGTTGCTGCGAACGGCGCCGAATTGACTCTCCACGGTCTTCGTGTACACTCTCAGCTACCGCCGCTATATTTTCTTCACAGCGTGCTGGACGTGGCCTATTCGGTCAAATATTATCCAATAATGAATGCTGGGTCTCAAAATGGGTGATGGTGTTGCGAATAATACGCTCAGTAGGCCGATTATGTTGACCATAAGTTGAGCGAAGTGCACGAAACACATTCCTCACAGAACGTGAATTTTCGTAATAAAGTTGAACGATTTGTAAAGGTTATTCAGGCGTAAGTCTTTCCATTATGAAATGTCAAACAATACTAAACAAAAAAAATAACATGGCAGCATGACACGACTCACACGTGATCTGTCAAAAAAAGGCTATTGAAAAAAGTATATCTACTTGAATCACCCTATATTCGATATTTAAAACAACAGCTTACGAAGTATGTGGAATTTATAAACATTTATTTAAGCTATAATAACATTAAATTTAAGAAATGTTTTTATGTCTAGAATAAATACAAGCCAATATGTTCAAGTGATTTAATTACATTTTAAAAGCCATATAAATTGTTAAAAGAACTTTGTAACTAAATGTATTTCATTAAAAGATGTGTCAAGATAATTAAATCGTAATATAAATGTGACAAAGGAAAAACAACAAAAATTTATCTTAAAAAATCAACACAAACCACTTTTTTAATCATTATACAAAAATATCATTTAGTCTATAGTTAATTTTATTGATTTTAAGCATTTTTTATGATTTTCATAGTCTATACAATTTACAGCCTATTTATATGGTTTCCTAAATTACCCTAAATTGTTGCATACCCTTAGGAGTTTAAATTCGACATCTCACAAAACAATGAATCATATTGCAATAAAAGAAAATAGTACGAATTTATATAAAGATGTAAATCTTCACCAATTTGTAATACAATTTTTAACGTATTTACCATCAAAACCTTATAACACAAGAATAAAAATTAAAGCTTTGACAAATAGAGCCATTTAAGATATTTTTTTTATTTTTTGCTTTTTTAAGAAATTTTTTAATCTTGTTTTTGTTGTTCTTCATGATACTTGAAATAATACCATTAAAGAAAAAAAAACACACACACACACACAAAACCCCCTAAAGAATATAAATAATTTTAAATGGAAAAAAAAAAGAAAGAAAAATAACAAACCCTTTTACACTCACAAAGCTTTTGCAGTTTAAAGGAAGGTAAATAAGTATTTCACTAAATTAAATATTTATATCGTGCACCTTTGTGCGGAAATGGGGCACATACCCACTTTATAGTTTAGCAAACAACTCAGAATTATTTGCGGAGTTGATTTAAACGAATGTCCATTTTATTCAAAATAAAGGTCGCAATTTACAAAATAAATATCTGGAAATTTGCTATTTGTATTTCCGCGAATTTTAGTTAAGTTTAGACTTAAAGTCAATTCATATATTTTTTGACAGTACTCTCCTGCACAGTGAAGCGCAGTATATAAAAATTAATTTATTTAGTATATTTCTAGTAAGAATTGATTTACCGTCAACATTTTAAATGTGTAAATATTCTATATTCTTTGAGTGTTTTTTTCAGACATTTCTTTCATAAAATATTATATCCAAAGTGACAACCCACACGAGAATGTATATATTTTATGTGATATATATATATTTTTTTTTTGTAGATTTTCTGTAAAACAATATAATAGAACTGATTATAAACCCAAAAAAAAACAATAAAAATATATAAATATTTGTTTAGAAAATAAAATGGAAAATAAACAGACAAAAACACTAGACTGAGTAAACCCAAAACAGACAGTCGGAGAGACGGACAAACTGACAAAAGGATAAATGAAGTCAAACTATGTATTAAAAAAATAAAAGGATGGATGAGTATCCTCCTTTAACTAAGCTACAAAACAAATGCTACAAAATCATTAGACAAACAATATCATGCTAATGACATTGCAAATAAAAACAAAATAATAATAATACAAAAAAAAATGAATGAAAATAAAATTTTAATAGATATAAACATAAAGTCATTCGTATTCTCGTATAATATTTAGAAAACAAAAGAACGATGCCATCACAAAAATATGTTTATAATTATCAAAAGTGTAGTTAGGGAGAAAAAGTTTTAGAACTATCAAACAAAATTTTTTAAATTTTCTAAAATGTGTTAGTACATATGTATAAATAAATGGGATATTCTTTCTTATGGTTTAATTGATATCAACCAGCGAAACAAAATGCTGGCAATTAACCGACATTTGTCACTAATCGTAGACAACAGGCCATTGATCTTGCTTTTTCTTACTGTAAGGTTTGTCATTGTCAAGGAATGATGCGTTTTTGATGATATATATCTGTCGAAATCAGGCTTTGAATTGACAATCCAATAATTTCAGCTCACCGGAACCCTCGATAAGCGGATGGGAAAGAATATGGAGGAAGGTTGCGTCTGAATTTGTATCCCATTCCTGGAGTTTAACAAATTAGGCAAAACTTTGATTAATTGCTATGTTCGTTATCGAAAAGACATTCGGGTTATAGGAAGCTTCTTAATAGAGCCCTTAAATTTTGCAAGGATACTGAATGAAATAATTACCATCCCATACAAAAGTAATATATGAAAAAGGTGCGTTAAGCCAAACTGGCTTCTTATAGGATTTTTGTGAAGAGGTACATGGCGTGAGAGAGACAGCTAGAATCTGCAAACCTTTTCACAAAGATACGTAATGGATGGCGCTTTTACAAACAACCATCTGGAAGTCAATGATATTATGTTGTCCACGCACTTTTCGGGATGCAAAGTGGTGCCAGCACTAAGGGATGTTATTGGTACAACTCAGGGTGACTGCTGCTTAGCATGCAGTTACGGAGGAATCTATAAGGAATGCCTTTTATTCCTTTAGAGGAACTAAATACCCAGCCCCTGATAATGCTAAAGATGGTAAATATCCTATTCCAATAAAAAGTAAAAGTCCAAATATAAGATTGCAGAACAACATATATCGCATTAGCATAGGTTCTAATATAAGTTCAAAAATCGGTTCTTTTTTTATCGAGCTTGTTCAATTAGCAATGGGTTCCTTTTATCCAAATTAGAACATGTTATTTTAGAATCGGTTCTAGAACCGCTAATCAGTTTTAGAACCTTTTTATTGGAACCTGCGGTAAAAGAACCTGTTCTAGATTGGATTCAAAGGTAACCTGTTCTAAAAATTATGCTGTAATGCTAATGAGCCCACACAAACTTTTAAAACCAATCCTTTTAGCCTGGCCTGGCCCATGGATATGTACCGTTATCCTGGTGCGATGGCAAGGCTGTCTCGAACGAATGGTGGAAAAAATTTGGATTGCTCGGAAACCCTCTTAGTTGTCAGCGAAGAGCGTATCAAAGTAGTAGATACTGTTATCCGATTTTCATGATCTTGTTTGTAAGATTGAAAAGGGTCTAGTCAAAAAAGAGTACCATTGGGTTATTACTTTTGAGAATTCTACTTTTGATTTTCGGCCGAGACGCATGGCGTGGACCCAGCTCCTGATAAATGAAATCTCTTTATATTATCTAATATGCTGTTTACCGCTTAAAATCAGTGGCGGCACAAATGTCACAGTTGAGGTCAGTAAAGGATGCCCTAAAGAGGGAATACCCTCTTCAAGCTTTGGGTGTGCACATACAAGCTTATGTGAATAATTTTGCGCCTTGGTGTCTGGAAGATCACTTAAAGCATTTTGTAGGAAAATTCAAGGTGCCCTGATTTATAGCTGGTGCAAAACGCATCATCTATGTGCTAAACCGAAATAGACACCGCTTGTGTCATTTACGCATAAGACCAAACAGAGGGTTTTTAAACTTCCGGTGTTAATGGAGGTTACTCCTCAACTTTCTACAGAGCTTAAATATATAGGGGTGGACAAGGCATGTTTAACTAAATGTTTCTCAGGGACTGCTTAGTTTCTGGCAGAGCCGAAGAGCTTTATGAAAGTCTTGGAGTATGAAACCGGCAGGGGTACACTAGTTGCATCTTGCTGTTGTCAGATCCATTGCGACATACGCATCTGTAGTCTGGTGACCTATAACAATGCGGGCTAAGCTGAATATTAACGGTGCTATGAGTACAGCACCTGGAGTCGCACTGATGTTATATTAGACATGTTACCCCTGTATTTCCATACATAAGGCTATGGTTCTCCGTTGCTTTTCGAATTGTGTTCGATGTTTCTAATACATGTGGGTAACATGATGCCCTGTATAGAATTTAGTAGAAAGCATGGAGTAATCCAAGTAGGGTGGTAACGATACTGGACCCGGTTGGTATCTTGCCGTTGGCAGCAGTCTTTTAGACTGAGATTTTCGTAATTTTGGATATTGTGAATTGGATAATCCATAACGAATGGAGACATAGAACTATCAGTATCTGTAGTGACAGTCAGGCTGTGCTTAAGACACTTATAGCTTTGATCAATTAATACAGAATTGTGCAGTAGTGCAGAAGCATACTGAACGAGGTTTCTATATAAAACAGGGTGTGTCTTCTATGGCTATCGGGTCTTTTGAATATTCTGCACAATGAAATGGCCGAATCATTTGCAAACATTGGATAAATTTCGACTTCCATAAATCCAGAACCACATCTGGGTTTCAGCATCACATGGTTACTACGTTGGATTGGTTCATATACAAAATCTGTTTTCATGAAGAGGTGTTCATAAGAGTGTTTAAGAAGTGTTTTGTAGGCGGTACAAAATATTTGAGTGAAGCTGACTACCGTAGACTTATTGGCCTGATTATGATACACAAAACTTGTGTCATGTTTGGGGGAAGAGGACACAACAGAACATTTTGTCTGTCACTGTCAAGATTTTTCCAGCACCAGATGGAGAATTTTGCCTACTGACGTTTTGTTTATTCTGTTCATACTTGATTTTCTCAGCTTTATAGGAAAGACTGGGAAATTATAGACCGCGCTCCCCTTTTCGTCTTTTCTCTTCTCTTCTCTTCACTAATTTCTACAGGGTATGAATCAGAGAACTGCAAAATCAACTTTTTTTTGATTTAATCATACACAAAAATTCTTGTTCACATTTAATAATTCAACAAAATTCACTGTAGAATAAAATCAGCATCATGTTACTGAACGCGTAATTGGGATCAGTGTGAATCATCTGTCGATTATGTTTTATGCAAATGTAATCACTAAACAAAAAGTCAGCGTTGAATAAATCAGAAAAAACAACAAACAACGCGTATGAGTGTAATCATAATCAAAACAAAATAGAAACACATTTCATAAATGATATTGTGTACATTAGGGTGGGACTTAAATCCGCTTTTTTCGAATTTTTATTAGTAATACAATACTAAAAATATTCTTCTTTGTGAAATAAAAATATATTTTTGGAAAAAAAATTTAGGTCGATATCTCAGGCTTGCCTAATCCGGAAAAATTTAAATATTGTCTAAATTTTTTTCTTCTATTTTGATTGGAAAATTAGGCAATATTTAACTTTAACCGGATTGGAAGAGCCTGAGATATCGACCTAAATTTAAAAAAGAAAAATTCAAAAAGAACAATATTTTTGGTATTACTAATAAAAATTCTAAAAAAACGGATTTTAGACCCACCCTAATTTATGAAATGTGTTTCTACGAAATCACCCCCATTTCATAGATAAGAAACTATTTTGTTTTAATTATGAATACACACATACGCTTTATTTATTGCTTTTTCTGATTTATTCTTCATCAAAATAATTATTGTTGACTCAAACGAACAGAATAAAAACTACCGATGATTATAAATCAGTGAAAACAATTCGCACGTCGTTTGATTAATTTAAAATCATCAACAAATATGTGTGTGTATTCAACGTTTGAACGCAAACACATATTTATTATTGTGTTAATTGCGTATGAACGTTTTGCAATGAGCATTTGCAGTTCTCTGGTATGAATACCGTTCATAAACTGCCTAATTTTCTAAGGTATAAATGGAAGACTGGGAAATTATAGGCCGGAATTTTCTTTTTCTGTAATTTCTGATTTATGCAGGGTATCGTAAAATAGACAATTTTTAGACTGTGCGCCCGCCATGGACTTGCCTCGGTGACTCGAATTAACTCTAACTTATCCCCCCAAAAAAAACCTCCTAATCTGATATTCGCTTCACAAAAACTCTTGTATTCTTCTTAGTTAACCTTCCTCAATATAACCTAAATAAAGATTAAAAATGAAAGTATTTTATGAAACTTATAAAGGACAATACCAGGATAAACTCATACTTTAACATAAAACAATACTGTAGATATACGTAACGAACTCAAGTCGACTTAATATAAAAATCAACCATGTAGAAAAGGGCGAACAGAGAACGCAGAACAACACAATAAAAAAAAAATAAAACATTGACAACAATAATAAAAATAATCACAAAATATAAAGATGAAGATGACATAAATGAAAAAGAATTGCTAAAGTATCACAGCATCACACAGCCAGTCTAAATACACATCAGCAGCAGCAACAACAACAACAACTGTAAACCAAACAGTTTTAATAACAAACAGTTGTAATAGCAACAACAATAATAATATCGACAATAGCAACAGATAGTGCTTCAAAGAATAAATTCTTATATTCGTCTATTACAAATGTTTTTTTCTAAATAATTTTGTTTCACTTTATTTGAAAAATGTAATGGAAGCTTGTAAGAATATTCGAAAAAAAAATCGATATACCTATCATCTGCTTATTATTGACTATTTAAAAAAATTGAGTTAGGAATACATTATAAATAATGTAAATATCCTCTTTATGATTCCGAAACCTGTTTTACGATATTCCGTATCATATCTGAGATATCCAGTATCGACTTTAATCTACATGCCAGATTTGCATACACAATTTAAAAAATATAACCCTTGTTTATCGTTTTTCTCGATAAATACTTTTTGGCGTATAGGTCAAAGGAATAATAAACTGACAATATATCGAATTAATCGTTACATCACTAAAAGGGATTAAAATTTATTGATCTACCAAATAAATCTAATAATCGAAAAATATCTGTCTGAACAATATATTAATGACTATAAAGCCCGTTATTATAACTTGGCCATGAGATACGTGTTAGTTAAAAGTAATTTTAGCTAAAGTGTGATATAAAGTAACCTTTAACTATTTTTGGTTGTCAAAACCCTATGAGAAATGGACCAGTCACAGAGTTATTCACGTGACCGGAACTTTGTGGCAGAAACCGGTCCTCGAGTTGGTTCTCTTATATGAAAGTAACTGGTAACCGGGCTTGTCATAGGAGGTGGGAATTTCTACTTTTTAAGCTACTTGCGACATATCGCTGACCTTGTGTAGGGTACCATATCACTGCATTGGTGTAAGTGAATACGCCACAGAACAGGTTAGAATCATCTTACACATAACTAGTCTCATGACTGGCTCAAATATACATACCACTGGACTGAGGATAAGTAATTAATAAAAAACTGGTTACATATCAATCACAATGTGTTATGTTGCAGAACTTGTAGGGAATTAATAGTTTCGTGACATATCACTTAACTGTTGCAAGTGCATATGATACAGAGCAAACGAATAATTTTTCGTTTGTAACCTGTCAAAATTTCTTCCGCACGGACGAGTGCGCGCTTAAGAGATTTTAAACCTAGATAAAAAGTAGCACAAGCCCCGCTATTAAAAAAGAACACAAAATTTCATTCCAAAGGAAAACAATTTAAATTTTCAACTTTTTTACTATTTCTAGTGTATTTTTAGTACCAAAAAAGATCTGAAGTATCTCCATAGATTTGAGGACGGATGGACAAACGCTGTGCTAGAATGGAAATGGTGTCTAATAAAATTAGGATATTTTTGTTGTTATTGCAGAGGTTCAGGAAATATGATCACGAGAAATTGTAGGAAATTTTTACTGGTTCGAATTTGTCACGAAAGAATCGTGCACCAGAATATTTTAAAGCGGTAGGTATACTATATACATAGTTATTCCATAGATGAGACTTCAGGGCGTATAATTGATAATTGCAAATAATATTACGTATACGCACAGTGAATCGAATTTATAGAAATGAATCAAAATAGTATATCGGGAGCTTCATATAGAAAAAGTTAATATCACATTGGAAGTTCTGGAGGCTGCCAATCACGTAACTGAGATTCAAAATGGCGGACATAAAATGGGTATCGTAGATTTAAAGAAGTTTATGATTTCGATTTTAAAGATACATTTTTAAATGACAGAGCCACTGATCACGAATCTGAAACTTTTAAAATAAAAAATCATAATGGTTCCAGATTCGTAATAATACTTATAATAATAGTAAACGTTTGCATAATATAAATGAAGTGTTACTGGAACTCGTCCATTGAAACTTTTAATTTTATTTATTAAAATTTTATGAATTAAAAGTTTCATACTTTCAAAGAAAAAGTTTCACTAAAATAGAGTTTCATTCCTATTATGAAGCTATTCATAAAAACTCGTCCAATAAAATCCTTTCTGTGTAATTACAAAATTTAAATTTCAAAAGTAAAAATATAAAAAAAATAATTCGATAATTTATCGAATTTTATTAACACAATTAATGTACATACTTAAATAAGGAATAAATCCTTTGAAGACTCTGTTAATATCTGTATTAGTGTTTATGCCAGTTCGTAGAGTACGTATATTTTTACAACTTGTAAGCCGTATGATGTGGTGTTTGCTAAGCTAAAGTGGTAACAGATACAAAGTGTTGTGTTTGTGTGTTTAAATAGCATTTTCAATTGTTTTGAGTTAAGTGTGTGTGTATGTGTGTGTGTATGTTTGTGTTTGTATGCGTTTGTATTCCTGCCACTAAAATGTAAAAGATAAAATGTTAATGATTACATTTTTATTGCTGATGGCCTAAATTAAATGTCATAATGTTTTGTTGCGTTTAACACAATTTAAGCAGCTTAATCGTTTGAATTATTTTTTTGCCATTATTTCTATGGTGTTTAATTTTTATCGGCTGTTTTTGAAGTTGAATTTAAATACTTTCAATGTTGTGAAGATTTTTTTTCATAAACAAAAAACGGAAATACAATTATAGAGAATCCACTTTTCCAGTTTTAAGGTCAATTTAATTTAATTATTTCTGGTATGTAAATCAGTGGTGTTAAAAAATGTAACATTTTTAAATCATTTTTATAAACAACACGATTTTTAAATATATCACAACATTCATTATAATGATCCTGAAAATAACTTAAATTATAAAGAACTAACCAACAATATGTCTGAATTAATAAATAACCGAAAGAGAAAAAATGGTAATTTAAATTTTATTTTCAGATATAGAGTCCGCCAAATAACCTTTTATTTTGAAAATGCTATAAAAAAAAAACTACTGAATATTTTCTCAAATTTCTTTTTTTATTTGAAAGTACAATCCTTCCGGTTAATAATGGAAAATAATTTCATTCAAATGGCTGCCTCGGCTGGCCATGCAGTAGCCTACACGATCGGTCCATTTTTAAGGACATTATCGATTGTGTGCAGCTGTATTTCACTAATGGCTTCACGAATATTGTCCTTCAAAGTGTCTATTGTCTCTGGCTTGTCGGCGTAACACTTATCTTTGACGGCACCCTACAAATAATAGTCCAACGGTGTCAAATCGCAGCTCCGAGGTGGCCAAACAACATCAGCTCTGCTGCTGATAATGCGATCTTTAAAAACAGGACGCAAAACATCAAGTGTAGCTTCGGCTGTGTAGCACGTAGCGCCATCCTGTTGAAACCAAATATTGCCAATATCCTCCTCTTCAATTTTTGTGAACAAAAATTCGTTCAACATGGCCCGATAACGATCGCCATTGACTGTAACGGCCACTCCTTGCTCATTTTCGAAGAAAAATGGTCCAATTATGCCATCGGCTTTTCAATGTATGCGTGCGGGTTTTCTGTGCCTCAAATGCGACAATTTTGCTTGTTTACATACCCGCCAAGATCAAAATGAGCTTCATCTGAAAAGATGACATTCTGAAACATTATCATGATTTTCAAAGTAATGTCGCAATATTTCCCAGCGTTGTTCAAGCGTATACACAACCATATTCGTTCAGCGGAAGGATAAAACTAATTACCATTCACGAAATAAGCACTAGTTGAAAAAAAAGTTAGATGGCGGACCCTATATATGAAAAATTTTAATGAAGAACTAAAAATAGCGTTACCTTTCAAATAAGCTAACGAATAAGCCTGAAACACTGTTATCCGTTATAGTACGTTAACGCAATAATTTTAAAATATAGTTCTCCGTTACAATGGGGCTAGGAACTTCATGCACTTAAAATTAAAAAAATATAACTACATATAAATTTAAAAAATCCCGCCATATCGGATGTCTATGAGGGTGGAGGAACCTACATGCCAAATTTCAGGCTTCTATCTTCAGCGGTTTTGGGGTCACTTTAACTTAACCCAATTTTTACAACTTTCGTATTGAAAATTCC
Organism: Eustalomyia histrio; assembly: GCA_949748255.1. Taxonomy (NCBI): domain Eukaryota; kingdom Metazoa; phylum Arthropoda; class Insecta; order Diptera; family Anthomyiidae; genus Eustalomyia; species Eustalomyia histrio. The sequence goes on along the minus strand of OX456526.1, from coordinate 50,144,096 downwards.
AAAAGTGTTTCTTTAGTAAATTAGCCCATACTCCAAAAACACAAAAAAAATTGTGCCATAAAAGATTTGTGGCAGGCCGTAAATGATGATATTTTTCCCCTTTTGAAACCCCATTTTTATAATATTCCTTGAAAAAAAACCTCCGCTTTTGAAATCACCATTTTTGTTTTCAAACAAATTAAATAAATAAATAAAACTGAAAAACAAACGGCAAATGAAAGTAATTGATTTTGAACATATGTACAAAAAAGTTAAAATAAATTTGTCTTTGAAAATAAATCATGGTTGGTAAACAATACCTTTTTATCATAACGGTAGTTCTTTACCACGCTCTGATCGATACCGCAACGACAATTTTAACACTGCGATTCCAATAGTGACAAGTGTCTTCTAATATGACGGGGTTTATTTCATAATATTACCTTTTGCACTTTGTTATATCTGCAAAATACCGTTGTAAATCGGTGTTTCGGTAGTTTAATGGAATCACCATTTTAAAATTTTCATTAAAGTGGCTGTGGTGGCTAACTACCGTTATTATGAAAAGGTATTGAATGCCAACCATGAAATAAATAAATGTTCTTATACACTCACAATATTTTATCGTTAAAAACAACTTAAAATACATATTAAATTAATCGAAAATACAATCAAAAAGAGGACTACTGATTTTTTATCATATTCAGTCCATTTTGTTGTTTATTCTCAATCATTGTTTAGTAATAGACAAAAGTAGTAAAAACAATAGAAAGTTATTTAAAATAACCATCAATTTTTTACTGACAAAAAGTAAGATTGAAAGTTTTTCATTTGTATGAAATTACAAAACACAACACACAGATGTACATATTTTTATTGGCCTTGTGTGTATGTATACTTGAATAATTTCTTGTAATTTTTATTTAAATAATTTTGTATATATACAAACTATTTTGTTAAAAAAACAAAAAAGAATTATATTAATTTCAATTTTTAGAAACAGAAAACATAAAATTTTACATTTAACATAAAATATCAACTCTTACTGAATGTCTGTAAATTTTTATAGTTTGTTTTTTGAATGACTGATTCAAATAGTTAAAATATATATTTATATGAATTTTAATTGATTCTACATTTAAAAACAAAAATTACGTATTACCTCTCGAATAAACTACAGTCGGTAACGGAAAATTTATTATGAGTGTAATTTTAACTGAACTTAACACTTTTTACCACGTTTCTGATGAAAATTACAAAAACATCCTTAAGCTTAAAATAGTTAGTAAGTTAAAATAAATGAAATTTCATTTAAAAAACCGGTCTTTTTACTTTTCATTTAAATCAAATGGTTTTTGATATTTATTTTAAAATGTTGTTTAAGCATTTGACACATCAATAAAAACAACTGATTAATCAGTTAAAAATAAATGTTAAAATGTTACCTACCAATTCCGTAAAAATAAATGATTATTCATTTATTTAAATTGTTTCGGTTTTTTATATTTTTTATTTATTGCTTATTGTTTTTTTAATCTTCAAAATATGGACTCACACAGTCTGTAAACACATGTTGTGTGAATGGCCTTATTTGTGTGTGTTTATGGATTTCTTATAGTTCGAATTAAAATAATTTTGTATTCAGCAAAAACGAAGCTCCCAAAGAAGCAAAAAAGCATCACTACTGTGGCAAAGACATAATTTCTTTTCTGATGGCTTCATCGATGAATTAAACATTGGTGTGTCATAGGATGGAAGTATTCAAATATAGTTACAACACTTACTCGCAATGATAATACGATGATTAGATATTTTGATGCATGAGTGGATAATGTTCATATACTTTCTGGTATTTAAGCTTTCATGAAAATTTTATTCACAAGCATTTTTAGGCATCTTCACAGAAAAAAGTATTACAAAATTTTAAGTAATTAAAAATATTTGTTAAAATTCGCATTCGATTTCTAACAATTTTTTGTTTAAAATCTTTGTAAATTGTCACTTTTCATATAAAAATTCTATGAAAATAAAAATTGAAGTAACAAAAAAACAACAAAAAGTTTTTTGTAGTTACAAATTCCATTGTTGGTGCCTTTTTAAAAAATATTTTTTTTGTATTTACAAAAATGTTCTATAGACGATGTTCAATATTACAAACAGAATTTTGTAATTTTATTCTGTGTTTGAAACATTTTTCAAAAACTTTGATGAATTTTTAAACAAATTTAAAATATTTTTGGATAATTTAAAAACTGGTTGGACAATTTTAAAATATTTGTAAACAATTTTAATATATTTTTGAACAATTTTAAATAATTATTGGACAAATTAAAAACCTTTTTGGGCAATTTATACAATTTTAAAATTATTTTGAAAAATTCTGAATTAAAACTGGAAATAGTGTAGTGCTAAATAAAATACACAATGCAAACAAACACAGATTGTGCCATCATAACTACTTAAGTCTAAAAAAATTCAAACGACAAGCTGAGCTAGTTTTAATTAAGAAGAACGTTTAAAGAAATCAATTTTACTTGGTTTTTCAAAACTTTTATTAAAAATTGCAAAAGTGCATAAATTTTATCTTGCATGCAATTTTGAACAAATATATAAAAAATGATTTAATAAAAAAAAATATATAAATGTTCATTAGAATTTTTTTCTCCTTAAAATTTTTGATTTTGAATGATCAAAAAACAATATACTAAATAAATGCTTTAGATTCAGAAAATATACAATAACTATAACTTTTGCTTTAGAAGCAATGAGAGTGATAGTAAAAAATATGCATCGGGTTTACATCCAAATCACTACATTTGAATTATGAACATATGAGATCTTTTGGGAGTTCTTTAGAATAACACCAAAAAATCATAAAAGAATGTTAACTGAAGATTAGGAAGCCATGAAAGAAGTTATACAAAAAAAAATTTAAACAAAAAACAAAATTGGAGTTTGTGGAATATTTATTATTTATTTATTTTTTTTGAACGAGACAGCAAACAAAATTTAAATTTGAAATACCTGTTACGGAAACAAATAAGCCATAAATATCCGTTTTGTGAGTTAATTTTATTTAATTTTCAAACAAATGAAAAATATTAATGAAACTGACAAAAAAGGTAAATAATAATAAATCATTGTCAACAAATGTATAAAAAAGTTTTTTTTTTCATTATTTATTTATTGAATCTTCACCTAATTTTGTGAACTAATAATATGTATGCAAATCTTAAAACTAAATCTTAATATTAAGTCCAGCCAGTGCCAGACGAAATTTTCATTTGTTCACATGTTCATAGATATGTATGGCATCGGAAAATTTTTCCTTTATATGTTTGATAGGTCTGCAGTGTCCCTCCGTCTTAGTCGCCTATGCCCATCATTATTCAAAAGATTCCGTGCTAGAACATTGGGATGAGTTTCCAGTTTCTTCAAGTAGTTGTTGATATATCTAGTGATTTCGTTACTAACTAAGGGTATATTGAGCTCTTTATGAATGTTGTCATTCCTAACATACCAGGGGGTGTTTGTAATAATTTTTAAGAGCTTGTTTTGCTTTCTCTGAATTTTTTCAATATTAGATGATGAGGTTTTACAATCGAGTAGTATAGTAATAGTTTACAATCCAATAAAAAAGTTAAAATAAATATTTCTTTTAAAAATAAATGTATGTTCCTTTATTTTTAACTGAAGTGAAAACTTTTTTTATTAAAATAAATACTTCTTTGAAAAATAAATATATGCTCCTTTATATTTAACTGAACTGAAAACTATAAACTACATATGTTTACAGTGTATCAATAAAAATTTGTGCACGCAGAGAATAAAATATGGTTGGCACAATCATATTCGAAGAGCCAACCATAGTGTGCCAACCATAGTCCTACTATAATATGGTTATCATATTATGATAATAAAATAACCATAATTTTACCATAATATGGTACCTACAGTTATATTATGATTCAAAATTGCCATATTATGATTCTAAATAAACATATTATGATGTTTCTAAATATCAAGGATTTTCTGTAAGAAACCTTTTCGTACAAAAACAATTTTGGGTTCTACAGACTTTTTCTTAAAAAAAATATTTTATTAATATTATAAGAACTTTTTACAAGAAATATATTAATAAATATATTTTTTTAAGAAATGTCTCTTATCGTTTTTATTGAAACGAATTAAAAAATATAAAATCTTTATATGGAATCTTTTTGACAATGAATTGATTAGTGTAAATAATATTATATGTATGTATAAGAAAGCCCTTAAAAAAATCTTCTAAAGCTATTTAAATATAGTAAAATATTTACTATAATAATGATAATAGCGACCATGTTGATGGTTAAAAAGTCAATAACGTGGTTGTGACAACCATACCCGATTGCAGCAAGCTTAATATAGTAGCAGTGATCATGTTGCAACCATGTTTTTTCTCTGCGTGTGCCACAATGTGTTGGGCCATCTCAGGGGAACATATATTTCAAATTTCATATTTCTAGTCAAAGGGGGAATCTTTTCCTCTTTTTAACGCTCCATTTTTACCGCGTTCCTGAAAAAAATTCCAAAAAGGATTATTAATTAGACAATACTTAAAGAAAGACCTATTTTAAATTTCAGATTTCTAGCTAAAGGGATTTGGTAAAGTGATCAAGGAGGAAATGTCCCTTTATTGCCCCTCCCTGCAGTTAAGCCTCTCTCATGTTAAAATGAACGATCCTTTTCATATAAAAGAACTGTTCCGAGAACCGGCCCCTGTTCTAAAAGACGATTCAGCAGCCAGAAAAAAGTTTGGTTGCAATTCGAGCAAAACCATTAACATTTATTTGTAAGAATTTTATTCTATTTGGAATAACCTATAATCCATTATTATAGAAAAAATATGGCATTGGGAATTAAAAAAGGAAAAATTCGTTTAGAAATTGTGTACAGTAGGACCAACCATTAATTTAGTGAATGTTCTCAAAAATTAGTACAATCTATCAAATTTATTAATAAATTGTCGATATTCGAAAGTGGTAACTACAAATTCGGTTATCCCTAACAAATCAGTTGAACCAACCGAATTGTGGATTGTATTGATTATAGAAGTCACTGAATATTGGTATTTGTAAACGAATTTTCTGCTATATTTATTTTCTTAAAAAATTATTTAAATTTAAAATTAGTCATTAAAACTTATAAGTGTTTGTGGGCTAGTGGATAGAGAGCTAGCCTAGTACTCTTGATTTCCGAGTTCGAATCCTGGTAAAGGCAAACATTTAAAAAAAATATATTTTTTTAATTAAAATAAAATATTCAAATGTTTAGATAACAAATACATCAAAGAAAATTAAATAAAATTGTGGTGCAGTAGAAATCTGAATGCTTAGGTTCGACACCGGAAAAATATAAAAATATTTTTTTTAAATAAAATTTTGTGGAATGTAAAAATATTTATGTGGAATATAAATATTAAATAAGATAATTAAAAATGTAATTTAATATGAAGATAGTTGTCGTAACCGCCAGAATTCGATTGGCAACAAATTTTATTTTGCTAACAAAATTGTGCTGATCAACACATTTGTAGTGAGGATATAAGAAATACAACTTTGAAGCTTTTTGTATCTATCTTGCATACATAAACTAAATGTATCTAGAAATTCTTAATATAGAAAGTAAAATATTATTTTAACTCAAGTTTGTTCAAGTGGTTGTTTAAATTTGAATTATAGAAAAAATAAAATATTTAAATTTAAGGTCCAGATAAGGTCCAAATGTATATTTATAAACAAAATATTTATAAATAGTCATCACTTAGAAAATTAGCGAAACAAAAAAAAAATGTGCTGCGTGTAAGTAATTGAGATTATTTTGTTTCCAGTTTATTTAAAATTATTTTTATATATTTTTAGATTTTCAATTATATCAAGTCAACAATGTGGTAAACTGTATTTTTTTAGTCTACTTATATTCAGCGAAAAAAATTGTTGGTTTTTTTCATTTACAATCGAATAAGTGTTACTTTTTTTTTGTAAAAATATGCTCGCTTTTCCTGACATTAGCAATTTTTCTTTCTGACTAAAATTTTTTGTGCTTTAGCAACATTTTTTGCTCAATTCACTAACTTCTTTTTGCGAGTGTAGTGAAAAAAGTATAAAAAATAAACTTTTTGTTAACCTCAAGTTGTTGTTTAACATGATGTTGTCACCACTTTATACACACACATATAACATATAAAATAAAAATACACACATACTCTTAAAACTTTATAAGCTATTGTTTTGAAAGAAACAATAAAGACTTTTGGGTAAATGTTGTACAATATTTATTTTTGATATAAAAAAGAACATTAAATTAAACATATGAAGGTGGAAATAAGTGAGTGAAAACTAAAACTGTAACTGCAACTTCACGTGTTATATGGTGTGCAAATATAACATGCACTCTTTAATTTATATTGTAGTTTTACTCTTCCTTTTTTTTGTGTTTGTAAAAATTAAACATTGTGCAAATCTTGCACGTTGAGAAAAAAAAAACATTTTTCCGTAAAATGTTCAGTTTTTATACCAAAAACTTTCCGCACTCTCTAGGTGAGGACTAGAGCATTGAAAGAATTTATTGTTTAAGTTTATTTACAGTGATGCATGCAACTGATAAAAAAAAACTTAACAGTTGACAAAGAATTTATTCTGCAAAGTTCTGGCATAAAACAACGCATTGCATATACAGTAAAATCTTTCAATAAGAACTTTTATGAGGTGTCTGGCAAAAAGGATTAGTGTGATTAAAGTCGATTAAATAATTGTATTAATAAAATTATTTTAAATGAAAACATTTATTGACATTTGCTGTGTTTATTTAATCTTGTATTGTGTATCATAAGATATCAGTCTCAAGTGAATGCCAGTTTTTTCACTATTACCTATATTTTTAATTTTATTATTATTTTTTCTTCTTGTTTCTATAAATTTAAAAATATTTTTACTTTTCTTCTTTACTTCTTGACGTTTTACAACATGAAAATACAACTGACTGTTCACAATAAAATATTTATATAGTATATTTTTTATCAGCGGCTATAACTTATTTAATTGCTTCCTAAGGGACTTCCAAATTAATTCAAATGTAATGATTTGGATGTAAACCCGATGCATATCTCTAAAAATCACTATTCATTGCTTCTAAAGCATAAGTTTTAGTTATCGTATATTTTCTGAATCCAAAGCATTTATTTAATATACATATTGTTTTCTAATCATTCATAAAAAAAAGTTTCAATGAGAAAATATAATTATATATTAATATGTATTATATAATTATTTTTTTTATTAAATAATTTTTTATAGTTTTGTTAAAAATTTCATGCAGGATAAAATGTATGCAGTACTGCAATTTTTAATTAAAGTTTTGCAAAATTAAGTAAAACACATTTCTTTAAACTTTAATTGAAACTAGCTCAGCCTATTTGATATGGCTTGTATCAATTTAGATATCATGAAATATAAAATTGGATATGATTAAATATTGTGATAGATCACTTTTTTAATCGGATTCTTAAATATATTCCTGGATTTAATTTAATCTGCCATTTTTCGGATCAATTTTGATCAAAATTAATCCCCAAATAATTGCTGGATCTAATATGATCTTCCATTTTTAAATCAATTTAGATCAGCTAGATATTAAAGAATATCAAATTAGATAAGATAAAGTATTGTGCAATATCAATTTATTTTACACGGGCAATTATGAAAAAAAATTTAAAAATTTTTGCTAATTTAGCAACTAGGTTTTAAAAACTTAGTAAAATTTTTTGCAAACAACAGCTACAAAAATTTTTGTAATTTATTAACACGTATAAAATGTATTTTGTTTTTTATAAGATCTGTTTGGCTACGAAAATTTTGTAATTTGTGAACCCATGTAAAAATTATTAGTTTTGATAAGATCTGTTTGGATCTTATTGGATATAAATGAATCTATAAAGTTCTCGTGACAGATTTGATCATATATGACGGAATATGGACTATCAGACAGATTGCCAGATCTGATTATTTCTTTTCATACATTAAGGGAGTTGGAAAATTTGCTTCTGATCTGTCTACATTTGGTTTGATCTATTTAGCTCCCAAATTTGTCTCCCAGTTTTATCTGGTCAAATCTGATTTTTTTTGCACTGAAATAGAAAGTAGGAATAATTTTTACCAAAAAATGATTTTTAAAAATTTTTCTATACGTTATAGCGATATAGAGAGTGTCCATTATTGGTAGACTTTACTGTGCATACTGGTTTCTTCTGTAGTCTCACACATATTGTATGTGAAATGTGTGATTTAATAGTTTCCAAAGTTAAATGGTAACTGCAAGCTTACATTTTTTTTTACACCAGCAACAGTTGCAACATCATGTTGCTATCATTCTTTTTGTGTTCATGTATAAACAGTGTCTTTTATTGTGAACGTGTATGTAGTGGTGCCATATTGCATTAAATATCATTTCTTTCACTTCCCTACTACCAGCATCATCATATCGATAAGTTAATGGAGAAAGGACCTAACTCGATTTTTATTTTTATTTTGTAGCAGGTGAAGGAATAAACTTAATAAAATCTTAAAAACTTTGTATATAAATTTTCCCGAATGCAATTTTTCTTTCTATCGTTGCCTGTATTACTTAAATATTACATTTAAATAAATTATATTAAATTATTTTCCCATTCCATTGAGTTTACTCCTTTACCTCTTAAGAAATAAGAAAAAATCGAGGTAGGTCCTTTTTACATTAAACCATCGCTATGCTGTTTTTTACACTCTGCGAGTACTTGTTATATCGTCAGTACGTGTATTCGCATGGTGTATTGTGATTGTTTAATATTTGTTTTTTTTTTATTATTATTCAAGTATCTAGTATATGTATGGGGTTATGCATGTGTATGGGTGTGTCTTTATGGAAAAAGTTCTATTCTTAAGTCATTGTTTTCCCTTATACTTTTTTTTCTAACTTGTTTAACATGCCAGTTTGTGGCTTTTGAGGGCCACTTATTTGTTGCTAAAAATACATTTGGGGGCAAGCATTTGTTATCTCGAAAATTCAATTGTTTGTTTAAAGTTGGTTGTGCTCAAAACTAAAGAGTTTGCTAACAAAAAAAATAATTCTTTGTTTAAATTTATAATGGAAACAATCAAAGAATTTTCTATTTATTTAGAAGATTGTATTGATTTTATTTCAAATTGATGTGAAATTATGGTTTCATTCTATAAATAGTATTTGTTGGCAGAAAAATTTTTATTAAATAGATTTAAAGTTTATTCTTTCCAATAGTCGGTGTATGTTTTGACAAAGTTGTTCCACTATAATATCGCCGAAATAGAATTTTTGTCTTAAACCAGCGGTCAGGTAGTGCATTGCATTGACGAAAGGAAGTCAGTTTGATCTGCCCTCGTAGGTTTTACTGAATGTTTGCTTTCAAATTTATAGCCAAGAAGAATTTTCCCATTTTGAACAACAATTCTTAGCTTGGCGAAAATTCCCGAAAATTTACTCTTCAGAGAAATAGCACACACTCCAAAAAATTTTTGTAAATTTACTACATTAAAATGGGTAAAGTTTTATGTAATATATCACGAAAATTTGGTAAATACAAACACCAAATGCGTAAAACTATTTTGCGCACACTTTTACATACAATAATACACACAAAAAGTATTTTTAGACATAATGTGTTTAAAATTAAACACTTTCTGCCTGAAATTAGTATTATTTTATTAAATTTAAGTTTTACTCACAAATTTTGTAAATATACTAAATTAGAATGGTAATAAATATTTTGACGTTTTAAAATTGAAAAACATTAAAAAATTAAGAAAGCAAAAAACGTATAAAAGTAATCCTCCTATCAGAAAATGCTATAAATTTTGCGATTGGCCCCTAATGTCAGTTCTGTTTTGACATTTGTGTAGTAAACACATGCGAAATACATGTTATTAAACAATGTTACGCTACACTGCTCCAGAACGCGGAATATTGGTGACTATTTATTTGAGCAATAATGAAGATGATTTTTCATCAAAAGTAATCATGAGTGATGAGGCCCATTTCCATCTTAGCGGGTACGTAAATAAGCAAAATTTACACTTCTGGGGCACTGAAAATCCGCGTGTAACCCACGAAGAGCAATTACACCCGCTCAAAGTCACTGTATGGTGTGCTGTTTTCGCTGGAGGAGTCATCGGACCTTTTTTCTTCGAAGACGTCGCGGGCCAAATGGTTACTGTGAATGGTGAGTGCTACAGAGCAATGATCAACGAGTTCCTTTTGCCGCAACTTGATGAATTGGGATTGGAAAACATGTGGTTCCAACAGGACGGTGCAACGCCACACACTGCACGTGCCACAACCGATATGCTGAAGGATGCATTTCCCGCGCGCCTTATCTCCCGTTTTGGCGATTTGCACTGGCCAGCAAGATCGCCTAATTTGACCGCTCCAGACTTCTTTTTGTGGGGCTTTTTGAAGTCGCGGGTTTATGTTAACAAGCCTCAGACTCTTGCAGCTCTTAAAGACAATATCCGTCAAGAATGCGAGAACCTATCGCCGGAAGTTTTGGCCAAAGTGATGGAAATTGCCATAAAAAGGGCTCAAATGACAATCAACTGTGGCGGCGGCCATTTACATTACATCATATTCTCGACTTGATGTAAAAAAAATTAAAAGACCAAATAAAAATAATCCACAAGAAGAATCAAAGTTTTTCATTTTTTTTTTTTTTTTTAAATTACAGACAAAAAACATCGGAAAGTTATTTTTGCGCCACCCGTACGTCCATACAAAAAAAATTAAATAAAATTTTCAAGCACATGCAACCAAATTGTGTCCACCTATTTTCAAGATAACAACGGATGAATAAAATCTTTATATCTGCAAAGGTTGCTTTTTAAAATTGAGAAGAGGATGCAATCCTGCCGCACATCTTAAATTGTAGGTGGACATTAATGCATATGCCAATTCGAAAACTGTGATTAATCATGTAAATAATGCTAAATGTACACCCAGAAAACAGTATCAGTTGTGGTCACCGAATTTGTTGCCAATCAAATTCTGGCGGTTACGAAAACTCTCTTCATATTAAATTATATTTTTTAGTTGTAAAAGCCAATATTCAGTTGTACAATTTAATATTTATATTCCACAGAAATTTTATTACGTTCCACAAAATTGTATTTTAAGAAAATTAAATTTTTATATTTTCCCTTATCGAACCTGGGCATTCAGACTCATAGTTCACACTCTTGCTTACTGCATCACAACTAATTTTAATTTTCTTTGATATATTTGACATTTAAACATTTGAATGTTTTATTTTAATTAAAAAAAACAATAGTTTTTAAATGTTTGCCTTTTCCGGGACTCGAACTCGGAAATTCGGAGTACTGAGCTACCTCTATACTCACTATACCACAAACACTTATAAATTTTGATGGCTAAATTCGAATTTAAACAATTTGTTAGGAAAACAAATATAGTACAAAATTTGTCTATCAATTCGGTTGCTTCTACTGAAACCCAAATTAAATGATATATTTGATCAGAATAACCGTACTTGTAGTTATCATCTTTGAATGTTGACAATCTTTTAATAAATTTGATAGATAAATTGTTGCTTCCACCGCACACAAATACTAAACGAATTTTATTTATAAAGTTGGTTGAAAATACCAATAATTAAATAATAGGATTAATTTTTAGATTCATTACCCCTTTTTTTAATTCTCAATACAACAGTTTTGGTTTATTAATGGATTTAAGTTATTCCATTACATATAAATCTTAATGGTTTTGATAGAATTGCAACCAATATTTTCCCTGGGTGTATTCTGTATTATATTTTTAATTTATTATTAATAAATATATGCAATAAAATAAATTTATTGTCTTATAAAACAAATGTTTTTGTGCAGTTTAATTTAAAACATTGCGTTGGTAAATATCTGCATTTTTTTGTATTTTCACGCATTTAGAAATGCATTTTTAGGCATTTAATGCGTATATATACACTTCGAATTAATTTCTTAACGCGTAATTTTAGTAAATTTGCGAATTATTTTTAAAATTTCATTTAATTTTTGCGCACTTTAGTTGTAAAATTACCCATTATGTGTGCACCAGCTTAAGCATAATGTGTGTACTTTTTTTCGTTTACGTACACAGTGTAAATTTACCCAACTTATAGTAGGAGGGTCATTCCATGTCAAACCGCACAGCATTCGGATTTGTCATCTCCGATTTTAATGAAATTCGCCACAAATATTGTAAATGTCAAAATATCGAAAAAGTGTCCATACAAAGTCACCCATAACTTCTAAACTATATAACCTAAAATGTTTCTATTGGTACCATTTTAAAGGTAAAAAGATTACCTTATGGCCAAGCTACTTTTTCCTTTATAACTCAAAAACCAAATGAGTCTCCACCTTGCCACAAATGTAGAGAGGCCTTACCTTTTAACATATATTTTTTTCAGAATTTTAAAAAAATTGGATTTTGAGATATGGGTCTTTGAAGATTAAACTTATAAAAATGACATTTAACCTTTTAATACTTGCCATTTTGAATTCATGGTTTTCACCTTTTAAATGGTAGCAACAGAAAAATTTTAGGATATATGGTTTAGAAGTTATGGGCGACTTTGTATAAACACTTTTTCGATATTTTGACGTTTTTGCCAATTTTCATGACGTCATATTTCAAAAACCGAAAGGGTTTGGGACCGAAAGGTTAATGATTTAATAAACTCTACCCATTTACAATATTTGTGGCGAATTTCATTAAAATCGAACATGACAAATCCGAAAATGACAGTTTTCAGTGTGGTTTGACATGGAACGACCCAGGAGTATAGTTTCCTACTATAAGTTGGGTAAATTTGAACAGAAATTAATTAGAGTGCGTGACTCAGGGAACGTTCATTTTAAAAATTTCAAAATGTATTTTATCACTGTGTTAGCCCATACTTTAGGGAAAAAAATAGTAAAAAAATTTGTAAAAGGTAAGTCCCAACTTACTATTTCTGTACTGATTTTTAGTAAAAAAATATTATTTAGTAAATTTTTGTGCTATTTACATTTTACAAATTACAGAATATTTATAAATTTTTGTTGCTAATTTCAGAAATCATTTTACAAATTTTTTGAAAACCGATTTGCTAAAATTCGCAAAAAATAATTTACTAATTTTACCATTTTTTTTAAAATTTGTAAATTTTATTGATATTGAAGGAAATTTAATTTCAAATAATAAAAAATTTTACTTACAAACTTAAAATGTTACATAGACTGAAAAAAGGGATCGAAAGTGAAGATACTTTTCAAAACCAACACATATCCAAAAATATGGAAGTCCTATTAAAATGGCACAAAAAAGTTCTAAAAATCAGCCCTTAAAACAATTAAAATTTGTCCTTAAAATCCAAAATATTGATTCTAAAAATATTTTTCGATACAAAAATTAGCAAATTAAAACAAAATAATAAATTCGTTTATATTTTTACTATTTTTATTTTTGTCTAATACCCCATTCATACTCATCCCCAAAATACGTATTTTCGTCATTTTCAAGTTTTCGATCTAAAATTTGTATGGAATTTAAAATTTGAAAACTTGAAAAAAAAACGAAAATACATATTTTGGGGATCAGTATGTATAGGGTTTAAAATATTTTTGGAAAAGAATAAATAATTTTAAAAAAATGTTGTAGCTCCACAAAAAAAAATATGATTATTTTTTCGTAAGGCAATTTCAAAAGAATTTACCAGCTTTAGAGTTCAACGAGTGTATTTAAAAATAATTCATTTAATTTTTAACAACTTTATAAATTAAAATTTTTCTGTTTTACAATTCATTGAATTTAGTTCACTATAATTTATCAAAATTTATTTATTTTAATAAATTTTGTACAGAATTTTGCCAATGTTTAGTAACGGTTATTAACTTTCCTGGCATTTTCATTTCACTAATATTTATTTTAGTAGGGCTTACTAATTTTCTATACAAATTGCATTGTGCTTATATTAATATTATTCAGTAAATTTTTTTTCTGACTAGCAAACTGATTTTATTTTCCATTTTACAAAAAGTTTACTAAAATTTAAAGCGGCTACTAATATGTTCTACTAATTATATTATACTACACTTCAGCAGACATGTGTTGCTAAGATTAGCAAAAAAATAACTCAGGGCTCAAATTAGCAAAGTATCCCGCAATAACAACAAAATCTTCTTTAGTCATTACAGACTTTTTTTAGTGAGTGTAGAGAAAGTCGTTTGGGCAGGCAGTCAACGGAGAGACTTATCTTCAAAAAAAAATAATAATAATTTATTCAAAGTATTGGGCATTATGAACACTATGTGCTTGAGTCCACGTTTAGTTCAATGTTAATGCTCAATATGAGGGTTTCTCGCTACAAAATGTTAGTTTAACCTTCCACAAACATTAAATAAATAATGACGTATGAGTGTTATAAATGTAATGAATTAATATTGCTTATACGCCTCGTTGATTTTCCTTAAAAGTTTGCACTTTATTTTGTATAGTTGGTCATAATCAGAACTTGAAAAAAATAATTCGATTGAATAATATGATTTATGATTTAATTCGCCAAGTATAAATCGAATAAACAATTCTTGGTTAAAATAATTTATTAAAATTTAACCGATTCGCTTAATTTTATTAAAAGATTAAGCGAATTGGTTGAGTATTGAAGAAGATTTAAAAATAGAATTAAAAAATTATGTTTTTATTATTATTATTATTATTTATTAGATACATAATTAATTATAGATCTAATATAATTTAAGGAGCACTAGCTACATAGGCTATCAGCTCATGTTTTTAAATATCTTGTGTTCTTCGTAATTATTCATTATATGAGCTAGAAATGTTTTTTACGAATTGTTTTCGAAATTCCAACTAATAACAACCAAATTTCTTGAACGACCGATTGGATTGGTTGGAGCCACCGATCTATTGGGTTGTCGCTGCAGAAATTCGCTCAATGCAACAGAATTTCGGTTGAAACCAAATATTTTAATTGTATCAGAAAAACATTTGGTTGGGACAACTAAATAATTCAGTTGGCAAGATATTTGGATGTCACGATAAATCTGTTTGCTCTGGTTATTTAGGAAAGTAGTACTAATAACTTTTCCTTTAAGCTGTGATAAACTTTAACCTAACTTTAAGCGCAAATAATCTAAATGTTCATTTAGGAAAAAAAAGGGACTGACAAAACCGATTTGACTTGGCAAGGGAAACGAAATGGAATAAAACTTGGAACGAGTGACATTTAAACACTAAACAAGAGGAACAAAATAGGATGGAAAACGGAACAAGTGGAATTGCAACCCTAAATAAGGAGAACAAAATGGAATGGAGAACGGAGTGGAATAAAACGAGTACCAAGTGGAATTGCAAAACTATGTAAGGGAAATGGAATGGAGTGAACAGGGTTAAGAGTATAATTAAAACTATAGACGGGGGGAATTGGAATAAAGTGGGGAACTAGTGGAATTGACACACTAGACAAAGGGAAAGAAAAGAAATGGAACGAGTGGATTTAAACACAAGACAAGAGAAACCAAATGGAACAAAACCGTAACGAGTGGAATTTCAGCACTAGACAAGCGAAATAAAATGGAATGAAACACTGGATAATAGAATGAATTATCGATTTGAACATATATTTTCCCATTTAAGCAATTTTTCTCCATTTTAACGTTTTTCGTATATTTTATCTGTTAATGGAACTAGAAACTTTGAGGTTTGGCATGTAAGCTCCTCATCCGGCTTAGAATTGCAGCAAGTCAGGATTTTGTAAATTTTTACAAGGAGAGGAAAAACGGAAAAGATTACCTTTAACTTCCTGCCCAAACAACTTCGAGACTATAGGCTAATTCACCGATGAGGTTCTTTTTGGAACTTTCGTCATGAACGTGGAGGTGCAAACGGTGAAAAGTCGCCCTTAACGGCAAAGCGTTTTGGCTGAAAATCTGAAGTTTAAAATATATGTTCCGATATTGGAGTTTCTTATAAGTCACCCAGCCCAAACTGCTTTATCTAGCACCCAAACCGCAGGCGGAGACATTCACAAATACGGTATTTTACGATTTTTGAGGGGTGGGGGGAAAAGGTCTCCCTTTAATCTTCCTGCTCAAAACGCTTTAGCTATAAATTAAATAATGTGTTTCCTGAAATAACTGCTTGTATATGATCATACATGTCCGTGTATTATTTATGATTCAATACATGACCATACATGATCTCATATATGACCACATACATTATCGTATATGCTTATATATTACTTATGTCTTTATTACTTATGTATAATATACAATCATATGTATGATCATGTCTGTACATATAAATTTCGATTTTTACAACAAACCTCACTAAAGAGATACTTTTTGAAATTAAAGTACTAACGTGAAAATAATGGGGTCAAAATATCTACCCCACAACGTTCTGTCTATCAACTTCTGCTAGAAATCTCAAATCTGAAATATGTTTTCCAGGAGGTATGAACTAATTAAATTACTTTTTTTAACATCCATTTAGGCGCGGAAGAGATACTTTTTGGAATTTCCAATTAAAGATTGGTAAAAATGAGTTTGGAAATAGGAAATGTGCATCTTAGATGACCTCTACAAACTCTTTGTCAAACATCTGAAACTTAAAATTTAAACATCCACTACAATAAGATTAATATAAGGTGTGTTCGACGTACGTTACCGCGGGTGCCCGCGGAAACCCAATCTTACCAGAAAGCGTTTCTTGTAACAAAAATTGGGTAAATAAGAGTGTTCATGAGAGAGTAATTGTGTTTCTCTTTTTACCAGAACTTACCCGTACTTTTTGTTTGGGTAAAATGGTAAAATTGTCAAATCATCAGCTGCTGCTAATAAATTAACCGTTTTGCATTTTTGAAAAAAAAAATTAAAGTTAAATAAAAGTTTGCTATAAACAACTTTTTCTTCTTAATAATAAAAAAAGGCATTTGAAAATGTAAATAGATATTTTCCATTTGAAATATATTTATTAATTAAGCTGTTTTTAATATGATTTTGTGCGTTCGCAGTATTTTGGGCATTTTTATGGTTTTGTGAGAGAATTTTTTGATTACTCTCATTTTACCAGACTTAACCCAAAATTACCTCGTACAGACCTATATTAATATATTCCGATATTTAATCGGTAACAAAGTATCGGGCTTTTAAGCTTGTTTATGCATATGAGCACGTATATATTATTTGTTATGCATAATTTGATTGATTGCTTCTTTATAAATAACTATACAAATCCATCTTCAACTACACTCTGGAACATTAAATTAGTTGTGAATTTTGACTAAATTTAATTTAATATATTGACTTAAGAAATATTTTTCTGATATAAATTATAATCTGTTTACGCTTCGTTTTAAATTGTTTTAAATTTGTTTGAAGAAATTTGAAGAATCTCGCATATAAAATCCAATCCATTTCAACCGAACATCTAAAATAAACTATGTAGATGCTGATCACTATTTTTCACTATGACATAGGTGAAATAGCCCTCACTATGACATAGTTAGGTGATATAAAATAATAAATAGAAACTATGATATTCTAATGGTGAGTGAATCGGTGTACTACAAAATTAATCAATGTCCAATATTTTTAATCAGCACAAAGTTATTATACCCTGACTATGTAGTAATGCAAGTTAAGGATCCCTTAGAAAAATATTAAAAAGGGTAAAGTAAAAAAATTACAAATTTGAAAAAGCAACAATATCTTCTTCTTCTTAATATATAAAAACGCTGTACGTGTTACAAAAACTCAAGAACCGCTGGACCGATTGACACCAAACTTGGACAATATATAAGTTTAGTCAGGAGCCAGGTTTCTCTTAAGTTTAACAACGATAGGTGGCGCTATTGTCGTAATATTTCAATTTTTTTTACTTATGGTACGATTTGGCTCAAATTCACAAAATATATTTATTAAACAAAAATAAGTATCCTTTTCTTTTATGGGCATTCAAAAATAAAAAATTGCCAATATATTAAAAATTTTCTTAAAACAATTTGTAAAAGAATTTAAGTTTCAATAAAAAATAATAATAATTTAAAATTCCGGAAAATCCTATTTGTTTTAAAATAATGCCGACCCGATCTAGAGGAGGAAACATTGGCAGGTGCACTCGACGCGCCCAAACCGAAAGAGATCAACGAGCAAATTCTACACATGATCAACATTTACAACGGAATATCGAGCTTTTAAACCGAGTACGTGTAATTCGTGCTGCTCAAACACCTAAAGAACGATCTCAACATCTTGAGACCCAAAGAGTTATTGACAACGCAATACAGATAATAATAGATTAGCAAATCGCGAAAGAATGCGTATAACCCGAGCTGCTTCGATCACCTCATTTAACCGTCTGGCTTTCGTTTACGAACCAGACATAAATTACAGTGCTCATAAGAAAATCACTGTCACGCACTCAAATTTAAATATGAATCACCCGGAATGTGCTGTTGTTCCGGAAAAGTTGTGTTGCCACCACTAAGCTCACCGCCGGAACCACTGAAAACATTGTTATTGGGTGAAAGTGCGGATTCCAAAATTTTTCTAAAAAAGACCAGAAAATTTAATATATGCTTCCAAATGACTTTTTTTGGGGCAAAAATTATTACAAACACTGATGCTCAAGGTCGCAATTTTGATTCAACTTTTAAAATACAAGGACAAGTACACCATAAGATTGGTGGTTTATATCCATTATCAAATGACCATCCCGAATTTTTGCAAATTTATTTTTTGGGTGATGAAGAAGAACAAGTGAGTTTAAGATGCCACTACAATCATATTGAACGAATACAAGAACGATCTATCGTAGCGTCCTTGGAAATATTTCTGGCCGAAAAAAATTCACTTATTAAATTATTTAAACATGCATCTGAAAGAATGATTACTGATAATTACATGATTGTAATCAAACCGGATAAACTTCCTCTAGGGGAACACACACGCAGATTGAATGCTCCAACGGTCAATGAAGTTGCAGTAGTTATGGTAGGAGATACTTTTCAGCAACGAGACATTACAGTTATGCGTAGAAGCAACACTATTTAAGTCATACATGATTCACATCGGTCATATGATGCTTTACAATATCCATTAATTTTTTGGGAAGGAGATGATGGATACCACATTAATATCAAACAAACTAATCCACAAACAGGTTAACATTTGATTTTTTAAACCAATTAGAAACAAATTAATTAATGTCTTTCAATACTTTTTAATATCTATCTTTTTCAGTATTAATAATTTTATGTTTCAGATATTTCTTAAACACCCTTTTAAGGTCATGTCTTTTTTATTTAAATAAACGATATTTTAAATATAACAGAAAGAGTTTCACTTCATCTTGATTATGTTGCACTGCTACTTATCGTACTTAAGATTAATTTATAAAAAAAGAAATAATTGGAGACAAAATCAAAATATTTCAGGGCAAAACAACGTTTGCCGGGTCAGCTAGTTTAAAAAAAAGATGAAATTAAAACTACATTAAAAAATCCCTTAATAGTCATAACCTGGAAAAATATGTAACATAAAATAATTGTCTCTTTAGGCCAACTTTCACCATTCACGAGATCAGTTCTTTTTAAATAGATTTGTGTGTTCATAGTCATGTTTTTCTCTATTTTACATCGATAAAAGCTTATTGGTCTTATTACAAGCAACCAGAGTGTATATAAACCCAGTACAATATTATCTGTTCAATAAAACACATATAACAACAGCTTAATATACCGCAAAAATTGTTAATGTGTAAAAAATACTGTAAACAACATATGGGTCAATGCCAGTAACAGAAGCCAAAAATTGTTAAGTGAAATTAAGTATCGATGTCTTTATGTACATATGTTATGTGAGTATTATAATTGATTCTTATGTATCAGTTTATTTTAAAGGCACGCAGACAAAAAAAAAATGGTTTGGGCAATCATTTTCGAAGAGCATTATATATTTTTGGAATTATGATTGTGCCAACCATGTTCATACTATTCATATGGTAACTTATGATAATAAAATTACCATAATTTTACCATTACATTGTCGCTAAAGTTATATTATGATTCAAAACTATGAAAAAGTTCTTTAAATTTCAGAATATTTCTAAAGGGTGGTTAAATTTTAAGGGCCGATGTTGAATGTGAACCACACTTAAACTTCAAGTTTTTTCTGCATTTCATTTAACATTTCTCAATTTAAGACTAACTCAATTTGAACCATGGAAAGATACACAATCGAGAAACGCGTTTAAGTTATTCAGGCTTATTATGAAAATGAGCGATCAAATCCAAATGCATACCGTGCACTTCGTGATTTTTTCGGTCAATTTAATCGTCCAAATGTGCGTACAATCGGAAAAATCGTGGAAAAATTTGAGCAAACCGGGTCTGTAGGAGATGTGAAAACACCAGTGCATGCTCGTACAGCTCGTACTGCATAAAATATTGCTGCCGTTTGCGATAGTGTGGCTGAAGACCGTCCACCTCAACTCGTAGTCGTGCCCAACAATTTCACCTCTCACGCTCGTCGTTGCTGAACATTATGCATACAGACTTGCATTTACACGCTTACAAGGTGAAATTGACTCAAGAAATAAAGCCTCTTGACCATTCCAAACGTCGTCAATGGTCAGAATGGTGGCAAGAAATGGCAACAGTGGATGATCAATTTTCGAAGAAAATCATCTTCAGTGATGAGGCACATTTTCACCTCAGTGGAATCGTAAATAATCAGAATTGCCGCATTTGGGCGAATGATAATCCAAGAGTGATTGTCGAAAAACCAATGCACCCACAAAGAGTGACTGTTTGGTGCGGTTTATGGGCTGGCGGCATCATCGGGCCGTATTTTTTCCAAAATGAGGCCGGTCAGGCAGTTTCTGTGAATGGTGTTCGCTATCGTGAGATGATAACGAACTTTTTATGGCCCGAATCGGAAGATATGGATGTGCACGATATGTGGTTTCAACAGGACAGTACCACTTGCCACACAGCGATGTCAATTGGCCGCCAAGATCATGTGATTTGACACCGTTGGACTTCTTTTTTTGGGGTTATTTGAAAGAAAAGGTGTACGTCGATAAGCCAGCAACAATTCAAGAGCAAAAGGATGATATAATTCGGCACATTAACGGCATAGAACCTCAATTATATCTCATAGTAAAAGAAAATTTGGACCATCGGATGGAGGTGTGCCGCCGAGGTCGCGACGGCCATTTGGCCGATATTTTGTTTCATACATAATTGAATCATACCATATTATCATAATAAAAAGAAAAGACAATAATTTCCTAAATAATTTGTGTTTTATTTAAAATCAACATCGGCCCTTTAAATTTAACCACCATTTATAAGAAATGTTTTTCTAAAGAAAAAAATTTTATATTAGGGACATTTTTAAGAAAACATTTTTGATTCTATGAACTTTTTTAAAGAAAAAAAATTTAAATTCTAAGGACTTTAAAAAAATAAAACATTGAAAAATATTCTTATATGTTTTTAAGAATATATGAACTTTTATCTTAGAACAGAGGATTCAAAAAGCAAATGTTTTGATTCTGTTTGATTTTTCAAAAATTTGTCAGTTTTATTGAAAGTGTGTGCTCCAATTAAATTCAGATTCCTGAACAGCGACCCAAAGTCATATACAAATGAGCCTTTTAGATTAAAAATTTTATATTTTTAAAATTTATTACCGCCTTTTTGAATGGGTTATTTTTAATATACTGATTCCGATATCATGTTCGTATCTAGCAGCCTACACTACTTGCTACACTTAAGGGAAAAGCTTCATCATATTTACGAAAAACTTTATATAAATCAAATCTTCAAAAAAAATTTCATCCAATCCAACACTTTATAAATATAATAAAACAAACATGATATGGTTCGGAGTTTTTTTTAGAATTGGCCCACAATTTTTCTATGAAATAATGAAGAAGTTATGAGACATTTTTCATACAATTTTATGAAAAGTTTAATTTTAAATAAAATGAAGAATTTATGAAAAACTATTTATGAAACAACTTTTTGTTCCTTTTTCCACGCGTTCGATTCACTGTCCGATGATACATACATACAGACATTAAGAACATTTTGGCAGATTTTTTTACTTCAGTAAATATTGTTATCACTGGCGTTTTATATACATTCAAACTTATATGGAATACATTTATTTTGTCTGTCAATGATAAATGATTTTGATAATAAACGAAAACATATAAACTGAAAATATTGGTGAATTTTTAAAGATTAATATTTGTTTTAGCATAAATTTTTTTTATAGACATAAATTTAATAAAATACAATTAAGTCGTACATTTAAAATAGTTTGTAAGTTGAAAAAACAGAAAATAACAGAAAATGTTGTTTAAACAACTGAAATATCAGTAAAAAAAAATGATTTATCAGTTAAAAATAAATGTTAAAATTTTACCTACCAATTGCGTAAAAAAAAATAACTGATTGTTCATTTATTTGAAATTGTTTCCGTTTTTTGTATTTTGTTTGTTTTTAAATCTACAAAATATATACTTACACAGTCTATAGACACATTTTGTGTAAATGACCATATGTGTGTGTGTTTATGAAGTTCTTGTAATTCGAATTGAAATAATTTTATATATAAATAAGCAATTAAAATACAAAAAAAAACAAATTGGAATTTTTTAAATATTTTTTTTTAAACAGACAGTAAACAAAATTCAAATTTGTAATAACTGTAACGGAAACAAGTAAACCACAAATTTCCGTGTTCTGGGTAAATTTTTATTAAACTTCAAACAAATGAAATAAATAAAACAGAAAAAAATCGGTAAATAACAGTAAATCATTTTGAACAAATGTTTAAATAAATATTTCTTAAATTTTTTATTTAACTACAAACAGTAAACTACATAATACTCGTATTCTGAGTGTATGCATATGGCATTTAACCGAATTTGTTTTGCCCTTAATCTGCTGCCGTTTTAAGTACAGATTAATTAACAAACTTAACATACTTCCTCCTAATATGAAGGGTATTAAAGTAGGTATTATAGTTTTTGCTTCGCATATATATGTATATATTTTTTTTAGTTTGATAAAAAATGATATATGTATATTAGGGAGTCCCGATAAATTTATTTCTTTTGATTTTACTAAGACTTTTACTAAAACGATGCATATTTATGAGCTGATTACGTGGAAATTAAGCAAACTATTTTTGTAGGGGATTGAAGATTTCGCCATTAGAGTAATTTAGCTAAAAACTTTTTTTTTTTTTTTTGATATACATCAAAGTAAATTTTTGTTTTTTTTAATGCATATTTTAAACTTTATGGTAAAAAGTATATTAAGAGTTGCTCATTGATGCTTTACGAAATAGTTCTAGTCCACATTTGCCTTTAAAATTTCAAAAAGAAGATCTTAAAAAACGATTTTGTCATTCGTACATTTTTTTCATAAAAGTAGCATTATTGTACCAGAATTAAATTTAAATCACCTTTTCTGTAAACACATTTTTTTATACCAATTTTATACAAAAATTTTGAACTTTTTTCACCAGCCAGCTTTAAATGATGCTAAGGTACTAAAGATCCCCTCCATTTGTAGTACCTCAATAATTTTTCGGGACACCCTGATGTATATATAACGATAGCTTAATGTTAAAAAAAAAATCAACCTAACTGTATGTTATTACTTTACATGAAAAGGAAAAAAGGAACACTGAAAACTTTGAATACAAAATTTCTTTGAACTTCATTTTTAATCAAAACTGGTAATAAAAAAAATAAAAAATTGCATTTTAAGAAATTTTATATCAAAAGTTTTTTTTTTATATTTTATTATGTTTGCTTCCTTCCTTCTCCTGTAAGGTAATAAATACATATCGAGTTACGACATTTCTACATTAAGACATCTACATCCATATATCTTTTTTTACATATGTAAACTATTTGTACATAAATGTGTTAAGTAGACCTCAGACTCTATGATTCATTTATCATTTGTAAGGAAAAACATAAGAAGATTACAAAATTTTGTAAAGAAATATGAGTATTAAACTTAATGGCATAGAAAAATAGGAAAATGTAAAAAAAAAAGTTTGTAAACATATGTGGCATTACACAATCATAGTTTCAAACGATTTTGTCAAAATAATGTTAAATCTTCTAACTTTGTAATGCAGTTTTGGTTTGCAGCCAAGGGAAAACTCAGTGGTGGTTGGGTCTATTAAAGGTCTGCTTACTTTAATGATCATTTCCGTAGGTGACGAGAATGGAAAACGATTTATGGCATAGACAAGTTTCTTTTAGATTTATAGCGACACTATTCCCTTAAGTCTGATATTATTTGCTAAGGTGTTTATCACAGAAGTAAGGGTAGTTGACGCAGACAAGCTTGCAAGACTGGGGACTACCTTACACATTCCACACGAATAGGAATCTGTGGGCATGCCTCTGGCCACTTGCAAGTTTCGGTTGCTGAGATAGGTGAGCCTCTGTCCGTGGTTGTATTCGTTCCAGACAGATGTGGCCCCCGTCTAGATAGGAAGCGCACGCACAGAATGCTGTTACTGTCAAGGCCCGATATCCATACTTGTGTGCGTCATGACGGGACACTGTCTGATTGGAAGGCACGCAGTTAGGTTGAGGGTTGCGGCTAGTGACTTTTGCAGACGCTGTGGTGACGAAGTAGTCTGTGCAGCACCTTCTCTGCACTTGTCCTGCCCTGGCTCGTAGGAGGGGACTGTATTTTGGCTCATGTTTCTTCCAGGACCTGGGCGATTTGGCTGATATCGATATCGGCCGACTTAGGGGCTTTTTGAAGCAATCGGGATGGTTCGACGGGGGAAACTAGTGATATGATTTTACTAGCTTCCGTGGTATCACAAGGGACTTTATAGTCTAAGTGAGTCTGATTGGCAGGCTACCACATCTACCTAACCTAACCTATGCCCTAAGTCGGAGTACGACAGGGGGTATGAAGTAACCCAAAGGTGAGTCGAGTTAATTCGTGAAATGCGAACGAAAAGGTTTGGAAATATTCCTAACTTACTCACGAGAATAATCGGCAGGTGAGTCGTAGTATCAGGAAAAGGGTTTTAGCAACGGTTAGGAAATATTTATAAATAACTCACGAGAATATTCGGCATGGTAGTCGGATTAGATCGGGAAATCGGAAAAAGGTTTTAACTATGATTATTTAATAACTCTAAGTAACTCACGAGAATTATCGGTAGGTGAGTCGGGTTAGATCGGGACAAGGTTTTATGGTTAGAAAATTACTCTAAGTAACTCACGAGAATAATCGGCAGGTGGGTCGGGTTAAATCGGGAAAAGGTTCTATGGTTAGTGGATAACTCTAAGTAACTCACGAGAATAATCGCCAGGTGTGTCGGGTTAGATCGGGAAAACGAGTATCTGGTTGTGGCTTCTTCCTGGCTGTTCCTGCAAGAGAATCGTGTTTTTTAAAGACATTTCTTATTGTTTAGGGAGTTACTGATATGCGTTAGTACTCCTCATTATTTTTGGCTAAAGTAGATGCATTAATTATTGGATTTTTTTGCACTTCACGCACTATTCGTCGCTCATGTGCTTCCGTAAACTTGCGAGGATGCCCACTTCTGGCCTTGTTTATTACAGTTTTTTTTTTTCAGTTTTATATTTTTTTATGATATAGTGTACGGTAGTTCTTAATTTTTGAACGATGTCTGATTTGGTGTTTTCAGTTTTTCCTAATTTAAAATTATGATTTATTAAATTTTTTACATCGACAGAAGTTTCTTGCCCCTACGTCCCATCATTGTGATCAATTCCAAAGATATGAGAAGAAAGTGTGATAAATCATAAACTGGAATTCTAACGGTGTTATTAGCAACAACAACATAAGTAGTAAACACTACATGAGCACAAGAAAAGAAAAAATAATGCTTGTCGATCTGAGCGAAACCACACATTACCAAATAATGTGTAAAGTAATGTGTAGCCATAGGGGCTCATAGATTACTTTACACCTTACTTGACTGATGAATTTTACAAGCGATAAGCCTCAAAGTAATGTATATACCCATTACTTTAGAGATGATAATGTAAGGGGTTACTTATATGGAAAAAGTAATGTGTTTAAAAATAGATTTTTAAAAAAGAGGAATTTTTATTAAAAAAAAAATATTACAAATATCTTAAACGTTACTAAAAATAATGTGGTCATGATGAGAATCGAACCAGGGAACTCTGGTTGCCAGCCAAGAACTCTACCCACTGAGCTATCGACGCATATAGTATTTGATTGCTTTAAACTTAAATAAATTGTTGCGCTTCGTTTTTTCGCTAGTGTTGTCAAAACAAACATACATTGCTTACAAAAAAACACAAAGTAATGTATCTAAAAATAGATTTTCAAAAATATTTCAATTATTACTTTACATTTATAAATCATACATAACGTAATCAATAATCAGTATCTTATTACTTTATGCTTGCAAATAATGAAAAAGGTAACGAGCTATCATTACAAGGTAACGCATGAGAATATCGCACCCATTACCAAAGTAGGGATACTTATTTTGCTTAAGAATTTTTGTGTTTTCTCTTAAATAGTCGCAGGAGTTTTTTTAATTGTTTAGGAGTTTTATAATTGTAAACTAAAAAACAATTATCCTGCAACAAAACAACGTGATACTATGTTCATAAATCGTAAGCATAATAACTTTTTGATGGAATTTAAGTAAATAACTTTTAATGTCGATAATGCATATCAATAAAATATTTTGAAATCTAATCGTCATTTTCGGTAAAAGAAAATTTATATTTTTAATTTAAGGGTGGATTGCAATGCAATCCCTACAACATTGATGTACAAATTTTAAAGTTTTCTTTATATTTTTTATATACTTTTACTCTTTTTGCATTGGCCAAAATTCATATAAATGACCTTAATGTAGTGAATGTCAAGACATCTTGTTGTTGTTGAAATTTAAAAAAAAAAAAGTATTTTTAAGAAGCAATATTTCTTTGTGATTGAAACAGTTCACTTGTTTAAAATTTAAAATTTATTTTTAATTTTTCAGAAAATGTTCCTATAGAAATGGCCAAAATTTCACGACGTGCTGTGGCCTCGTCGTCTTCTAATAGTGCTGCGATATCGTCTTCATCAACCACACTCTCGTCGTCATCGTTGTCGTCCACATCAGCACATGCAGTATCTACGGAAACTCGCACAAATCCCAATAGAATTGTAAATGAAGGTAAATCAGTACGATCGGTGCCAGCTGGCGGAACACATTTTATTGATACATCACTGGATGGTTATGCGAGTGCCTCAGATAGTGTTACTGCTACACCATATCCATTACGAAATGATAATACACAATTTACAACAGCATATAGTAATATGTATGCTTATACAACAACGACTGGGTAAGAAATGCATAATTACTTTACTTTAAAATTTTATCTTCTACACGATCTCTTTGTATTTGAAAGTGAAAAAAGTAAAATATTAATTTAAACTGAAATTAATGATTTTATATATCAGCTGTTATTCGAAATAAATAAATATGAAATTTCACTGAAATGGGATCAAATCTTAAGTTATCTTGAGTTGCTTGATATGAGTGAAAATGTTAAAATAAAATTTGCATACAAATTTGACATTCCGTCATATTGATCACGTTTTTTAATAATATAAGCTGACAGCTGATTTGACATAAGATAATAATGTAGATTATTAAATAAGTTGCTAAAGTTTGTAAGTAAATTTCATCTTCGCTCAATAAATCATCATGGCGTTAGCTTACGTTAACTTTTTCCTATAAAATTGTGAGTTAAATAAGATATATTTACAATTAACACTATAAGATGCCAGCATTTCAATTCGGTTAATCGATAAACCGATTTCTCGATTAATCACCTCTATTTCGGTTAATATCGAAACAAATAATTTAAAACTCAAATAATTATTCGACCCGAATTTTATTATCTTTGGAAAAAAATTCATAGAATAACCATCAACTAAAACACAATTAAACTATTTTCAAATCGACTGAATTAAAGCAAATGTTATATACACTCTAATTAATTCCTGTTGAATTTTACGCAACTTATAGTAGGAAACTGTACTCCTACTATAAATTGGGTAAATTTAATTTGTGTGCGTAAACGAAAAAATACACATATTATGCGTAATATTGTGCACACATAATGTATAAATTTACATTGAAATTGTGTAAAAATTTAAGAAAATTTTAAAATTAATTTGTAAATTTACTAAAATTGTGCGTAAAAAGTTTGTTTTAAGAGTAAATATACTTCTAAAAGAACTAAAAATGCTTTATGAATACCTAAAAATTCCAAAAAATATGCGTGTATTTATTTACCAACACGCATATTTAAATTCAACCGTTCAAAAACTTTTTTTAATAAAAACAATAAATTTATTTTTATTTTAATAAATAAAATACATTTTTAGCAATTTTTCAATGTTTTATTGCAGCTTTCCACAGGGCATATTGTAATGTGCGATAAAATTTGTCCTCTTCTTCGTTCTAAAAGAGCCAACTTTATAGATACAAATATTTGATGCAGTATTTCAGTTTGTTGGCGCATGTTTGATGTTTTTGATTCTTGACCCAATAATTTTATATATATTTACCAGAATTTGTTCAATAATTGAAAAATAATAATTTGTTTTTAGATTTATTTTATTTTTTTTTTTTTTTTTGAATTCCTTTATAATTTAAAAATGTCAAAAAAATTATTACCAATTTTAGGTTTGTATATTTACAAATTTTGTGCGTAAAATTTTAATTTAACAAAAGAATAAAAATTTTAGGCATAATGTGTTTAATTTTAAGCACATTATGTTTAAAAACACTTTGTGTTAGTATTATTGTATATGAAAGTGTGTACAGAACTGTTTTACGCATTTGGTGTTTATATTTACCGAAGTTTTGTAATACTACTAAAACTTTAGCTATTTTATAGTAGTAATTTTACAAACTTTTTTAGAGTGTAGGCTTTAGGAAATATGATCGGCAAATTTTTATTTTTGATTCAATTTCATGGCCAAAAAATTTAAATAGGGCTTTCAACCCCGTATACATGTATTTCGAGCAGACAAAAGATCTCATCAGAATGCGAAGTTTTAGAAAAGCTAGAGCCTTTAAGCAGAGCTTTAATAAAAAACCTTTTAAAATATATGTTTTCTCCTTAGCAATGAAACACGTGACTAGGTAAATTCCTAACAAGCACAATGATTTTACGTATGTTATAAAATGATAATACAAAATTACTTTAAAACTGTATTTTCTAAAAATTCTAATTGCACACACTCAAAAAAAATGAACTAGAATTTGGGAAAAAAAAACTTAATTTTAGGAAAAATTTAAATGAAAACCTCGCCAAAGACACTTTTTACCAATATTTAATAAAATTTTCCTTGAAATTAAGAAATAAATTTTACATAAAATTTGGTCAAAATTTCTAAATTATAGAAAAATTTTACTACTGAGAACTAAATTTTTATTAGAAAACAATAAAATTTCCTTCTAATTAGTTAGAAAAAGTTTCCTTGGTTTTAAGAAAAATTGTATTTTATTTAAGTTCATTAGATAATTTTTTTTACTAAAAACTAGGATTTAACTCCCTAAAAATAAGAAAATATTTTATAAAATCAAGTTAGATATAACTTCTTTTGAGCGAAAATTATCCTTAAATTTGATAAAAAAATCGAATAAATATGAAACTCTTTCTATTTTATATAAAGTAGTTTACACTTATTGTGTAAATATTTTCCCACTTACGGAAGACTTCCGCTTTATGAGGACACAAGCTTTTTTGCTATACATTTTTGTCTTTAAATTAAATTGAGTTATACTACTCATGTATTTAAAATATAAATAAAATTTTATTAACAAAAAGGTAAATAAATTTAAAAAAATGTACTGCAGGATATCCTGAAACGTAATAAATTGTGACAAAGTCAGATCCTTTTCGTAGTAAATTAACGGTTCTGCTTGAGGATAAAGAAATACTGGGGATCCTTTGTCTTCTTAAATTAACTAATTTAAGAAATTTTTTCAAAAATACAAAATATCACAGTTACAATTTTTGTTATTCTTGAAAAATGGAAAAATGTCATAAGTTTATTTTATAGTATTTTTAGCTTAAACTTTAATTAACATATGCAAACTAAATTTTTTTTTTATTTTTAAGTGAATAGAAAAATATAAAATTTAATAGGCGCAACGTCAATTATAGAAAAGCCATTATGCCGTAAAGTAAAAAAAGCTTGCGATATTTTGTATTGTAGTCAGCAAATAAAATTATTACAAACAAGTGCAAATTCGAAATTTTTATCTTTTGCTAACAAAATTTTGAAATATATTTTAATATTTAATATTTAAGACTGTTAAGATAAGAGATGGGCACTTGAGCCACCTTTGAATCATGCTCACGAACCAAAAATTACAATCATGCACGGTTACTTTAATTTTTTTCAATTAATAATATTTTTTCTTTAAAATTATGAAAATTAACAAGTTTGTTTTGAGTTTTTTTTTTTTTTGAGGGAATTATTTTGTTCACTTTCCAAGCTTGAGTTTCGGAACTATGTACTTAGTAGTGATTAATGAAGCATATTTTAAAATCCACAGAATTTTATAAAATTTAATATTAATATTTTAGACCTAATAAAAATATGCCGTATACTGCCTTACCTCTGCCTCCGGATCCATATAATAGAACCATACAAGAACTACAGTATAAAGCAAAACGTGAACAAATCCGTAAAGAATACTTTGATACATATGACGTTATGACCGGTGTACGTATAGCCGCAACATTGGGTGGTTTCTTTAGTCTTATGGTTTTCCTGATAGTATGGAAAAGTCGCAGCAGTTCTAATGAAACTTTAAAAATCTTAAAGGTAAGTATAAACAATCAGAACAATTATAAAAACTATATCGAAACTAACACACACACTTGTTTTGTTTAAGGATCCCAAAATGGCTGCTGTAGCAGCTGTTTGCATGCAAGAAGAAGAGGAACGTGAAATACAAGAAGCTATGGTTGCCACTGGAATGTCTATATATCCCGATGAATATGATGCCATTTTGTATAGAGACCAAAGAATGCTTTCGTTGGGAAATGTCAGTGCCCCTCCAACGCTCAATAGAAATTTTCGTTTCTCTTCAGTTGGTGGTGGCTATAGCAGTTTACTTGAGCCACCAAGAAGATTTTCTTTCTCTGCAGCCTCTGGAGCATTGAGTATAGGCGCCGGCAGTTATGGGGGCACTCGTAGAAGAAGTGGTTCTGAAACATCACGTATATTTAGTAATTACCCTATGGGTAGCAGTTTTGGTACAGACGATTATTTTGTGGAAACTGATGATGAATTGGAAAATTGTGATTTTCAACAGCGTGAGACTACCATACATATGGAGGAAGTGGAAAAACATCATAAGCGTACAGATTCAACTAAAAGTAAACAGGGGTTTCTGGAAGTGCCATTAATGGTGAGAATTTTCTATTTGAATTTTGTTTATCTAAATAAGAGGATAAGATAATACACTTAAAATAATCAACACGTTTGCAATTTAACAGAAATTGTTGCTAGTTAATACTTAACATTCTACATTTTTGTTATATTTAAACAAATAAATGCCGGAGGTATTATTTTCAGTGTAAACTTATTCTCGAAAAAGTTTTTTTTATTCTTTTTTATGTTGGACAGTAATTTGAAATATATATTTTTCGAGAAAGTTAAAATTTATAGTACATTTAACTAAGCGATGATATTAACTTACCCTTGGCGAAATTATTCCAGCTAATGGTGAAAAACTTGTCGTTATAATAGCGCCCGAGGAGGGAGTCAGAGTTTTCATGATTTTGTTCGTTGCAAGGGTACCAAGAAAAAAAAGAGAGGAAAACTTATAACACTAAATAAAGAAATATATATATTTTTTGAGAGATCTTCCAAAATCTGATCGAGGGTCGTTCAATTTTAGTAATAATTTATACACATAAAATATTTGCAGCTAAGTGTTGTTTTCTTAAAATTTCTCAGGGCTTTTTAGACGACGACCCCTAATAATTTTTAATTAAATTTTAATAGTCAAAATCGGAAAACGCAAGGACAAGTTTGTTGATAGACTGGAAGGGTTAACCAATATGAACAAAGATATATCCCGTACCATGCCTTTATTACTGACTTTATTCTGGTTCTGAAACCAATTGTAACTGCAAAACATCCAGAAAAGTCCATAAAACATCTCAAGGAACCGCCTCATAAGATAATTTGGGACGATATGGCACAAGCTGAGCCTAAAGATATGCATTGTCAAAAATTTATACCCAGGCAAAGTAGTCGTCAATCGCCTAAAAAATTGTCGGATTCACATCAAACGAAAGATTGCAGATCCTTAATACAAAGTACATCACAAGAACAAGCATCTACAAAATATATTCCCATCAAACGCGCTGAGAAAATATCTAGAGTTCCAATTACCAACGGTACAATCATACACAACTTTTAACCATTAGTCAGTCGGAGTCGTCAACAATGCCTGCCTCACTTGTGCAGACATCAAGATCAAATTTTCATAGTTACCTCTATCATTATAGTCATCACTTAAGCTTTATCCGTAGTTATGCTCACCAACCGAGCTATCTTCACCATAATAGCCACCAACACATACATCTTAATCGTTTTTCTCACCAACAGAGCCAGCTTCATCGTTGGCGGTCTGTTAAGATGATTGGTCGCACATCTCATTAATTGTAGCACACTATGAGTTGCGATTAATATTAGTTTGTAAAGTAAAACCATTGTTATCCCCACTAGAGCCATATGTATCGTTACCATCACAACTAAGGGCAGCTACATCGTTGCCAGCGTTATTATCACCGCCACCATTATCTCCTGCAATATTATGTACGCACGCTACTGTAACTACAAGTTTTCTTTTGTTCTCTGGAGTAAACTCGCAGGTGTAGGGATCGTTACAAAATTTTTCTGATTCAGTGACAGAGAGTAAGAGGCAGTTTTATTAAAACATTAAAAAAGTGGTACTCAACCCATTTCTTACACATCATATATCTAGTCAAAACCAGGACTCGGATTTTCATACACTAAACAATAGAATATGTAGGCATACAAAAATATAGTAAATAGTGAAACGTAATTTTAATTTAAAGAAAATATGTATTAAAATGCAATAAAGGTAAAAATGTGCATTTAAAATCATTAAATATGCAAAACAATATGTGCTTTAAAACTAAATATGCATTTACAACAAAATATTCAAAAGTATGCAACTTTCTTTAATGCGAAAATTTTTTTTCGTAAAAATCGTGCATTAACACGAAAATCGCTGCCCTGGTCATAACCCATACGGTAATTTTCCATTTTGGAAATTATGTATATCCGATATTTTTTCTGAAAAAGTGGGGTTTACAAAACTGTCAAAATCATTGTGGTCATTTGCCAGGCGAATACCGATACGTTAAGCTTTGTTTGTCGAATCTGGCTTTGAACCTTCAACAGAGGGGATGGAGGTGGAGATTATGACATGTCAAATTCTATAAAAACTTCGCATATTTATAGAATTTGGTTTCATTAACCTTTTTTTTTTTGTTTTTCCATGAAGTGCCTTCTAAAGCATTTTTAAAATTTCCAAAACAGAAAGGGATGTGAAGTCATCCTTTCTTCCAAAAAAAAAAAAATGCACTAAAAGAAGGCAGAGTGTGTGATATTGTTTACATCTATTACTTCAAAAAGGGACTTCAAAAAAATGTTCATATACCTGCAAAAAAGAAAGTGCTACTCTTTACTACATGGGTGGCCGGTCGGTTCAGTTAAACGAATTGAGAGTCATGTAGGGGTTTTTTTGTGGCATAACTATTATTATGCTAAGAATAGCATAAATCAAAAAAATCATGTAATCCCTTTGGCAAGGTAAAAAATATGCCCGAAAGTCTCAAAATGGTTTATTTGCATGTTTCAACAATAAGTGAAATTACTGAATTCTTTAAAATATTTTTCTTTTAAACATAAAGGCAAATTATTTTTTTAACTCTCCATTCTTTATTTCTTTTTTTGCTAAATGTTGTCTTCAGAAAATCATTTTTATCCGATTCACTTATCTATTATTTCTCTCTCTTTCTTTCGTTTTCTTACTATTTTTCTAAATCTAATTCTATTTTTATCTCTTTCTCTCGCTTTCTCTCTCTCTCTCTAAAAGGAATAGTGTGATAACATTAAGACCAAAAATTTTATCCAAAATCTCTCTTAACACTAAATACACTAGTACACTTTTGTCAAAGTTTAATTTAACTAACTTTTGTACGCGGTTCTGCCAAAACAATAGCCTTTGATACACATTGATCGAGGATTTTACTGGAACGGGGTAGATTATATTAGATATTTTTAAATCTTTTTATCTTTTAACTACCTCTTAAACTATTTCATTTACTTGCAGGGTCAAGATTCACGACGCAGCAGTGCCATGACATGCTGTAGCACTGATAGTTCATACCTGGAAAGACGTTGTTCTGCCTTTACATTGGGTTTGTCAAACCTGCCGCCTTCATTACAGCGAAAATGTTCAACAGCCTCAAGAGCATCGAGTACCGATACATGGGATTATTATTACCCCGATATACAAGTTATACAACCAACACCCAAGCCATCACCATGCCCTTCAGAACGTAGC
Organism: Eustalomyia histrio; assembly: GCA_949748255.1. Taxonomy (NCBI): domain Eukaryota; kingdom Metazoa; phylum Arthropoda; class Insecta; order Diptera; family Anthomyiidae; genus Eustalomyia; species Eustalomyia histrio. The sequence continues at coordinate 50,109,309 of OX456526.1, read as the reverse complement.
ATCTATGAACAATTGATGGGACAATCGTCGCAAACACAATCCCGACTACCACCACCACTACAAACTCAGGCTTCGAAAACAACGATTACCACAATTTCAATGGAAACTTCTTTACGGGGTCTGGCCACCATAACAACGGCAGCCAGTAAGTCAGCTAAGCCCTTAACAACATTAACCTCTAGCACAATAACGGCTCTAACAACTCCCAATTGCTTAGTGGCTAAGGGAAGTGGGGAAAAAACTTCGCCACCCCCTTCACAATTTATACGAAAACATAGTATAGCATGTTATGATCCAGAAAGTGCCCAATCGGGACGTAAGCAACAAATACATTCTATTAGTGCTGATACCGTAGATATTTATCCGTATAATCAACCCTTGACTGAGCGAGGTATTTATGACGCCACTTACCCTGCACAATCTGCTCCACCGGTAGGTGTACATCATGGCTTCCGCTTTACAGATTCTCCCACTGAGGAACTACGTCTGAATGTTAAACGCAAAATAGCGGTAGTGGAATTACCACGTATACCCTATCCAGAACAGGATACACCACCCAGTTTAGTTGCTATGACTTTTGAAAATAACAATAGCTTCACATATTTAAATTCCGCTGCCGCTAAAGCAACTACTAACGCGGCTAATTCCAGTAGCATAAGCATCGATAGTACTCCCTTAAGTATTGACAAACTCAATGGTTCGGGTAGCTTGGGTACTATATCGGCCAAGGCATTATTTAATGCCGATAAACGGGCGCCATTGGCTTCCCTTAGTTCCTTCAAGATATCTTCTTTGGAATATCAAGATTCCGAGTTACGTTCAATGGATGAAGATTCCGTATTTTTAGATAGTGCAGCCGATACTGATGAAGATATGCAACAATTGAGTAGCGACAGCGATGAGGTTAGTTTTCACGGCGTTTCAGCCGGAGATAACCAACAAACCGAAAGTTTAGTAGCTATCACGGCACAGTTGGATGATGTTTTGCCTACAGCAGAAACAATAAATACGACAAGATCTTCGGTAGCAAAATATCCTTTGGAAAAACGTTTTAGTTTAGAAGCTGCCAAAAGCAAAACACAAACAACCACTTGTACTCCTACGGTAGGAATATCGTGTGGTATACCTATAACTGCCAGTGCGCGTGTACGAAGATCTTTATTACAACGTCATCGCACCATAAGTGTGTCTTCCAGTGACCGTGTAGCTTTGCTGGGAGAACCTCTAAAAGAGTTTCCCTCAAGTTCAACACAAACATCCGTTTTATCGTTAGACACCAAACAGCAGACACCGCTGGAAACACATTTTGGTACCATCATATGTACAAATAGTTCTCCTACTCATCCCAGACGAGCTCAATTACTACAACAATATAGTGATCCACAAAGTCTGCCAACAACTACGACTACCACCACAAATACAACTGAAGATGATACATGTTCTACACTAAATACAGAAGTGGGTTTAGGTATTGAAACAACTGGAGATCAAAGAGATGCCATAACTACGGGCAGTAATGAAACAGTGGCTATGGGCAGTACCACACGTGGTTCAACTAGTCTCACACAGCATAGTAGCTTAAATACGGTTGTCAGTTTTGGTCGTTGTAGTCCATTTAATGAATCCCAACATGTAAGTACAGATGCCTCTAGAGAACAACATTTAAAGCATCATTATCATGATTCACAACAACAACATCATCGTCATCAACATCAGCAACAACTGCCAATTTCAACATCAACCCAATATGATCCTTGTGCCTCTTCTATATCCGATTCTTTTATACATACAAAAGAACCTCTAATAAAAATGCCTTCTTCTCTTAAAAGCCTGATACAACAACATAAACCCTCGACTAGCATAACACAACAACAACATCATCACATAGATATACCCATAACAATAACTCGTAGTGCCACCAATTTAACCTATACTGATTCCATGCCACAAACACCTGATGATTTTCAAACTTATGAGCTACAACATAGTCCTTGTCCTTCGGTTATGTTAGAGTTACCACTCATACAACTACCTACCGAAGAAGATAGTTCATCAGAAAACTCTCAAGCTTCGGATCGTAATAAGAGTGCTGATAACGAGCATAGTCATAGTTGCAAGAGTGATCAACCAAGTGATCCCAGTTTACCGGGTTCATCACGTAAATGGTCCAAAGAAACATTATTCTAGCTAACAGTTTTTCGGCAGCATTCAATCTCAATACTTATATCCTGCAATTAACAATGCATTCTTAAGCAGACATTTTACACTTTAATAATGCGGTATAAAGTTACTTTTAGATTAGATATTTAAAAGAATTAATTTATTTAAGTTTAAAAAATAATATTTTGAGAATTATTACTTTGATCTACAAATGTATTCTAAAACTAAATTGAACTTAATATCAGTTTTGTAACAAAATTCAGTTGTTTACATTTAATTAAATTATCACAATTTTCTTTTAAATCGTAGAGTTCTACATATAATATATTAAGAAAAATTTTTGACTTTTCAATCACTTACATGGACATTTTTGTCGAATGTCATAATAAAGAAGTCCTACCTGCTTTATTCCTGTCTTCCGAGATAGTTGGTACATTTTCTATACTTATCTATGATCTAAACTCTATATTTAGGGCAACATAAATACCGATTGAAGTATACGTTTTCGATGTTAAAATATCGACTTGGAAAGGCTAAGCCACGAACCTTTTTTTACGGTATTAACAGATCCCATCTCTTACAGATAGCTCGGAAATGGGACTGAAGCTAGATATATTGTGTATTTAAAGGAACTTGACGTTTTTGACTTTTTTTATTCAGAATTATGAGTTCTAATGTATAACGGACGTCTAGAAGAAGAAGCTAGAAACAGAGGTTGGGGTGGGTGCTATTAGAAAAACTTGACTTGAGAAAATTAATAAATAAACTGTGTAAGGTAGGTCATATTTAACAATCTCGGGATGCACACATTAATCAGGTTATAATGTCGACCATGGAAGATTGGACAACGAACTCTTTTGTTCAGAGGTAACGTAATCCTAAATTTTTCGGAAGTCAATAATACCTTCTAAAGTTCATTTAGAGAAACTTTACCTTCACATGTCCATGATATATATACTTTTTTTTAGAAAGCCTTACCGCTTTAAAATAATGACATTTTCGTGCATCTGGCTGATGAATGTGCGATTAATGACTCTAATTCGGTTTAAAATTCAAACAGCTGTCTGAAGTCCAAGTCAGTACTTTTTCTGGTGAATGGTTTTTATGTAACTCTTATAGAACAAAAAACTTTTAGTTTGTTAACAGCATGACTGGCCACACATATATCGATTTTAAACAAAATCAATAGACTTTGTCTTTGGGCCTATATGTGCCATTAAAATACTTTTATATAAGCGACCAGTAGCGTGCGAGCAAACAAGGTGGGACTATTTCCGACATTTTATTTATTAAGGTTGTTCTTCACGATAGTACAAATTAAACTAATTGTGCTGCCACAATTATTATTATTATTATTATTTCAAATGGCACTGCGCACCGCGATCACAATAGATCTTTTGTGTTGGCCAGAACCACCCTAAAGGTTCAAGTTATTGATTATGCCAAGAACCTTACCGAGTGAAGTGTTCCAAATATCGGAAGGCGACAAGAAACGGTCACCCAAAAACTTTATCCTCCTGACACAAAGCCCAGGACAATCGCAGAGGACATGCTTTGACGTCTCCGATTTCATCCCGCAAAATCTGCACAACTCAGTGTCCGATTGACCCTTCTTCTGCCTATGGTACTTAAGGTCGCAATGCCCAGTAAAGTATCCAGTCAGGGTACTTAGGTCCCTTCGACCAAGGGATAATAGTAGCCCAGACCCACCACTGGGCATAGCATGGGCACCCCGCAAAAAGATTCAGGGCCTATGAAGGGCCGACGGGCACCTCGGTTGGCCAGACACTCTGCCCTTTTGTTGCCCGCATGCCCCTAATGGCCCGGAATCCATCCTAGGGCAAGGGAGTTGCTCCATGACAAGTTTAGATGACACCTCGTGAGACATAAGAGCCCTGAGTGCCGCCTGACTGTCAAAGAGAATATAGATACGAGATCTGATCACACGCCTCCGTAGGCATTCCTTCACATATATGGAGTAAATTTCCGAAATGGCAGCATAAAAAGAAGCTACTTTTCAGCAAATGGCATCTCAAATTTTATATTCACATCTGGTTTTTATTTATGAAAAACAAAAAAATGAGAAATACACTCATAACAATCCATAGGTAAAATACACAAAACCTCCGGCTAATTTTTCTAAAGATTTGGTTATTTTGACATTACGAAATTTCATATAAATACTAAACATATTTATAAAAATATAAATATTTTGTGAAAATCCAAAATAATTTTGTACAAAAACAAAACTTGGTTTGTATCATTTAAATTTTTAATGAGTACGAAAATTTTGTGATGTTACAATTTTATACTAAAAATAATTTACAAAATTATTGTATTATTTAAAAAATTTATAAATTTATCTAATTTGTAATTTACGAAAGTTTTGTATATTAAATTTTATATACAAAATATTTGTATATTGTACGAAAAATATTTTTGTATTTTTAAGCATGGATTATTATAAATGTAAGCACAGCTGATTGAAAAACATAAGTAGATAACCAACATAAAAGGGTGTTCACGGTGCTCAGAGGTTATTTTTATTTTTTTAACTAAATAAGCTGATAACTAACCTATAGTGAATTTATTATTTATTTAGTGGATTAGTCTTCCTAGTCCCAAGGAAAAACCTAGAGACAGAAGTCTTCAAAAATATTTTTTATGCTTCTGAAAGAAACTCTAAAACAAATTATGTTTAAGGACATAAAGAACTTAAGGATACTAAGATATTGCAGGTACAGCCGTGATACAAAAAATTTTATTGTATATACATTTTTCATTTAAAAATTAAAAGAGACCTATCCCAGGACATGTCACGTGAGTGGTTCATTGTGATAGGGACCAGTTTTTTTATAAAAAGGACCGGTCACTGTAACATGGACTTGTCCTAGGAGGGAGGCAATTTCCCTTAGTGACATACCACAGGATTGGTCTAAAAGAACATGTCACATAACTAACCACAAATTACGTAATAGAGGCTTTTAAAACGAGCATGTGGTAATTTTTTTGAGACCCGGTACTGTTTTCACCCAACCTCCGTAATAGAGACATTTTATATCGATCACGTGATACGTACTTTATAAGCCGATCCTGTTTTCACCTAGGAGTGGTACTTTCAGACCCTTATCGTAATATAGACTTTTAAACCACTCACGTGGTAGGTACTTTAGGGACTTTAGGGACCTGTCTCGTGATATGTATTTTCGGAACCGGTCCTGTTTTCACCTATCACGGGCCAGGACCCAATTTCCAACTGACTCCTTTTTTCTCGTTGAGGGTGATTACTGCAGCATTGTCGACCTTAATACTTATAATTTCTTTGTTTTCTAAACATAGTTGCCAGCCAATTAAAAAATTTAGTACTTCGTAAAACATCGGCTAATTCGAAGTAAAACGCGTACATTAATTTGGTTCTCTTTTCAGAACTCATTATATTTTTCAACGTGTACAGTCAACATTTGAATGACTTATTAAAATGGTAAAGTATAAATATTTTTCATTTTGAAAATTCAGCATTATATAAAGTCGAAGACTAGTATAACGAATGATATTTTGTCAGGCGTATTCGTTATATCGCAACACATTTTTCTATGAATTTTTCTTTATCTTTAGCATTTTGAAAATTTTTGAGATTACTAAAACTTTAAAAAAATGACGCTTACACTTGAAGGTTCAGATTAAAGAAATTCTTAAATTATTTTTTTATTTTTTAAAATAATATAATATTTTTTTAAATTTTTTAATTTTCAGAAAAATTCATTATATATTATAAGGTAGTTATTGCAAGCAATTAGGTCGTACGATATATCGCGTATTCGTTATACCTAGTATTCCATTTTAATTCTAAATATAAAACTTAATATTAAAAATTAAATTAAAAAAATCAATTCTTTTAAATGTCTTTTAACCTACCAAACAATTCAACAGTTAAACACAATCATACAAATTTTCAAAATTCATCATCATCATCATAAAAGGGATACATTTGTTCTGTGCAATTTAATACAAAAAAATGGAATTTATTGAAAATCTAATTCATTTCAAAAAAGAGCTTGTTATTAATTTTGTATTATGTGTTATTAATCAATATTATTATTAATCAATTAAATTAGTAATTAGTGAAATTGGAGAATTGAATAAAAATTATATATAAAAGTCATTTTTTTTGAAAACATGAAATAAAAAATTAAAATAATTTAGATTTTAAGATCGTTGAGTAGTTGAGAAAAGAAAAACAAAACATATTTTGGTTGATGTTTTTATTGTTTTATATTGTAATATTTTGAAAATTGTTATTTTGCAATGCAAAATTTTAAGTTTTGTTTTTTATAATATATTGTATTATAGCCCAAAGCGATATTGTTTGTTATCCTGTGTTAGATAAAATCTATTTGAATCATCATTATTTCAATTTATGTACTATTTAAAATTAATATCTTTACTATAAGGTTTCTCTTTATAAGGTTTCTTAAAAATTAGTTGAACAATTATACATTTACCTTTGACATCGTGCAGGATATGATTTTAAAATAAAAAGCAACAAAAATGGAAAATTGCATAAGGGTTAACAATATTTATAACTTTTTATATTGCGATGTGTTATAAACGGCATGGCAAACTTATTATACCTACAACACATGTGTAGAGGTTATAAATGTAATACTTAATATAGGATTCGCCATTTTTTTTTTTTTTTTTTTTTGAAAAAGAATTTTATTTCAAATAGTTTGATTCGTACAATAATGATGAATGAGCGCCTTTTAGGCCTTATTGAGGCGAGTTGGTAAAAATATTACATTAATTCAATTACATTAATTTAAGAAAAAAAACATAAAAAATTATATTAATACAATAATAACAATAAAATAAGTTATTCATGAGTTACTATATTAAAAGTTCTTGTATACTTTGCAGTAAATAATTTTTAGAGAGGTTTTAAATATTTTCTATTTATATTTTTCAAGAATTGTGGCAAGTTGTTGAATTCGAAACTACCCATGTATTCGATTCTTTGCTTGGTTGTTTCTAATCTACACCAGACTACAGATAAGTTTGTATTATTTCTAGTATTATGTAAATGTTGATTCTCTGAAAACTGAATTGTATAGTAACAGCTGCATTTTATATATACCATGAATTTTGAATATTATATGCCAAAAGCGCATTTAGAGATCCCAAAAAAAGACTGTATCCAATAGTATTATCATGCCATATTCATTCCGCCATCAATACTTTCATAATTTGCCTGTGTTTGAGAGTTTTAGTCTGTTCCCCTAGATAAATATTGATTGATGGCACAAAATTTAAAAACTTGCCTTATTTAAAAAATCGACCCAAATTCCTATTTTGGGGGTTAAAAATTAGTTCTAAAGTTGTTCAAAACTTTTTTGTTTCACAAGTCTTTTAATATTTTGAGAATATGATACTCAATTTTTATATATTTTTTTTGGAATAAATCCACAACGAGTGTAAAAGAAACCCCATACACAAGTGTGGTAATTTATTATGGCGCTTTTTAAACCTTTAACGAGTAATTTTTCTGCTAAATAAGTGCACATTAAGGTTGTCCAAAAAAAAAAGTTCGAATTAACAAGCTATACAACTCCACAAATATGTCATTAAGGAAAAAAACTAAAATGGAGTTTCAATTAAAATATTTGTAAATACAATTAAAAATTTAATTGAATTTGGACCAGCAAAAGAATTTGTTATATTAATTAAATTTATTTGTTAAAATTAATTAAAATTTGCAATTATTGTTTTAATTGTATTACTTTTATTTATAATACGATAAAGGTTTTCGTTTGAAAGAAAATGTGGTTAAAGCAAAAAATTTGCAGCCGTATTCGGGAAAAATTGATGGCAGATATTGTGTTATGGCAATTAATATATTTCAGACATAGGAGTAATCAAATAAGCAAAAAAAAAAGTTTCCAGCAGTCTCATAAAATAAGTCGCTACTTTTAAAACATCGTTAAGTGCTCTGACACAAAAATTCTTTTCAGCGGGCTCACCATACTTTTGCATCATTGATGATGTGAGCTATTTACAGAGAAGGGTCATTCATGGATTGACATCAAAATATTATTTTTTGGTTAGCTTTAAAAATATATTTCTTTTTATGTGTTTCAAAAGGTTTACAAATATAACAATGGTGCATACATGGGACAAATGCATTGATTGGACTAATTAATTGAAGATTTAATTACCATTACATTGATAACAATGGTAATGAAATAAATTTTATTGCCATTGTCTGAATTAATGGTAATAATATAAGGATCTGATTTCATTGATCAATGACAATGTTTTTGAATTTCATTAACATTACTAATGTACCAATTAAAAGAAACGATTAGCATTATTTACCCTCATTTTATGTGTTAATATTTATGTTAATATTTATTTATGCGGGTTAATATTTATATATTTTATATTTGTTTTATTATTTTCTGTATAAAAGCTATTTTGATTATTTTCAAATTGTATAAACTTTTTTATAAACAAATGATTTTTAAATCAATTATTATTAGTTTTTTTATGCATTTGGGCTATTTTATTGCCATTAGTACTGAAATTTTCAGGGAAAAAATTTTATTACCATTAAATAATAAGGATTTTTTTTCATTTGCATTAGTGTCAACTAATGGTAATGAAATTTCAATGGTAATGAAAAATTCCCGAGTATGCAATGGTGACGGCTTTGTAATAACCCCACGGGAAAAGGACCTATCCCAGGCAACGTCACGTGACCGGTTCATTGTGATAGGGACCGGTCACGGGACCAGTCACTTTAATATGGGCTTGCCCTAGGAGGGGGTCAATTGCCCTCTGTGACATGTCACAGGACTGGTCTAAAAGAATATATCGTGCCTTTTAACCGGTCACGTGATAGGTACTTTAGGAACCGGTCCTCTTTCACCTATCCCGGGACAGGTTCCAATACCCAACTGAGCCCTTTTTTCCCGCAGGGAAAATTAAAAAATAGCTGCCCAGCAAAAAACCCACCTTACCAAATAATGAGTCTAGTAATCTAAACTCCAAGGTTTCACGTATTACCTTTTTTATTATAGTTCTAACTTTTTTTATATGGAATGTCCCAAAATGTAAGGTGTTCAGCTTACGTGCAAGCTTACGAAAAAATAAAGAATAATGGGTTACGCGTATGTATATTAATTACTGGTTACTAATAAGCAATTATTATTATATTTTTCTGTAAGAAATTGAGTAATACATTATTTTTAACTCCTGGTAACCAATTATAATTTACCTTTGAGTAAGCGACAAGGTAATGCGATGCAGTGTTGTGAATTCCAATTTCTAATCCGCTTTTCTTCCAAAAGAAAATATATAAATTAACCCTTTGACGGCCAATGGTTGAAAAATGTCCCATTTTTAGTTTTTGTCATATTTGGCCAATTTTTAACCGATTTGTATCGACAGATGATAGTTGTTGCTTTCACACATTACTATTTGGATCACACATTACTATTTGGATCAGAGCCAATAGGATCACCACAAATTCATTAAAAAATATATATTTTTGCATAATTTTTGGAACACTTTTTTGGAATCCTATTGGACAACACAGGGGATCAAAATTTTGTTACGACATGGTCCATTCCTTTAACTTTTAGAAACATCGAGATATTTGGAATTGCTTCACTTAATTTATTAGAGGATACTGATACAATTTGGGTCATATGGTCGTCAAAGGTCAAAAAGAGGAAGTTTCTTCTCAGTATTAAAATTTTTTAATCGCATTAAAATTCAAGTAACTTCTATTCGATTTGATATTTATAGATTTTTTTCTCCTGATTCCAAATTTAGTCTCCAATTTTGAAAAATTGTATAAAAAGGATATTTCGGAACTACAGTTAAAACTTAATTTTTGCCCCAAGACATTTTCAAATTTTTGTCATATATGCGGCCTAAATATCAAAATTATTTATATAAGATGTGTCGTTACACAAATAAGTTAAAATTAATCAATTCGACACTACTCTAAAATAGCTTTCACTAGTACCTTTTCACTTACATGATAATTTGTTTTATTGAACCCTTTTAATTCATAAACTAATAAAAATACACACTAATGAATAGAGTTATTTAAACTATTAACAATTATTAAAATAATAGAAAAGGTAAGCCATTACTATTTAATTCAAAATAATAAAATAAGTAACATATTATAGGTAATACATTAATGTTATTTTGAAAATAATGCTGAATGTAAGGAGTTCTGATTACAAAGTAATGTATAAAGTAATAATATGTCACTACCATGTTTTTGCTGGGTGGCAAAAAGGAATACAAAAGGTAACGCGGAGGCAAAGTGTAGGGTGCCTCAAAAAATAGGTGTTAAGTGATATGTGAACACTGAAGGAGGACGTTGCCATATGTATGAGAGAAAAAAACTGATTTTTCTAAGATGATGTTGCCATCGCAGTGGATCGAATCCGCAATCTTCTGTGTAACAGCCCAAAGCGCTAACAATTATTAGTATGTCTTCAAAACATAATTTCCAGCTGAGTGCTTGAAATATTTTGAATGGAGCAGCTTTTTCAGCAGTAGGATTGGATTTTTGTATTGACTGAAATCAGCCGGACGCCGGTTTTAGGTAAAGGATTGGTCCGTAGCTCAGTGAAATTCGAACCTTCATTAGAGCGCCCAACAGGAAAATAAATGCAGTAAACAATTTAAAAGTTAAAAATTTTTTTAAAAAATTTCAGTAAGGAAAATGCAGCATAATACGCTACTACTTAAATGTTGTTGAGCAGGGTTTTCTGGCGAACGTAACAATTTTCTCTTACAATTTCATCGAATTATCGCGTGAGCGTTAAAGTTAATCCCTTGTGGGTTTTAAGTCACAATTTGTATTTGTGACAAAATTATTTTTTTCTAATTTTCAAAATATGCTATTTTGCACGATCTTAAAGGTATTGACAAATTGTTTATCACGTACTCTAAGTTTAACCAAATTTTTCATCAAAAAAAAAAAATATATATAAAAATAAAAATAAATACCAAACAAAATTTCAATTCTATTGTAACTCATATACCTGATTAAAGCACTTTATAAAATAATAATAAAAAATAAATAATAAAAATATGCACAAATAATAACATTAAAATAAACTGTAGAAACTTAACAAAAAAAAATATATAATATTTTCATACCACTTCATACGATAAATCATAGAAATATTTTATAGAAAATAAGAGCCAAATAGTATGAAAAACTCAAAAAAAAAACAATTTCCTAAAATCATCCCACCTATCAAGCATCTATTTTTCTACGACAAAAAAAAAACCAAAAGAGATTAATCAAAAAAATAATAAAATAGGAACTTATTTTTTAAATTAAAACCTGAATAGTCTGTTTAATTTCTCAAAAACAAAATAAACTTATTTGTACATTTACAAAAACAAAAAAAAATAATAACTGTTTTGTACTAAAAAATTAAACCTTTAAAAAACACTTTAAAAATTCTTATACTTCTTTAAAATGAAAGCCTTTTTTGAAGAAAGTGTTTTTAACTTTAATGAGCTTTTAAGCTCTAATAACAATAAAGCTTTGATAACAAAACAGAAAGCTGTATTTAAACTAATTTTATTGATTATGTAAAATTTTCGTTATATAGAAAATTAAAATTGTTAAAATATAATTTTGTTTTAGGAATAATGCTGAATGAAGATCGTAAAATTATTAGTTACTTAAAATAATATTGAAAAAACAATGTTGTAGTCCCATATTTAAGAATTGTTCAATGATTAGAACTTAAAATTATAAAAAAAGTTATATATACATTAAACCAAAAACTGAAATTTAATAAAGTAGTGGAACCAATTGTTTGATAAAAAAAATAAATTAAAACCAAAAAAAAATATAGAATTTAAGATAAAATAAAAGAATCATCCAAAATCATTATTTTAAAACAAAGAAATCATAAAATAATAATACATATAAGCGATTTACTCGTATAGTCGGTTAAAATCGAACTAGTAATATCCTACACTAATTTTAAAAACGTAACAAAATAGTTACTGCTAAATGCTAAATTAGCATTTAAATAATTCAAAATGGTGGATTTTTTCAAACTCTCTAAACTTATTTTTAATAGGAATGTTTCCTACAAATATTTAAAGTTCTAAGACGGAATTTCTCTATAAAATTTAAAAATAGTATTCTACTAATTACGCTGGTGCACAATTGAAAAAAAATTGTTAAACTCGAATGATTTCGGTCACCTTATTCAACAACTATTTTCTAAATTATTTAATGACTTTCAATTTTTCAGCAAATCCCAAGTAAATATTCAAAATACCACTATTTCGGGACTTTTTAGAAGTTTACAACAACTTATTCTAAACTAAGAGAAACACTACAGCACTAACCAAAAAAATTAAAAAATTTTATTTTTCACCGAATTTGGATTTGGGACTTACCATCAACCTTGTCCACTTAAATTCAACATCAAATTAGAAAAAATGTATGGCCGTAATTGTTTAAAATAAAATTCATTGTTGTCAAGATGAATAAGCTTAGAAAGGCGCGACCAAAATAGATCTTTCGTGCCCTAAATATTGAGGCTCTTAATGAGGCGAATTGCCCTACTCGACACAGAGTTCCAAATTTCCAAGGGGACTAGTGTAATAGAAACCATATGAAATGAAGTCTTCTATATTTTAAAGTTTGTAAACGAATGAAAATTTTATTGAAATTTTGAAACTTAAAAATAATACAAAATTTAAAGTTTAAGTGGTACCTAAGTTTACAGTGTGCAGTGAAAAATTCCGTTAAGGTCCTTAAATCCTTCCTGTGGAAGGAAAATAATCTCCTAGATTCCTTCAAAGTCCTATGTTTTCCCTATACTGTGCTGTGCGATTGACTGAACAATCGACCACAAACTGATGAACTCTGCTGGATGCGAGTATTCTGGCACGCCGTGGTCGGTAATGCCCCAAAGTATCAATAGAATTGGATACCCTACTGTCATTGATAAGCACCGACGCCCTCTTTTGTAGACAGTCCAAATACTCCAAAATAGAATTTTAAACTCCTGGCCATATATGGGAGTAGTATTCTACTTACGACCGGTAATAGGTGATAAGAGAAAGTAAGAAAACCGGCAGAGATGAAGTTCTTCTTCCACCGTTTGAATGCTTCTTTCGACACTTCAAAAACGTGTTTATTCCATCGGACATCACACTGAATTCTCATGCCCAGAACATCAATAGTTTCCGATTCCTCAATATCGATACCATTTTAACAGATGTCGTTGAAGATTCCACATCCCTTTGAGTCATCATACAGAATTGGGACTAATAGCGAATTTACATTAGGGTCGAAATTGTTTGACGTTTAATAAACGCTCCATAACACGTGGAACATACATAATAGTTTTGTATGTGGAATAGTATCATGATAAAACATTTTTTGTGTTTTTCGTATAAATCGATTTTTGAGTCTTTTTCTTTGGAACAAAAATACCGGATGCAAAATATGCTGATCAATTGTTTTTGATATTAATCAGCTGTTTTTTGTTTTGTCAAATCGAAATCCCGAAAAATATAATAAAACTGATATAGATCTCGAAACAGATTTCAAATTGAAATATACAAATAAAAGTTTTAATATAAATTCGCTATTACGTGCAATAAAATCGACACTATTTGCAAGACCCCACTCCGATATTGTCAAATAGTCCCGATAAAGTGTATCGTTCGAAATCTGCCTCCCGCCCAAGACCTCAAGAAGGGTTGGTCTTGAGTTTAAGCAAGAAGGTCATTAAGAAAGACGAGAAAAAGAAAAGGGTAATGGTACATTGTCTTGAGGAAAACAGTCTATAAGATTTCGGCAACTTTTTAGATTTCTAAGTATTAATTAAAGTGAACGAATTTTGATTACATTACTATCTAAGACTTGCAAATTGTTAAAATTGCCTAAAATTGGACTAATATTGTTTCGGTAAATTCACAGTAAGGTGTTGTAGACTTATTTAAATTATTTAAATCAGGAGGTCAAAATCTTTCCAGTTTAAATATTTTTATTACGGCGAGGATTTTGTTGAGCCAAGTGAATACTGAATTATTTACTACAAATTTAATTCCAATTTTTGTAAAATATTCGATTATGTTGTTGGATATCAAAAGTATGTTACTGCGACAGCAGTATTAAGGAAAATTAGCTAAGCATTTATTTTGGTCAAAAAAAATCTTTATTTTAGTAAAAGTAAAATCTGTAAAAATAATTTAATTAAAAAACAAGTTAAAGTAAAATAAATTCGGTTTAACCGAGTTTATTTTTTATACCCTCCACCAGTGTTGAGAAATAAGAATATTAATTGGGTATCAAACATCGTAACAAATTATACTTTACCGACGATAAAAGTGCCAACAAAAGATTTTATTTTGTACATTTTCCAAAATTGTTTTCATTAAACCGATTTGAGTCAGTAAATACATAATGCAGTACTTTTGATTATGATAATGTACATGATTAAACTAAAATTCATTGCTGATATCGATTAATAACGGTTTTTTCTATGCAGCAGTATTTTGGCCCGATATATATGTAGATTTTTCATGTAGTGTGTGAAAGCAGCTTTTTAAGTCACATATTCCCAAAAATATTTAATATCTACCTTGTTATAGAAATTAAAAATTTGAATACGATATTAAAACGATATATCTTTATATCTCTATATATAAAGAAATAACGTTACTGACTGGCTGGCTGGCTGACTGGCTGACTGGCTGGCTGACTGACTCCCTCAACATCGCCCAGCCCAAACCGCAAGAGGTAGGCGCCGAAATTTAGTATGTAGGTTCCTCCTCCGGTGTAGACATTCACCTAGGTCAGTTTTTTTGAAAATGTCTACGAGGAGGGGCAAAAAAGTGAAAATTCTCCCACCTAACGGTCTGCCCACTTCGATTTAGTTAGAAACCTGAAATTTTATATATATGTTAACTAGAGTTAACTCATTGATCAGCTACATTTTAGAATTTTTGCCAGATTCATGGTAAGAATGGAGGTTCAAAGAGAAAAATCTGAGGTATATCTTAGAATTTTGGTCAGGGACATGTTAAAAATTGGGGACTCCACATACTCCCGGGCGTTAGCCCGTGCTTTAGCCTGGGCAACCTTTTTCTACGCTAACAACGTAGCGTGCTTTGCCCCAAAGGTGTTTTAATTGTAGCAAAAAAAATTACTAAGGAACCCACTTTATCATCTCAGAAAAATTACTTTCTATCAAAACACCATTTAATAGAAATTACATTACAAAAAAGTTATAATAAATATAAATTGAAAAAAAGAGGAAGATAGTACCAAATGCTTCAAAAAGGACCTTAGTACTTTTAAGCCTCTAATAGTATCACAAAAAGTACTATAGTACCAATTTCATTAAGCCTGCCATCCACAGTGTTTTTGATACAAATTATATATTAAAATAAATGGTTAAACATTATAGAGGTGGTAGGAATAATTTTGAAGTGAAAAACTTTTTTCTGGAAGTGAAAATAATTGTTGTGGTGAAGAAAAATGTAAGCTTCGACTAAAAAAATATGACAAATTCATTCACCAGACCTTGAGAATTTCACTCAATTTCACCCACTGGACCGATTTTGCTTTTTCTCAATACCGAACTGCTCGGGAGGGCGTGCATTAATGTAGGTAAAACTTAGCAACCCCGTTTGGGTCTTCGGTCTAGAGTTGCAATTTCAATAGACAGCCATCACTAGAGCGACTTAAGTTCGCGTTTACATATTCCCCACGAGATTTAAATATTCCCCACTATAAAAAACAACACACGTAGTTAGTTGTAATAAATATATTCTCCAAAATCAATATATTCTCCCACCATTTTTCTTCATTTTTTTTTTAATCTCAAGATTTCGGCGCAGAAGTAAACGCAACTTAAAGATCTAGAATATGCAAACTTTGTTTGGGTATTATATTTATATTTCGACATGTTGCACACGGAATGACAAACTAGTATATACCCTTATCACTTATAGTGGAGGTTATAAAAAAATAAATATTAATTCCATTAATCAAGACCATATACAATTTTTATTGTTCGTACTTCTGTGAAAATATTTATCAAATTCCATTTGTTTTTACTTGCGTAGAATTGTTGTGAATTTATGGTTGAAATTTGTATACCCTCTACCATATATGGTGAGGGTATATATCAGTTTGTCATTCCGTTTGTAATATGTCGAAATATAGGTCTAAGACCCCATAAAGTATATATATTCGTGATCCTTATGCAATTTTAAGTCGATTTAGCGATGTCCGTCTGTCTGTCCGTCTGTCTATCTGTTGAAATGGCGATCACGACGCGAAGACCCAAGCGGGGGTGCCAATTTTTACCCAGATTATTGAACATCCTCCCGAGCAGTTTGGTATTTAAAATGAGCGAAATCGGTTTAGCGGTTCAAAAGTTATGAGTGAAAATGTGAAGGTACCTCTAAATTTTCCATACAAATTTGTACAATTTTTCTGTATCTATTTTAATTTTCTGTTAAGTAAGTAAAAATGTTATTAAGTCTTCTTCTTGTTCGACTACATTTATTGTCTTTCATACTATGAGAATAATAACATTCTTAGAGCTATATGTGTGTTACTGTAAGAACTAAGTTAACGTAAAAAGCAACATTGTTAAAGTCGCTAACAGACCTCTGTAAATAACATTACTTAAACTAAATAAATAACATTACTAAAACAAAAGTTCGTTACATAAATTGACAAAACATATTCATATTACAGTTCATCCAAAATTTAGTATATACGTATATCATATTCAGCCCCTATGATTGCTGGAGGCTGGGCTCATATAGAATGAGGTAAGGTCCAGAGGAGCTGGATTGTCGTTAATACGTCCATTGATGGCGTTTTTCTCGTTTTCGTATATTTGGCTGACATGCAAATTATCGTGTAGCTCAAGTTTCTCAACAAATCTGGCTTGCAACGACATGGCGTACCTACAGAAGGGTAGAACATCGGCATTTTTCATAGTATTATGAAATTTTCATAATTTTTCCCGATGCATTTTCTTAGGATTTTCCATTTAAAATATCTCCAATTCTTTGGCTACTATAGGAGATATAGTAAACCTGATTGGGTTTTTCTGTTAAGCTTTGTTGGTTTTTCGTTTCATTCAATAAAATGTATTTTTTGTTTTTTTATCCAAAGACATTTATATCTAAAGAAAGAGCAAAATACATAATTGCTTTGGTGCCGCTACTTTTGAATAGGTATCGCTGAATTAACTAAAACAATACCCTGCCCCATGGCTAGGTCCAAAGAAATTGATATATAAAGAAAGAGCAAAAAATGTTTCACCTCTAAATTTTTTTTTTTTCCAAAAAAGTTCTTTTCACATCTAAAAATTTTTGTCACCTCAAAAAATTTGTTCACCTACATAATTTTACTTCAAAAGTTTTCTTATATTATTTGTATCAAAAACAGTAGAGAACATCTTTTTAGGATATTGGTGGAGGGTATCCAAAGATTCGGCACAGCCGAATTTAGCCCTTTTATTATAATATTAAGGCCTCAAACCTAGCTCCAAACTTGTTTGCTGTTGTGAACGGCTTAAAGCGTAATATTGTATTCGTTGTGGTGAAAAAATCCTCTGCGACTGTAAATCTTTTAGAATAATAAAATTTATGAAAATCAGAAAATTTTAACAACTAAAAAAAAGAAAGTTTGACAGAAAAAATTTTCAAAAGTAAAAAAGAATACTAGGTTATCCGAGAAAATTTAAAAACTGATGTGAGCTCAGTGCGTTGTTTGTACTTTTAACAAAATATATATCAAACTCAATATGAATTATAAAATGATTTTCACTTGCGTGGAATTTTTGCAAAATTGCGGTATCATTTTTTTGTATTATTTTAATAAGTTTTTTTTTGGAAATGTTACAAAAAATGTTACCAAATGAGTGTCGGTAGATTTCATAGTGATTATTACTGTTTTAGGCTTTTAAACCTGGCGAGTAATTTTTTCGCTGTAGTAAACAATATACTAGGCTTAAATAGGAAGAAAACTATTATATTTTTTTCCCCTAATTTTCTATAATTTCTTTCAATCGTTTAAATTCTTCGAAAGATATCCATATACACAAAATCATTACGAAATAATTTTAAATAAAAAAGAAAATTTAAAAAAAAATCATAATTTAAGTAAAGTTAAAAACAAACAACAACAAAAATGCATATTATTAAAAACTTAGTTCAATGGGTATTATAAATAAAACAAATAATTAAATTCGTATAAGTTATATAATGTATGAGTAAAATTTTAGTTAAATGTTATTTAAAAGAAACTGAAATTCGAACAAAACAAAAATTAATGTAAATGTTAGCAAAAATTTAATAAAGAAAAATCATTAAATAATATTAAAAAACGTGTTTTATTTGTCGCTGTGGTTGGTCGATTCAGCTGTGTTTAAGGCGGCCATACAATTCGTTGTTTTCTGGCAGTTTAAACTGCACGGTTAAAGGTGCCGGCTTCAACTCGTATGGTAATTTCTCTGCTTTTGGATGAATACTGTTGCTTGCAAACTTTTTGCTATTACTGCTTGATAGACTCCCAATAATTTTTGCAAGTTCATAGTTGATTAATCAATTACATTTTAATCTTTTTTGATTTAATAGAATCATATCATTAAAAACATAATTAACTCTTTAATTCGCGAATTAAAACAAGATTAATTTAATTTGCGAATAAAAAAATAAAAAACCATTCACTTAGTTTTTTAGATATTCGCTATTATGTAAAATGGTAATTATTTAAAACGGCTGACATCTCGAAAAATAAGCGAAAATGGGCAAAACTGACCCTGTGGCTGTTTTATAAAATTTTAGGAAACCCTCCGGGGACCTACAGAATCTATTTAATCGAAGGGTAACCTTTGTTTAGCTATTCAAAAAATTTTCCCATTTTTTTAAATAGTTGGTATCGCGAAAACTAAGCGAGATAGGGCTTACTAAGGTAATAAAAATGGCCTCGTCCGGAAGATATCCCGAGGAGGCTGCTTATGAAAATTCCATGAAACCCTTAGGGTTTAAAGTTAAATTAATCGTGATTTAAAAAAAAATTATTTTAATTCGAAAATCAAAATAATTCTTTTTTTTTTTTTGATATTGTTTGATTTATAAAAATAATTATTTAAATTAACTTAATTCTTTTTATAAGATAAAGAATGAATCATGGTAGTAAATAATTCAATCAGAAACATTAATTCACGAGTTCGTCCAAATTTAAATCAGATTTGAATATTGATTTAAGGAATTATGTTTTTAACCCTAGAGTACTGATCATATTTTACATCCACAGCAAAAAAGCGAGGGGTGCTCGTCGAATCGACGAACACTTGTACTCTAGGGTTAAAGATCTGCCGCAAATGATGTTTGCTTGGTACAAAAAATCGACATTTTCGAAGCAAAAAAACTGTTGCTATTTCGTTCAAAGACTAAGGGAAAAGAAGTGACAGAGGCGAAATCCGCATTTGTAGGACATTTGAGGTTTTGACTTGTTTCTCGCGGTCAAGTTGAATTTTGAATTTGTAACAAAAATAAATCAAAAAAAAAAAAAACTAGATAAAAATCATTCAAATATGTAAAGTCTTTAATATACACTCACCAAAAAAAATGTGTAATGGCAACTAAAAGCTTTGCTGTTTGGTTAATTTGAGCCGTGCGATAATTCTTGCTAATCTTAGCAAAACATGTCTGCTGACGTGTAGTACATTGGAATTAGTATAAAAATTAGTAAGCGCTACTAAATTTTAGTAAATTGCTGTAAACTGCAACTTAAAATTGATCTGCTAAAATCAGCAACAAATTTTACTTTCGATACATTTTTCAACCTTCATATGTAACATTTTAAGTCAATGATTTGCGTTATATAATTTGAATACAATTTCTTACTTTAATTATCCTTAAATTACTTTATTTAAAACTAGTCTTAATAGTATTTAATTAAAAGTTGGGAGATTATCAATAAACCGATTAAAATAAATAAACTGTTTCTTTATAAATGTTTTATTATCGATGATCATAACTACAAAAATTATAACCAAATCCTACCCAATCTCAGATCTCCTAATGTTAAACAAAAAACAAGTAAAAAAGGGCTAAATTCGGCTGTGCCGAATCTTTGAATACCCTCCACCAAACGGGATGAAGATGATATACGTATATACTAAATTTTGCATGAACTGTAATATGAATATGTTTTGTCAATTTATGTAACGAACTTTTGTTATTTAGTTTTAGCAATGTTATTTACAGAGGTCTGCTCTGTTAGCGACTTTAACATTGTTCATTTTTACGTTAACTTAGTTATCATAGTATGTAAGACAATAAATTTAATCGAACAATAAGAAGACTTAATAACATTTTTACTTACTTAACAGAAAAAAAAATAGATACAGAAAAATTGTACAAATTTGTATGGAAAATTTAGAGGTACCTTCACATTTTCACTCATAACTTGAACCGCTTGACCGATTTTGCTCATTTTAAATACCAAACTGCTCGGGAGGATGTTCAATAATCTGGGTAAAAATAGACACCCCCGCTTGCGTCTTCGCGTCGTGATTTCAACAGACAGACAGACGGACATCGCTAAATCGACTTAAAATTGCATAAGGATCACGAATATATATACTTTATGGGGTCTTAAACCTATATTTCGACATATTACAAACGGAATGACAAACTGATATATACCCTCACCATATATGGTGGAGGGTATAAAAAAATACTAAAAATAGAAAAAGCTAATATTGAATCGGTTATAAAACACATTTTTGGTCACTGATTTAAACAATTATTTTATAGATGGTAGTTAACATAAAGCACAAAAATTAAGTAAAACTTAATTTTGGAATCACCAATAATATGTATATGTTTTAATCAAAACTTGATTTGAAGATACATACTTCTTTTTTTAATTATTATTCCGAGTTTTTATATAATATACCTGGCTATAACAGATATATCGAAATTAAATTTAAAATGGTTTTACCAATGTTGTTATAAAAAAATTTATTAGAAGATAGTTTAAAAAGTGATTTTCTTTGGAATAACAAAAATTGTTCATCAAAAAACCATTTCTATATAATTCTTAATTTTGGTCCGATAAGTAAATGTTCCGCTAAAATTTAACTAACAGATAAATTCATATTTTATATGGAAACAACAAAACTTGTCGTCAGTTATAATCCTAATTAGTAGCTTACAAGACATTTAAGTAATTTCGTTACCTTTATAATTTTTTGAACTTAAATTTTAAAATCATCCATACTTTCCGCCGATATGTAGGTTTTGCAGTATCTTCCATTAATGGTCAAATAATGTTTGCTTTTTTTACTTGTGACCACAAAAAAAAGAGAATTGAGAATTTTCGACAATAATTTTATTGTGTTCTTATTTGTCAGTCTTAAAACATAATGATTGGAAATTTTAATTTAGGAAATATTCTTTTTATAATTTTATATATTTTAATTAAAAGTATATCGAAAACTTATTTACACTACCTACTATCACTTAATATCTATATTTTGTTGAATAATCTTTAGGTGATACAACCAAACCACGACCTTTGCGTGCTCCTCGATATACAGTCTCCACTATATCAATCATTTCTTGTTTATCTTCCAGTGGCCAATTGATCTTATTATTGTTACCAGTACCTAAATCAATCATTATATGTTTGTTGCGGAAAAAGAACATTACCGTACAGGGATCATACAATTCGTACATTTTATTAAAATCAGGAACTTCCGTAATGTCCACCAAGTATATGACGGCGAAATTTTTAACTTTCTCTGCTATACTATACAAGACTTCATCCATTTTCATACAGGCAGGATCCCAATCGTGACCAAAACGTATGACCTTAGGAAACATATATTTTGTATTTAAAGCGTGCATAGCTTATAAACACACTATTACTTACCACCACTCGGTCCTCCTCCGATAATATAGCCTGATCTACTTGCCAGCCGTTGTGTAAATGCGGTAACATATAAGACATGGTGCTGAATTAATTTATTTGTTTTCTTATTAATTAATTATTAATTTAAGTAAAATCGTTTTTTGTTAAATTTGTAATATTATTTCTAGCAAACGTTTACAATCAGCTGCTAACTGTCAAATTGTAATAACAATTAAAAGTGCTGTCTAGTTTACTAATAGTGCAAATAATGCCAACTTGTTGCTTTTTGTGTTAAACTTAGCGCTTTTTTGCAACCAAAACTCGCAATATTTTCTGTTGTGCTTTCTATATAAAATGTATTATTTAGGTATTATTATTAAGGTGTTTTCTTCGGTAAAACTCTTATTTTGATGAAATTTTAAAAATTTTGAACATATTTAAACTAAAAATACTACTTTTTCACACATTTATTTAAAGTTGTTTCCAAAAGTGATTTTTGATTAAAATTTGTACTAAAATAGATAAAAAATGTAAAATCTTTAACATTTTTTACAAAAGTTAAAAAATTACTTAGATGCAGACAATTTACGTTTTATAAAATTTTGTTAAAAAAAATCAGCTCTTTCATAGCAGACCTGGAGAACCATAAATCTTTATTGAACTAATTCGCGAAGAAAATAATTCGTTTTGGTAAATTAGCGTGTTGATTCAATATTTTATAAATCAATTTATTAAATCAGGTTTAAAATCAACATTTAAATTTCATTGGAATCGTTTTTTGAATTTACGAATTAAAAAAGAATTGATTTGACTTGCGAATTAAAACAAATTAAAATAATATTCAAATTAACTTGCAAACCACGCTTTGTTTTCTAATTATTCGCCATTTTTGAAACTTAAGGAGATAGGCCATAAAGAACAAATTTGTTGCTCTATTTGAGAATTAATATACTGCGATAATAAAAAAATAGGCCAGGTCCGGAAGACATCTCGAGGAATCTATTTTTTGAAACAGCCACAGGGTGACCCATTTTTATACGAATGATATAAAACGGGAAATGTGTATCATCAGGGTATGTTAATTTTTATTATATATAATAGTTATTTTAGTTTTCTTCGGTGTTCTTGATTTGTGTAATATTTTTTAATTATAAATATTTATTTATCCCAACATTTCGTCACCACATTGGATGACTTCTCTATTGAAAATTAATTGTTATATAAGTTTTCAATTTATAATTTTCATTTATTAATTATAAAAAACAATTTCCCCAGAAGAAGTCACTCAATGTGGTGACAAAATATTGGGATAAATAAATATTTATAATTAATTTTTTATAAAGATATAAAGATCTTTAGCTCAATAAAAAATATTATGTTAATTAATAAAAAAATAGTCACCCTGTGGCTGTTTTATAAAAATTCCAATGAAACCCTTCGTATTAAAAATTAAATTAAACGTTATATAGAAAAAATTATTTTTATTCGGGAATCAAATCATATTCGGCAATCAAAATAAATATTTTATTGTTTCGCTAATCAAATCAAAATTGATTTAATTTAAAATTGAATTATTCAAATTGATTTATAAGAAGCATTATTTATTGATTTATAAAAGTATAAAGATTGAACCTAAGTAGTAAATAATTCAAGCAAAAAATGTATTCGCGAATTAATTCGTAAAAATTTAAATCAGATTTAAAAATTAATTTTAGGAATTATGTCTGATTATGAATTAAAGGCCTGATTATCATAAAACAGTTGGCACAGCTATTTGCCTTAAAATAAAGGGTTTAATGCACCAAAAATATTGAAAACCCCATACAAAATGACCGATAATTTGATTTATTATTATATCATAGATTTACTAATTTATATACGTCTTACAACATCTCATTTTAAATTCGACATTAGGCATGGTAAGTGTTAACACATCTGATTGAATGCAAAACACAACTTATATAAATGAAAAATTCATAAAAAAGATCCAAGTAACTGATATCTCAGTTACACACTATTTTCAACCAACAACAACAACCAGTTACTGAAAACAAGCCAAAATAGGGGTCTCCGACAAAAATTACTTTGTTTTTCCAATTCAGCTCAAAAAGTACTAATTGAAAAAAATAAGAAAAAATTTTAATTACTCCTAAACTCAATTTGTTTAATATAAAAATCTGGCAATATATTATCGTTGTTTATTTTCACCCTGTTCTCTCTTTTTTAACAGTTTTCAAGAAATCTGTCCAGTGCTGCCAGAAACCTTTTTCGAAATATGCTAAGCGCCCAAAATTTTTCGTTAAAATCTGTTATATAGTGATAACAGAAACACATGTTAAAAAGCTGCAAAAAGGAAAAATAGTCCTATGCTGCAAACTCATTTTGTCTGATACGTACAGAAAATCCGATTACAAACTTTGACAGTCAGATTGATTTTTTTTGTTTTTAAAATATTTCAAGCAAGAACAGTTATTTTCATCTGATTGCATAAGATTTGCATCGGAAGGTGTAAACCACAAGCAGTTTATCAAAGAGATTTTTTGACAAGCGCATCTTTTCACAGGATTTTTAGTTTGATTTTCTTTAGGTAAAATCAGATGGACAATCAGGTAATGTAAACTCCGCTTAACTACTTGTAAAGAGAACGACTATCCCTACTCACCTTACTTTTTTTAATTTTTTGTAAATCCAATTTGAGGTGGCCATTGTACGTATTTCCAAGACTTGGCAGCACTTCTTTCGTTTTATTTATAAGCAGCTACACCTATAACAACTTACCAAGCCTAATATCTATTTAATATCTATATAAAAATTCGATAGAAACAAACTTATTATAAAAATTTACACTTAAAAAATAAATAAAAATCTGTTTTTAAGTGAAGTGCACATGGTTAATAAAATTTATATTTTTTTGAAAATCAGCTAATCAGAATACAATTTTGTTTTTAAATTATTTTTCTGATTGGTTGATTTTCAAAAAATTTATCAATATGCTAAAAAGCGTTTATCATATTTTTGGAAATACTTTGTTTTTAGGAATTTGCAATTTCCAAACTTTGCTAATTCTAACAGAAATATGCTGACATGGCAGCACTGAACCTGTCAAATTCTTTTTAGTTATTTTTTAGTGAAACAACACGTTGCACTTTTATAATAGAGATTTTTAATTTTTGTTAAAAATTAAATAAAATCCATATAGTTTCTGTTGAAATTTGTGAAACTCACTTCTTTACGTTATTAACTATAGCATGGTAAGTTTTTAATATGAAAACTTTTCATTTTGAGTCATCAAATGTCGGCAATGTGAGGGTTATTTAATGATTCTCTAGGAATAAAAAGACAAATTTAATTTGGGAAAATAATGAATAATATTCTTAATATCTCTTTGTTAACAGGCTAATGTTGAGCGTAAAGGTACCTTTAAGGTAGAATATTTACAAAAAATCGAACAAGAAGTGCAACAACGTTGGGAACAAGAAAAGATCCACGAATCTGATGCTCCCGTTGAGCCTAAAAAATCCCAAGATGAAAAATTCTATGTAACATTTCCATTCCCCTATATGAATGGACGTTTACATTTGGGTCATACATTCTCCTTGTCCAAAGCAGAATTTGCCATACGTTACCATAGAGCCAAAGGCAAGCGTGTTTTGTGGCCTTTTGGTTTCCATTGTACCGGTATGCCCATTAAGGCATGTGCTGATAAATTGAAACGAGAAATCGAAGATTTTGGTTATCCACCTCAATTTCCAGCTGCAACGGAAGAGGTAGCAACCGTTGAAACACCATTGGAAGCTCCTAAGGATAAATCAAAGGGCAAGAAAAGTAAAGCTGTTGCCAAAACTG
Source organism: Eustalomyia histrio (assembly GCA_949748255.1). Taxonomy (NCBI): domain Eukaryota; kingdom Metazoa; phylum Arthropoda; class Insecta; order Diptera; family Anthomyiidae; genus Eustalomyia; species Eustalomyia histrio. The sequence continues at coordinate 50,083,343 of OX456526.1, read as the reverse complement.
GTTCTGCCAAATATCAATGGCAAATTATGCAAAGTTTAGGATTAAAAGATGAAGAAATCAAAGATTTTGCTAATGCTGAACATTGGTTGAACTATTTTCCACCTTTGGCTATAAAGGATTTAAAAAGAATTGGTGTTCATGTAAGTTTTAATAAAATTGTAGTTTTCTAAATCTTATAAACAGAATAGCTTTCCAATTTAGGATAAATTTATCTATATACATATTACTAATAATTTTTAAGATATTAAGCATTTTAAAATTAAATAATGTTTCAAAAACAGTTATTCAAAGGAGCAACAGAAAACTAAATTGTGGCTTTTCATATATTATGCTTCTTCGTGTCTCCCTGGAATTATCATTATTATTATTGGAATCACTATTTACTCTTGTTAAAAGTGGATTGTACTAAAATAGAAATTCCATGATCAGTGTTGCCACGAACAAAAATTTTTCGTTACCAAAATTTTAAAAAAAGTTACCAAATTAGAAAAAAAAAATAATCAAAATTTTAAGTTTTTTGTTTTTATTAAACTACAGTCGAAGCCCGTTATACCAAAATACTCCTTATATCGCAACACCTATTTGTATAAATTTTACTTCACCTTTAGCATTTTTAAGATTACTACAAATTTAAAAAAGGACTGCAATATTGGTAAACTAGAAGTTTGAGAAACAAAATTATTTTCTTATTTAGATTTTTTTTTATTTCTTAAACATTTTCTATATTTTTTTGCCAATTGTTCGTTACATCGAGTATAAATTTTCGATTTACCGGGCTTAAACTGTATATTAAAATATTAATTATTTAAATTTGTATTGGAAGTATTATTTCATAGCAAAAACTTATAAAAAACTAAAATTCCTGCTTTCATTGTCGCTTTCAAATGATAAATCTTCGAACTCACTATTTGCATTGACTGGAGGTCCGGTTACGGACCGTTGTGTCGTGTAAAATACGGAATGCTGTATCCGGATCGTATCCGTACTGGACTAGAATATTTGCCTAAATTTATCCTTTTTTTTATAAATTTTGAGTAGTACATATTATTTTTTTTAGATTTATTGAAACAAAAGAAAATAATAACCAACACAAAGAAAATATTCGAAGAAAGCCGTTACCTTCCATTATCACGTTTTATTTTTTTGGTTTCTCACCTTAGTTTGCATTTATACAATTTTAAATTTAACAGATTTTAGAAATATATTTTATTTAATTATTTTTTTATTATTTGGCTACATATTTTTTTATTTTTGTAAAGGCAATAAACAACACCGTTTATTACGGAATTTAGTCTGATGCAAAACGGTGAAGCTCGTTTTAACGGCACGAAAAGGGTAACAGCAAACGGAGTCAAAACGTAGTGTTTTCGGAAAACCGATTATACGACCATTAATGTTCCGTTTACGTACAAGCTCTGACGGATACGTGTTTTACGGACGTAAACGTGTCGCGCAATCCGGATTCATGATTCCGCATGTGTCGGAGAGTCCGTAAAAACTTTTCTTGGAAAGTTAAAAAATTATCTTGAATTCACAATGTAAAATACACACACTTTTTTATCTATTGTGCATTTATTTAATGTTTTTTTGCCACCACTAACTTAAAATTGTTCAATTCAAAATCCTTTTTGGTTAAAAATAACCAAAAACTCCCACTTTGCAGAGTGGATTACATCAGAGTGGAGTACTGCATAACTGTGAATGTACCTTTAATTTTTAACTTCGAACGTAAATATAATATGTAGTTTTATTTTTTAACTATTTTTTCAAAAAAATTTTGTTTTTGAAGATCATTTATAGAAAAATTTTTTTCATATTTAAAAAAGAGAAAAATCGTAAAGAAGCAACAATTTTAAAAATCGCTTAAACTGGACAACATATTCAAAATGGGGAAAAAATATTAAAAATCGTTTAAGTTGGGAAAGATAATAAAAAGAAAATCAAAAATATGATTAAAAATTTAGAAAAATTTTATTAAAAACTTTTGAACTCTTAAAGATCACAAAAACTAAATTCAAAACCTGCTTTAAGGTCAAACTGCAATTGGCTTAAGTGACATAAGCTAGGTGCTGGTATAAAACGAAAATTCAATATTTTTTTAAAATAAAAATTTCGTTTCATACCTTATTATTATTATTATTATTATTAAAAAATTAAATAAAACACTAAAAAAAATTGTTGAAATTAAAAAAAAATCGCTAAAATATGGTAAAATTGTTTAAAATTAAACAGAAAACGTTTAAAAATAAAGTTGTACAAAAATAAGGAAAATATCAGAATATTAAAATAATAATATGTGGATAAATATTTTTTTTAATTGAAACAATCGTAATCGGTAAAAACATCAATTGTATTGAAAAAATTGATAAAATTTGGAAAATCGCAGGCAAAATTAAAAAAACGCCTAAATTAAAATAATAATAAAAAATGGGGGAAAATATTATAAAATATATAAATATAACACTAAAAGTATAACAAAGCGAAAAAATTAGTAAAAATGAATTAAAAAAAAGCTATAAGATCTTAAAAATTACCAACATCAAGAAAAAATAGGCAAAAAGGAAAAATTTGTTTGTTTTTATGGAAAATTAACATATCGGATCAAAAAGTTGTAAAAACTTCAATGAGCTAAAAATTACCCAATTTTTTTAATATAATGCAGATTTTTTTTTTAAAAGCGTAAAAGTTTCAAAAATTAAGCAGCCAGTGTTGACATACATATTAAAATTTTGAAAAATTCCACAAAGAACAAAATTTTTAAGAAAAGGCTGACAGATTAAATTTTTTACTTTAAATTGATAGTATTTTGAATAAACAAAAATAAATTTGGTTAAAAAATATAATATTAAAAAGTTTTTGAAAGAAATTCATTTTGATAATCTGCTTGTTACATTTGTAAAAGGTTTAAATTTTTTTTTGTTAAAAGTGGCTGCAAAAAGTTTAAAATATTTAATAAAATTTGTATTTTAGATTGATTGGCGTAGAACTTTTATTACCACCGATGTTAATCCCTTCTTTGACTCATTTGTACGCTGGCAATTTATGCATTTAAAAAATCGTGGCAAAGTCATGTATGGCAAGCGTTACACCATCTATTCACCCAAAGATGGACAACCCTGTATGGATCATGATCGTTCCACAGGAGAAGGTGCTGGTCCTCAGGAATATACTTTAATCAAAATGAAAGTTTTGAAAAAGCCAGCCATATTAAGGTAATTTACAAAACATTTACATTTTTAGAAACTAATGATGATAATCAAAATTGGAAAACTTTTAGTGCCGTCTCTCAAACCGTGTACTTGGTAGCGGCAACTTTACGTCCGGAAACTATGTATGGTCAAACAAATTGTTGGTTACATCCTGATATTAAATATATAGCTTGGCAAACAACACGCAACAATGAAGTATGGATTAGCACTAGAAGAGCGGCTAGAAATATGTCTTATCAGGGATTTACGGAAGAAGAGGGAAAAGTTGTCGAATTATTGGAATTAACGGGACAAGATTTATTGGGTACGCCGCTGTCTTCACCCTTAACGTGGCATAAGGTTATTTATACCCTACCCATGTTATCCATAAAAGAAGATAAAGGCACTGGGGTAGTTACATCTGTACCCTCAGATTCACCCGATGATTATGCAGCCCTTATGGATTTACAAAAAAAAGAAGCCTTCAGACAAAAGTATGGTTTAACTGATGAAATGGTTCTGCCCTATGAACCCAAACCGATTATTGAAGTACCCACCTTGGGTAATATGTGTGCTAAATATACCTATGATCTGCTAAAGATACAATCACAAAATGATACAGTTAAATTGGCCGAAGCTAAGGAATTGTGTTATCTTAAAAGTTTCTATGACGGCATAATGTTGGTGGGCGAATTTAAGGGTAAAAAAGTTATGGATGTTAAAAAGGATTTGCAAAAACAATTGGTGGACTCAAAGGAAGCAGATATTTACTATGAACCAGAAAAAAATATTATTTCACGTTCCGGTGATCAGTGTGTAGTGGCTTTATGTAATCAATGGTATTTGAATTATGGTGAACCCGTATGGCAAGGCCAGGCTAAGAAAATTTTAGCCAACATGGAAACTTATCACGAAGAAGCACGTAATAATTTGGAACATTGCCTGAATTGGTTACATGAATATGCCTGCTCCAGAACTTATGGCTTAGGCACAAAACTACCTTGGGATGAACAATGGCTGATTGAATCTTTATCAGATTCTACCATCTATATGGCTTTCTATACGGTGGTACATTTATTGCAAGGTGGTTCTTTTCGTGGCGAAAAACCTAGTCCTTTAGGTATAACCGCAAAGGATATGACAGCCGAAGTATGGGATTATATATTCTTTAAGGAATGTGCCTTCCCCAAGAACTGCCAAGTTAAGCAAACAACTTTGGATATTTTAAGAAGAGAATTTGAATATTGGTATCCCATGGACTTAAGAGTATCTGGTAAAGATTTGATACAAAATCATTTAACATTTATGCTTTACAATCATGCTGCCATATGGCCTAATGATGATACCAAATGGCCAAAAGGTATACGCGTCAATGGTCATTTACTTTTGAATTCATCGAAAATGTCAAAATCGGATGGAAATTTCCTAACACTACACGAAGCGATAGATAAGTTCTCAGCCGATGGTATGCGTTTATGTTTGGCTGATGCGGGTGACAGTGTGGAGGATGCCAATTTTGTTGAGAGCACCGCAGATGCTGGCATTTTACGATTATATACCTTTATCGAATGGGTTAAAGAAATGTTAGCGGCCCGTCCGGCTATGCGTAAGGATGCTTCTCAAACCTTCAATGATAAAGTGTTTATCAGCGAAATGAATTTAAAGACCCAACAGACCGATGAATTCTATAAGAAAGCGTTATTTAAAGAAGCTTTACGTACGGGTTTCTATGAATTACAATTGGCCAGAGATAAATATCGTGAATTGTGTGGCATTCAGGGTATGCACGTAGAATTGGTATTTGAATTTGTTCGCCGACAAGCCCTATTGATGGCACCCATTTGTCCTCATGTCGCTGAACATGTTTGGGGTTTGTTGGGTAATAAACAATCTATACTGCATGCTCGTTGGCCGGAGGTAGGCTCCATTAATGAGATCGATATTATGTGCTCTGAATATCTAATGGAGGCAGCACATTCCTTCCGTTTGAATTTGAAGAACTTGCTACAAATTAAAGGCAAGGGCGGTAAAGAAAAAGCTGTTGATCCAGCTTCTGCCAAACCTAATAGAGCTTTAGTCTGGGTAGCCAAAACTTATCCTCCATGGCAATGTTGTGTTCTCGATACTATGAGAGAATTATACACACCAACTAACTCGTTTCCGGACAACAAAATTATAGCAGCCACTTTACAGAAAAAAGAAGAATTGAAAAAATTCATGAAACGTGTTATGCCATTTGCTCAAATGATACGTGAAAAGGTGGAGAGTGGTAAAGGCTTAGCTGCTATGGCAGTTAATTTAGAATTTGATGAACGTCAGGTGTTACTGGATAATTTGGAATATTTGAAAAATACTTTGGATTTAGAAGACTTGGAAGTTAAATACACTGATGATGCATCAGCACCGGAGAAAACAAGGGAAGAAGTTAGACCTGGTAATCCCTTTATTGCATTCACGGTAGCACCTCATGTTCCTGTGTCATTTGTTAATCCTATCGAAAGGTCGTCGCTCTTTCAAGTGAATACTGTTGTCTCAGAGGGTGAAACTGTTAAGACACTTAAGGAAAAATTGGCTAAAATTTTGGGTTTTAAAGGTAATAATAGTTTTAATTTATATTCATTAAGTTTGAGGTATGGTCATATCGATTTTTATAAGTTTTTTAATTGAAATTTAAAATTTTTATTGATGGCCGGTTTATCTATTATTCAAAATACATTGAAAACAAAAACATATTTTTGTTTAGATCATTTTCGTATTACATTAACTAGAGCTCAAATTTTAAATATTTCAATTGAAAATTAAAGAATTTTATTTTTTTTAAAGAGAAGCAACACTTAGGATATTCTTCCTATATTTAATGTGTTGATTTCTTTGGAAAGGGTATAGAGGAGATATCAATTGCAACACTGAAATTGTGCCAAATAATAAATCTTAGAAAAGTTGTTGCCCGACATCTGATGGAGAATTAACGACATTGTTGAAGGTTTTTAGTTCATAGCCCTGTTATGTTATTTTAATTCGGGTGATGTTAAAAGCTATGGCAACACCGAAGGAGACAGTTTTACATATTTTTTTTTCTAAATTGGTGTAGCCGTAGTTGGGGATCGAACCTGCAACGTTCTGTGTAACAGTTCAGCGCGCTTAGCATTACAACACAATTTTTGAATTTCAACTGATATTTTTAGAGTTTCAAATATTTTTATTTTATTTTTAAATTGGAAATTTTTAAATTTTAATTTATATTTTGAGAATTTTGTTGATGTGACATGACCTACTAATGTGAGAGTTACAATTGTTATATTTTTGTTTAAAATTTATATTATTTATAATAATCTTCTCATAATTTTATTTTTTAGCCGACTTATCTACCCTACAAATTTGGCGTTACAATGATCCCACGTTAGGTCCTCGTCAATTGCCCGAATTCCAGGATTATAAAAAGGGCAAAACTCTATTGGCTGATGGTTCTTTAGTTTTGAATGTTGATAAACAACTGGTATCTTTAGTGACAGAAAATGGTTCTTCTATTCCTGTGGGTCATCAATTTATTTATGTTGTAGAGTAATTAAAGTATTTGATTAATTTCATTTTGTATTTTTTTTTTTTAATTTTCCTCCTTTTTATTTAATTTTCTCATTATTATTTAATTTTTTTAATTTATGAAATAAAACATAACAGGATTTGTGCAAAGCATAATATAAAAAAAGAATGGGCGGCTAAATATAATCTAAACTAAGTTCAGGTTTCCAAATTTCTATGAAATTTAAAAACATTTTCAAATATTTTTCAAAGAAATTTAAAATCCTTTTGTCAATTTGTTTTTAATTTAGAATTTATTTAGCTATCTCGCACAGGGTATAAATTTGCCCATGTAAAAATTATTTTCTTTTTATAAAATCAATTTTTACAATATTTTTCAGTCGTGTATCAGATTTTTCTTTTCTTTAAATTGCATTAGCTTTGCCAAGAGAATTTTTGAATGTCTGAGTTCCCCCTGTTCGTTTCGATGTTCAATTGCCTGGTTTTTCGTTCAGTTGGAGTTCTTTGTGTTCATAGTTCTAATGAATTCAATACTGCATTCAATTTTCAATTCTGATTGACTATGGAATGATTGAATTCTCAAACTACAATTTTTGAATGCGAATGAATTCTTAGTTTGTCTCAATCGATTTAATTTTAAAAGTCTTTATTCGTGTTTTATCATTTGGTTTATCAAATACTGATTTCAATCGTTCGGAATTCAATCGATTTGCAATTTTGATATTTATTGTTCATTCGTTTGAGTAATTTGGGATTGACATTCGATTTTAAATTTAGAAATTAAATAACTACGTTATTATCAGTGTTAATTAAAGCAAATTGAAGATTTTTTTTACAAATACAAGAACAAAATTAAAAAATTAAAAATTAATAAAAATCACCAATATTGACGAAATCGCTAAAATTGAAAAAATCTATCAAAATTGTAAATCTCGCTAAATTGATAAAATAAGGTTAATTTAAAAAAGCCAAAATTAAAGAATTGTCAGAATTCAAAAAACAAAACTCAAATTGAAAAAATTGACAATATTTAAAAAAAGCCGCCAGTATGGAAAAAACGCTAGAATTAAGAAAAAATAATATATTAAAAAATAATCAAATTGAATATTAATATATTAAAAAAATAATCAAATTGAATCTCTTAGATACAATTTTAATCGTCCATATCGAAAATTAAACGTGCTAAAGAAAAACTTGTTGCACCGAGGTCTCAAGTTTTGAGTTACATGGTAATATTTTAGAATTCGATTTTTAAGGAATTCAAACAAAATAGAATTCTATCTTCGAAACTTTATCTTTCTTGGTAAAGCCATTCTGAGGGATTGAACCAATTTATAACTTTCTGAATCCCGTCTGGCTTGGTTATCCGCTTTTTCATGGACACTATGTACACTATGTTCTGGTACCCTCATATATATATATAAGTGTTACCTTGATGTGTTTTGCCTATGGCATTTCAGTTCCGATTTGTGGTGATGCATATACTTATTGAGTACTGCTTGGCTGTCAGATATTAAGTTGATTGAATATATGGAGACTGTAGGTTTCATGTAGTGACGTGGTTAAAATGGCACCTAAAACGGGGAATAGTTTCCACCTAAAGGGAAGGCCCTTAAAATCTGAAATTTTAAAATACCAAGGGACATATGTATGTGCCAATTTCTTAAAGTTTTACTTTCTGGAGTTTTAAATACATATCATTTAAGCTTTTGAAGCATTTCGATAAAAATTGCGCTGAAATAGCAAACAACTGTGAAAATATTTTTTTTTAATTTTGATGCCATTTTAAGGGAATTTTTAGGAAACAATACAAATTAGACATTTAGAAAGTGTATTTTTGCCAAGCCACTGCCCAGACTCCTTTGGCTAGATATCTAAAATTTACTTTTCAAATATCTAATAAAATCGAGGTTAAAATAGCGTCCCTTGAAAGACATGTGCAAGTGTTCATAAGCACGGTAAATTGTCTTTCCCGTGGAAAAATTTTACTCGAATTTTTAATGGTTCAAATCATAATGATCAATTGAGAATCTGAACATTTTTTTTTTTATTTTGTAAGAAGGACACAATCACAATAAAAGCAAAATGTCACTTTTTCAACGGATACAACTTTAACGTAAAACTCATTATCGTGAAAAATCATTTCTTTATATGGAGTATAACAATTTTTTTACGTGAAATTGAAACAACTTACTGATTCTTAAAATAAAAAAATGCACTACGAAAAGGCCCAGGAAAAAAGGAAAAAAGTTAGTAAAAAAATTTACTCACTTTACTATTTTCGTACTGATTACACTAGTTTACAGCCAAAATGTCACTAAAGATTTATTTTTTACATTTGCACTTGAGCTTTTTCCCAGAGAATCTTGGTGATGTAACTGATGAGCACGGAGGTTCCACCAAGAAATGAAATTAATCGATAAGCATTATCAGGGATATTGGGATGAAAGAATGATGGTTTCTCTTAAGAGAAACCGACCCCAAGGAAAATAAACGAAAAAGAAGGTCCAACAACTATTTTCAATACTAAAATACAAATAAATTAAAAGAAAATAAAATAAACAATAATAATAAATTAAAAGTTAATTTTATATTTTTTTAATACTGTTGGGCTTAACTTTACAATATTATTGGACATGCTTTCATAATAATATAAAAAAGGAGAAAATCTCAAATTAGGTACTTTTACCCATAGATGTTCTTTGAAAATTACTTATTTTTAATATAGAAGTACTACATTTAAGAAAAAAATTTCCTTTCAAGGTTAATATCATTTTTATATTTTCGGATTTCAGCTTTTGCCGAAAAAAGAAACTTTTCTGTATAATTTTGACCCATAGGTCCCAAACCCGTGCTCTAGAAAATCGTTTAAATGACAATTCTTTTGATATTTGATTGATCAAAATATCTTGGTCCTAGTTTGAGATATAGTCAAAATAGTAAAATGTTTATATGCGATTTTCGGATTCAGGAGACACAAGTCAATAACAAAAAATAAAAAAATAGTCGCACAAAATTTTTTTAAATTTGTTAACTAGTATTATTAATAAAAAAAATTATTATTTAGTAAAATTTTCTGCTATTTGCATCTTAAAAATTTTTGTTGCTAACTTCAGAAATCATTTTAGAAATTTTTGAAAACTGAATTGCTAAATTTAGCAAAATAATTTACTAATTTTAAAAAAGTGAATATTGAAGGAAATTTTATTTCTAATAATTTAATTGCCTTAAAATGTTACAATGGTTAAAAAAAAGGGATCAGAGCTGAAGATACTTTGCACAACCGACTCATGTCCAAAAATAGGACATGCACTTAAAATAGAACTAAAAACTTTTTTAGTTCTAAAAATTAACCCTTTAAAACTAGGGACTGTTTATAAAAACTTTGAACCCGAACCCGCTGAACCCAAAAATTTAACCAGGTTCGGGTTCAAAAATATAAAATATATTCTTGCTGTTCATGGCGTGAGAAATGTTTGATCGAAAAATCATAATAAACATTACATTTCTTGCATTCAAGTTTGCAGTGCTTCACACTATATCTAGTCTTTTTTTGAAGCAAATACTTGATCAATGCAGAGCTATTTGCAAAAAATTGTGAACACCAAAAATTCTTTCTTTAGCTAAAAGGATAAACTTGAAAAAAGCCGTACTAGACTGTCAAACTAGATGGAATTCCTGTTATGACATGGTTCAAGTTTTGTTGGAATACAGCAGTTTTTGTTCGGAATTACTGGATGCTGCATTAACTATGAATGGTAATATTTGGAATATTTGTGAAGAATACGTAGAAGTTTTTGTACCTGTTAAAAAATTAACGCTGAAACCACAATAATAACATGAATTTAGGCGATTTTTATAGAATCTGGCTTAGTTTTAAATTTGAGCTAACAAAAGATGACAAAAGACAAACATTTTCACAAGAATTATATTTGAATAATTCCCTAAACCGAACCGGACCCGAACCTTAAATTTTTATTTCGATTAACCCGAACCTAAATCTGTCTCTGCTTAAACAATTAAAATTTGACCTTATAATCCAAAAAATTTACTAAAAATATTTTTCATAACAGAAATTACCAAATTAAAACAAAATGATTAATTAGTTTATGTTTATGTTTTTGTTTTTATTTTTACTGTTTTTTAAGCCTTTGATTTTTTTTTAATTTTGTCTAAAATATTTTTTGAAAAAAAAAAAATAAAAAAAATGTTGCTCAATAAAAAAATATATAAATTTGTATATTCAAGTTCATAAGGCAATTTCAAAAGAAATTAGCAGCTTTAAAGTGTAACAAGTGTATCTAAAAATAATTGATTTAATTTATGCATTTGGATAATTTTTTTTTTTAATTAAAATTTTTTATATTTTACAATTCATTGAGTTTACAGCAATTTACTTAAATTTAGTAGCGCTTACTTATTTTTTATACTAATTTGATTGTACTAATATTAATAATATTTAGCAATGTTTTTGCTGATTTTAGCAAACCAATTTTAAATTTTACTTAACAATAAGTTTACTAAAATTTAGTAGCGGATACTAATTTTTATACCCTTCACCACAGGTGGAAGGGTATATATAAGTTTGTCATTCCGCTTGTAATTTCTACAATATTGATCTTAGACCCTATAAAGTATATATATTCTGGATCCTTATGAAGAGCGAAGTTGATTTAACGATGCCCGTCTGTCCGTCTGTGTGTTATGGGTTTTCCGAAGAACCCAGACATGATGAGGACTTGATTGTTTTTATTTCTGTTACATGTGATGCATTTCTGTTTGCTATTAAAAATCAGACAGATCGGTTAATAAATGGCTGAGATATTAGCAAAAAACCAGGACTACCTCTAATTTATTCCGTAAAATCCCTTTGTTTAATATGTATGTAGAATTTTCCGAATAACAAACACATCCATGTGTTAAAATTCTTTTCTTTCATCTCCACCTTTTATACACAAACAACACACATACAAATAAATAAATAAAAACTAAACAAATCTCTAATGAACGAAGTCTTTTATATATGGGCCTCTATTGACGATGATTTTGTGTGAGCTTCAATAGCTCAGTTGTCTAGACGCTATGTCACAAATACTTTTTTTTCTCTAAGGCCGCGGGTTCGAATCCCGGTCAATTCACTTTTTTTATTTTTTTAAGACTTTTTTTTTTGTTTATTTTTTGCTTTTTTAGCATTTAATAATTAATTTATATAAAATTTTATATTAATAATTAAATAATCCATAAATAGGCTAAAAACATCAAAATTTTTATAAAAATCCTCTGATACAAACAAAATACAAACGGTTTTATTTCTATTTTTTCTTCCGATTTAAAAGAATTTATAAAAAGATTCTAAAACCATTTTATTTCTCATATATTAAGAAAATTTTATACATAATTTCCCTTTGAGTGCAACTATTTTAGGTCATAACTTATAATAATTTATAAAAAAAAAAAATTATAAACTATTTTCCTTCAAATTTTTAAAATTAAGCTAAAGAAATTAAAAATATTTTTAATAAAAAAGCGAAATAAAATCCCAAATGCAAATTTGTTTTTGTAGAAATAAAACACATGCAGTTCTAGTGATTTCTTTTAACGATTTGTTGAAATTCTTTTCTTTCACCTCTTCACCTTTTATACACAAACAACAAACACTATTCTAGAGCTGTAATATGACCTATGGATACGTCTTATATAGCAAAAGATCGAAAATCTTTAGTATAACATATTTGCTGAAAAACTCGGAAATATCGGTTCAGATACAAAAAAGTTATGCCCAAAACATAAATTTTTTTAAATACCTATTTTCTGGAACCATATATCTTCCCGAGTCCAAGTTTTATGACCAAACTAAATGGTTAATTTCCTCTTAAAGGCGTCCGTATATAAATCTGTCCATTCCATATATGTCCCTATATAAACTTCAGTTTTTTCCCAACCATGGTGAAGGGTATATAAGATGCGGCATAGCCTAATTTAGCCGCTCTTACTTGTTTCTATTAATTTCATTGTCCTACACGTCAGCACGTCATGTGTTGCCAGATTAGCAAAAAAATACCGCTGGGCTCAACTTAGAAAAATTTCCCGTAATAACAGCAAAATTTTTTGTTGCCATTACAGAGTTTTTTTTTGCTGAGTGTAGAAAAATAATTAAAATTTTCATTTTATATATTCTGGTATTTGAAACTATCGGTAACAAAGTAATCAGATACTATGTTAATATACTTCCTTTTTCTACCGCTATTTTTCCTTGACCACTAAATTTAAACCCCCATATTTTGTGGATACGCCAAAATATTCAGCAGTATATCAATAAATGCATTGTAATTAATTTATATGAATATCTAAAACATATTTAAACCAACTATTATTTACCCCCATTTAAAAAAAAGTTACACTCTTTCATAGTATGTAAGTCAAGTACTTGTTTAAAGTCTATTCCTAGACTATTATTGTTGCAATATCTACCACTGCCTGGAAGTCTTCACATAAAATAAAATTGCCCTAAATAATTTAAGTTTAAAGTCAATAAAATTGATAAGAACCACGAAGTACCTTAAAATCAATGGGCGGTCACTTTTGGCTGTGGTTTATGTCAATTGGAAAAAAAATTTCTATCAACATGGGTTTAGAAAACAAATATTTAAAAGTGGGTATAAAAGCTAATGATAACTAGGATTAGTATAACAGTTGAACAATTAGCAACTTGAAGTGAAGTGTTAAAGAGAAAAAAGAAGATATTTCAAAATGTTAAAGCATTTTATAATTAAAGTGATTATTTGTATGGTGGTGTCAATGCTGGGAATACAAGGAAGAGCCTGTTTAATACCTAATAGCAGGCAACAACGATCTTTAGAATACGTCGAGGAAAGCCCTCGTTTAGATGGTCGTATTGTGGGAGGACACAAAATCAATATAACCGATGCTCCTCATCAAATATCTTTACAAACCTCTGGACATATTTGTGGTGGTTCGATTATCTCATCTAAATGGATCTTAACAGCGGCCCATTGTACCGAGTATGTACACGGAGATAATTTTTGGCCAATTAATGAATTTTTCAATAAATTAATGAAACTTTCCTTTACGAAGAATAATGAAAAGCTTCATAATTTTTATGAGACTTTTTTTTAAATGTACAAAAGAAAAAAAATTTCATTAAATTTTATGTAGAATTGTATTAATCAATATTCTTTTATGTCTTTTCAGAGGTCGTACAGCTTCACGTTTAAAAGTTCGTATTGGCTCTTCCGAATCTGCTAAAGGCGGTGATCTTATACAAGTTGCTGAAATTGTTCAACATAAAAAGTTTAATTATTCCAATGTTGATTATGATTATTCTTTGCTGAAACTTTCCGAAGAAATTATTTTTGATGACACAAAACAACCCGTTAAATTACCTGATGTTAAAGATAATTTCTTAGATGGTGAAACTTGTTTTGTAACCGGTTGGGGTAATACTCAAACTTCGGCTGAGTCACGTGAATGGTTACGTCAGGCCGAAGTTCCAATATTTAATCAAGAAGAATGTTCAAATAAATATAAGAAATTCGGTGGTATTACGGAACGTATGATTTGTGCTGGTTATATTGAAGGGGGAAAGGATGCCTGTCAAGGCGACTCCGGTGGTCCTTTAGTGAATGAGTCTGGTGTTTTGGTAGGAGTTGTTTCTTGGGGCTATGGATGTGCTAAACCTGAATATCCAGGTGTCTATTCGAAAGTTTCATATGTTCGGGATTGGATACGTGAAAATAGTGGTGTTTAATGTTTTTAAAAAAAAAAATTTTAATGAAATAAATAAATATCGAGTCTACACTATGTATATGTTCTCTCGATTTCAATAATAAATGTCAAATAAAAAACCCAAAATTCTCCCTAATGACTTTACCTGGTATATGTTTGCCTTGATTATATCCATGATTGACAATCGAAACATGCGTTTATTGATAATAATAACGATATTTTATAATTATGTTCAATCTTAAGCATTTCAGAATATTTTAATGAAAACGGTATTTCAAGTTATTTCGTTACCATATTTTATTGGCAGCGGTATTTTTCATCCTCCTTAAATGATACACATCTGCGAACTCGTACCCATGTAAATTTCAAAATGCCAAAATTAGAAAAAATCGCCAAAATTTTAAGTTTTTCAAAAATTTTAAAAATTGCTAAAATTGAAAAAAATCGTTCAAATTGAATAAAAAAGTTTAAATTGGAAAAAATCTTTGTAATTTAAAAAACTCCTCAATTGAAAAAAACGCAAAATTTTTAAGAATTCCAAAAGTTGAAAAAATTGGCAAAATTGGAAAAATCTAAATCTAAAATCTAAAAAAACTCTAAAAAAAAAAAATCTAAATTAAATAAAATTCGACAAAATTGAAAAATAAAAATTGTAAAATTAAAAAATTATTCTAAATAATTGAATATCACCAAATATAGTCGTCTTTCTCGCTTTGCAGTGAATACTTCTCGAGATAAACGCGAACTAAACATCTAGCCAACTAACTCGAAACTGGAGTCCTCTGGTGCAAAAAGTTTTCTTTAGCGCTTTTAGTTTTCAAGATAAGAACGATTAGCATGAAAATTGTATTCAATTTATTTTTTTTTATTTTGGCAATTTTTTAATAATGAAAATTTTTAAATTTTGGCGATTTCATTGCATTTACTCGATTATTTTAATTTTATGCAATTGCTATTTTGGCGTTTTTTATACCCTCCACCATATATGCTGAGGGTATAAATCAGTTTGTCATTCCGTTTGTAACATGTCGAAATATAGGTCTAAGACCCCATAAAGTATATATATTCGTGATCCTTATGCAATTTTAAGTCGATTTAGCAATGTTCGTTTGTCTGTCTGTTGAAATGGCGATCACGACGCAAAGACGCTAGCCCAGATTATTGTACATCCTCCCGAACAGTTTGGTATTGAAAATGAGCAAAATCGGTCCAGCGGTTAAAAAGTTATGGGTGAAAATGTGAAGATACCTCTAAATTTTCTATACAAATTGGTGTATTTTAGTACAATTTCATAGTAGCGACTGGTGTATAATATATTTTCTCATACTTTTTTCACCAATCGCTTTGAAATTAGTAATATTTTGTACACCTCAAATATTTTTCACCTCAAAAAATTTTTTTCACCACTAAAATTTTTTTCACCACAAAAAATATTTTTCGCCTCAAAATTTTTTTTCACGTAAAAAAATTCGTTTCCGCATCCAAAAAAGTTTTTCACCTCAAAAAATTTTTTTCACCTCCATAATTTTACTTCAAAAGTTTTTTACATTGCTTGTATCAAAAACAATAGAGAACATTGCTGGAGGGTATTCAAAGATTTGGCACAGCCGAATTTAATTTTTATGATTTTAGCATATCTTTTTATTAATTTTTAAACATATTAGTGATTTGGTTATAATTTTGACGATTTATATGAAAAACATAATGCTTTAATCCCAAGTATGTTGGGGACTTTTTTAATTTTAGCGATTATTTTAAACTAGCGGTTTTTTTTAATTCGGGCTTTTTTTTTTGAATTGTAGATTTTTTTTAAATTAGTTTATTAAAATTTAAGCGATTTATTTTATCAAATTGTAGTTTTACAATTTTAGCGTTTTTCATTTTATTTTTACAATTTCAATTTTGGCGATTTTTTTCAATTAGAGCAATTTTTTCCAATTTTAGCATTTTTTTTATTTTGGGGAATCTATAACTATTTTTGGGTGTGTTTGTAAAAAAACTTCAATTTTATTTAATTAAAATTTAATATGTAGTTATTATTATTGTTAGTTTATAACTAGATCTCTTAAAAATCCAAAGTTTTAGACAAGTAAGAGCCTCTAGAAGAGGCGAATGAAGAAAGTTGAATGACATTCCCAAATTACTTAACCGAATTAAACAAAATCAAATGAACAATAAATCGATTAAATTTCCAAATTTTTAAATCGATTCCCAATAAAATTTTTTGCTGGAATTTAAGTTAAAATCAATTGTTTTATAAGTCACATTTTCCTATTTTAAGCTTTGTTATATACTTTAACTACACTTTAATTCAATAGCATATTCCAGCAAAACGGACACTGGAATTCAAGTCGAACATTACAGTGAGAATACACATTAATTCAAGCCAGTTTAATTTAAGTTCAAACAACATAATAATAACACTTGTTTTCAAGCCCTAACTTCAAGCTTAAATAAAGCCATAAAAACACGGAAATTATTGGTTTTGGTAAAATTTTTTAACTTTTTTTAACATACATACATTTTTATAATTTTAATTTTGTATATTTAATATTGATTTTTGTTTTTCGATGTTTTTTCAGTAGCGTAGAAATTTGTAGAATCTTTCTGAAATAAGAAAAAAGATAATGTAAGGACACTGTTTAGTGTTAAATAAATATGCTTTACCTTTTCGTGAAACTCCATGGAAGAAATTCAGATTTTATAAATATCTTCACAGAAAAATTGTAAATTTGACCAAATGTTTTAATTTTATTTTAAAATATTGACAATAAAACAAAGGTATAAAACAAGTTATTTTTATTTGTATGAATTTAATTTTGACTGTAAAAAATCATTTAAAATAAAGCACAATACAAGTAATATTTAAAGCACTTGAATTTTTAACTTTTCAATGTTTATTGGTTTGTATTCCAAACGATTGAATTGAACAAGTCGAATGATAAAAATCGAATGAAGGCTTTTAAAATTAAATCGATTGAAACTAACTAAGAATTCATTACCATTGTTAAATTGTAGTTTGAAAATTCAAACATTCCATAGTCAATCAGAATTGAAGCTCTGTATAAAATTATAAGCTTTTCAAACACACATATGTGACCTTCTCCGAGAAGAGGGACCTAGTGTGTGAAAATGAAGTTTTGAGAAAAACGCATTTAAAGTTTCATAACGCATTATCACTGTGATCACATCTTAAGTTGGGAGATGCGATTTGGTATGGTTACCCTGTAGAAAGCCTGGGGTCAAGTGTCTACAAGTCACCACTTTTGTCGATTATTTTGGGTGAGTTTTTGGTTACATGTCCACAAAGCGTCTATACTTTTTACATTCCTTTTTTGCAGCTGCAAAGCTGTGCTTGTTCTTGATTTTTTTATTGTTTTATTTTGTTGAAAATACATGTGCATAGCTGCATGCACAATTAAAGTTTTTAATAAAAATGTAAAGAAAAATAAATTTAAAAGTTAAATATACAAATTTGAACAAAATATGTAATGAGCACAAAATTACAAAAAACTTGTGAAAAAAACAATCGATTTTGTATAAAAATAAAAATAGCAAGAAAGAGGCAACAATTTTTAGTGAAAATTGCAACTCGAGATATTTTGTGGAGCCTGATGAAGATTTTACGGAGCCTGTGTATGATTTTGTGCAGTCTTTTGAAGATTTGAAAGAAACTTATAAAAAAAATTTTAATAATAAAATATTATTTCCGTGTAGACTAGAATTACTAAAATGTACTAGTGAATCTCTGGTTCCAATGTCAACACCTAGTCAATAGTTGTGTAGATTCGCAATGACACGCACATGTTAAATGTCTACAGCAGAAAGCGTTGGGTGGGGCATAATTAGTCAGAAGTACTGGTGACAAAGTCAATAGTGAATCAGTAAAGTTTCACTATCGACATTTTCTACAGGGTAGTTACGATTGGGTGCCGACTTTGATAACGTTATGCCTATGTGGTGACGTATTTTTTTCGCTTTTAGTGTGACAATACCTTTGCTATTGTTGCTGATCTGTTCGTTCTCAGCTATCTGTTCGCTCTCAGCAAAGGGTTGATGTGCGTATACTAATACGAAGAAATTTTTATCAGAAATCTAACTCATTTCATCTTATTCTACACCCTTTTAGGTACCAGAATCCACTCTTAAGTCCAAACCCGTTTTTTGACACACTAGGTCCCTTTTCTCGGAGAAGGTCACATATTTATATGACGATTGTTGAGTGATACAAAATTTTGACTATTTTTTTATTCGTTAATAAAATCGCTGCAAGTGAAGTTTCAAGATAGTAAATAGTTGCTCAGAATAAGGATCAAAATTGTTTAACAATTTAAATTTTCCATATTCTAGAATGTCCAACGGCCAATTTCAAACAAACCTGGATAAGCTTTGGGCATATGGGTGCAAAGCGTTAGATAATAAATAATGTTTGCTTTTATACATTTAGTTGCCTCTCAGAAAATTATTTTACTCAAATTATAGGACGAATAGTGTCAGAGAAAATAAAAAAAATCAAGGTGTACTTATATAAGTACATTGGATTTTAATGGGTTAACACTCGTCCAACAAAATTCAATCTGTGCATGCTTTAAAAAAATAAGTTTTTCTGAGCATCTAGCGCTTGGCAATCTTTGGGAATGTGATTGCAAACAATAATTGAACAGACTACCCACAAGGACAATTCTTTGAAAACAATTACATCAAAGTCAAGTACAATGCTTCAAAGTTTTTTTCTTTATCAAAAATACTTAAAAGCTTTTTTCCAGCATCCCAGCAAAATATCAATAATGGGTGCTCATTCATATATATTGATAATAAGTAGTTCCAGTAGTAGGTCCTACTGCTTATAGTTCGGTGTTAAAACTAATTGTTTTTAGTCAACAAGGTCAGTTTTGTAAGTAGATACATACAAAATTTGTGCACGTGATATTATACAATGCATTACAAAAAGTTTAAATAATAAGTGTTTACAAATATAAATAGCAATTCGTATGCTGGTAAGCAGTTAAGAAGTAGGTGTTACAAAAACAATTACTAATGCCGAATTATAAATAGCAAACAAATTTAGATATTATTATATAACAAATTATTTGGTACTGAAAGTTTTTGTTGGGATATAAAACTTTAAGTGAGTGGGTAAGAAAATACACATGTAATGTCAAACGTCATTTGATTATAAAATAAAATGTATATGTAAAACGGATTTTCACGTTTTTCATTAAAACTTTTCAACACTAGTATTTTTTCTTATTCTTTGTTGAACTTTTTCTTTTAAATCCCTTATGGGTGGATGTGCCATTAAATTGTATATAAAATTTTCGATGTTCGTAATGAACAACATTAAAACCTTTAGCATGCTTGACAAAATTTCGTAAATTTGAAAAAATTTACTTTTTAAAACAGAAATGAATATTTAATTTACTATTTAATAGTGAGCGCTATTTTTAGTAAATTACTGTAAACTCAATGAATTGTAAAATAAAGCAAAATTTTAATTTATAAAAAAAAATATTGTTAAAATTATTTTTATATACACTTTTTACACTTTAAAGCTGCTAATTTCTTTGGAAATTGCCTTACGAATTCGAATATACAAATTTATATTTTTTTTATCGAGCAAAATTTTTTATTTTATTTTATTTATTTATTTTTTTAATATTTTATACAAAATTGAAAAAAATATTGGGTATACAAGTTAATAATGTCGATTTTTGCTTGCATTTAATTATAATAACATTTATTAATGCATTTATTATAATAACAAAATGAATTAATACATTATTCACAATATTGTCCATCGTTAGCCACTACTTTTTCTCATCCCTCTGGTAGAACTGCTTCGGTTTTGAGGTAAAAAATTAATCAAGCCAATTTCTGATATCCTGTTCTGAAGTCAAGCGTATTCCAGTAAGGGCGTTCTGCATCGATCGAAACAAATGGCAGTCAGAAGGGGCAAGGTCTGGGCTATAAGGTGGGTGAGCCAAAACTTCCCATTCACTGTTTCCCAAATAGTTTTTTGACGGTCTCGCATTATGTTGCCGAGCGTTGTCATGATGGAAGATTATGGCCTCGTCGAATATTCTGGTCGTTTTTCATTCTCTCTTCAAACGAATCAATTGTGTTCGGTTCCCTGTGATTGTCTGACCCGATTTTAACAGCTCATTATACAAAAAATCCTTCTGATCCCACCAAATACAGAGCATTACCTTGGCTCCATGGATATTCAGCTTCGGCGTTGATTTGGCTGGTTGGCTGTGCTTTACATACTATGACTTTTTGCAATTGGGGTTATCGTAAAGTATCCATTTCATCCCCAGTAACAATACGATGCAAAAATGACTTCTTTTTGTAGCGTTAAGGGCTGATTTTTAGAACTAAAATAGTTTTTATGGCTATTTTAAGTGGATGTCCTATTTTTGGACATAAGTCGGTTGTGAAAAGAGTTTTACTTCAGATAAAATTTTTCAACCTATTTAACATTTTAAGTCAATTTAAGTTTGTATGTATAAGTTTTAATTATTAGAATTAACATTACCTTCAATATCCACTTTTTTAGTCAATTTTTATTTTAGTAAATTTTTTATTTGCTTATTTTTTCTAGGTTTTCAAAAATTTGTAAAATGATTTCTGAAGTTAGCAACAAAAATTTGTAAATATTCTGTAAAAGTTGTGTAATTTGTAAAATGTAAACAGCAAAAAAATTTACTAAATAATATTTTTTTTACTAAAAATCAGTACAAAAATAGTAGTGAGATTGAAAACCGTTTACAAATTTGTCTACTAACTTTTTTTTCTGAGTGCACTTGCAAAATAAGTTACTATTTTTGCTCCAGGACTTACAGGTCACAGTCAGGACACATTTTACGAACATCCGTCTAACTCAAAACTTCCACAGAGAAAGTTGGTTCTTTGATACAGGCATTTTCTGTCGTAGTCCCCAGAAGAAAACGGGAAAAGGTCCAAAATTAGAGTCGTAGTCCCCATAATATAATCGTATAAAGCTTTTGTGCGTGGCAGGACTTTTACTCTTGGTGGACATACCGTCTTCACTAACTAAATATTTTCTTTATATGTATATTTTGTATATATTATTTCGATCTCTGTATTTTTATACCCTCCACCATATATGGTGAGGGTATATATCAGTTTGTCATTCGGTTTGTAACATGTCGAAATATGGGTCTAAGACCCTATAAAGTATATATATTTGTAATCCTTATACGATTTCAAATCGATTTTGCGATGTCCGTCTGTCTGCTGAAATGGCGATCATGGCGCGAAGACGGTACTTTTTTTTACCTAGATTAATAGACATCCTCCTGAGCATTTTGCTATTGAAAATGAGCAAAATCGGTCCCGCGGTTAAAAAGTTATCAGTGAAAATGTGAAGGTACCTTTAAATTTTCTATACAAATTGGTGTACTTTAGTACAATTTCATAGTAGCGACCGGCAAGTAAAATATTCCCTCTTGTTTTTTCACCAGTCGCTTAGAATTATATAATATTTTATATTCACCTCAAAAAATTTTTTCACCACTAAAATTTTTTTTTGAAAATGTGAAGGTACCTTTAAATTTTCTATACAAATTGGTGTATTTTAGTACAATTTCATAGTAGCGGCCGGCAAGTAAAATAATCCCTCTTGGTTTTTCACCAGTCGCTTAGAGTTATATAATATTTTATATTCACCTCAAAAAATTTTTTCACCACTAAAATTTGTTTAACCACATAAAATTTTGTTTTTCTCAAAAAATTTTTTCACCTCAAAATTTTTTTCCACCACAAAAAAAGTTGTTCACTTCCAAAAATTGATTTCACCTCCATAATTCTACTTTTAAAGTTTTTTACATTATTTTTATTAAAAACGGTAGAGAACATTTCTTTAGGATATTGGTGGAGGGTATTCAAAGATTCGGCACATCCGAATTTTAGCGTTTTTTTACTTAATTATATAATTTATCAGATTCGGGATCTTAGTTAAGTGTTACTAAGGAATAGTAAAAACTAATTTATAAATGTAAGAGAAGATGAAAAAGTTGTGAGGAGGGTGTGTGGACACTTTCGATCTGTGCGACCAGGCTTCATCGTCAGCCGCAGTATGAACCACCCAGCCCTGGGCTGATACATTCTAAAATATATACTTAATTATTTTCTTTATAAATATACAATATAATAAATATTACTTTGCTCATTTTCCCTATAAAAATGGTCACAATACCAATTTGTATTATGACCGTTTGGCATGCGATCATAACCTCCACTTCAATTATTGGGATTATGATCGAAAGTTTTTCGGACATAATTCTAAAAACGGGTATCGGTTTAATATCCGTTGGGCTAAAGTCCGGGCACCACATCCCACATAAGAAATGGTATAAGACTGTAATTTTGTTATTGTTAAATACGCAACACTTCCTCTCATGTGGAAAAATACTAAAAATTATAAAAAAAATTAAAATAAACGTTTTTTATTATTGAATGAATCTATCGATACTCATTCTCGCTCATGACGTTGTATCATGGCTATTGTTGTTTACCTTTAGCGATGTGTAGAGATATTTTAATAAATGAAAGTGAATATATAGAACGTGCAGCACGTTGTTTCTACACGTGAGCTGTGTTTAAGCAAAACAAAACATTCAATATTGTAGATAGGAATACAAAACGTTTTCCATAACGTGTAGTAAGCGTAAGTGAGACAACTGTCATCAATAACATTTGAGAGACAAGTATAGCATAAGGAAAGCTACAATTGTTGAATAAAGCTTTTGTTTGCCAACTCATAAAACTCGCGAAAATGCAATGTGTTTTAATGGGACAAATGCAGGGTGGTAACGGTAACTTAGAGGTAACGTTTGGGTGACCAGATTTGTTTAATTATTATATGTAAAGTTAAATAAAAACTTTGAATGCTCTCCTTAATTTAAATTTTGTTAAAATATATACCAAAAACATTCTTAAAATTTGTATAACAAAAAAAAAATGCTGACATTTTACAAATTATTCAACTAAAACATTTTCCCTAAAGTATTATACTATTGTTTAAGGTACAAGAATTTGTAGAAATAAATCGTTTTAAGCCTAATTTTAAAAACAAAGTTGGCCACCTCATATTTTTCCAACTTTGATAAAAAATGTAAAAAAAACCAATACAAATTTACAGCCAGAGCTTATAGAATTATTAACAACATTAGGTTTTTACATTTACAGTTAAAACGGCAAAGTGAACGGATGTTTGAAACGGAATTTTACTGATGTTTATTCAAACTACAAGTAAAATTGTATAAGAAAACACAGCAAAATTTTGAATAATAAAATACAAAATTTATAAACAATTTTTTTCATGAAATATTTAAACAATTAAAAAAAAAACTAAATGAATTAAAGTGAATTGAATTAAAAGCTATAAAAAAAACTTGGCCATATGTAAGTGAAATTTTTACATACTATACACAAAAACGTGACTTGTTGAATAACATTTTAACAAAAAGAAAAAAGAAAATTATATAAAAACAAAAATTGTTAAAAACAAAATATATATTTTAACGAAATATATAAAAAACTTGGTAAAAACAAAAATCAAAAAGAGATTCTTAAAAGAAAAAATAATTAAAAAAAGCTTAAAAAACATAAAGTGTTTTAAAAGTTAAACTGCGAGAAAACAAAAATAACAAACAAAAGCTTTTAAAATTTAAATAATTAAAATCAGTATTAAGTTAAACAGAAAAACCTTAACACTATTTTACCACCATTGCCAGTGTCAATTATTTTCAGTTTCGGCAACTATTAGTTAAAAAAGAAAATTACATTATTTTCCAACACTACAAAAATTATTGGGATTAACTTTTGTGTTTTCAACCTTAAAGTTTGGTAAGTTATGAATTTGCACAGAAGTAAAATTTGGCCGAAATTAAAAAAAAAATAATTAAAAAAAATAAAATTTGTATTCTAAACCTAATGTTATATTCCAAATAATGGGAATCAGCTAGTTTTTTTATTGTAAATTAGGTATATGAGGCTGCTAAAATTGATTTTATCATAAAATTTAATAAATCAAAGGGAAAAAAGTTTCATCATATTGATGACAAATGTTTCATAAATCTTCATCATTTCATAAACAAAATTTAATATAAAACTCTTATAACAGTCTTATAAAGAAAATTTGTTGTGTGTTAAAAAAATCAATAAAATGACTATGCATACGGCTGTTAGAAATTATTTAATTCATTTACAAAACACTGCTGATTGCAATTCTCATTAAGTTTGCCATTTTTTTTAATTAAATAATTAAAATAAAAATAAAAAACTTCATAACATTGATGAAACTTCTTCTTTGTAAATATTAATCAAATTTCTTCGTTTATATTGATGAGACTTCTTTATAAATATGATAAAATTTATTCATAAATATTGATGAAACTTCTTTATAAATACGAAGAAGTGTTTCATAAATCGTACAAAATGAACTAGAATTTAGAAAAATTAACTTATTTGGAGGAAAAATTAAAATGAAAACGGTGCCAGGCACTTTTTACCAAAATTAAAATAAAATTTTCCTTGAAATTAAGAAACAAATTTTACTTCAAATTTGGTCAAAATTTCTTAATTATAGAAAAATTTTACCACTGAGAACTAATTTTTTTTTTAGAAAACAGCAAACTTTCCTCCTAATAAGTTCATATATTATCTTAAATTTTACAGTTAGTTAGAAAATATTTCTTTGGTTTTAAGAAAAAATTTATTTTATTTAAGTTCACTAGCCAATTTGTTTTACTAAAAACTAGGACTTAACTCCCTAAAAATACGAAGATATTTTTTATCTATCAAGTTAAATAGCACTTCTTTTAAGTGAAAATTATCCTAAAATGTGATAATAATTTTCCAATAAATATGATACTGTTTATATGATAAAGGTAATATATTTTACCATATATTTTAAAGTACTTTACATTCATTGTGTAATTATTTTTCCACTTTCGGAGGAATTCCGCCTTGTGAGGGCACTGCTATTAACAAGCTTTTTGCTATAGATTTTTGTATTTACACAGAAAAAAGAACCACAAAATTTAAAGTAATTAAAAATATTTGTTAAAATTCAAATTCGATTTCTAACAATTTTTAGTTTGTAAATTCTTATTTTTCATATAAAAATTCTTTGAAAATAAAAATTAAATTTACAAAAAAAAAAAAATAAAAAGTTTTTTGTATTTACAAATTTCATTGTTTGTGACTTTTTAGTTTTTTTTCGTATTTAAAAAAATGTTCTATGGAAGATGTTCAATATTACAAACAGAATTTTGTAATTTTATTCTGTGTAAATTAAATTGAATTATACTAAACCCATGCATTAAAAATATAAATTAAATTTTATTAGTAAAAAGGTAAACAAATTAAAAATAAATTACTGCAGGATATCCTGAAAAAATTTTCCTTAAAGGAACTACAAAAAGGGACGCCCTAAGTGACACACGGCATCTATGGTTAAAAAACAATGGGCCTCCTTTGTCTTCTTAAATTAACTAATTGAAGGAAATTGTTGCAAAAACAGAAAATGTCACAGTTACATTTCTTTTTATTATTCAGAAATGGAAAAATGTCATAAGTCTATTTTATGACATTATGGACGTATATGACAATGTATGATCATATACAAGCCCATGTATGATCATGTATGTTCATATATATTTCAATTTTAACATGGGAAGTGAAAAAAAGTTTTAGTGCCTTCGATAAATATAAAGTTTCAAATGTGATTGCTATATTTTGTATTTTAGTCAGCAAACAAAATTTGAAATTTTTTACCTATTGCTAACAAAATTTTAAAATATATTTTAGGCTACTTTAAGTTAATTTGTTTATGACTAAAAATTACAATCATGCACGATAATTCTTTTTAATAGATAATTTAACTTGTTTCTTTTAATAATATTTTTTCTTTAGAATTAGGAAAATTAACTCGTTTGTTTTGAATGTATTTCTTTTTTTTTTAATATTGGAAATAAGTTAAACGTTTCTAACAAAAACTAAATTTTTCCTCGATATAAGAAAAATTTACTAATTTTTTTAATTTATCTGAAAAAAATTAGAAAAATTTTTCTTAAAAAAAATTTTTTTAAATTTATCTGAACTAAGTTGCTTGAAAATTTCCCCCAGAAATAGTTCATCAGTTTCTAAAATCAAATAAATTTTTTTTATTACATAGGAAAAAATTTATTGCTTTTTGTTTTTGATCGTCTGAACTAATTTTTAGAAAACAATTCTAAAAATTAGAAAGTGGCATACTTAAAAATGAACACACATTCATTTCAAATACTTTCACATTTAAAGTTAGACACATTTTTTGAACTAAATGGGAGTAAATTATGTTTTGGACTAAACTTAGTTTTATTACATTTTAGTATGCAAATTTCTTTATACTGATATGCTTTTCTTAAAAATATACTTGTTTTTTTTCTAAAATCAAGAAATATTACTTAGGAAAGGTATGAACTATTTCTGAGTATATTAACTATTTCGTTTTTACCCAAACACAGAAATTTTTATTCATTTTAAGAAAAGTTTTATAAGTTTGAATAAAATTTTACTTAAATTGATGAAAATTTTTAAAGCAGGTTTTACCAATACAGTATGAAGAAACATGTCGTCAATAAGCATTAATATGAATCAGCTTTATTATATTTTTATTAATTATGAAATTATTACAGATATTCTATTTATATTGTATATTTTTTTACTATTTATTTTTAATTTGTTTATAACACAATTATACTAAATTTTTTTTTAAAATAGGTTCTAGTTTTTAATGTAATAATTATTCTAGTGGAAAATATTGTATTATAGTCTAACCTAGTCGTTTGTATTGCTTGGGATCTGTTTCACACATTAGAATCCATTGGTAAAATTCCTGTTATCGTCTTTAGACTTTCGCCAAAGTTTTCAGGAAAAAAAATTGAGATGGAAATAAAGGAAATGTATTTGGAGAGACATTCGATTTCCCAATCTTGCGATAATTTTGAAATCCGGAGATTTGCGGTTACCGAGAAATTTGTGAACAACATCTTGAAATGATGCCCATGCTCCTTCTTCATTGGGTGTTAAGCATTTTAAAAAATTTCCGTCGGCCATTAATTTTCGAATATCAGGTCCGACAAATATGATTTTCTATGATTTTGGCGTATGAAAATTTGGAAAACAACTTAGTCAAGTCCGGTTTATCAGGATTGAGCGCTTTAACGAAGTTTTTGATAGGGCCAAGTTGGCAGGAAAATGTTTTGAGTATTTACAAGTGATGTAGAAGAAATGTTTTGTTTTCCTGGTTTATAACTAATACGACTTTGACAATATTTTTTCACATAATGTTGGTCAGTTGCACGACTTGTGTGGTAGTCGTGCAACTGAAAAAACAGCAAAATTTCATAAAACCAGGTTGCGTCCCCATTGAGAGACCATTGGCCTGTTGGAATAAAATGCAAATAATATATTCTTTAAAATTGGATTATAATTTTTTTTCAAACCTTTAAATCCCTACAAATTTTCCATTGATGGTCAATGTATTTGATCTTGGTAAAAGTTTTACATATTTTATTGTATCATTCCTTTATTTGTTGCCTCAGCAACCAGAATGGATTATTTTATTTTTCCGTTGTGTATCACACCAGCCTTCAGGCTGTCTTTTAAACCATCTATGAGCAAACGCCATTTATTTAAATCGTACTGTGTATTCATTGCAGAAACATATTTTTTCCTCTTTTTAGAAAAACTATAAAAGCGCCTTATATCTCGTTCTGTAAACAGTGACTTTTGTTTGAGTGTCAAGACATTTCCACTCCTGCAACCGTGATGCGATAAATCCAAATCACAAATCAATTCATTCAGTTGACTTTGCGAAATTAAATGTTTTTCTTCCATGTTAAAATTTTCGGTCGATGATGAACTCTTCATCGGTGATGAACTGAAAGTTCCCATGGGAATTGCACTCATACCATACGTCAGGATATTTGAGGAGCCGCAGAACAAAACTTACTTTTTCGCACATTTCAAATTTTTGACAATTAAGGTTTATTTATTTCGCCCCCTTTAAAATTGCATGAACCTGGAAATGGTAACAAGTTTTTTGCTTATCAAAAAATGCATATGTAGTGGTTGTATTATAATATTTTTAAATAAAAAACCGTTATCTTTTTTGTTAACAAGGGTGTGTGTTAAATGGTAGCAAAGTATGCTTCTTGGTAAATTTTTGACGGTTTTGAGGTGAATAAAATTTCTTTAGCCCATAGGGCTAGTATAATTTTTGACATAAGAATTTAAATTTTTGAAGTTTTAAAATTTGAAAGCTTCTTAAATCAGAATGAAAACGAAACAAATAAATAAATTCGATTCTTTTTCACACATAAAAAATATTTTTTACCATGCCACTTTGCTACCGTTTGAAAATAATAATCTGTCTATTATAAATATAATTTTTTTAATGTTTTAAATTGAAAATTTTAAACAAAATTTTATATTACAAAATCTAAGGTAAAAGTTAAAATTAAATAATTATTGAATAACAAGTAATTACATCTACTACCCTCCGAAAAATTTAAGTTTAACTCTTTTTCACTTTTGTTTTTGTTTGTGATTAAGGGTATTTGAGTAATCAATTAATGCTGGCTTCAAACGATCAATAGGGATAACTACTACTTTTTCATTTATCTCAACTTTAAAATATTTTTTGTTCTTTTCTACCACTTTGTAAGGTCCTTCGTAGGGCTTTTGTAATGAACGTTTATTTGTTAGTCGTATAAAAACAAAGTTGCAATCCTTAAGATCCTTAGGAACATAAATATCAGTTTCAGAATCTCTTTGGTGATCTAAATTTGATTTAATATTTTTAAAATGTTGCTTTAATTTAAATAACACATCCGAAACATCAAAATTATCGGTTATAGTCCGTTTCTGCAGGTGTAGATTGCAAATCTTTAAATATTGAACGAATACCTAACAAAGCAATTGGAAGTTCATCGTACCATGTCTCTAGTCTGTTTCTAGCCATTAACGCTGCTTTAAGTTGTCGATAAAAGCTTTCAATCATTCCATTAGCTTGGGGATGATATGGTGAAGTTGAAATTTTACAGCAACCTAGCATCTTTGTAAGTTCTGTAAACATTTTTGATGTGAATTGACCACCTTGATCAGTTGTAATATTTAAAGGCACTCCAAAACGTGAAACATAATTTCTAATAAATGTATCAACTATAGTAAATGTTGTAATATCATTTAAAGGATACGCATCTGGCCAATGCGTATGTCAACCAATAATAGTCAAAATATAACGATGATTTTTAGAACTAAGTTAAGGACCAATTATATCTAAAGGTACATGCTCAAATCTTCCTTTTGGTATATCAATCCTTACAGTTTGTGATTTAGTGTGTCTATAAACTTTCGATTTCTGTCAATTGAGACATTCTTTTGAATATATATATCAAATTATTTAGAAAACTGATTGCTTTACATATCCCAGCGGTTGAGATCTCGACCAGCCATTTGAATTTCATTAAGATATTTAAACATTTATGTAGCCTGGTACAAAATGGGTTAAGTTTACTTCTATTGTATTTTTATTAATACATGGACTGAATTTTTCATTAAAGCAACTACACGAAGAAATGGCGGAGAATATGAAAAAAGTACGTTATGATAAAAAAAAGTACGTTTTGTTATGCACCAATTTTTTTAGAACCGATTTTCTTGGTTGAAATAAAAAAAATAATACTAGATTTTTTCTAGATGATTTTAACTCAAATATAAAATATCAAAAAACCAATTTGACAAAAAAAATACGAAAAAGTAAGTTTTGTTCTGCGGCTCCTCATTTATACTTTGCTAGTTTTTTTGCATTTAGACCGATCACATTCATCAAGCAAACATAACAATCATCTACATATAGAGTATTCAAAAACCGAAACCGAAAACCGGTCAACCGGTTTCTTTTTTTGTTTAAACCGATCGGTTTTGAATATTTTGTAAATTCGAAGAAAACCGAAAACCGGTCTTTTTTGTTCGGTTAACCGGTTTTTTTAATTACATCACCAACTGGGTTACTTGGTCCCTTTTATTATTTCCGAACACTTTTATAATCGTTTGTTTGGTTATGAAGATTTAGATGTAAGTCCGATAGATTCCGATGAAGACTTAACTTTGGATATTCCAAATTCAAATAGTTTAATTTCTGATCTAAATGACACAATAAACAGTATTTAAAATCCTAAAAAAGAGACTGTACAAAATCATTCATCATTATATGTGACCTTCTCCGAGAAAAGGGACCTAGTGTGTGAAAATAAATTTTTGAGAAAAACGCATTTAAAGTTTCATAACGCATTTTAACTATGAAAACACCTTCATTTGGGAGATGCGATTTGATATGGTTAGTTACGATTGGGTGCCGACTTTGGTGACGTCATGCCTATGTGGTGACGTATTTTTTTTCGCTTTTAGAGTGACAATTTAAAAACAATTTAAACCCAAAAAATCAAAAGAAGTAAAATTTTAATGTTTTTCTCATTTTAATCGATTTTCCCAAGTTAGTTTTGTACGTTTTTATGGGTTAAATAAATTTTTATCAGAAATCTAACTCATTTTATCTTATTCTACACCCTTTTAGGTTCCAGAATCCACTCTTAAGTCCAAACCCGTTTTTTGACACACTAGGTCCCTTTTCTAGTAGAAGGTCACATAAGATGATTTCATATATCTTGATAAATGCGACAAAAGAACTGAAAAGTTAGACAATTTGTCTTTTGACTATTTGTCCAACATCTACTATTAGTGAAAGAGTATTTTCCACTTCTAGCTTTAACAAAAGCAAACAAAAAAATCGTCTTAAAACGAAACATTTAAATTGCATATTATAAACAATTAACAAATTATATAAGCTTTTTATTCAAATTAAAAAAAAACCGAAAAAACCGGTTGACCGGTTTTTTCTGCAAAAACCGAAACCGAAACCGGTTTTTTTAAAATTCGATTTTTCGAAGAAAACCGAAACCGGTTTTTAAAAGGCCGGTTTTTTGAATACTCTATCTACATAATTTTTCTTCTCCCTCCAAAACATTGGCATTAAACATGGAAAGTATACTTCTTGATCAAGTAACTACTTGTACGGTTTTGTGCTTCACGTATTACAAAATAATTTCGGTACCCACGGCTTGTGAGTGGTTGCTTCAGAGAAACCAAAATAATGAAAATATGCATCTCTCATCACATTTGTAATATTAGGTTTATTCGTTTAATTTTCTCAGTCAAGTCCAGTAATAATAACTCAGTCACAATCTTACAGAGAGTACGCGAACGAAAAATTTGCAATAATTTACAAGTCTGTTAAACAGCTGATTGTGAAACCAAATGCAAAAATAAATTATGGTCGAATGGAAAACGAGGATTCCTGCTGTAATGTAAAGGATGTCCCAAGAAGAACTCAATTTTTAAATCTGGCAACATTCGAAGTGTCATTGTTTGACATTTGAACAATTGTTATTGTTTGCTAGTAGAAGGTACGAGGTTAGTAAAAATGGAGCGCTACACGAATGAACAACGCATTCTCATTGTGAAATTGTTTTACCAAAATGGTAAAAGTTTTGCGGCTACAGTTCGCAAATTGCGATCAATTTGGGGTCACAATAATGCTCCAAAAGAGTCGACTGTAAAGAGATTAATGGATAAATTTGCCGAAACTGGGTCTGTTAGTGATGTAAAGACAACAACGCGCCATCGACCAGGTCGATCGACCGAAAATGTCGCAGCTGTACGTGATGATGTCGCTCAAACTCCATCCACCTCAATTCGACACCGAGCTCAGCAAATTGGTGTCTCCAAATCCACTTTGCAGCGAATTTTGACGAAAGATTTGCATCTTCATGCATACAAAGTTCAATTGACTCAGGAACTGAAGCCAGCTGACCATGGACAGCGAAGGGAGTTCGTTAATTGGGTATTGGAGAGACAACATGAAAATGCTGATTTTGCCGATAAAATCATCTTCAGTGACGAGGCCTATTTTCATCTTGATGGCTTCGTCAATAGGCAGAATTGTCGCATTTGGGGTGAGGAAAATCCTCGAGTGATTCACGAGAAGCAAATGCATCCTCAACGTGTCACTGTGTGGTGCGGTTTTTGGGCTGGAGGAATCATTGGACCTTTTTTTTATGAAAATGAGGCAGGTCAAGCGCAAACAGTCAATAGTGTTCGGTATCGTGAAATGATAACCAGTTTTTTCTTGCCTAGAATTGAAGAAATGAATGTGGAGGGCATGTGGTTCCAACAAGACGGCTCCACATGTCATACAGCCAGAGAAACAATTCAATTGCTGCATCAGTCATTTCCCGGTCGTGTTATTTCGCGTTTTGGAGATCAGAATTGGCCGCCTAGATCGTGCGATTTAACACCATTAGATTTTTTTCTTTGGGGTTTTTTGAAGTCGATGGTTTACGCGAATAAGCCGACGACGACTCAAGCCTTAAAAGAGGAAATTGGACGCTGCATTAATGAAATACCGCAGCATTCATGCAAAACGGTCATTGATGCATGCCAGCAAAGCCGCGGCGGCCATCTGCACGATATATTGTTCCATACATAACCTCATTCTGTCTACTTTACGATATAATAAAGTTTCACGATTTTTTTTTAAATATCTGTGTTTTATTTAAAATTTAAAAATTGCGTTCTTCTTGGGACACCCTTTATTAAGCAGAAACATTTTAGAAGGTTTTTTTTTATCTTTTCTATAATTCATTTAACAACATTTGTTGCATGGAACAACGAAGTTGTAAAACATTTTTATTTTTATTTACACGTTTTTCAATCATATGTTTTTTCTTCCTGGCAAAAGTAAAAAATTGCGAATTCTCAACATCGAACTTGTACAAATTATTGAGTAAGCGAACAGAATTATTGTCTTCATTTTTTCAGCGCCTTAAATTACGTTAAGATTTGTTCTCAAAGCCTCTGATCCAAAAGTTGATCGGAATTTGTAAACTTGTGTAATTAGTAATAAATATGTACGAATTCCAGTAGTCTACATGATAGATAAAAGTTCGAAATCACGAGTTCCATAGCCCTACAAATATGTCATTGTGGAAAAAATATGGTCTGACAAAGAAAGACAGTTTTATAAAGAATGTAACTCATCAAATCTAATATATTTTTGGGCGTACATTACGAATATGTTATCAAAATTTGCTTATATTTGGCACTGCGCAAAATTCATTTTTGAATGATTATATGTCCACGGAATGTCTTCTTATGTGAGACAGAATTTTTGTTTGCGAAATACTAATAAAAGTAAAATTTTACGTTCAGTCATAAGGATAACTATTATCCTTTCAAAAATTAAAAACAATGCCATGTATAATGAAAGCCCTTGGTAAGTAGATTACAATAAGTTGGATTTTTCGATGACAAAGTTTTAAGGTAGTTAGGAAAATAGAACAAAAAATCTAATTTTGTTGAGTTTTCAAAAAACGCGAATAATTTAAAGACCACAAATTTGTTTTTAATTTTGATTG
Organism: Eustalomyia histrio; assembly: GCA_949748255.1. Classification (NCBI taxonomy): domain Eukaryota; kingdom Metazoa; phylum Arthropoda; class Insecta; order Diptera; family Anthomyiidae; genus Eustalomyia; species Eustalomyia histrio. Next base: position 50,049,322 of record OX456526.1, on the reverse strand, counting down.
TAGATTCGTAATTGGGATAAAAATTAAGATTAGATTTGAGAAATTTACTTATATAAGTTGAATTTTTACTTACATCTTTTCAGAAAATTTGGATATTTTGACTAAAATATGTATTTTTATGTATAAATTTTAAAAAAATCGCGAACTACTTTACAGTTATTAATTTTTTTTTTAACTTTAATCTCATATTCCTTTTAAGCACATTATTAAATTATGGCGTATAGTTTAAAAGATAATTCAACTTAAAGTCACCCTAATTTTTGTATAAATTTACTTTAACAACAAATTACTAATTCTTAAAAGTTAACATCTTGTGCTACCTCTAAATATAAAAGAATTTTGCTGAAAATTGGTACAGAGATTTTTTAGACATTAAGGAATAGGGGAGAATTGTAGAGATTGTTTTTTTTTGGACCACTCTAATGTCGCATATAAATGTATTTATCTTTAGTCTAGGCGGCGGGTAAAGTAGACTGCTAATTTCAATTTTATGTTTTATTTTATAAGCCTTCTCAGAGGTTTATTTTTTTAACCAATCAAAAAGTTTACCCAAAATAAATAAAACACTGTTTAAAAATAAAGTCGACATTAAATTTAAAATGTTCTTTTATAGTAAGGCCTTATGTTTCATAAACTTTTTTGAACTAAACTTAGTTTTATTATATTTTAGTATACAAGTTTCTTAATATGTAAATGTGCTTATCTTTAGTCTAGACGGCGGGTAAAGTAGACTGCTAATTTCAATTTTATGTTTTATTTTATAAGCCTTCTCAGAGGTTAATCTTTTTAACCAATCAAAAAGTTAAAAAATAACAGCGGTATTCATAAAAATTTAAAACAGTATTTCAAACCAATTTTAAGCAAAATTTGCTAAAATTGTATTCATAAACGAATTTTAGCTTAAAATACCTTTTTTAAACCTTGTGTTAATAAACTAATTTTAAAATTGGTTCGACCCTATTTTAAACCTTTTTTAAAATGACATTTTTGATTTGTGTTTATTTTCATTTTAAACATTTTTGCAAAAAAATTGTCATTTATGTAATGAAACGAATTTATTTCTTTTTATTTAATAAATAATGAACATTCTATATTTGATCAAAAGAATTGGTAAGAACCATTTTTATTTGAAAAATGTGATATTTTCAATTGTATTTTGTTCATAATAGAAAGTATGGCCAAAATTTAAAAAAATCGTCCGACGAAATTTTTCAAAAAGAGGATTGACCCGTTTTCAATTCCGGATAAAGAATTTAGGCAGAAATAATAATATTCTTGATATTATTTATTGAAAGTAAACTAGTGGTGTGTTGTTTAATCAAAACAAAGAAAATAAAAGCGGTTATTTAAATACTTTTTTGTCTACAATAAAATCATAATCTATGTAGCACTTTAACTGGGCATTTTGTTTTGACAGATTTTTATTTTTTTAATTATTAAACAAGTTTTCATAAATTTTTGTATTTTATAAAAACAATATTTTTCTGAAAAACGACAAAAAAATACATAGAAACGAGTACCGCATGGTTTAGTAATCATTGATTTGCATCATTAGGATTAATGTGACAAATAAAAAAATACAGTGTTGCATTCCTCAAGTTAAAAAAACATTAAATCGTTTTTTTTATTTAAAATACTGATTATGAATACGAATTTTTAATAAACCTTTTTTAGGCTTAAAATGTTTTTTTAACTAAAATGAATTTGGAACTTAAATTAAGATTTTTTATGAATACTGCTGTTTTTGTTTGTTTATGGCCCGTTTACCCAAAATAAATAAAACATTCTTTAAAAATATAGTCGACATTAAATTTAATATGTTCTTTTTTTGAACTAAACTTAGTTTTATTATATTTTAGTATACAATTTTCTTAATACTTAGATGTTTTTCTTAAAAATTGATAAATTTTTACTTAATAAACTTGTTTTTTTTTTCCTAAAAACAAGAAATATTACTTGGGAAAGATATGAACCATTACGAAGTATATAAACTGTATTTCGTTTTTATTCAAACATAGGAATTTTGATTAATTTTAAGAAAATTTTTCTAAGTTTAAATAAAATTTAACTTAAATTAAGGCACATTTTAAACTATTTTAAAGAGTATTTTGGATTAATTTTTAGTTCATGTCTTTTTTTAAGTGTGTAAAGACCGTTGGTGTGTCAATTGAGGATTTTCAGTTCTACAGTAGCGGCTATTCTATTTATTAAAAAGCCAGCCAAGTCATAAGGATTTTGAACCAAAACTGGGGGTTTTTATATTTTTTATGTTTTAATAACTTCAACACGTTGTTGGTACGTTAGATGCATCGACTGCTCTGCACAACTGTCAAATTCGAACTAACAAATATCAACCAAACAGAAATGGAACATAAAAAACACCCTGTAGTGCAAAATAGTGGCAACAAATTATTTTATTTCAACGCAAATTTTATATAACAAATATATTTTTTATTTTTTTGTATAAAAGTATCACATGTCTAGTACATTCAATGGAAATTTTTTACAACGTGATATTAAGGGTTATACAAACATTATAAACTTGTTGCTGTGTGTTATGTATACTCATTAGGGTGGCAAATAAAATTTAACTTTGAATTTTTGCCGATATCCGGACAGAAAACTGTAAAACTTGGTCTAAATATTAAAGGGGAAAAATTTTAAATTTGCTGTCTTAATTTCGTAATTTTAAATCAAATCAAAAAGCACATCGTTTCAAATAAAATTTAACAAGTTGAACACAAATATGGGAACATTTTTAGAGATATCATAATTTTTTTTGTTTAATTTTTGCCGAATTTAGGATAAATTTTGATTTTCAGCGAAGTTTTAACGATATCCTAAAAATGATTTGAGCGATTTAATTTAGCAGAATTAATTTGATTAGAAACGATGCATCGCAAGACATAATTAAAATATTTTAGTTTTCAGTTTTCTCCAAAACTTTGATCTCAAAGGTGCTCAGCTTACAGCTATCTGATGTCGTTGAAAATTTTCACAATAATCAGCATTGGTTTCAGAAAACAAATATTTCCCCTGGTATTTTATTGTCACCCTAATATTTATTCATATACATTTATTAAGGTGTCCCTTAAATTCCGAATTCTCAATCCTAACACCCCTCAGTTTTATTCTTTAATTATAATCAAATGAATGCTTAGTTATTTAATATCGACTAAAAATATTTAAATGAATGAATTTCAACTTTTTTTCGTTTTTGTATTTTCGTGAACAGCAAACTAAAATTATATAGAAATTATATACTTGTGATGTCACAAGATATATTAATGTTATTACAAAGTTTGGGAATTTAAGATATCGCTAACTTTTAACGCGAATTGGTATTGGTTAACGTTTTCCTAAAAATTGGTACATTTGATATTAAACTGAACCAATCTGCAGGGTTATGTCAAATTGAAGTGGGAAAATTTTTAAAATTGACAATTTATAATTTAAGGGACACCATATTGTAATACTTATATAATGGAGAAAAAAGCTTTAATGGCCGAAAGCTTTTACTAGCACTGTGGTTCAGACAAACACTTCTTTGAATAAAACCATAAAAGTGTATGAAACTAGTTATTTCAGGGACAAACAGTATGTCCCTGAAATAAATAGTATAACTAATATTTGAAAAAATCCTGAAATTGTATATAAATACAATTTTAGTGCGAAATTTCGTGTATTTAAAATAAATCGGGAAAATATGCCTAAACCTGGAGCGATTTTATTCAAACTCAGCACCATGATTGTGTGGCATAATTTGTTTCATACCCAGCAAAACCACACATTACCAAATAATGGGTAAAATAATGTATAGCCATATGGGCCGATGGATTTCTTTACACCTTACTTCATTGATGAATTTTACAGGAGATGAGCCTCAAAGTAATGTATATACCATTTACTTTAGAGGTGATAATGTAAGGGGTTACTTATATGGTTACGAGAATGGAAAAAGTAATGTGTCTAAAAATAGATTTTTAAAAAAGAGGAATTAAAAAAAAAAAAATTATTACAAATATTTTATTTAAATTATTTGTAATTAAAAATAATGTGGTCAAGATGGGAATCGTACAGGGAAATCTGGTTGCCAGCCAAGATTGATTGCTTTAAACCTAAATGAATTGTTGCGCTTCGTTTTTCGCTAGTGTTATCAAAACAAACATACATTACCCTTTCGCTTACAAAAAAACACAGAGTAATGTATCTAAAAATAGATTTTCAAAAATATTTCTATTATTACTTTACATTTATAAATCATATATTACGTAATCAATAATGGGTAACTTATTACTTTATGCTTGCAAATAATGAAAAAGGTAACGAGCTATCAATACAAGGTAACGTATGAGAATATCGCACCAATTACCAAAGTTTTGCTGGGGTGGTTATAGAAGACAGAAAAATAAAAATCTTTTATAATGGTTATAGAAGATCAAAAGAAAAAAAGTAATCTTTTATATTGGTTTATCAAAGACCAAAAAAAAAAATAATCATTCACATTGGTTATCAAAGACAAAAACAAAAAAAAAAATAATAATCTTTCGTAATGGTTATCAAAGACAAAAAAATTATAATATTTCATAAAGTTTATGACAGAACTACAATTCTCTGGGTAATTTATAATTATTATTACAGGACGAATTTTTTCAGTTTTTTTCCATAAACTATTGCATATTTAAAAAGTAATAACAGTTATTTCGGGTCCCTGGTTTATTTTTGTACTTTGAAACTATTTTGTTTTAAATTGGACGAAATAATTGGTTACAAACATGACCTCATTGAGTTTTATGCTTACTTTTCCACAAGACGTTCGTCGCGAAACGAATGAGTGAGAGTACCGATTTTTCCGACTTTTTTTTGTCCAAAATGGAAGAATTGGACTTGGTTGGCATGTGGTTTCAACTAGACGGTGCCACATGGCACACGATACGGATTTTTCTAAGAAATCAAAAACCTTTTTTTGGTATATTATATTATGCCACATAACATGAACATAAATAAAAGTTTAAATCGGATAAAGGGTTTTCGACATGTCTTTAATTATATTAGACTAACTGCAATACCCAATACCTCGATGCCGGTTATTTTAAATATCGGAATACATTAAGAAAAAAATTTAATTATTTTTGCTAAAGATTTTTCCTCTTTTAAAAAATTTGTTTGTAGAGGATATCTAATATGAAAATTTCAGATTTCTAGTTTAAAAAGTTTATACAGGGGTTTAAACAAGCACTTTTCGCCTTTTTAATACCATTATTTTCAGTGAATGATGAAGGTTTTTAGGCATGATAGTGAGAAGAGATTTTTCCTCCTTTTTGTCCCTAGCCTCAAAAATTTCTCAAATAAATCTCAGGAAGTATATTTTAGTAAATTAGCTCACAAACCAAGAAATATATTTTAAATTTCAGATTTCAAGCTAAAGGGTAGACCGTTAACCCGCATTATACTGAATTCAGAAATCGTACGAATTGTGCAACGAAAATTGCTATCAATTACCGATGCGAATACATAAGCATTGCCATCTCTATGAAAAAAGTAATGTCTCAAGTCTGGGTTAAGTGCTATTGGAACATTAAAGGACGGCATTGTGATAGGATATACTTACTCATACATATATTTTGTCTATTTTGATGTCGTCGCTGGGGTCGAACCCGCAACCTTCCGTGGTGTCTGAGTTATAATTTGGATTTAAATGGGTAAACGATTAAAAAATTACTCAATATAAAAGTTGAAATATATATGAACATACATAATCATATGTGGGCCGGTATATGTACATACATGGGTATACAATTATTATTATTATTTCAGTTTATTAAGTCAATGGAAGTGCAAAATTCAATGATATGGTTTGGTTTTTTATTGAAAGCAATCTCATTAGTAGAATTTATATCATTACACGCTCGATTTAAAATACTATTTTGGGCATAGTTAGTGCGATGAAAAGGAATATTAAAAATATAATGCTTATAGCGACGTATTCTACGTGGCACATAAAACGATATCAGCGATAACAGCTTAGGACATAAGTAATGCAATTGAAATCTACACGCAGAGAAAAAACATGGTTGCAACATGATCCCTGCTACTACATTGTGCTTGCTGTAATCGGGTATGGTTGTCACAACCATATTATTTGTTGTCTAACCATCAACATGGTCGCTACCACCATTATTATAGTAAATATTTCACTATTTTATGATTGACACTTTGTATTTTATAACATGATTGGCTGTAAGCATACTGTCGTAACAAAAATTCTGACTATGAAAAAAATATGATAATTATGTAACCATAAAATGCTGTCAACAATCAATGAATAATAATACATCAAATAAAACATGACTTTGACATTTACAGTCCTAATACGAGTATTGTCTTGATTTCATAAAAACCAAAATGTCTTAAAAAAACAATCATATATTGTTTACTAAAACTGAACAGAAAATACCTTTCATGTGGCATTAAAACATTTCATAAATTGACCTATTAAGATCCAGTTTATTTTTTTTAACTTTAGAAGATTTTTTTGAGGGTTTTTCGAAAATTCCTTATACATGTAATATTATTTACAATAATCAATTCATTGTCAAAAAGATTCTATATAGAGATTTTATATGGATCACATTATGATAATCCAGAAATAATTATTTTAGTTTTCTTCGATCTTCTCTATTCATGTTATATTCCTTATCGAGCTAAAGATCGTTTATTTATAAAAAATTTAATTATAAATATTTATTTATCCCAATATTTCGTCACCACATTGGGTGACTTCTTTAGGGAAAATTGTCTTTTTTTATAATTAATTATAAAATGGAAATATATAAAAAAAAAGACAATTTCCCTTAAAAAGTCACCCAATGTGGTGACGAAATATTGGGATAAATAAATATTTTTAATTAAACTTTTTATAAATAAAGGATCTTTAGCTCGATAAGGAATATTACATAATCCAGAAATCATAATATAGTTATGGGGACCATAATGTAATAACATTTTGAGCATACTATGAGTACATGCAATCATATTATGATAAATTCAACATCATAATATGTTTATACAGAATCATAATATTGTAATATTTGAATCATAATATAACTGTAGAGAACATATTATGGTAAAATTATGGATATTTTATTATCATAATATGATAACCATAATATAGTACGACTATTGTTGCCACAATCATAAACCCAAAAATATATGATGCTCTTCGAATATGATTCTCCCAACCATGTTTTTTCTTTGCGTGTACGTCGATTTTCTAACGTTTCTAAACCTAAAAATAAACTCTTTGACCAATAAGAAGGTAAAGGGTTATCAAACGTAAACGATGAAAGTGCATATTTAAGAAATATTCGTTGCACTCTTTCAATACGAGAGATATGAATTCTACAATATGGACTCCATACTACAGATGCATACTCCAATTTCGATCTAACATATGAAGTGTATACCAATCTTAACGTATTGGGATCAGAAAAATCTGAACAACTTCTCCTAATGAACGCAAGCATTGCATAAGCTTTCGGAATTATGTAATTAATATGTGGAATAAATGACAAGGTGGAATCAAAAACAACACCTAAATCAGTAATTGTGTCAGTTTTCTCCAAAATATAATTCCCCAACCTAAAAACTGATCGAATTGGATTTCGAGATCAGGAGTAAGAAACGTGAAAGCATTTCGATAAATTTAAATAAAGGCAATTGGGCTCACACCATATATATACATGATCATATTCGTCCATGGATAATTCAGTATATGATTATTAGAGCGACTCACAGAAAAAAGTAAAAAAGTGCCTCTCTGAAAATGTGCCTTAGTTTGTTTTCTGATGATTCCTAAAATATTTTGGGTCTAACGGCAGCCGTTCATGAGCTGGACCGTTTTCAAAAAAAAGGAATTTTTTTTTGCATTAAAATGTATTAACTTGTATTAACACTGTCTGATTTAAAATTAGTCATATAATCATGCTTGGACATGTTATATACACCGCTGGTATCCAACAATCCTCTTCTCTGATATAAACAACACATATGTTGTAGTAGAAAAAAGTTGAAAAATCGGCCAAAAACTAAAAAATGCCTTTTTAAAAACGGTCCAGCTCATGAACGTCTGCCGCTGGACACAAAATATTTTGGGAATCATCATAAAACAAACTAAGGCACATTTTCAGGGGGCACTTTTTTTCTTTCCATACAAAGTGAGTCGCTCTAATGATCTCATATATTTCCATATATCTTCGGATCGGAAATTTGAGAGAAATTGAGGGAGCCCTGCTATACCACATATCTTATATTCATAAAGTATATAACAGTTTCTATCATTTATTTTAAGCCCACCTCATTGATTATTGATTAGATTTTTTGATTGATTGGATGATTACAATATATATGTACATATTTAGTTACATACCTATCTTATATAAAGTACACACACGTACAAGCACGTTTTCTTATATTTATTGTATGCCCACCTCAATTGTTATTTTTTTCTTATTAGGCCTGTTTTTTAATCACCGGATCTATTAAATCCAAGAGATTAAAATATGCAGCAATTGTCTTTAAAGTTTAATTATTTAAAAATTAGATTTTTTGAAGGTCCATCCTTCGGCATTGATATCAGATTAGACGGGAATTTTGGGAAATCTTACGGGGAGGTACAAATTTTCCACCTTGGTGGTCTGCCAAAACCACTCGAACTAGACAATTTAAATTTTGTGTGTAGGTTCCTTCTCCGATGTGGACATCAGTTAAGGTCTGTATGGGATCTTCTGAATTCTGTTCAAATGAGGTCGACGGAGCTTATAAGGGGCAGTAAGGTAACCGGATCTATTGACTCATTGGAGTATCATTGTAATGTATGTTGTATTGCAATCTTTATCGAAATTACCATGGCAATTGTTCTGCCGAGATAAGTTAACTTATCCCTGGTTTTTGATTGCAATTTTTACTTATATATTATCATATCATTTTGTCGATTGTCAATTTAGTCGTATTATACATATGTGAAACAATCTTAAGTCAAATCTCCACAGACACTACTCTCTCTTTACTCTATCGTATCTTTCTCTCATCAACGCAATACACTGCATTGTCTGGTTTTTAATATATTTTCAATTGTTCAATTTTTTTGTGCACGCACAAAATATGGTTGAACATGATTGGGGACTGGAAAATATCATAGTCATAGTTTTATCCTAATGATCATAAATATGATTCCTACTTAACATGTTAGGATCATTGTATGACCAGCAAAATAAAATGGAATTTTATTCTTTACGAATCTCTTTTTCAGAACATCCAAAGAAGTTAATAGTGCAAATTTTTTGATTTGTAAGAAGTCATTTTAAACAACTTCCAATGTGTTGATATTAACCCCTACTTATGAAGTCATAAGAATAAAATATTTTGTAACAATTCCATTGAAAAACATATAAATTATTTAATTTTTATATATTTTTATAACAATTTATAATTATAGTAATATCCACTTTGTCCTGGTCGGAATAATAATTGTTGGCGTGTTCAAAATCACATTTTTAACTTTAACTATTTTTATTTTGTAGTCCCTATATTTAACAACTTCCGTAAACTAATGACAGAGTCCATCTGAACATCGATTTTTCATAGCACCGAAACAAACTACTTCCTACCAATGACACGCCAATATTAAAATCATTAATGATTTCACAACTTCGGGTTCAGTAGATGTAGTGTTTAACTACTTCTTCCTCAGCTCTTATTTTGCTGGGTGATTATTTCTATTATAACATGATATTACCATATCATATTATGATAAAATATTGATAATTTTATTTTCATAATATGATAACTGTATAATGTTTACTATAATAAACTAAACAAACATATGATGCCCTTGGAATATGATTGCTCTAATACCGTTTTGTTCTGTGTGCATATTTGGTAGATTTTAAATAAAAAATATTGTAGGTGTACCAACCCCTGTTGCACGCTTTATTTACACGTGGATTTGTTTACAATAGTTAGGTTGTACTACAAACTCTTAAATATTCCACATCAACTTCACATGTTACAGTCGCATCTTCGTTTATCTTCCATTTATGTGCACTCATTCATGAATACATTTTTTTTAGATTTAGTGGTTGAATAACACTTTTGCAACCTGAGTGTTGCATATCCAATAAATATTATTGCGATGATGTTTCTGGGGCTGACAGCATGCATGTTTTTAACATGTGTTTGGATAAGAAAAAAGTTTTATTTTGGCAACTGTTTACAAAGTTCAGTTGTATAAAGGAAGCCAAGGAATTAAGTACTATTAAATAGAATTTATTGTTAGTTTTATTCAAATAATTTACAAAATATTGTGAGATAGTTTAAAGTGTTTTTTTCTTAAATGGGTAAGAAAGTTTAGGGTGAAAAAAAATTGAAAAATCCGGTTAAGAAAATCCTACATTCTTCATCTAATCTAAATAAAAGTTTATGCTTTTTAATTAATAAGAAATTATAAAGAAAAAACTTGTTTTTGGTAAAGGTTTAATTTGCAAATATTTTTGAAAAAAGTGTAGCTAATTTTAAAATTTGGTGTTCGCTGTTCGTGATCTATGTACATCCTAAAATTTATCAGAATTTGTGGGCCGCAGGTCGCACGAATTTTTAGTATTTTATTGTGTAATTTGTTAAACGGTTTTACTGATTCTAGCAAATCTTTTTTTAATAGCAGTTGACAACAATATTTCAAAAATTTAATTACGTTTACTAATTTCTTCTTATAATTTAATTGTACTACAAGATAGCAGACATGTGTTTCTAAAAATTGCAAAAATACCGTAGGGCTGAAAATATTAAATAGACTTAATTTGTTCAATGAAGTAGTAGGTAAAATACAAAGTTGAAAATTGTATCCACATTTTTAAAATATTATGTGCTGCCAGATTACATATAAAACATTTTTTTAGTCAGTAGCAAATATTTTATTTAAATATATAAATTTATATAAAAATAAACTCATGTTTGATTGCCTTTTTATTTTTATTTTTTTTTAGTCTTTACAAAGTCAAAGTGTTTTATTATTTCATCCCAATGAATGCCACGGATGAGGATCTTAAACTACAAACGTAAATTATTATCAATTTTGTAATGGACTGGTTATTATCAACACCGCAGCTTCATAGTGCTTTTTCGTCGTTAGGCTCCCTAATGGGAGATGCTTACGTCGTTAACGCAAATGCATTAGGTAAGTGTGAAGAAGACATTAACAATCGACTTCTCCTCAAAAACTTCAATGGCATTCGACAACATAAACAACACTTCCTTACTTCTCACAGCAATACTGGAAGAAATTAATTATAAACTAACCTATGAGGATCAAACATTACGGACCTATCGAAGAGCAATTGGTTTTGGACAAAATGTACGTGCTGATTTGATACCACTGCTAGAGAATACCAAAGATGAAGAGATTTTGGACCTGGTTATACGTATATTGGTTAATTTAACGGTACCCTTAGAGTGTCTATTTTCGGTTGATATCATGTATCGCACCGATGTGGGACGCCACACAATTTTCGAAGTGAATAAACTATTGCATATGAGCAAAGAAGCCTTTACCGATCCGAAGAGTACAAAATCAGTAGTTGAATATATAAAACATATATTGGAATCCGAATCAAAGTTATCACCGAAAAAATGCAATCAAATAAATAATTGTCTCTTGTTATTGAGGAATATTTTACATATTCCCGAATTGGATGCCAGTTATTTGATGCCTTCAATTTTATATAATCAACCAGGTGGCAAATATCCAATATCTATGCAAAATGCCATATTATGGAATCTGTTTATACAGAGCATAGACAAATTACTACTGTACCTAATGGCTTGTCCTCAAAGAGCCATCTGGGGAGTGACTATGGTTCAATTGATAGCCTTGATATATAAAGATCAACATATCAGTACCTTGCAAAAACTATTAAGTCTATGGTTTGACGCTTCACTTTCGGAAAGTTCAGAGGATAATGAAAGCAATACATCTCCACCGAAACAAGGTAGTTGTGATTCGAGTCCCATGCTAACATCGGATCCCACCTCTGATTCTTCTGATAATGGTAAGTGCAGTGAAGATGTAATGCTAGGAGTACCGATGACATCACATTGTAATTGGCATACATGGAAAGTAGAAGCTTTACTGAATACGGAGCATTCTTTAACAGGTAGTGCTGGTAGTAAAAGTGGAAATTCGGAAGATCGTCGACAAGCTTTGCGCGAAGAAACGGAAGCTACTTTACAAGAGGTGAGTCGCAGGGGTCAAGAATATCAAGACTCTATGCTAAGAGTACCAGCAGATAAAGTGGATAGTTCTGAAGGAACTAGTGAAGTAGAAGCTACTGCCAATGAAGAGACGTTTGGTACGTTTACATCTCTAAAAGCTACCAAAAACATGGAATCGGTAAATAATGTAGAACCTGTCCAATCAAATGGAACAGTTACAGATCCTACCGATAACATTGAAGTAGTAGAGTTACTAAATGGAAATTCCATTCCAACATCCTTAAAAATACAAACAAAACAACAACAACCAGCTGAACAATATTCTAGCACTTCCAATTTGGCTGATGAAGCCTATTTTATGCCACCACCACCATTACCTATTAAATCTTCAACCCAAACACCTAAACTAATATCGTTGGTTGGCGATCCAGAATTATTGGTGGCTACACCAAAAGCAGGTGAAAAATCGCCACATTCGGCACATGTTAAACTCACCAAGGGAACTTGTGGTCCTCAAAAAAGAGAATGTCCCTCATCACAATCTGAACTTTCAGATTGTGGTTACGGCACCCAAGTGGAAAATCAAGAAAACATATCAACATCTAGCAATGATGATGATAGTCCACAAAGTAAACCACAACATCAGAAACCTCCCTGTAGTTCGAAAGCAAGAAATAAACAAAGAATCTTATTGACAGTTGTCGATAAGAAAGAATTGAGACGTAAGAAATTGGTGAAAAGAAGCAAAAGTAGTTTGTAAGTATTCTATAGATTTGGGCAGACAATTGAAAATGTTCCCAGACCGATACAATTTTAATAGATCTACGAAAATTTATCAAATGTAGAAAAATTAATTAGATTGTGTTAACAGAGTTGTTAAAATTTTATTATTGAAATTTTCCAGTTATAGTAAAAGTAGTGACTTGTACGAAGTAAACAAACAAAGAAAAAACCAACATAACTAAATTCGTTGTCAAAGTCAAAATAAAATTTTGAAATAGCATAATGCAATACATACAACATTTAGCATAACTTGAACCATTTCGAGAAGATAGGAATTGTAATAAGAGTGGTAAATTTTTCTTAGTACATTTCACCACTCCTATTGAACTGTATCAAATTAATTTGTAATTTTGTTGGAAAAGTTTGCTTAAGCCTATATGACACTTACCAGTTTCAGTAGAGACTATGCATTTTATAGGGAAATTTTGCATCTTACGGTTCTCCAAAAATACTGACGAACTGTCCCCGAAGAGACAGATCCATAAGAAAACCTATTCATTTAAAACGTGACCAAAAATTAAAGAGTATGGTTTGAGTACCGAAGAGAAGCATACAAAGCAGTCTGGTTTCAGTATTGATAGTGTAAATTAGTAGGGATTTTAAATAAACTTATGTTTATAAACAATGTTACCGTATTTAAAGCCATTTATCTTTCACCACCTTTAATTTCTCCTTCATCCCCTTTCCAAAGAAAGTAACGCAGGAAGAATTTTCTGAGTGTTACAACTCTAAAAAATATACATATATATATATACAAATAGCTTAAAGCAGCTGTTTCTTGTCTGGATAATCTGTTTAAACTGTGATTTGCATTGATGGCCAAAAACCTAAATCTGGTAACTAGCACGTGTCATACATATCCGTTTTAATGTTATTTCGCAGAGGTGGAATATTCCGTTCTACGGTACTTTTAGACGAATATTTTGGACCTCACAAAATGCTGACAAATGGTCTTTTTTTTGCGGCAAGGTGTTAACAGGAATATTCACTATAAACTGATAGCACCAAAGAATAAGAATAACGTCAAGAATTTTACGCGGTAGCTCTTAACGTGAACTAATTTCAAATTTATATGGGATTTTCAAACATAATTTACCGCTAAATTAAGTTGTGCATGCTTGGAGAGGATTTTTTAGGGGAAGGTCTGACCAAAACAAATACAAATTATATTTTCAATTTAATATAAATTGTTTAATTGTAATTTATTGCATTAATTTTAAAAGGCATACCCATTCGAAGAACCAGCGAGTAGGATATTTTAATCCTACCGAATTTTGAAAACCACTATGTACAATTTTTTTTTTAAGAAATCTAAAATTATATAAAAATATAAAATCATTTCTAACTATAACACCCTACACTAAGTATAATTTGGGTCAGTTTTCTGGAAGCAGTCCAAATTTTGGAAAGGGTCGTGTTCCTTTTCTTGTGAAATATAGAATAACGAAATTGTCGAAAAATTTGATTTAAGCACATACCAGGAACTGGATTCAAATATAAGCTGATTTTCTTTAAATTTAAAGGCATCATTTACAACACACAAAACCGTTGATACGGGTCAATAAGTCCGTGACCGGGCAACACTGCTTCTGTCAACAGGCATCTGTCAGTTGACTCCTAGTTTATGTTTGACAGCCATTGATAAAAGTCTACAGCGAGATTTGATTTGAGGAGAAAATGGAAAATCGCAGTTTCCATTGTAGAAATCTATCAATTAGGCTATGAATTGCTCCCGCATACGACCTATTCTCCGGACTTAAGCCCGAATGCCTATTTATTGCTTCCAAACCTGAATAAATGGCTCGGCTCGAAAGAGATTTGACTCCAACGATGAAATCATCTCACAAACAAACATATTTTGATGACCTCGACAAATCTTATTGTCTTGGAAGGGATAAAAAAAAATTGCAAAAACCTTGGACAAAGTGTATAAAGCTCAAACGAGACTATGTTGAAAAATAAAGTAATTTTTTTACCCGCCCTCGTATCTGCTTCAAATTTGGGATGTAAATATTATATTATCATCAATTATGCCTCCAAATTTAGAGATGCATATTCATATCTTGATATTAAATAAACTTTTTCGTCAATTTTGCTCTGATTTATTATCGGCGCGTTTATAAAGAAGGTTCTAAACCTTCCCGGAATTCGGTTTGCTTTCTGAAATTTTACTCAAATTATTCTAGGTGCAGGGTATCGTATAGTTTATGAGTCATTTAAAAATATTATTTTAAGCGCTCTGAACTTGATGGCGGGGATATGAAAATTTTGTTGATAATGTGCACATAAGAAACGAATTAAACTCTATTTAACTTTAATGTATATTTTTTGTACAGTTCAACTAATTTTTTTTTTAGTTTTTTTAGTAACATAACAGGTCAATTGAAAAGTACCATACTAAAATACATTTGTTTTGGCAAAATTAGTTTTTTTATTCAAGGGTGATACACTGATTATAGCGACCCTCCAACTTTTCGATACCATTTTGTAGTACGATTTGTCCTTTGCTTCAAAATAGGGGTCAGCTTCGGCGATCACCTCTTCATTCGACGAAAATTTCTTCCCAACGAGCCAGATCTGGAGAATAGGGTGGATGCGGAAACAATTCGGAGCCAGATTCATGGATTTTCGCCTTCGTTTTCACTGACTTGTTTTTTGTCAAAAGTGAGCTCGCGCGGCACCCTCTTTGCACAGAGCTTTCTCATACCCAAATATTCGTGAATGATATGATGTACACGTTCAGTTGATATCTTTAGAGTACCTGATATTTCATTCCATTTCAATTTACGGTCATTTGAAATCATTTTGTGTAACAACCTCTTTTGGGCGTCCACTGCGTTCACCGACTTCGGTGCTCATTTCAACCCCGTCTAAACTTAGCATACCAATCCTTGATGGTTGATTTTCCTGGGGCAGTGTCCGGAAACTCGTCATCAAGCCAAGTTTTTGCTTCAACTGTATTTTTTCCCTTCAAAAAGCAATATTTTATAAAAAAAAAAACAAAAGTTGCTTCGCTCAAAATGCTATAATTCACAAACTAATGATCCGACAGCTGTCAAATTTTTATACGTGTTTTTGGAAGGGTTAACTAAAAATCATATCGATTTAAGTCTAGTAGCGCCATCTATGTGCCAGGCCGAGGACTTTTCAATTGACCTGTTATATGAAACTGTTGCAATATTTGAGTCTTTATTTTACAAGGATTACAAATAAAATTCAAGTATTACGTTTTTAAGACACTTTCATTAAAAATTTATAATATTTAAGAGCGTTTTAAGATCCATAAATTTAGAGCATACAAAAATTTGTTGATTAGGTCGGCTCGAAAAATATTTTTTTTTCGAAATCAAAGCAAACATTGAGAAGAATTAGTCATTATTGAGGTGAGTACAAAAAAATGAGTGTATGTATGTATTACGAAAATATAGATAATGGGAATCTGAAAAATACTGATAGATGGTTTACCTAAAATACATATTGTGTTTGATTAAGTCATACACAACCGACAGTTTTGAGATAAAATATTCAGAATAAATAATCAAAATTTTATATAATCCTTATATATAAAAGAAGTGTAATGTTACTAAGTGTAACTTAGCAATTTGGCAAAAAAAATGTGGTGGAAAGCTTTTTATGGGACCCTCTTGTATAAATTGGTTTAAACAGATTGACAAAATCTAAAATTTTTAAAAACAATCTGGGAACACTTACTAATATTGAAATTTTTAATTAACATAAATATGCTTCCTTTTAATTACTTCTCTCAGAATAAATATGAAAGGTTTAGTGCAACATACCCCAACGGATGAAGATATCTCAAATTTGTTAAAAGAATTTACTGTGGACTTTTTACTCAAAGGTTATGGATATTTGGTAGAGGAATTACATTCACAATTACTAATTAATGTGGTAAGTTTTTTTTTTACGTTCTAATAAACCTAACAATATCTGTGTTTATGTGGCAAGCTATCAAAGTTGGCTTTTGTCATTCCTTTATAAATTTGACATAGGCCACGTTTTAGTGTTAACGTTTAATGTTACTTATGTCAAATTTGTATGAGAATGACAGAAGCCAATGTCGATAGCTTCTCGCATAAACACAGCTAATATGAAGTGTGCTGAGCTACAGACTAAAATATAAAAGGAGACGATGAGCCAACAACAGACACCAAAAGCTAAGAAATTACTGAAACTTTATTTGAAAAAGTATTTTACAGTCAAATTTTGTAGTTAATTTAGACGCTGATGCATCAAGTGGTTCCAAAATGCTTTTATGATATATTTGCTATTATAATTTTTTTTTAAGTCGCATAAAATACCTTTTCAAATTAAATGTCAAATAAAATTACTGTATTAGTATACTAATAATACAGAAATTTTTAGAAGTTTCTAAACTCTTGGTGTCTGTAGTTGGCTCAAATCGAACGGCCGCTTGATCGAGTATCTGAAACAAATGAAATCAAAAACTATTGGTGTCTGTACAAGGACTATCTAACAACTGGACGTGCAGAATGAAAAATTAGAAGCCAACCAGAAATGCCACGAAGCCAGTTTCAGAAATGAGTTGCGAATCTTGTAACACGTTGGTGGCTTTTTGGGTTCGTGGTTTTCTGATCCAACATCGTGATTTTCTTGGTCTGGAGTTGTCTCGATGGTTGGATAATTGGCTGGATGATTTTAACTCTGTGCTTTTTATTGTTTCATAGCTCTTGGTTCTACCAAAAATAACTTTCATCTGTTCTTTTCATTTTCAGGAAATCCCAATTGATACTTCACATTTCTTTTGGTTGATTACATATTTCTTGAAATTTGCTGCTCAATTAGAACTCGATATGGAACATATCCATACTATAATCAACTTTGATGTCATTAGTTATTTAACCTATGAAGGTGTTATGCTCTGCGAACAACTAGATTTGAATTCCTGTCAAGAGGGTAATGATTTGAAGCCATATTTAAGACGTATGCATTTAGTTGTCACCGCAATACGAGAATTTCTACAAGTAACAGAAACGTATAAGAAAATAACACATTTAAGTGCAGAGGACAGAGAACGTTTACGTCATTTACAATTGCAAATAAGTGCTACCGAAGATTTGCGCAATTTATTTGTGTTACTATTGCGTCGTTTTAATCCCAGTTTACATACAAAACAATATTTACAGGATATAGTTGTTACCAATCATATTTTGTTATTGATTTTGGACGATGTTACAAAGACGAATAGTAATATACACATCACAATGTTTGATCATATATCACAGTAAGTGGTTATTTCCTTAAATTGTTGTTGTAATATCCATGAATAAAGCATTAATTGGTTTGATTTAGTTTTAAATATTTACAACTTGTTGAAATTAAAAAAAAATATATTATATCAAATGAAACCGAGAAAGAGTAAAAATGATTGATTAATATTTTAATAATCAGATTCCTTAACTGTAAAATAAATGTTACGATTTGATCATTCTGGTTCTTATTTGTCAAAATTTAAATTTTCACTCCTCAAATCTTTAAATAATTAAATATCCAACTACAGTTACGATTGTATCTGTTTGTTTCATCAATACTATATATTACGAATTTCAAGTATTGCATCACTTCTGAAATTTTAAAAATTAAAAGGTAACAATAAGACTGTGTGGTATTTAGTGATACATACAATTTAGTTATACAGATATAGCACGCGTATCTCCAGATCCATCTCCGAAAATTTCTTTGGAAATGATAGATTGTCGACAAAACTCAGACGTTGAAGAAAATCTAATACAACGTTGTAACAATCCAATATCATGTAAGGAAACTCTAAATCAAAACTCTCTGTGAAGACTTTTATATCATAAAGGGCACAGTTCTTAGAAAACCTGATATAAACGTTATGTAGGTAACATAGATCCAAGATATTGTAGTATAATTTAAGTGAACGTAAATGAACTGTAAATAAAACTACCTTCGAACGCTGATGAACTAACTCGGTTATATAAATTCAATACAACACGGTAGTAATACAAGAAAAAGTGCACAGAGAAAATAGATTCATCGTGGCAACCGAATTATTTAGTTGTCTCAACCAAATATTTTTCTGATACAATTGAAATATTTGGTTTCAACCGAAATTCTATTGCATTAAACGATTTTCGGTTGCGACAAACAAATATATCGGTGGCTGCAAGCAAACCATTCGGTTGGCAAGACATTCGGTTGTTACAATGAATCTGTTTTCTCTGTGTAAGGAAATTGGTATGGTAACTCTATGTAAACGAGAAAATGTCAGAAATATCAGTATCAGAAACCCCAGCTAGCTTCGTAATAAGTATTTAAGAGAAATTGACATAAACTTAGCATAAACTGAATCCAACAGGGAAAGAGCGTAGCATTGATAAAGACAACGAAACGAATCCTTTATGGGATTTCCCTATAAACTCAATTAGGTTAGGTTAGAAGTTGACGCATGTGTCCACAAAACCTGATTTAGGTCCAAAGTGATTCCTCGGCAAAGTTGGGGTGGTGATGATATGATTTCTTTTTCACAGTCTCATGAATGTTTTCTTAGTCGAAACTTTAATTTGGCCATAGACATTCTTTATGGGCTAATATCGACTAGTTCCTCTAGGTCCCCAAATAAATGAGAAGCAAACCAATTAAAGCAACTTAACGATAGCGCTGCGTAATAGAAAATATAGTGTAAAGCGTTTTCCACCATCATCCCGCAGACTCATGAGATTTACGAAGAGTCTTCTTCTCATATATCTTTTGTCCTGGACACTTCCAGAGTAGTATCCTCATTGTATTATTCTCATCATCTTCATGGTTTCTGTGGTAATATCTAGAAGGTTCGTCTTACCCTTGTGTTGTGCAAATGTCGTAGTGTTCAAGATATCTATGTTCTGCAGCTGATACACTCAGAAAAAAAAGTTAGTAGAAAAATTTGTAAACGGTTTTCAATCCCACTTTACTATTTTTGTACTGATTTTTAGTAAAAAAATTATTATTTAGCAAATCTCTTTGCTAAATACATTTTACAAATTACAGAATTTTTAGAGAATATCTACAAACTTTCGTTGATAATTTTAGAAATCATTTTACAAATTTTTGAAAACCGATTTGCTAAAATTAGCAAAAAAAATTACTAATTTTAAAAAAAGTCGATATTGAAGAAAATGTTATTTCTTATAATTTAAACTTATACATACAAACTTAAATTGCCCTAAAATGTTACATAGGATTAAAAAAGGGATCGGAAGTGAAGATACCGACTCATGTCTAAAAAGAGGACATCCACTTAAAATAGCACTAAAAAGGTTTTTTTCTTAGAAAACTGATTAAAAAAAACAATTAAATTTAACCTTAAAACTAAAAAAAAATTGATTAAATATTTTTCAAAACAGAAATTACCATATTAAAACAAAATGATAAATTCGTTTATATTTTAACAATTTTTAACATTTTTAAACCTTTGTTTTTTTTATTTTGTATAAAACATCTTTTAAAAAATATCAAAATTTTTGATGCTCGATAAAAAAAAATAAATCTAAAACTTTGTACTAATATTTTTACTAATTTTTTTTGCTAATTTTAGCAAACAGATTTAAAATTCCACTTTACAAAAAGTCTACTAAAATTTAGTAGCGGCTACTAATTTTTTTACTAATTTCATTGTACTACACGTCAGCAGACATGTGTTGCTAAGATTAGCAAAAAAATACCGCTGGGCTCAAATTAGCAGAATTTCCCGTACTAACAGCAAAATTTTCAGTTGCCATTACAGACTTTTTTTGGTGAGTGTAGCCATTCCAAGTACATTCATCAACCATTTAGTTTCCAATATGTACTAGAACCGAATTAATCTGGCCGCCAGCCGACGGATTTGTTCAAACGATTCTACACAATCCCTTTAATGTCCTCGAAAATGTTAATAGATGATGGAAGCAAATCCTGTTATATTACTTCTATCGAGGCTTAATTGATTGTACAAAATTCTACAGGGGAAACGCCATTTCTCTGAGAATGAAAGACGAAATATTCCGATCCCCTAAAGATTTCCCGTTTTTAAATACATATTCAAATCATCTATGAAAACGGAAATTTTATCTCGTGACTGCTTGCCAAAACTAGGAAGTGCCGTTGTTCGCCTAGGGCAAGGTAACGCCAGTAGGCTTCGAGATACCTTACAAGTAGACAAGGTCACCCACCTCAATCTTATCTCCTTATATGAAATGTCTACAAACATATCGAATAATATTTTTGCGGTTTTCCCTGATTTGGGTATATAGAGCACTCCTAAACGAAGCCACGTTTCGATGGTCACATCTAATTCTCCACAAAATTTTAGCCACGATTACCTATTAATTGTATTAAAATAATTTGACGGCACTATTTGTGTTTAAAAGTGTTTTAATATAAAGTCTAAGTAACTTTGCTTTCAGATATTTTAATGTAAAACCTTTCTTCTCTTGCCGCTGTTCAAAAAGTAATTTAAAGAGTAATTTACATATCGACTACCCATATTCCCTGTGATCATTACTTTTTTTTTTGAAAGTTACATTTTCTCCCAAAATTAGAAAATAGCATATAAAAGTGAGTAGGGATCGGCATAATGCGAATATGCACTCAGAAAAAATATTAGTAGAAAAATTTGTAAACGATTTTCAATCCCACTTTACTATTTTTGTACTGACTTTTAGTAAAAAATTTTTATTTAGTAAAATTTTTTGCTATTTACATTTTACCAATTACAGAACTTTTACAGAATATTTACAAACTTTTGTTGCTAACTACAGAAATTGTTTTACAAAGTTTTGAAACCCGATTAGCTGAAATTAGCAAAAAAAAAAATACTAATTTTAAAAAAATTGTATATTAAAGGAAATATTATTTCTAATAATTAAAACTTATACAAACTTAAATTGCCTTGAAATGATACATAGGTTGAAAAAAGGGGTTGGAAGTGAAGATACTTTTCACAAACGACTCATGTCCAAAAATAGGACATACAGGTTGGTTGAAAAGTTCCTGCGCTCATCAAGAGATGGCACTGCTAGCTCCAAACTTTTTTTCTCAAGTTGGTATAACTGTCCTGAGAACACATACAAAGTTGCAAGTCATTCTGTCAATTCTTTCTTTGTTTACAAGCCATTTGAAGATGACATGTCATTGATTTTTTTAATATGGAAAAAATTGAATATCGTGCAGTCATTAGATTCTTTGTTTTGAAGGGTTTAAAAGTAAAGGAAATTTATGAACAATTGTTAGAAGTGTATAAGGAGTCCCCACCTTCAAAACGCACCGTTGAATTTTGGGCTGGTAAATTAAAACGTGGTCGTACCAGCCTTAAAGACGATCCACGCGAAGGACGACCAAAAACTGCAACCACAGCAGAAATCATTGAGCAGGTACATAATATGGTTAGTGAAGATCCAAGTTTGACTAAGCGTGAAATTGCTAATGCCATAGGCATCTCAGACGAACGAGTACTCCATATTTTACATGAAGAATTACGTATGAAAAAACTGTTTGGAAAGTTAGTGCCGCACAAATTAACAATTCAACAAAAACTGGATCGTTAACAAATTTCTCAGCGTAATTTGGAGCGTTTTAAGCCGAATAAAACCGACTTCTTGCGTCGTTTTATAACTATGGATTAGACTTGGATCTACCACCATGATCCTAAATTGAAACAAGAACGTTTACAGTGGACTGAAGCTGGTTGTTCAGCTCCAAAGCAGGTGAAGTCACAACGATCAGCAAAGAAGGTTATGGCATCAGTTTCTTGGGATGCAAAAGGAATTTTGTTGATTGATTATCTTCAGAAAGGTAAAACAATCAACTCTGAATATTATTGCAGCCTTTTGGATCAGCTGGATGAAAAAATTCGTGAGAAAAGACCTGGTTTAAAGAAGAAAAAAATCATTTTCATCAAGACAATGCATCTGCTCACAAAAGTGTTTTGACGATGACTAAATTCAAAGAATTAAAGTACGAATTGCTTGAACATCCACCGTATTCACCAGATTTGGCTCCCAGTGACTACTATCTCTTCAGAAATCTCAAACTATTCCTTCGTGGAAAGCATTTTTCGTCGAATGAAGAGGCCATAGCAGCCGTAGACGGTTATTTTGCAGAGCTTCCGGAAAACCATTATAAGGATGGGATAAAATTATTGGAAGATCATTGGAACAAGTGTATTGAGCTTCTAGGAGATTATATTGAATAAAAAAATATATTTCGTAACAAAAACAGTATTCTTTCATTTCGAGCGCAGGAACTTTTCAACCAACCTGTACACTTAAAATAGCACTATAAGCTTCTTTAGTTCTAAAAATCAGCTCTTAAAACAATTAAAATTTGACCTTCAAATCCATAAAAATTTACTTAAACAAAAATTGGAAAATTAAAATAAAATGATAAATTCGTTTATGTTTTAAATATTTTTTAAGCCTTTGATTTTTTTTTTAATTTTGTCTAAAATTTTTTTTTGAAAAAAAAAAATAAATAAAATATGTTCGATAAAAAAAAATATAAATTTGAATATTCGAATTCGTAAGGCAATTTTACAAGAAATTAGTAGCTTTAAAGTGTAACAAGTGTATCTAAAATAATTGAATTAATTTCTGAATTTTAATATTTTTTTTTATAAATTAAAACTGCTATATTTTACAATTCATTGAGTTTACAGCAATTTACTAAAATTTAGTAGAGTTTACTAATTTTTTATACTAATTTGATTTTTTGCTGATTTTAGCAAATAGATTTTAAATTCCACTTTACAAAAAGTGTACTAAAATTTAGTAGCGTCTATTAATTTTTCTACTAATTTAATTTTACTACACGTCAGCAGACATGTGTTGCTAAGGTTAGCAAAATACCGCTGGGCTGAAATTAGTAAAATTTCCCGTAATAACAGCAAAATTTTCTGTTGCCATTACAGACTTTTTTGTGGTGAGTGTGTGGTCTGCGGTAGAATTACAAGGTATAAAGTAACACTATTTAAGTGAGATAAGTTTTCCAGCAAAACCACACATTACCAAATAATGGGTAAAGTAATGTATAGCCATAGGGGGCGATGGATTACTTTACACCTGGGAATCGAACCAGGGAAATCTGGTTGCCAGCCAAGAACTCTACCCACTGATCTATCGACGCATATAGTATTTGATTGCTTTAAACTTAAATTAATTGTTGCGCTTCGTTTTTTCGCAAGTGTTATCAAAACAAAAATACATTACCATCTTGCTTACAAAAAAACACAAAGTAATGTATCTAAAAATAGATTTTCAAAAATATTTCAATTATTACTTTACATTTATAAATCATATATTACGTAATCAATATTGAGTAACTTATTACTTTATGCTTGCAAATAATGAAAAAGGTAACGAGCTATCATTACAAGGTAACGCATGAGAATATCGCAACCATTACCAAAGTTTTGCTGGGTTGTTAGTTAATCGCTTTAGTGTCTTGCCAATTACAACAGAAAGTACCTTACGTAAAAGCGATTGAATTAAGTTTTATACTTCGAGTGCTGGCAAATATTTAAGAATCTCGTTTAAGTTAACTTTTCCAGAAATAACTTCGAATTATTAAATTTATCTGTTGTTTAATATTATTTTAAAACTTCATTAATTTTTTTCTTTTAGATTTGCTACATTAGAAATAATGCATTGCTATGGAATACTTTTAGAAGATTTTAACACAAATGGAGAATTTGTTAACGATTGTATATTTACCATGATGCATCATGTTGGTGGGGATTTGGAACAAATTGGTGCACTTTTTCAACCAGTTATATTAAAAACCTATTCACGCATCTGGGAAGCTGATTATGAATTATGTGATGTAAGTTTCCAGCTATATTTTGTATTCAAGTGTTATCAAATTTAGTAAAAATGTGTTTTTTTTTTGTTTGTATAGGATTGGTCCGATTTAATAGAATATGTCATACATAAATTTATGAAAACACCACAAAAGGACCCATTGACTTTACCCTCGACATCGCTGACAGAATTAACTAAAGAACATAATATGGAAACTACAGTATGGTAAGAATCGTTGTTTTCCAATTTGACTTATGAAAGAAACTTACAATATTTTTCAGCTAATTATTTTTGTACCTTTTAGAGTTGTCATATCATCATATTTATGATTTTATAGCATTTTTTTTTAATATTTATTGTTTAAAAGGATTTTTTAATTTCTATAGAATTGTGTGCGTTGATATTTAAAGAACAAATTTTATGTTTATTTTTTTTTTGTTAAAGAAAATCTTGTTCTTTTTGAATCCATTTGTTTGTTAATGTTTGTTATGTTTTAAACAAAAACTGCTTTTACAGAAAGGATGTGTTGGAGTTCATATATTTTCTAGTATTCTCTAGTAGGTGCCAGTTAAGAACTACTACTCCAAGATGTCTAAGTAATGGTGGATTTTCTCTTACACACGCTCTCTGGATGACGTTTTCTCTTAAGCTCTTACGGACTATTAAAGAGATTGTGTATATGTGGTTAATTTTCTCTCTATATTTCATCTGAATCCCCCTCTCTACGTCGTTTTTATTACTAAAAAATGGGTTTTAAATATGGTCTGAATAATTTCAATTTATTTTTATTTGAAAAAAAAGAAAAACAAAAAATATAAGGTTTAAATTTTTGCAAAAAAAGAATATTTTATAAAGTCATTGAAAACCATAATGCTTTTCAACTTATTTTAAATATTATTTGTTTTTGTAAAAATTTGTTTTAAAATATTGTAAAATTTTTTTGAATCTGCAAATCGCATCGCTGATTATTTATTTGTTTAACTCTATAACGAAAATTTCTTTATTTTATATGTTCAATACAAAAATCTTCATTAATCAACGTTGATTTTAAACAGCACTTGGACTCAAGAGGAAAATGACACTCTCTATTGGTATTATGTTCAGAGTAAGAGAACCAATGACATAGTGGGGAAAATTGTAAAGCTTTTTGGTAATCATAACAATAAACAAAAATCACGTATATCCATCATACAACAATTATTACAACAGGTATACCGAAAATTTATGCTGGTTTCTACGATATTTTTATGTCTGCAAACGAGGCTTATTGCTAATAAATAAAAAATAAGCCATTATTTCCTGGCTTACAATTTAATTGCATTACAAAATTATACTATGGCAAGTCAAGAAGTAATGTCTTATAATTTAGGCTGTTCCTATGTTTTTTACATAAAATTAATTAGCAAAACCTTCAATTTATAAAAATACTCACTTTCAATCCTTAAAAATCATTTCCATATCTCTCTCTCTCTCTCTCTCTCTCCCTTTCTGAATATTAGGATATTATTACTCTTGTTCAATACGATGATTTAATGAAATTTGAAGAGGCCGAATATCAGCGTACTTTATTAACTACTCCTACTTCAGGTATATCTGATTCAGGCATCGAATTGAAAGATACTCCCAGTTCAGATAGATCTTCAGACGATATACAGGTATTAATGTGGTGCTATTGATTTTATAAAAGATTTCTCAATTTATTATTTAATTTTAGATTCTCCGTGATATAATTATCAAGGGAAAGAAACAACAACATCTTGTTTGGCTTCAAAAACTTTTATTAGAATGCTGTTATATTAAATTGGTATTAAAAGATAATCCTTTAAGGAAAGATCATCAAAATTTAAATTATGCTATGGAACCAGTTGCATATCATTCAATATGTAAGTTTAAAAGTGAATATTTTATTTTTTTTTAAACCAAGTACCGAAAAAGTAATTTTTCTTTTGTTTTTATAAAAAAAAGTGTTTTCCCACGAAATTTTTTGGATTCCGCTCTAAAATTACTGGAACTACTTCTAAAGGAATAAATACATATTCATAAAATACATAGAGACGAATCATATTTTGCATTTTAACTACATATAAAGTTAATTTTTTTACAACATACTACCTTTGAATCTATTCTAAAACAGGATCTTTTACCACCGGTTCCAAGGAACATGTTCTAGAACTGATTCCCGAGAATCAAAATGTAAGTTTTCACTGTCCAATAATCAGTTTTATAACTGGTTCTGGAACCGGTTCTAAAACAATCTGTTTCAATTTGGATAAAGGGAACCTATTGCTAGTGGGTCACAAACTCCATACAAAAAGAACCGATTGTAGAACATAAATTAAAACCTATTATATGATATAAGTTGTAGAAAACAGATTCGTTGTGCCAACCGAATTTTAGTAATTACATGTATGTACTATGACATTATTCTGTTGCAGCAATCGACATTTTCATATGTATCTACTATATTTAAAAAATATTTATTTGGTAATCCCGACCGAATTAAATATTTTGTACATACAACCGAAATTTTTTAGAAACTCTAAACAGAAAAGGCCACAGAATCTGAGAGTTTTTTTTTCTAAAGAAAAGTACTTTAAATTTGGAGAAAAAAGAAATCCATGAAAAATGTCCTTCCAAGTTAAGGGATTTCTAATTTTTTTTACAGAAATTAAGATTTTTTTATAACAAAAAAAATAAATATTCTGTGTAAAAAAAGTACTCAAAATTTTACGCTTTTTCTAGGAAAAAGTTCTTTGAATCTAAGGGATTTTCTAATAATAAAAATACCCTAAAGCTGAGAGTTTTTCTATAGAAAACAAAACTAATATTCTAAGCGTTTTCTACACTCAGAAAAAAAAGTTAGTAGAAAAATTTGTAAATGGTTTTCAATTGTACCTTACTATTTTTGTACTTATTTTTAGTAAAAAAATTAATATTTAGCAAATCTTTTTGCTATTAACATTTTACAAATTATAGAATTTTTACAGAATATTTACAAATTTTTGTCATTTTACAAATTTTTGAAAACCGTTTTGTAAAATTATCAAAAAAAAAAAAAAAATTACTAATTTTAAAAAGTGGATATTGAAGGAAATGTTTTTTCTAATTATAACTAACACCTACAAACTTAAGTAGTCTTAAAATGTTAATTATATTAAAAAAAGAGATCGAAAGTGAAGATACCGACTCATGTCTAAAAAAAACACTAAAACGTTTTTTAGTTCTAAAAATCACCCCTAAAACAATTAAAATTTTACCTGAAACGTAAAAAAAAATTACTATAAATGTATTTCAAAACAGAAATTACCAAATTAAAACAAAATGATAAATTCGTTTATGTTTTTACAATTTTTAAGTCTTTGATTTTTTTTTTATTTTTGTCTTAAATATTTTTCGAAAAAAATAAATAAAACAAAAAAATTTTGCTGCTCGATAAAAAAAAAAAAAAAAATAAAATTTTGTACTAGTATTTACTAATTTTTTTTTGCTGATTTTAGCAAATAGATTTTAAATTCCACTTTACAAAAAGTTTACTAAAATTTAGTTGTACTACACGTCAGCAGACATGTGTTGCTAAGATTAGTAAAAAATACCGCTGGGCTCAAATTAGCAAAATTTCCCGTAAAATTTTCAGTTACCATTATAGACTTTTTTTGGTGAGTGTATTGGGAAACCCCAACAGATTCCGAAGACTTTTCTTTTGGAAATTCACTCATATTTTGAGTTTCTTTTTCTACAGAAAACCCTCAGATTCCTCTATTTCTCGAAAATTTTTCGAGAAAACACCCTCAGATTTGGTGTACCTTTTCCTATAGTAAACCCCTAGATAAGGAGGATTGCTTCACACCGAAAAACGCCCAGATTCTAAAGAATTTTTTCCATTGAAAACCCTTAAGGTATTGATAAGTTTTTCTCAATTTTTGCAAAATGTTTAGTCTAATAGTTCTTTAAACTGTTCTAGTATGACGAAAAATATTAGTTTTAAAAGCAATCTACCAAATAAATAATGATTTTTGATGTGTTGTTCTTAGAACTAATTCGAGCGTGACAATTATATACAAAAATCACGCATGCAGGAATAGGTGCTATATCTATTCCGTAGAAGAAGTACTGTTTCTCAAATAATTAGTTACAAGGGTGACAATTTCAAATAAAAATCATGTGTGACACAATGCCAAATTAGAACTAGCGTTGACTGCAAATTTCGCTTGGAAATAACAAAAATTAAACTATTTCCAAATATAAAGTTTCTTTTCCAATCTTTTAAATCGGCTAATTCGAATAATAATAAGGGTTATTAGTTACTTTTTCCATTATTTCCAATCGAAAAATATTGCGCTACCAATTATGATTTATTTTTTATCATTATTTAAAATATAAAGTAGTATTTTAGATTTTTTAGAAAGTATATTTTTATAATCAATATTTTTTCATCTCTGCTAAGGAATACATATAAAAACATACCCGTCTAAAAAGATTAGATCTAATTAGATCTAATTGTACCAGATCTTATTAGATTTTAAAGTTTGGGACAATTTTGAGATCTAATTAGATCTGATGAATATTTTATATGTCCATTTAATAAGAAATTGAAAAACATCTATATTTTTATATACAATTTTATTTTGGTGCCTTAAAAATGGCTAAAATCAATGAATTAAAGTTCGAATTGCTTCATCACTCACCTTAGTTGGTGCTATTTTAAGGAGCTAGACAGTTCTTACTGAACAGAATGCAAAGTCAAAAGCCTAATAGAAACTAAATTATTCGGTTGCTGCAACCAAAATATTCAGTTGGCAAGTAATTCAGTTGTCACGATGAGGCTGAAGTTTCATAACTTCTAATACATTGATTTTAGCAAAGACTATAAAACTTTCAAGATGTACATAATGGGTCAGTGTTTTCATTTTTAGAACATGAAAGTGTGATTTCTGCAAAAAGAAAACCAAACAATAAAAACTCGCGGACTTTTGACAGAAGTATTTATATGGACTTAGGAAAAGTATCCATGAATTTTGTAGTCGATAAAACTTTTGAATATGCATATTTATGTCTGGTCCTCATCTAGTAAATTGTACATAACTATATTTTGTTCAATTTTTAATTTCATAATTGTTTATCATATTTCTTAAGGCCTATATAACACATAGTAAAGGTTGAAAATGTAACCGCTTAACCGATTGTTCAGGTCGAATAATTATTTGAGTATTAAATTATTTATTTTGACATAAACCGAAATAGAGTCATTTATTCGAGGAATCAGTTAATTGATTAACCAAATTGGAAACACTAATCATAACAGACGATAATTTTAACCTTTCTTATTATTTATTAGTAGAAAAAATTTATTGGAATTGCTTTATCTTTCAGTTAAAAACAAATCCATACCAATTGTACAATGGAACAATGAACAAGCTACAATAATGATGTATCAACCTTTTGTGCTGTTACTACACAAATTAGGGTTTCAATTACCCGCCGATGCAGGTACGGTATTTGCCCGTATTCCTGATTATTGGACAACGGAAATGATGTTTAGTTTGGCGAAAAAACTAGGACCGCTGGAAAAATGTAAGTTTGATATAAATGTAGGATTATTTTTGTTTTTGAAATTGTAATTTTATTGGTTAAATACATTCTGTGTAAAACTTTTCACACTTTTATTTTTTCTTTTTTTTTTTTTTGTTCATTGCTGTAGTGCTTATCAAATTCGATGTACATCAATTTGATGTTAATAATCCATCGGAAATGTCACACTCGGTACAACCATGCCATTATGATAATTCGGCACGCAACTCATTGAGCTCAGTGTCAAGTATTGAAATTGATATTAATGATAGTGATGAATTGCCTACAATACCAGAATTGGATGATGAAATTTTGGAAAAAGCATCACAATCATGTGAAATTTTTGCCGTACCAAATTCAAAACACTCTAATTCGATAATAAGGTAAGTTTTTTCTATTCTCCATATAAAATGCACCCACCGGCAAACATATACAGTGTACAGCAAAAGTTATGGTACCCTAGCTATAATAAAAAATCTTTCGAAATTTCTAAAAAAAAACGTATTTAATGTGTTAACTTATATACTATAACAAATCAAAATAATATTTTACTTATTTATCTAAACAATAAATAAAAAAATTAAAGATCATGGTAACTTTATATTTTTGCACAGCAAAAGCCGTGATACTACTGAAAAAAAAATAAAACTTTATTTAAATTATTGGATTTTTGAACTGGATTGCCTTACCTCATACTTAGTAGGATCAACCATTTCGGCATTAAGGGCACAAGCTTTTTTGTATAGTTTTCGTATATTTCACCCGATTCAGCCAAAAGTACTTTATTTAGCTGGCCTTTATTAGAAATTGTGTGATTTCGTATGGGTTTTTCTTAATTAACCCACAAGTTATCAATAGGGTTCAAATCGGGACTTTGAGGAGAGGTTTTTAGCATATGTGGTGTGTTTTATGCGATCCACATTTTAACGTCAGCTGTTCAAATAGATAACTATCTCAAATATTCAGTTTTTCAGCACCTGACTGAGATTTTCTTTCAGAATGTAAATGTAAACTGTTTGGACCATCGCCTCCTCAATGAACACTAAATTACCAACACCGGCTGCTGACATGCAATCCCATAACATTATTCTACCCTCTCCATACATCAAAGTTTTTATAGTATTCATTGGATTTAGCTCGTAGCACTTTTTGCGCCACACCAATGTTGAATTTTTATTTGTCCAAGAAAATTACTTTTTCCCAAAAGTGTTTTGCTTTAATTTTATATTCCGTTGCGAATCTATAAGCTTTTTTGTGTTTTATTTGCTAAAGTGGGGCTTCTTCTGAGCAATACGAGCATTGACCGGTCTACATAATGCACTCACGTACCGTGTCTGCAGAAACAGCTTCCCCAATGATTCCTTAAACTCCGAAGATATTTTAAGTGCACTTCTGAATGGGTCTTATTTAATAATCGCTTCAATTTATTATTGAGCTTTGGTGGACGGCCTTTTTGTGTCTCCTTTTCAATTCTTTTTCCTATTTGGAAAAAATTTATAACTTCTTGCACCGTTGATTTGATCCTATTTAAATTTTTAGCAGTTTCGGTGTATGTCTTACCAATTTCTATTAATTATTATTTTGCGTTCTTTTATTGCTACCCAGCAAAACCATACCTTACCAAATAATGTCTAAAGTAATGTGTAGCCATAGGGGCTCATGGATTACTTTACACCTTACTTCACTGATGAATTTTACAGGCGATGAGCCTCAAAGTAATGTATATACCCATTACTTTAGAGGTGAGAATGTAAAGGGTTACTTATATGGTTATGAGGATGGAAAAAGTAATGTGTCTAAAAATAGATTTTTAAAAAAGAGGAATTTTTATTTAAAAAAATAATACAAATATTTAATACGTTATTAAAAATAATGTGGTCATGATAGGAATCGAACCAGGGAACTCTGGTTGCCAGCCAAGAACTCTACCCACTGAGCTATTGAAATTTGGAAAGTACCATTATGTTTTTTAAAAGTGAATCAACAAAAGTCTAAGGGATGCCAACAGTTTTGTAATACAATTTTATAGGGTAAATCAAATATAAGAGCGTTTATGACTAGTGGTATCATGACTTATGCTGTGCTTAAATATGCAGTTATATTTTTTATAAGTTTTATTTAAAAAACTGAAATATTTTTTTTGGATTTCTGGTAGTATACAAGTGAATACAAAAAATAAAAATAACTATCACATTTTCAGTTACGTAATTTTTGAGAAATTTTAGGAAATTTTTTTATTTTCACTGGGGTACCATGACTTTATTATGTTTGCATCCCACAAGTATAATAATGTTAATGATTATAATTGCAAATATGTACATCTCTACTTAGGTGGAAAAGGATAAACATGTATAATAACTATAAATATAAAATAATAATTTCAAACATATATTTATATATTTGTTTCTAAACAAATATATGTTGAATTGAGATGATTAATTAATTTATTATTTTATTACCAGTGCATTCATATCAATTGTTATGAATTATTACTTTAATTCTACTCGTTCCCAGTGCGAGTATATTTTTCTCCTTGTATAGTGTTTCAATTCCTTTCGTTCGCTTTTCCAATCCAATTTGTGTCCCCTTTCCTAGTGTTTCTATACCACTGGTATTTGTCTCTTATTAAATATTTGCCTTTCTAATACAACAAGATATCTCTAGACAAAGTGGTTTGAGAAGTCCATTAACAAAGCCACTTTTCCCCTTTTGAAGCTATATCTAACAGGTCAATTGCGAAGTCCCCGGCCAGACACATAGATGGCGCTACTAGATTGAAATCGATATGATTTTTAGTTAGCCCTAACCTCCAAAAGACACGTGTATACATTTGACAGCTGTCGGATCATTAGTTTGTGAATTATAGCATTTTGAGTGAAGCAACTTTTGTTATTGTGAAAAAATGGATAAAAAGGAATTTCGCGTGTTGATAAAATATTGCTTTTTTAAGGGAAACAAAACAGTTGAAGCAAAAACTTGGCTTTATGACGAGTTTCCGGACACTGCCCCACGAAAATAAACCATCAAGAAAGGGTATGCTAAGTTTAGACGTGGTGAAATGAGTGGACGCCCAAAGAGGTTGTTACGGACAAAAACATCAAAAAAATCCACAAAATGATTATCAGGTACTCCAAAGATATCAACTGAACGTGTACATCATATCATTCACGAATATTTGGGTATAAGAAAGCTCTGTGCAAAGTGGGTGCCGCGCGAGCTCACTTTGGACAAAAACAAGTCAGTGAATTGCTTCCGCATCCACCGTATTCTCCAGATCTGGCCTGTTCTCAGATCTCAAAAGAATGCTCGCTGGGAAAAAATTTTCGTCGAATGAAGAGGTGGTCGCCGAAACTGAGGCCTATTTTGAAGCAAAGAATAAATCGTACTACAAAAATAGTATCGAAAAGTTAAAGGGTCGCTATAATCAGTGTATCACCCTTGAAGGGGACTATGTTGAGTAAAAAAAACGAGTTTTGCCAAAAAATGTGTTTTAGTATGGTAGGCCGGGACTTTTCAATTGACTTGTTACTATACTAGTAGCAATAATTCCAAAAAATAATGAATTAGCCCTCACTCCAAGGAACGGAGTTTTTAAATTTCGGGTTTCTAGCCTAAAGAGTTTCGGCTGACCACTAAAGGGCAAACATTTCGCCTTTAAACCCCCAACGATTCTGGCGGAAATTCCAAAAAGTACTTCTTCAATAATTTAGCCCATACCTCAAACAGCCCTGGGCGGGCGGTTTGAGGTGGACTTGCCCTTTTTTGACCCTCCCCGTTGGAATTTTCAAAAATTTCATCTTAGTAGATGTCTACACCAGAGAAGGAACCTGAGTACCAAATTTCACACAGATGCCTGATGATTTCTTTGTTAAGAATCGGCCATTTTCCGAAAAAGGGGGAGAACAATATAGAAACATCTCCATTTTTTTTTTTTTAAATATATAGTTACGTTAAATACATCTCCTTTATAATTTTAATTAATTTCCCAAAATTGTATTAGGCAAAATGAATGATAAATCACACAATTACAATCTTGTTTTAAGTAATCTTAACAATAATATTAATCGTTATAATTAATTCCTTTTTTTTTTGTTATTTTAATCTATTAGATATACACCTGAACCAACATCAATACATTCTGTTCCAAATTGGTTGCAATTAGTAATGCGCAGTAAATGTAGCACCACATCTACATCTACTACTGATGCAGTAGCAACAGCCAGCTTAGCAAATTTGACCACAAATGCTTGGTAAGTTGTGAATACTTTTATTTTCAATTTCATTCAGGCATTTAGTTCATATAATATAATTTTTAATTACATCGGTTATTAATTTTATGTGATACAAGATTTTAACGTGAGATTATAAGTAGTAAAATATATTTAATGTAAAGGGTGGTTAAATTTTAAGGGCTGATGTTGATTTTGAATAAAACACAAATTATTTAGGAAACTATTGTCATTTCTTTTTATTATGATAATATGGTATGGTTCAATTATGTAGGGAACAAAATATCGGTCAAATGGAAGCCGTAACCTCGTGACACACTATCGCGAACAACAGCAATGTTTTCCGCAGAACGAACTGGGCGGCCATGCACAGGTGTTTTCACAGACCCGGTTTGCTGAAATTTATCCACAATTCTCCCGGTTGTGCACACATTTGGTCGATTGTGCTGACCAAAAAAAAATCACGAAGTGCACGAAATGCGTTTTGATTTGAACGCCCATTTTCATAATAAGCCTGAATAACTTTAACGCGTTGCTCGATTGTGTATCTTTCAATGGTTCAAATTGATTTAGTCTGAAATTGAGAAATGTCAAATGAAATGCAGAAAAAAACTTGACGTTTAGGTGTGGTTCACATTCAACATCGGCCCTTAAAATTTAACCACCCTTTATAAATAGTTAATGTTAAGTAGTAATAAATATAAAATTTAACATAATTTTAGTTAACATGCAGTGCTTTAGAGCTTTTACAAACATTTTGGCGCCCAACGTTAGGACATATATCAGTTATACAGCAATAAATGTCGGTGCCGAAAATATATAATTTTTCAACGATCTTGTAGTGCAGTTAAAGTTCTTATTTACAGAACTTTTATTATGGGTCCTAAAGATTTTTAGTCACCAATATCTTGTTTCCATATCACATATCATAAAACACCATCAACATTTAATTTCCATACAATTTGAAAAGCTTCACCTTTTAAAGTCTTACAGTTTCCACATGACGAAGACAACGACAACTGTACAAATTTGTCAGAGAATTCTTGTTGACATATTAAAACCAAATAAAAAAAATTATTATCTCCACCTACGTGTAAATCGTGAACAACAAAAACTCATATGAATTTATTTCATCTTATATACATAAAAATAAGTAAAATTAAAAATGTTTGAATTCACTTAATACACCGGTATAATACCAAATATTATTTAACTAGAAATATGATCTACATGGTTCGATCAAATCCCAAAACGTCATATGACGTTTTATAATATTGGAAAGGAAAAAATAAAACCGACAAAAATAAAAAAATAAATAAACAGTAGCTTCTAATATGTATGATTATGTCTCATGTGTCCATGTCACCATAAATGGGGGAGAAACAGCATTAAAGGTAGCTATAACAGAATTGTGTCCCATACACATATGGGTATAAACATGATCTTGATATGAGTTGTAACACAAAAAAATGTACATTTAGTATATATTTTTTTTGTTTGTTTGTTTCTTTCACATTAATCTAGATACATTTGTACAATGTGCTCTTAAAGTTTACGAAATTTTGTTAGCGAAATTTAAAAAATCGTGTAACAATCATAGTCTGAATCAGTTCTAGGAAAGCGGTAATGAAGCAAAGAAATTGTCAAAATTTTTTTTTTAATTGGTTCATGTTTGATTTTTAGAAAGTTATCGCGAAAGTTTTTTTGCAAAACCATAAAAATAAAAAAAATTTTTAAGCAAATATTGTATGTTTCAAAAAGTGTGCTCTGATGATCTGTACATAAAAATCAGTTTTAGCCCGCTGAAAAAAAGACCCTGCCAGATATATAATTTCTCTGGTAATAAACATATTTTTGAACACTCTACACTCAAAAAAAAAAAATTAACTGGATAAATTCCAGTTAATTTTAAAAAAAGTTAACTTATTTGAAGGAAAAATTTAAATGAAAACGGCGCAAAAAAAAAAACTTTTTACCAATATTTAATTAAATTTTCCTTGAAATTAAGACACAAATTTTACTTAAAATTTTGGTAAAAATTTCTAAATTATAAAAAAAAACTGTAAAATTTCCTCCTAATTAGTTCACACATCATCTAAAATTTTACTGTTAGTTAGAAAATGTTTCCTTGGTTTTAAGCAAAATTTTATTTTATTTAAGTTCATTAGATAATTTTTTTTACTAAACACTAGGACTTAAATGCATAAAAATAAGAAAATATTTTCTAACATCTTAAATTTTCTTAAATTTGATAAAAATTTTCTAATAAATATGAAACTGTTTCTATGATAAAGGTAATATATTTTATCATATATTTTAAAGTACTTTACACTCATTGTTTAAGTATTTTAGCACTTTCGGAGGACTTCCGCTTTGTGAGAACACTGCTCTTAATAAGCTTTTTGCTATACATTTTTGTCTTTAAATTAAATTATACTGCTCATGTATTTAAAATTTAATTTCATTTGCAAAAAGGTAAACAAACTAAAAAAAATGTACTGCGGGATTTTCTGAAACGTAATAAATTGTGACAAAGTCAGATCCTTTTCGTAGTTAATTAACGGTTCTGCTTGAGAGAATTGCAAAAAGGGACGCCCTACGTGACACACGGCATCTAGAGCTAAGGAACACTGGGGGTCCTTTGTCTTCTTAAATTAAAAAATTTAAGGAAATTGTTGCAAAAATACAAAATATCACAGTCACATTTCTCGACATTATTAAAAAATGGAAAAATGTGAAGTTTTTTTATGTCATTTTTAGCTTAAACTTTAATTGACTTATACCAAAAATAGTTTTAGTGCCTTCGATAAATATAAAGTTTAATAGGCGCAAAGTCAATTATAGGAAAGCCATTATGCCGTAATGTATAAAATGTGCTTGTGATATTTTGTATTGTAGTCAGCAAACAAAATTATTGCATAAAAGCGCAAAATTTTAAATTTTTTACCTGGTAACAAAATTTTAAAATATTTTTTAAGCTATTTTAAGCTAAATTTTTAGAGTGTTAAGATTATGAAAATAATTTAAACGTTTTCCAAAAAAAAAAGAAATCCTATGCCTAATTTTATTATTTCATCAAAAATTAGAAAACATTTACTTGAAAAAAAAATAAATATGTATATTATTAAAATTTTTAAAATTTATTTGAACTAAGTTGCTTGAAAATTTTCCTTAGAAATAGAATACAAGTTTCTATAATTAAATAAATTTGTATAATTACATAGAAACAAATTTATTACTTTTTGTTTTTAATTGCCTAAACTATTATTTAGAAAACAATTCTTAAAAATTAGAAAGTGGTAGACTTAAAAACTGAATTTAGAAATTGCTTAGTTAATTTTACTACTCGCGAAAAAAAAAATTAAACCACATTAAGTTTAAGTACTTTCTCAATTTAAGTTAGACACATTTTTTTAACTAAATGGTAGAAAATTATGTTCTAAATTTTTTTGAACTAAACAAATGTCTTAAAACTGGGATGTTTTTTTTTTTTAAATTGATACATTTTTATTTAATATACTTGTTTTTTTCTCCTAAAATTAAGAAATATTATTTAAGAAAGGGATGAACTATTTCTGAGTATATAAATTATTTCGTTTTTACCTAAACATAGAAATTTTTTTTCATTTTAAGAAAATTTTTCTAAGTTTTAGTAAAATTTAACTTAAATTGAGGAAAGTTTTAAAACTTTTTTAAAGGAAATTTTAGATTAATTTTAAGTTCATGTTCTTTTTTATTTTGAATGTGTAAATTATATTTGCAGTAATGACATAGTGCTTGTTAAAAATCGGCATAGTGCTTGTTAGGGAATTTTTGCATCCAAAGTTAAAAATTTTGGAAGTTTTAAGAGAAAAAAAATGGATAACATATATAAATATTTAATATTTAATCTGTTATTTGAACTAAGTTAATTGATTATTCAGTTCTAATATTTATTTGAGTTCTAAACTAATTATTTTAATATTAACTTAAATAGAGGCGAATAATCGGGGAATTGATACTGCACATTTGTCATGCTATATACAGGTTTTCTAGCTGAAACAGCCCTAACATGTTTTCTATTGGATACATATAGGGGCTTTGTGCTGGCCACTCGAGAACCTTAATGTGATTCCTCTCCAGCCAAGACTTGACGACCCGAGACTTATGCTTAAGACCATGCTAGTGACAAATCGTCAGCACACACAGAAAACAGACTCATTTTAACAACCGAATTTCTTGCCAATTGAATAGTTTGGTTAAAGCCACCGATATATTTGTTTGTCGCAACCTATATTCGGTTAATGCAACAGAATTTCGCTTGATCAAATACTTTAACCAAATATTTTAATTTAATTTTTTTGTTGGGACAACCAAAATATTCAGTTGGCAAGAAATTCGGTTGTTACGATGAATCTGTTTTCTCTGTGCATAATCACTATTCAGATTATTTTCTAAGTCAGTTTTCACTATCGGACCTATCGGACTATCGGAGGTAAATCATCCTAATACCATCGCCGAAAACCCACCGTGCTTCACTAGTTTTTTTTGGTATATTTGAGATTTAATTGAGCGTTTTGTGGGGAATTTGCATGCGGTCTGACATCATTACCAAGAACATTAATCTTCGATTCATTGCTTCAGACAACCAATTTCAAAAAAATTTGATCACAGTGTAGATATTCTTTTGCAAACTCTAGACCCTGCTTAATATTTTTTTTTGACACATTCGGATTTCGTCTTGATAAATTATTTGTAGCCAAACGCCTTCTTACTATTCTTGCTAATATTTTAACATTGTTTTCTGATTCCATGCTAGACCTTATTTGCTTAGAGGGAAATTAAGTGTAAATTTTACTCATTCTGGTCATTAACCTGTCTGCGGAAGAAGACGTTTTTCGGAGTTTTCATTCTCGAAAAATAATGATAGTCTTATATTTTTTATAATGTTTAATTGCATTACGCGGTAATAAAAATGATTTTACCACATTAGCCTCCGAAACAAAATTTAAGAAACATTTCTGCGAGGGTAGTATTTCTATTTTTGCCCGTTAGGAGATCACTATAATTGACTTAGAAGATGCTAAAATTTTTAATACAATCGTTTTGTAAATAAATATTTATTTTTCTAAGCTTAATTACCTACTAAAACTTAAGTGACTTAATTATGTGTCCACTTAATGGGGTTTTTCTTGAAACTTTTTTTTTAAGTCGGTAGTCATGTACAATTCTGCAAACTAACATTATCTAGTGCTTGATCGAAGAATTTTTTTATCACAACTTTTTTTTAGAAGACCAAGGGAAATAAGGCCCCCACTTAAACCCACTTAACCCCTGAATGGTAATATATATTTTTTGCCTCCAAAAAGTTATATACAGTCGTGGTCACACAATTTTAACTAACATTTTTTCTGACTATATTTAAAAGAGCTTGCTTAAGTTTTTGTTCATTCCAAATATTTCAAATATATAGACCTGTTAGTTTTCATTTTAAATAAAAAACTAATTCAGCGCTTGATGTCGAAATGTTCAAAATAGCACCATAAACTTAAGAACCTGCTTCAGCGGCAATATCCAGGACCAGTGACAAATACGGATTTTCGAATCCACGTAACCCCTTACCAATATACACCAATTTATGCTGGCGAAATTTTTTATAAAAAACATATTTTCTACTTTGTAAAGTAAAATTATGGATTCGACATCTTAACGGGAATTTTTTCAAAATTCGAAATTAACCCTAAAACCAAATAAGCACAAAAACACTTCTATCAACGACCACATGTACCATTTGGAGGCAATTAAAATCGAAAATGACATATGTGCTTCAGTGCCGCAACCTCCCCATTCTACCCTACTAGCAAATTTTATTTATTTATTTATTTTGTTTATTAATCATATAATTTCAAATTATATGTTAATACCCTAACCGAGCACTAGCAACAAAGGCCTACGGCTCGTTGTAGCGAAAACAGACCAGAGCCTCTGGTGGGAATTGAACCCACGACCTCCGCACTGATAAGCAAGCACGCTACCAACTAGCCTACCGGGGCGCTCCCACTAGCAAATTTTGTTGAATGTATTTTGAATGTATTTTTATTTTTATTTACATCGCTATTAATCAAATTCTAAAAAATCACAAGCAAAATTTTTTAGAATCAGATCTTAAATTTACGTATTCTAAAAGAGGTTATATAAGATAGTAATCCATTGTACTAGTTCTGGAAAGCGTTCCTCGAAATCCGAATGTAAAATACACAACTGAACAAAAGCTACTTCTAGATCAAGATCTAAATTGATTTCTGATGATGATCAATGATGTGATGAATATATTTATGAAATTCCAAATAATTTTGTATCACAACATATGTATGTTGGAGTTTCTTTGTTTTTAAGACCAATTTTAATGATTTTTCATCTGGTCGGTATTTTTAGGTGTATTTGCTAAAAAGCCAACTTGTTGTAGTCAAAACTTAATTGTCAACATGATGATATTTGGTTTTATATATTTATTTAGCCATAAAGCACTGTAAATAGTTTTTCACGTGCAAATATTTTACTCGAAATTTAATTGAGGTCATAATTCGTAATTTAAATTGTAAATATTATTACCCAAAATGACATTTTTTCATAGGAAAAATAATAGTATTGTGGGTGGGTGGGAACTGGCTAAAGAAAATGTGAACTAAATTCAGGTTTACAAATTTCTATGAAATTTGAAAATATTTTGAAATATTTTTCAAAGAAATTTTAATGCCTTTTGTCAATTTGTATTTAGTTAAGAGTTTATTTAGCCACCTCGCACAACGCTTGTATATTAAAATTGCGTAAAAACAAATTGTTCTAAATTTTCACGTAAAATTCATTATCGTGAAAAAGTCTTTTTTTTATAAGGAGTATTACAGTTTTTTTCGTGTGAAACCCGAAAAACTTACTGTGCTTATAAAACAATAATTTTAATAGCTTTTAATCTACACTTAAAATTTGGTAAAAATTTCTAAATTATAGAAAAATTGTACTACTGAGAACTAAATTTTTATTAGAAACAGTAAGGAGGAAATCCTAATTAGTTCATAAATCATCTAAAATTTTACTGCTAGTTAGGAAATGTTTCCTTGGTTTTAAGAAAAATTTTATTTTGTTTAAGTTGATTAGATAATTTTTTTACTAAAAATTAGGACTTAACTCCCTATAAATAAGAAAATATTTTCTAACATCAAGTTAAATAGCACCTCTTTTAAGTGAAAATTATCCTTATCCTGCTTCTATGGTAAAGGTAATATATTTTATTATATATTTTAAAGTACTTTACACTCATTGAGTAAGTATTTTCCCACTTTCGGAGGATTTACACTTTGTGAGGACACTGCTCTTAACAAGCTTTTACATTTTTGTCTTTAAATTAAATTGAATTATACAAAATTCATCAATTTAAAATATAAATTAAATTTCATTTGCAAAAAGGTAAACAA
Organism: Eustalomyia histrio; assembly: GCA_949748255.1. Taxonomy (NCBI): domain Eukaryota; kingdom Metazoa; phylum Arthropoda; class Insecta; order Diptera; family Anthomyiidae; genus Eustalomyia; species Eustalomyia histrio. The sequence continues at coordinate 50,007,208 of OX456526.1, read as the reverse complement.
ATTAAAAAAATGTACTGCAGGATATACTGAAACGTAATAAATTGTGACAAAGTCAGATCCTTTTCGTAGTTAATTAACGGTTCTGCTGAGAGAACTGCAAAAAGGGACGGCCTAAATGACACACGGCATCTATTGCTAAGGAACACTGGGGGTTTTCAATAAAAAAATCATATACCAAATTTTATTATTTTTTTAAAATTAGAAAACTTTTACTTGGAAAAAAGAATATTTTTTTAAAATTTTTCAAATTTATCTGAACTAAGTTGCATGAACATTTTCCTTAGAAATAGTTCATCAGTTTCTAAAATCAAGTAAATTTTTATTATTACATAGAAAAAAATTTATTACTTTTTGTGTTTAATTTTCTGAACTAATTTTTAGAAAACAAGTCTTCAAAATTAGAAAGTGGTACTCTTAAAAACTGAATTTGGAAATATGGCTTTTTTAAATTTAGTTAATTTTACTGCTAGCGTACAAAAAAATAAACATACATTGAGTTCAAGTACTTTCTCGATTTAAGTTAGACACATTTTTTGAACTAAATGGGAGTAAATTATGTCCTTATTTTTTGAACTAAATTTAATCTTATTACATATGAGTATGCAAATTTCTTAAAAGTAATATGTTTTTTCTTAAAATTAATAAATTTTTATTTAATTGACTTGGTTTTTCTTAAAATTAAGATATATTGCTAAGGAAAAATAAGGAATAAGGAAAAATTTCGTTTTTCCTCATACTTAGGAATTTTTATTCTTTTTAAGAAAATTTTTCTAAGTTTTAATAAAATTTCTGAGTATATAAACTATTTCGTTTTTCCTCATACTTAGGAATTTTTATTCTTTTTAAGAAAATTTTTCTAAGTTTTAATAAAATTTTACTTAAATTGAGGGCAATTTATAAACTATTTTAAAGGAAATTTTTGATTACATTTTAGTTCATGTCTTTTTATTGAGTGTAGGAATATGAATGGGACATTTCTCCAAAAATTGTTATTTTCTCTACTTTAAGAAGTATCCCAACAAAGAATACGTTCCGTTTACGTACCCTTTTCGGTCCGTCATAAACGGAATTCAACTCCATACAATGCAAATTTGCACATTTTTTTTAAACAAAGTCTATAAATTGGGAGACAATATTTTTATTTGTAAAATTACATAAATTTGCGCAAATCACCGTAAAACTTGTTTTAAATTTCATAAAATGTACATCAAAGATATCACTTAAATTTATTTTCGATGTGAGATTTAAGACAGCTTACTCAAAATATGCATCTGTTTTTCTAAACTTTAGCGCGCGACCTGTATAATGATCACAGTCATGTTTTAATTATTCGGGTTTGACACCAACACGAATTCTAAAGCAGCGGAAGAAAAACTAATGAATTTCGAGGATTTCCGTATTTTTAACAGAGTCAAAACGTATTGTTTTCGAAAATTCCATTATACGTTCCGTTAATGTTCCGTTTACGTACAACCTTTGACGGATACGTATTTACGGTCAGTAAACGTTAGTAGAAGCCGAATTCATAAATCCGTACGTGTCGAAGAGTCCGTAAAAATGTTTCTTGAGATGTTTTAATATTTTTCTTTTTTTTAAAGAATAAAATTTTTTCTTAAATTTCATTTTCTAAAATCATTTCTGAGGAATAAATCCATAAGCTTAATTATCGGAAATCTATAAATATTATGAATGAATGTAAATTTTGTATATATTATTTCGATTTCTATGTTTTAATTATCGTGCATGTTCTTAGAATATTTCATATTCCCCTAATTACAAAAACGGTGTTTTTGAATTCGTACGATTTTAGTGTTTATGTTCGAAAAAGATTTTAAATGTTGAAACAAAAAAAAAACTTGTTTGCACGAAATTCCATTCCGTTTAATGCGAACAATAAATTCCAGTTTTTTTTTTTTGAACGAAAAATGATTTTTTCTCTAAAATGGACCTATTTCCCGGATCTTAAAACGAAATGAATAGTTGGAATCGTAAAAAAATTTCCCTTAATTTGAGATGTCAGAGTTACCATTTTGGGTGAGTTTCGGTTTTTCGGACCTAGCGGATCCCAGAAAAAAATTCTTTTTTAATTTCCGAGGGGGTGTTTTCTTCTCACAACATATGTTTAATAATAAGAAAACCACATAATAATTGATTTCATCTGCTAACCATCTGGCGAATTCAATTAGTAAAAAACTAGTGAAAGTGAATTTTAAAATACCAAAAATATTTTAATTCGTTTTATATTTTGCGTAATTTAATGTTTCTAAGGAATAGTAAACACTAATTTATTAAAACAAAAGAGATGAATAAATTTTATTCTGAATGATTGAAAAATAATACTTTTAAAATTTTTTTAATGCATTTAATAAAATGGAGATTAAGAACGATTTACTTCCGTTCATTTAGTGAAATGATATAGGAAATTTTTCATCATTAAACTATAATATTTAAAACAAACATCACTGTTGCAAATAATATTAAAATTTGTTCATTCAATTAGTAAAATGTTAAATGAAAATAACATTTAAATCTAGAATGATAGGAAGTCAGTCAATACAAGTTAAATCTTTGGCAATGTAGCTACTTAATGAAATCTTGAGGGATTCATTCTACGAAATGATAAAATTACATTTTTTAGTTCTGAATTAAATTTTCAGTTTTAATTCTGAAGAATTTTTAATTCTAAAGAATTTTTAATTCTGAAGAATTTTTAGTTCTGAAGAATTTTTAGTTCTGATGAATTTTATTAATTCTGAAAATATCTTATATGATATTAATGTACTATCACCGTTTGTCATATAATCCATACTTTTCGATTTTGTATTATAATTGATTCACCGAATTCCCCGAATTATACACCTTGCAGTTTTGTATGCATTTATTTAAATTAAATAAAAATAAATATTTCCGTATGAAGTTAGTTTATTATATTTAAAACAATTAAAATAAATAATTGCTACATTTCTTTATAAATGTAATAAAAAATCCAGCTGTTTTGTAACAAGAGCTTGAAAAATACTTACGATAATCTCACAGCTAACGGCCCTTATACAACCAAAAAGCGCTGAAATAATATTCGCTTTTATTATTATTTAAGGCCGCTAAGTGAGGGATTTATGTGATTTCTTTAAAAAAACATTAATCGATTTGTTATTGTTAAAAGTTTATCTAAATTTGAAATTGGAGTATTTAGTTAAACACTTGATTAATTTAATTTCGAACATATTTCAAATTAGTTTAAACAGAACTTTACTCGCAAGAACATTAATCGGTAAAAATGGAAGTTTAAATATAAACCAGTGTCTGTTTCCAAAAAAAAAAAATAATAAAAATTATAAAATAAATAATTGATTTTCTAAAAATAAAATGTTTTTAAAGCTACTTAATTGTACATAGCGTGTTTTTACGATATACAATTTTCAAAAATTACTCTTGCAAAAGAGTTCGCTGTGTACATTTTGTAGTTTTTAAAACACTTGGCACAATCATCGTTTAAGTTTAAATATAAATATTTCAAAAAAAAGTGTTTATAGAAATCATCTATGTTAAAAATCCTTTGAAAGCAATTATTTATTTTGAATTGTTATTTTTATTAATCAAAGACAAAATTGATTTTAGCTTTCTTGGATTTTAACATCAAAACATCTAATTTGAATCGATGATAAAGTGTGTCCTTAATATTTTTAATTTATACAATTTACACGATATTGCTCCAAATGATGTGTGTTATAGTTCTCCCCCCCCCCCCACCACCTCCCCACCCCACAAAATAAAAAATTGTTTCAATGACTCACATTATTTGAAGCTTTGGAGTGTATTTGTTGTTATATCTTCCACAGTTTGTGATAATCAAAAGTGTTTTTGTTTGTTGTTATTCTTCAAAATTTTGAATTCATTTCAAAAATGACATAATGTTTGTTTAGCCTTAATTTTATCAATCAATTTCTTTAACTGTAAAACTCTTTGTTTTTGATTGTAAGCTACCACCATTGTGTCTTTTTTGAAAAAATATTCATGTTCTTCATAGATTACTAGAGTTTCCAATTATTTTATCCGCTAAAGTCATTATTCGAAAAAAAAACAAAAATTAATTAATCGGTTATTCGGCTTAGTTAAATAAATGTTTTTCTTTCATCAATAAAAATCAGGGACTGAAACCTGAAAAAATGGGTTCAGATTCGAGTGAATCAAAATAAAAAGTTCAGGTTCGGGTACGGTTCAGGGTTCGGGTTCAAAGAAATTTTCATTTAATAATTTATTAATTATTTTTTCAAGTTTTCTTCTTTAAAGTTTGTTCTTTGACGCGACAAAATAAATTTCAAGGCTGAAAAGTCCCTCTCATTTGAAGAATTTGATTTAGAAAATCGTTTCTTCTTTTTTAGAACTTGTTCGAGTATATTTTTATCATCTTCTGAAGAACAAGATATTGATTCTCTCATAAAAATCTTTTCTTCTCTTTCCATTTGTTAATTTTTTTAACAGGTGCAAAAACTTCTATGAATTCTTCACAAATATTCCAAATATTATCATTCATAGTTAATGCAGCATCCAGTAACTGCGAACAAAATCTTCTGTATTCCAATAAGGCTTGAACCATGTCATAACTGGAATTCCATCTAGTGTGACAGTCTAGTACGGATTTTTTAAAATTAAGGTTTTTTTCTAGAGAAGAAATTTTTGGTATTCACAATTTTTTGCAAATAGCTCTGCTTTGATCAAGTAAAAGAAGGATTAGATATAGAGTCAAGCACTGCAAACTGGAATGCAAGGAATGTAATGTTTTTTATGATTTTTCTATCAATCGTTTTTAACGCCATGAACAGCAAGAATATTTTTTTTTACATTTTTGAATCCGAACCTGGTTAAATTTTTGAGTTCAGCGGGCTCGGGTTTAAAGTCTTATAAACAGCGAACCTGAGCCCGTTTCAGTCTCTGATTAAAAACACAGAGTAGTTTTTTTTATGAAATATCAAGTCGTCTACTCAGGCTTTTTGTGAGGAATTAAAGGACTCTTTAAAAATAAAATGTTGTCAGACATGTTCAAGTGAAGCGTTAAGCCTAAAACAGATAACGCAGTGTTTTACCTCAGTGAGACATTTTGTCAATAAAGCTGGTTAATATTTTCTTTGACATATATTTGTCAGTGTCGAGAAATTAGAAAATATTCTCATTAAATAAGAGCTGTCTTCAAACAAAATTCAGTATTTAAAATATTGTTCAGTTTTTGCGAAATCCACGAACAAAGTTTGACAGAACGGCCAGTGTTCAATGGCACTATCAGAATTTATTTACAAGGATACGTACGGCGAAACGCAACTCCTGGAAGCTTTTTGGCGAACAGGTTGATGGCGTGAATGACATGTCGGGGATTAAAAAGTTCTTGTCAAACACCCATACTTAGATTAAAGCTCTAAGTAACGGTCATGGTAGCGGAGCCAATGGATTCTAAGGATTTTAATGGAAAGGCACTTCTTATTGAATGGTACCGTCATAAACGGACCGGTACGTCGGCAAACGGGGATTGGTTCAGACGACGATCTGACTATAAAACTCTAGGTGGTGAAATGGGCTATAAGCATTTTCACCCTATATAAGGGAGCAGGACTCGATAAAATCTTCCTCGCCTAAATGAGTGCCTAAATTTTTGCGTGTACTCCAAATCTTTGGCAGGAAGTCACATTGTTTTTTATAGCAAAGCCGGGTTAGAAGACAAATACTGACCAGAAAGCTTATCGTCTGATCAGCTTAACATCTTTTTTGTTGAAGATTTTTGAGCGTATCATCGCATCATCGCATGGTTAAGGATAACGAACGAGCTGCTCAGTTTTAGGCAGCATGCGTACGTTAAGGAGAGATCGTGGAGTCCACTTTACACGAGGTTCTGTGCTATATTGAAAGGTCTTTCAATGCAGGACAAATACGCTTATTTAGTCTTCCGAAATTTTTTGATGTAAACGATACACTTGACATATGCTAGAAAACCATTGGATATATTGCTAGGTCAGTGGAACGAATATCAGGGACAGCTTTTTTGTGGCACTCGATGTTTAGGAATTCTATCCGAATTATTTATGTAAGAGGGCTTCTATGGCACTCAAATTATGCTATGAATTGACAACATCTAGGGGACTGAATATGAACTTGGAAAAAATCGAAGTTTGTTCAATAGGAAAAGGACGCAGACTACGTTTACCCCTCCTTTTTTTCCATAGTAATTAAGAATAGTGTCAAGTACCTGGGAGTTGTTCTGGATAGAAAACTCTGCTGGGGCGGCGATATCGAGAGTTATATGTAATGCAATCGATTAACCGAATCCTCGATAAATTGACATAATTTTGGTTAATGTTTAAACAATTAATTTAAAATTCAAATAATTATTCGACCAAAATTTTTAATATGGATTTTTTTCATTCGACCCGAATAACCGATTAAATAATTTTGTCTTATATGGCAGGGTCGAACAATTGGAAACTCAAATAGACGAATTTTTTTCTTGGAGTTTTAATAAATTTTCGGCGTAATATTTTCACAATTGGTGTAAAAAAAAAAAAAAATTAAAATTGTATAAAGGTCTGATAAATACTTTCCGTGCCTCAAAAAGGACAAAAGTCAGGTTTTGGAAAATTCTACAATACATTTTTAACAATATTTGTTTTATTATTGCGAGTTTTAATGAAAATTGCTACAATATAATTTTTAATATGAGCGCCCCGGTAGACTAGTTGGTAGCGTGTTAGCTTATCAGTGCGGGGGTCGTGGGTTCGATTCCCACCAAAGGCTCTGGTCTGTTTTCGCTTCAACGAGCCGATAGCCTTTGCTGCTAGTGCTCGGATATAATTTGTAATTATAAAATATATATAAATAAATAAATATTTAATATTTTTAATAAAGTTAAACCCGCAATAAAAAAATATGTTTTGGCAATCGTATTATAGTTGTGACAATCATACTCTTTGCCTGTTTTGATTTTTAAGTTATCACATTATAATCCAAATATTAGCATATTATAGTCCAACATATCATACCATGATACCTATATTATTCTCCCAGCATTCCCTAAATTAAAAAGCTATTGTTAAGAATAAAATTACATAATACAGCTAAAATCTTCATAATATGTTTCTAATAATCATGTTATTATCCTAATGATAATAATGTTTTATATTGTCCCAATAATGGTATAATGTTCATGTAGATAATTTTGTGATAAAAGATAATATTATGATCATTAGACTAAAGACTACAAAACTTGTAATTTTTTTTCAAATTTAATTTCATAAAAAACGAAAATTTGTCACAATTCTGAGTTTGATGCTTTTTAATTATCTGAGATATGCTAACAAAATAGGTTGCCTTGTTTTGCCATTTTTCTTTCGGAACGAGATGTATTAGCAGGCAAAAGTTTTAGAAACCCATAAACATCTCGGAAATATTTTTTTTAATGGCTTAAGATCTCTGTTAAAATTTCTGACTAAAAATATTACAAGAAAGTTTTAATGAAATTAATAACTTTTTAACTATCAGTAAATTTTCTAGGTTTTGTAAATTTAATTGATTTGGACGCATTTTTCCCCTAGACACATTATTATCAATTCCAAAAGTTCTTAATAATCATTACGTAGAAAGTATTCTGTAATTTTTTCGTTTGCCATCATTATCTAAAATTTTAAACCAGTCAAATAGACATTTTGAGACAATATTTCTTATTTTTTTTTAAATATTCAATTCTGGACCAGTATATGCTCCAATGTTGGATTGCTGTCGAACACAAATGCCTATTTTTTATTTAAAATAAAATATCTAATACGTCAGATAATATTTCCAAACCAGCTCCTGCTGCCATATCGGGCATATGAAGAATGATTTTCACATGTTAAGTTTAAGGCGTGTTAAGATAATGTGTCATTAAGACACTCAGGACACAGAAGGGTTAATTTTTTAAACCTTATGATCTTTGACCTTTTTGGGATTAGGGACTTAGGATTGTCTGACTTGCTCAAATTTTGAGCTGCGTGAAAATTGTTGTTATGTCCACCAACTGTATAAAGTGTTACACCTCATTTTAAAGATCTTTCGGCTTTCTAGAATGAAACAGTCGATTTCAGCGTATTTACGAATTTTTTAAACTAGCTGAAGTACGATGTTTCATTTTGGAAAACTTGAGATAAATCGCAATCACAATTGTTAATATATTCACTAGTGTTTTAAAAGATTACACGCTGCTAGTGCAGCTTATAGTTCTGTGTGGGTGTTTTATATATAACCGAATACATAAAGTTAATCTGCTGTAATATTTAATCATATCCAATTTGATATTTTTTTTAATATCTGATGTAATATAAAGCTGATCTTATTTGAACCGAATAATGGAAAATTAAATTAGATCCATCAATAGGATATAAATTGATTCGAAAAATGGTAGATTAAATTAGATCCAGTAATGTAATTGGAGACTTTATAAGATCTAAATTGATCCAAAAAATGTCGGATCAAATTGAATAAGATTAGATCCAACAATATACATATTGTATGGAGTTTAGTTTATAAAAAAATATACAAAAAATTGTTGTAAAAAAATTGTGAAATTGTATTTAAAAAAAGTTGAGTCTTAAATTACTTTACGTTTATAACACATGCAGTACGTTATCTATGATGGGTAAATTATTACTTTTTACTTGTAAATGATGCAAAAGTTAACCATCTATCATTACAAGGTAACAAACTATATAGGATTTAAATGCCCTAACATGAATCCTCCAATAGATAAAATTCTTTATAATTTCGATTTTTACTTTAAAAACAAGGAAAATATTTATGATTTGTCATCGAAGAATTTTGATTAGAAATAATTTATTTTTATAAAAAAAGCGGAAATATTAGTATTAACTACATATCATAAATCTTCCCATAATACATTAAGTTCAAACTGAAGTTCATTCTGCAATTGGAAAACCACATTAACAATATATAAAACCCAGCAAAACGACACATTACCAAATTAATGGTTGCTAAAGTCCGTCCTTACTTCATTGATTATTTTTTTAGGCGAAAAGCCCCAAGGTAGTGGTTTACCTATTACGCTTGAAACGTCTTCTTAGTTAAAGCATTTTCAAAGTCGATATCCATGTTTGTCTCTGAAGTTTCTTCATTTTCATTGCAAGTGCCAAGCACCAAAACTCTAAATTGTTCCTTCGGCCGCTTGTAATAATGAAATATGTAATGGTCGTTTGTTCGTAATGGATCAACACTCAAAAATATATGTTGTCTTTTTAATGTAGACCGGAGCTAAAATTTTTGTATATCCTTGCATACATCTAGTGACACTGAAATTGAAACTTATGACCGCATCCTTCTAATCCTTAATTTAGGACTTCGCAGATGTTTTATATGGAACTTAAGCCTTGCTGATGTATCTCGTCGGGGTCACCAATTATTAATAAATGTACACGATTTATTTATACATAAAGGGTGGTTAAATTTTAAGGGCCGATGTTGATTTTGTATAAAACAAATTATTAAGGAAATTATTGTCATTTCTATTTATTATGATAATATGGTATGGTTCAATTATGTATGGAACAAAATGTAGGCCAAATGGACGCCGCAACCTCGGCGGCACACCTTCATCCGATGGTCCAAGTTTTCGATGACGCTGAGGCATAATTGAGGTTCTATGCCGTTAATTGTCTCATCCTTTAGCTCTTGAATTGTCGCTGGCTTATCGACGTACACCTTTTCTTTCAAATAACCCCAAAGAAAGAAGTCCAACGTTGTCAAATCACATGATCTTGGCGGCCAATTGACATCGCCACCACGTGAGATAACACGGCCATTAAATTTGTCGCGCAAAAGAGCCATTGTTTCGTTAGCTGTGTGGCAAGTGGCACCGTCCTGTTGAAACCACATATTGTCCAGGGTCATATCCTCAATTCCTGGCCACAATAAGTTCGTTATCATCCCGTGATATCGAACACCATTTACGGTAAATGCTTGGCCGATCTCATGACACACTATCGCGAACAACAGCAATGTTTTCCGCAGAACGAACTAAGCGAGCATGCACAGGTGTTTTCACACCCCGGTTTGCTGAAATTTACCCACAATTCTCCCGATTGTGCACACATTTGGTCGATTATGCTGACCAAAAAAATCACGAAGTGCACGAAATGCATTTTGATTTGAACGCCCATTTTCATAAATAAGCCTGAATAACTTTAACGCGTTGCTCGATTGTGTATTTTTCCATGGTTCAAATTGAGTTAGTCTAAAATTGAGAAATGTCAAATAAAATGCAGAAAAAACCTGACGTTTAGGTGTGGTTCACATTCAACATCGGCCCTTAAAATTTAATCACCCTTTATAAACAAAATAGTGAATTTTATATTTTATAGTTGATCTTTTTAATACTTATATGTATGAAAATGTATTTTTAGTCTGATTCGAGATCATAGACAAATATTTATTTTTTTTGTTAATGAAAAATTTTCTTATTTGTATTGATTGTTTGTAGAGAGCTTTCAACCTCCGTATATTTACAAAAACAAAGCAAATTCACGATTTTTAGCTAGGTTGATACATGTATTTCGATCCAACAAAAGATCACTTCAGAACACAAAGTTTTAGACAAGCTATCTATTTTTATTTAGTAATCATGTAGATAGAATACACAGAAAAAGTTATTAGACACAAACTGAATGGAATGCATTTTCTGATACGCTACGACCTTCATCAACATTCTTCGTGCCCTTGAAAATGCCAATTATAAATATCTCTATTTAACTTACAAAACAACGGAAAAAGCTATTTATGCTAACATACAGTTGATTGTTATTATTGAGTTTTGATGAAATTTTCTTAGTATTTTTGTGTTTTTTACATTCTCCTTTTATTACCGTATGACCAAATTAGCTATAAGCAAATATAAAAGACATGTATGTAAATAGTTTTTTACAAATGTTTAAACAATTCTTTTTTTACCAAACCAAGTTATATTTAAATAGTAGTTTTTTATTTTTTAGTTGATCTTTTTAATACTTATGAAAATGTATTTTTAATCTGGTTCGAGATCATAGAAAAAAAATTTTTTTCAAAGGATTTATCATTACAAGGTAATGCATGAATATATGTATCCATTACCAATAATTTGTTGGGAAATGAAGCATTAATAATATAAATAAATGCATTATTTTTTTATATGACCTTCTTAAAGTTTAACCAACAACTGGGTTTGGTATGAACAATAAAATGCTTGTTAAAAAAATTACTACCATTTTTGTGTAAAAGTTCAGAGAACCAACCAAACCATTAAACAATGGGCAATTTTATGAAGTATGAAATATACCTATTCGTACTACCATAAGCATCAACTGACTACCAAGATATCTAGCCCATATGAATAGTATTTTTATTTTTGGTAGGTTCATATGGTGTGTGTATTATAAAAGTAACACCTTAAGAAGTGTCTATCAATCAAGGCATAAATCAATTTAATTAATTTGGGTAAATAACAGCAACTTTAACAATACAATTTGCTAATAAAATTATAGCAAAAAAAAAATACTACTATAAAACACTTTTGGCATTAAATAACACTCGTAAATGTTTTGGTTTTAGGGAAAATATAATAATAACTAAATTTTTATAGTTTTTTTAAATGTTTTTTTTTTTTTTTGTGTATAATACTAAATAAACTATTAAAATGATGTTAAATGATGTATAACATATTTTAAGTATAATCTCTTTCAATATACCAAATGATGTCCTTACGATATCGAAACGATATCACCTATAGGTGATATTTATTTGTCGTAAGTGCCATACTTGTGATACGAAAATGCGAGTTTTTGTAAGAAAAATTTTACTTTCCTGTTGAAAACTGAGTCAATATTTCTTAGAAAACGAAACGTTGAAAAAAACCGAGCACCATTAAAATGTTAAATCGCTTTGACACTGATATTAAAAGTTATATAAAAAAAATTTAATTTTGAAAAGTTCATATTTATTTAAAATTAGCTTATTATTGGTTTGGTCCATATTCAGGTTCGGGTTTGGGTTCGGTTCAGGGTTCGGGTTCAACATTTTAAAAAAAATTTATTTATTTTCAAAGAAATTTTCGTTTAATTTTATAATTAATATATTTGTTCTTTGTAGCGACAAAATGAATTTACACTCACCAAAAAAAGTCTGTAATGGCAACTGAAAATTTTGCTGTTATTACGGGAAATTCTGCTAATTTGAGCCCAGCGGTATTTTTTGCTAATCTTAGCAACACATGTCTGCTGACGTGTAGTACAATGAAATTAGTAGAAAAATTAGTAGCCGGTACTAAATTTTAGTAGACTTTTTGTAAAGTGGAATTTAAAATCTGTTTGCTAAAATCAGCAAAAAAAATTAGTAAAAAGCTTTGCATTTATTTTTCTTATCGAGCATCAAAAATTTTGATTATATTTTTTAAAAAACGAATTAATCATTTTGTTTTTATTTTTGAAAAATATTTGGACAATTTTTTTTTTACTTTTAAGGTTAAATTTTAATTGTTTTTAGGGCGGATTTTTAGAACTAAAAAACCTTTTTAGTGCTATTTTAAGTGGATGTCCTCTTTTTAGACATGAGTCGGTATCTTCACTTCCGATTTCTTTTTTAATATATGTAACATTTTAAGGAAATTTAAGTTTGTAGGTGTAAGTTTTAATTAGAAATAACATTTCCTTCAATATCCACTTTCTTAAAATTAGTAATATTTTTTGCTAATTTTAGCAAATCAGCTTTCAAAAATTAGTAAAATGATTTCTGAAATTAGCAACAAAAATTTGTAAATATTCTGTAAAAATTCTGTAATTTGTAAAATGTAAATAGCAAAAAGATTTGCTAAATAATAATTTTTTACTAAAAATCAGTACAAAAATAGTAGAGTGCGATTAAAAACCGTTAACAAATTTTTCTACTAACTTTTTTTCTGAGTGTAATAGCTGAAAAGTCTCTCTCATTTGAAGAATTTGATTCAGAAAATCGTTCCTTCTTTTTTAGAACTTGTTCATCATCTTCTTAAGCACAAGATATTGATTCTCTCATAAAATTCTCTTCTTCTCTTTCCATTTGCAAATTTTTGAAAGTTTTAGTTGTTTTTAAAATATGTTTTTAGCATTTTCAACATCTTCGGGACTAAGCATTAACTGAAATCTGCTATCAAGATATAATGCTGCAATCAAAAATTAATTATTAATAAAGTGGTTTTCTCTTTTTATAATATTTAATTATAATTCTAGAAGAAAAATTTGTAAATGGTTTTCAATCCCACTGTACTATTTTTGTACTGATTTTTAGTAAAAAAAATATTTTTTTGCTATTTTTATTTTACAAATTAAAGAAGTTTTACAGAATATTTACAAGTTTTTGTTGCTAACTTCAGAAATAGTTTTACAAATTTTTGAAAACCGATTTGCTAAAATTAGCAAAAAAAAAAAAAAAATTTACTAATGTTAAAAAAATTGAATATTGAAGGAAATGTTATTTCTAATAATTAAAACTAATACATATAAACTTAATTGCCTTAAAATGTTACATAGGTTGAAAAAAAGCGATCGGAAGTGAAATACCTTTGACAAACGACTCAAGTCGAAAAATGGGACATCCCCTTAAAAAAAGCACTAAAAACTTTTAAAACAATACAAATTTGACCTTAAAATCCTTAGTTTAAAACAAAAATTAGCAAATTGAAACATATTGATAAATTTATTTATGATTTAACTTTTTTGAAGCCTTTGATTTTTTTTTTAATTTTGTCTAAAAAAAAAAAAAAAATGTTGCTCAAAAAATATAAATTTGTATATTCGAATTCGTAAGGCAATTTCCAAATAAATTAGCAGCTTTAAAGTGTAACAAGTGTATCTAAATAATTGAGTTAATTTGTGCATTTTAATAATTTCGTTTTATAAATTAAAATTTTGCTATATTTTACAATTCATTGAGTTTATAGCAATTTACTAAAATTTAGTAGCACTTACTAATTGTGTATACTAATTTGGTTGTACTACACCTCAGCAGACATGTGTTGCTAAGATTAGCAAAAAAAATACCGCTGTGCTCAAATTAGCAAAATTTCCCGTAAAAACAGCAAAATTTTCAGTTGCTATTACAGACTTTTTTTGGTGAGTGTAATAACTAACAGGACATTGTGATAATGGGACTTAGTAATTAAGCATAGTAAATTGTTCTCCTATGACAAAAATTTACTAGAACTTTAATTACCTCCAATCATAATTTTAATAGTGAAAATTAATATTTTTTAATTTAATAAGAAAAACACAGTCAAAATTAATCCAAAATGTCACTTTTTCACTAGGAAAATAATAGTGTTGTATACTTAATTTGCGTGAAAACAAATTGTACTAAATTTTATCTAAAATTCATTCACAATTCTGGAGTAATCTACTCTTCAGAGTGAAGTGTATTGAAATAGAGATAGCATGATACAAAAAATGTGTAAGAACGAATGGAAAAGAAACAAAATCCACTCTGCAGTGAGGAGCACTATATAATTGTGAATAAACCTTTATCATTTTTTTTATATGGAGTAGAACAACTTACTGTGCTTTTAAAGAAAATATAGTTATTTTTTTGTAAGATCGTCTTCTTATTTTTAAACATTTTTAATACATTTAGGGGATTCTTGAATCCGGCTTCTACTATACGTTTACGGTCCGTCAATAAGTTTTCGTCTTGACTGCATTTTGGTGTGTCCGTTACTGTACCGTCAAATACAGACTTCAGTTATGGAAAAATATGCTTATTGTGCTGGAGATGAAAATAGCATTTAATCAAATTTCATTTACACAAATCCGTTTTTATGGAAAAAAAAAAGAATACTTAAAAAAACATAGTAGCATTTAAATTGCTGTAAAACAGTGTATTTCTACCGACATACATATATTTGAATTTAATAAATTTTCGCAAACACATCACAAAACTTGACTATTATTTGTATCTTGATTTTAAATCTTATAAACTTGAACTCATCTACATTTCTGTTTAAAGTTTTGTACATACTACTAGTTTGCAGAATGTTATTTTGTTTGTAAAACCTGCTGCATATAATATTTACGCTTAAAATTTTATGTGTATTTAATCCACCTTATTAATATCTAATCTGGAGTTTAATTCCGTTCTACTAGTCTATTCTTTCGACATTCAATGTGTAATAAATTTGCATAAATATTTCTCAGCCATCTTAACATAAATCTCATATAAAATTAACTTTTTGTATTAGCAATAGGTGCAATTCGCGGTGTTTAACATTTAAAAGATGATATTTATAAAAAGAATAACACTACAAAATTTTTAAAATAATCTTGTAAATTTATTTCATGCACAGAAAAAAATCGTATAAGTTTCCTATAAGTTTTCC